>CAKJTW010000090.1:2220737-2843975 GCA_917880005.1 Nanger dama | reverse complement strand
GATCAAACTTCAGGACTGAGCTGTTCTAAGGGGAAGGCTTCCCTGAGAAAATATTTGAGCTAATGCATGAGCAAGAGTTCCTAGGCTAGAGAAGAAAAAGAGAGTCCTACATAAAGGAGGCTCCTCTTATGCCATAAAGAAGGCTGAGCACTGAAGAATGGATGCTCTCGAACTGTGGTGCTTGAGAAGACTCTTAAGAGTCCCCTGGACAGCAAGGGGACCAAACCAGTCAATCCTAAAAGAAATCAACCCTGAATATCCATTGGAAGGACTATGCTGAAGCTGAAGCTCCAAGACTTTGGCCACCTGATGCAAAGAGCTGATTCACTGGAAAAGACCCTGATTCTGAGAAAGACTGAAGGCAGGAAGAGAAGGGGTGACAGAGGATGAGATGGTTGGATGACATCATCAACTCAGTGGACATGAGTCAGAGTAAACTCCAGGAGATGGTGAAGGACGGGGAAGCCTGGCATGCTGCAGTCCACGGGATCTCAGAGTCAGACAACTTAGCGACTGAACAGCAACAAATTGTGCAAAGGTCCTGGGGCAGAGAGCTGGGTGGAAGGAGCTAAATGGGACCCCTAAGTACTCGGGGCAATCCAGAGTTGGGAAAGAGAAGCCTCTTGTATATACAGATGGAACTGGGCCAGAGCAATCAGGGCCTTGATAAAATCTGGAGAGCAGGGAGAAACCATTGAAAAGATCTGCCTGCATATTGACAGCCTCCTGAGGCTTAGGTTCCCTCTATCAAAAAAAGAAGTCTGTAAACAGAAAGCATGAGAAGAGGAGGGTCTCTGTCTTGAGGCTGCATCTTTCTGGAATGTGAAGGGGGGAACCACCCTTCTACTTAACATGAGGGCTGTGGGGGCAGCGGTTAACTGGCTGGTTATCAGTATTAGGAGTTGGTGGCTTGCAGTCATACTCTTTTTTTTTTTTTAAGTTCAGTTCAGTCGCTCAGTCATGTCCGACTCGTTGCATGAATTGCAGCACGCCAAGCCTCCCTGTCCATCACCAACTCCCCGGAGTTCACTCAGACTCACGTCCATCGAGTCAGTGATGCCATCCAGCCATCTCATCCTCAGTCGTCCCCTTCTCCTCCTGCCCCCAATCCCTCCCAGCATCAGGGTCTTTTCCAATGAGTCAACTCTTCGCATCAGGTGGCCAAAGTACTGGACTTTCAGTTTTAGCATCATTCTTTCCAAAGAAATCCCAGGGCTGATCTTCAGAATGGACTGGTTGGATCTCCTTGCAGTCCAAGGGACTCTCAAGAGTCTTCTCCAACACCACAGTTCAAAAGCATCAATTCTTCGGTGCTCAGCCTTCTTCACAGTCCAACTCTCACATCCATACATGACCACTGGAAAAACCATAACCTTGACTAGATGGACCTTAGTCAGCAAAGTAATGTCTCTGCTTTTGAATATGCTATCTAGGTTGGTCATAACTTTTCTTTCAAGGAGTAAGCGTCTTTTAATGTCATGGCTGCAGTCACCATCTGCAGTGAATTTGGAGCCCCCAAATAAAGTCTGACAGTTTCCACTGTTTCCCCATCTATTTCCCATGAAATGATGGGACCGGATGCCATGATCTTCGTTTTCTGAATGTTGAGCTTTAAGCCAACTTTTTCATTCTCCTCTTTCACTTTCATCAAGAGGCTTTTTAGTTCCTCTTCACTTTCTGCCATAAGGGTGGTGTCATCTGCATATCTGAGGTTATTGATATTTCTCCCTGCAATCTTGATTCCAGCTTGTGTTTCTTCTAGCCCAGCGTTTCTCATGATGTACTCTGCATGTAAGTTAAATAAGCAGGGTGACAACATACAGCCTTGTGGTTCAGTGGTAAAGAATCCACCTGCCAATGTATGAGACCCATTCAATCCCTGGGTCAGGAAGACTCCCTGAAGAAGGAAATGGCAACCCACTCCAGTATTCTTGTCTGGAAAATTCCATGGACAGAGGAGCCTGGCAGCCTACAGTCCATGCGGTCACAAAGAGTCAGACACACCTTGGCAACTAAAAAGAACATAATTGCTTTACAATGGTGTGTGAGTTTCTGCTGTACCACAAAAATGAATCAGCTATACATATGCATATATCCCCTCCCTCTTGGATCTCGCTCCCATCCCCCTACCCCTGCCCCATCCCACCCCTCTAGATCATCACAGAGCGCCAAGCTGAGCTCTCTGCATGATACAGGAGCTTCCCACTAGCTATCTATTGTCCACGTGGCAGTGTTGAAACGCCTCTTGTTACTGTCCAGACAACTCCTACCATAGCCATAGACGTGGAGTTTAGAATTCCACAGGAGCCAGGCCTTGTGTTGATTACCAAGGACACTTGGAATTAAGGCAGCCAAAGGTAGTCAATTCTGATGCTTAGGCTATTAATTAGATCACCATGCGGCTTGAGAGCGATATTCCCGCTCTGCAGGAAATGCTTCAGTTGGCTTTGTGCATGAGGGCCCCCTTTCTCCCTTGCACTCTGTCAGTATCTCATCCTCTGTCTGGTACCTCTGCCAGAGACAAGGTACCTGACCACCCAGATCAGGGTCCTATTCAGTTTGCAAAATTTTAGGTTCATTTAAAAAAAAAAAAAAAGGTATCTGTTTTTATGTGCATGAACAATTTCCTTTTCCTCCTTCGAAAGGAAATGTGAGGACCTCTACCTATAATTCATATGACACTGTGCATGGAGACACAGTTCAAGCAAAGAAAAGAAAACGGCAGGAATCTTACAACATTCAAGTGTTAAACTTGGACTGCTGCAAGACGGCTTTGTGATTTGATACACAACATAATAGCTGAGCAGAGGGGTCAAGGCCTTCATCTGAGAAAAGGTTCAACTGCAGCGGAAGTTGGGTAAAGTAATTACAAAGAGAAAAAGGCATAGCTCCCCCAGATGGTAGCTCTTCTGTGTACACGGCTTGCCTGGGGGAGGCGGTGTCAGCGCTTCCATTTGGGTTTCCTAATTAAGAAATGTACATAGTCATGTTTCTCCAAAATTAAGAGCCTAAGAGCTAATTAGGCTGTGAAGATGTTCCTCAAGAACTTGCTTTGGAAAACACCTCCCCCTTTTTTTTTGTCACCAACAGAGGACTAGGGGAGGTGCTAAGAAGAAGATAAATGTGATGGAAATTGAAACGAAGTGGGTAGAATACAAGTTGGGTATCTAAAGAATTGAGAGTGGGCTTCTCTGCTGGCTCAGATGATAAAGAATATGCCTGCAATGCAGGAGACCCCAGTTCCATCCCTAGGTCGGAAAGATCCCCTGGAGAAGGGAATGGAAACCCACTCCAGTATTCTTGCCTGGAAAATTCCATGAACAGAGGAGCCTGATGAGCTACGGTCAAGAATGGAGAACTTATGTTCTACCATTTCAAGTCCATCTATGCCAATTTAGCTTCCCTCAGTTGAACTCTGTGACCTAAGCCAAGTTATAAGAATTATGACCCGGCACAGAGTTGCAGGGGTATTTATCAGTATAGGAACATGAGGAAGAGATTTTCTGTTACTTGCCTGCCTGCCTCCTTTCTTGTTTCCAAAACTGAGGGTGGCATTGGCATTACAGGGATTCCTGTGTGGCTCAGATGGTAAAGAATCCGCCTACAATGCGGGAGACCTGGGTTTGATCCTGGGTTGGGAAGATCCCCTGGAGAAGCGAACGGCCACCCACCTTAGTAGAACTGCCTGGAGAATTCCATGAACAGAAGAGCTTGGCAGGCTATAGTCCATGGGATACGACTGAAAGACTTTCATTTTGGCATTACAAAGACTCAACCACCCTAGTAATAGTTATTCTTTACTCTAGACAAAGCCACCCCTTTCCTGCTCACTCCCAGGAGAGGAAGGTCTTACTGAGGTTTCCAAAGCCAGCTGCATCTCGTTCAATGTCTCTGAATTGTGGGTTTGACTCCCCACCCACCAGCACATCAGGAAGCAGTCTCTGCCTATAGAGAAATCATTGCAGAACCTCCAGAGACCTTAGAAGAGTGATGACAGCAGAGTAACTACAAGAGCCAAAGTCTTCATAGAAAAGAGACAGAGAAAGAAGGAGGAGGGAGAAGAGGAAGAAATCACTTTCCTATTTCATCGTATAGACCAGGAGCTTAGCCTACGGATAAAGAAATTGGTTGACTTTTTTTTCACTTGTTTTATTTACTGAATACTGTGGCATAGAACTGGAGAAGGCAATGGCACCTCACTCCAGTACTCTTGCCTGGAAAATCCTATGGACAGAGAAGCCTGGTAGGCTGCAGTCCATGGGGTTGCTGAGGGTGGGACATGACTGAGTGACTTCACTTTCACTTTTCACTTTCATTCATTGGAGAAGGAAATGGCAACCCACTCCAGGGTTCTTGCCTGGAGTATCCCAGGGACAGGGGAGCCTGGTGGGCTGCCGTCTATGGGGTTGTAGAGTCAGACATGACAGAAGCGACTTAGTGGCAGCAGCAGCAGTAGCATAGAATGAATTATTTGAAAGGCTCATTCACTATTTCACTTTATACATGTTTCCTGCAAGAGCCAGTTTTGGCTGTAAGATGCCAAAGATGAGTACAAAATAGATGAGACTGAGAGCAAAATGCCTGGTTATGACTAAGACAAATGGGAGTTCTCATCTGACAGAGAGAGTCTGGTCTTGGAGTCAAAGAAGGTTCTTCCTCTTACCACATGTCTTTCTCTTTCTTCATCTTCAGTACAACTGGGTTAACACTCCTGGTTGACAGGACCAAACGAAGTAATGGAGGTGAAAGTGTTTGGTTAACTGTATAAACAGAACTTCTTGTTGTCTCAGTTTGAATGAAGACGGTTAGAAAGAAAGGAGAGTCTTAAAGGGAAGCCATCAGGCTTAAATGGAATAGTGGCAGAGTTAGTTAAGGCTAAATTTGTGGTATATTAAAACATAGACTCAAAGTCAGAAAGAGAAAAACAAAATCTATCCATGCATATGTATGTAATCTATAAAAATGGTACTGATGTACCTAGATGCAGGGAAGGAATGGAGATGCAGATATAGAGAATGGGTTTCACAGTGCAGGAAGGAAAGGGTGGGACGAATTGAGAAGTAGCCTTGACATATATACATGATCGTGTGAAACAGCTAGAGAGAGGGAAGCTGCTATATAACACAGGGAGCCCGGCCTGGTGCTCTGTGATGACCTGGAAGGGGTGGGATGGGGGAGAGGAGGGAGGCTCAAAAGGGAGGGGATATATATATATAAAGTGATGACTGTTTCACTTTCTTGTATAGCAGAAACCAACACAACATTATAAAGCAATTTTCCTCCAGAAAAAAAAATTACTAAAATATAGACTAAAATCTGTATCAAGATGTTTTCAAATTCAACACGTTGTCTTAAAATGGAGATCCATATTTGTTTTTGTTGTTCAGTCACTAAGTTATGTCCAACTCTTTTTGACACCATGGACTGCAACACGCCAGGATTCCCCTGTCCTTCACTATTTCCCTGAGTTTGTTCAAACTCATGTTCATTGAGTCAGTGAGTTCATCTAACTGTCTCATCCTCTTCCGCCCTCTTCCGCTTTGCCCTCAGTCTTCCTCAGCATCAGGGTCTTTTCCAATGAGTTAGCTCTTTGCATGAGGTGGTCAAAGTATTGGAGATTCACATGAACATCTTAATTTACTCCTTCTAGCTCTTCAGGGAATGGGAATGGGAACTTGTGACTTCTAAGAGATGAAAGAAAGGAAAGGAGAAGTAGGTTTATTCATTCTCTACCACCTAACCCCAGTCCTGCTCCCATAAATCTGCAGAGACGTGGGCTCCTTGACTAGGGTCTGCCCCTTAATTTATTCATTATCAATTAAATTTTTTTTTCTAGCATCTTTACCATAGGCTTCATTCCTTTTGGATCAGACATGAGGAAGAATCTTCTCTTCTGTTTAAGAGTCTCCCTTTTGCTTCTGGAAGACATTTTTCTGGGAAACTCATAGCATAGCTCTGGGAGAAAGAGTTGAATAATACCAATATTTCAAAAGGCACTTCTCTAAATGTGATTTTGATAGGCCCTCTCTGCCATCAGCAACGACATTCCTTACCAAGAAACCATAGGAAAGAGGAGAAGATGAGCCACAGATGAAGATCAGTTTTTAGGTTGAGTAGACTTAAAAACCAGTGAGTGACATCCCTATATGAAGAAGGAAAAGAAGAAAACAGGAGAAAGCTGTGTTCTTACTCTTCAACATCTAACAATTTCTCTCGCTGCTGTTTCCAGAAACAAACAAACAAAAATTCATTTCTGGGAAATAGAAGGGCACCAATAAAACTAATGACAAATTACCATGAGGCTAAAGGAAGTGGGTGTTTAAGCTGAGTGGACAGATCCACCAAGCATCTGTGGATGGCCACAAAGAATGAAGCAAGAAGACTAAGCCTGCAGCCTATGTGGTCGATCCAAACCAACCCAAACCCCAAGAGAAATGAAAAAGTAAAAACATGGACTTTTAGTTTCATAACTTCCCAAAACAAAACAAGGCATCCAGTTCCAGTTCCCTCAACTAGTGTTACATCCATAACACGAGGCAAAGGATTCCATTTAGTTAATTATTTCACTAATCTACAAACTGCTTTAGATTTTGCATTTTCAAGGTGCAAAGTACAAGGTCATGTCTACAGAATGACAATCATAGAGGACACATCTAAAATATTGTCAAGGGATTTCCATGATGGTCCAGAGGCTAAGTAAGACTCCATGCTCCCAACGCAGGGCACTTTGGTTCAATCCCTGGTGGGGGAACTAGATCCCATATGCTGCAACTAAGATCTGGCACAGCCAAATAAATTAAAATATTGTTGAACAGAAGGCTGTTTTGCCTATGTAATTCCAAGGATCTAGACAGATGCCTTCTCTTTGATATTTCTCTTTACCACATAAAGATAAGTTTTTAATCATGTATTTGTTGGAGACCAAAGACAGAGCCCTTCCTACCTCCCCCAAATCTCTAACTAGAATTTGTCAAAGGAAAAAACCTGGGAAGCTCAGCTATTTCCAGGGATTTGATCTGACTCAGATTATACAAGTTTTTATAACACAATGAAGGACTCTGCAATGAACTTGAGCTGAGAACAGAAGTGGTCTGAGCTCACATGTGAGTTGGTAAAGAGATATTTGCAGTTTTTTCGTTCTTGTTGAGGTGGTGGTGGTAAAAAATAGGTAAGTTCCCATGTTAGTCTTTTTTTAAGTGTATAGTTCAGTAGCTTTAAGCATATTCATGTTCTTAACTCTCACCACTGTCCATCTTCAGATATTTTTCATCTTCCCAAATTGAAGCTCTGTACCCACTAAACAATAACCATGGAGAAGGCAATGGCACCCCACTCCAGTACTCTCGCCTGGAAAATCCATGGACGGAAGAGCCTGGTGGGCTGCAGTCCATGGGCTCACTAAGAGTCGGACACAAGTGAGCGACTTCACTTTCACTTTTCTCTTTCATGCATTGGAGAAGGAAATGGCAACCCACTCCAGTATTCTTGCATGGAGAATCCCAGGGACAGCGGAGCCTGGTGGGCTGCCATCTATGGGGTCACACAGAGTCGGACACAACTAGAGTGACTTAGCAGCAGCAGCAGCAGCACAAACAATAATCCCTCTCTCCTCTTCCCCAGCACCTAGTAACTACTGATGTAGTCCTGTCTTTATGAATTTGATACTCTATCTAGGCACCCCATGTAGGTGAAATCAGACAATATTTTGTCCTTTGACTCCCACGATATTGTGACATGACAGAGCATCAAAAACTTTTAAACAACTAAACCCTAGGTGTAACAAATACAAGGAAAAAGATCTACTAATATTGCCATACCATTACTAACAATCCCAACCATGCTCCAGGTTCTGAGTTAGATGCCTCCTCTTTCTTGTTATTTCTCATTCCCACATAACAGTGTTTTAAATTATGTATTGGTGGCAGACCAAAAATTTCATCCTTCTCACTCTAACCACCCCCCAAATTTCTTTCTGAAAGCTTTTTACTGTAGGAGGAAAACCCGGAGAAATTCTCACCCCTACTTTGGGAAAATGAAAAGTCACAGGATGATCAGAACAAGTACCAATCAAAAATCTTCAGAGGCAGACAAATAACATAAAATGATGAGTTACTGGTGAGTTACTATCATTATCTTCTAAGGTCTTTCACAGAGCCTTTGTTTTTGGGGGACGACAACGATTAGGAAAGAAAGAGACACAGAGGCTTTGTTTTCTCAGCAGGAGCTGCTGTACATTTGGTACAATGGATATGAGGGTTTTTTTTTTTTTTAAAAAAATTAAGATATCCATTATCTACAAAGCAACCTTAGAGGGACAGATTGAGGATTTTAGAATTTCATGTCTGACTCTCATAGCCAGATGGTCTTTACACAATTGAAGTTCCCTTCCATCATTCATAATTATTTCTTATCACTACTATCATTAATGTTATTATTAAGAATATTGAAATCATTTAAACCCTCATGCTGAATAGTCCTGTCAACTTGTTCCCCCACCTCCCAGCACCCAGTTTAACTGTTCAGGCTTATGCTCAGTAAGACTCTATAACTGCTTTCTCTCTTGATAACTTTAAAGAAAGTACAAAATTCTTGTTTCCCATAGCAATTTATTTATAGTGGCTCCTATACATCTTGAACAGTTAATACATTTGTTTCTTGTTTAATTCTTATTTTTTCACCAGATACTTTTTGTTGCTGTTCTTAGGTTTATTTTTAACTAAAGCCTATTCACGATTTTTTTTTCTCTGTTAAATAAATGTTATACTTTTAATCATAAGATGATGGCCATTGGATAAGTTTTATAAAGTCATTTTCAGGAGTGGAACAGGGGAAGTGTTTTATTTTATTTCCTAGAACCAATCATTTGAGTAGACCTTCTTAACTAGGTTCTCATTGTCCCGAAATAGGACAAAGCCTGAGCATTTGTTTGGGCCTTTTTAAAGAAAATATTTATTTCACTGTGCCAGGTCTTGGTTGCAGCATGCAGGATCTAGTTACCTCACCAGGGATCGAACCCCTGGCCCCCTGTATTGGGAGCTGGAGTTTTAGCCACTGGACCACCAGGGAAGTCCCAGGAAAGATTTTTTAAAAATTGAAATACGACATCCAAATCATTATAGTTTTAAAGTTAGTAATGTGCTTAAGGCAGATTTTTTATGGTTAGCAAAGCCGAGAGGTTCTGACACCCAGAGGATGCATGAGAAGATAACTTTACATAAATGTATATGGTGCCCCTGAGGGGCCTCAGTTGTATTATGGGGTTTCTCATGAACAGTCTTGATTCAGACAGAACAGTGAAGCAGAGCTAAGTAGTCCTCCACCGGATGAGCTGTGCATGAGACGTATCATGCTGCAAATAGAGGTACCATTCAATGCCAGCCAGTTTACCATGAGATGCTAAAATATGAAATGGAACAAAACAGCTAATGAAATGTTTATCTTCTTTAAAATGTTTCCTTAAAAGAACCACTGCATAGCTTTGTACAGACTATGGAACAGTCTGAAAATGATACTGTTTAAAGCTTGGGAAAGAAGAATATACATAAACTGGAAAGTGTAGAAAATTGGGTAATATGATGAGATTCCCTGACTGGACTGTTTCTTAAAGATGTGAATCAAGGCCTGAAGTTCATCTCTTCTGATTTTTTAAATGCTGTTTTCTTTTCTTAAATTTTTGTTTTTAAAGCACTTGTTTGTGCTGATCCTGTAACTCCTGAAAGGCAAAAAAGCAAATAATTAGGAAGAAAGTGGTTCATGGCAGAATTTTAGTTGAGTCTCGTTTTTATATGAATACAAGCAATTATACAAAATGCTTAATTAATTGTTTTCTATGCATGAGACAGTCTTGTCAAAATTAAGGATCCTCAAAGGAACAAAAAGAGTCTTCCCTGTGAGGAACACCATTCATATAGGATGTTTCCTTGCTAATTTCCCCTGGAGACAATCTCATTTCCCCCATTACTTTACATGAAAAAGGGAGGTGTCTGTGTGGTTTCTAGATGAAATAACAAAATGAAATTTAATAATCTTTAAAGATCAGCCACTGAAATTCCAATAAATGAGATACCTCTCATTTCAAAAATGTCGTTCTTCCTGTGCTACTCATGGAATATGTTATTTATTCAACAATAATACTACATATTCAACAAACAATACTATAAACCATAATGATCATAATTGCTATCACTTGAGAACTCACTGTTCTCCAAGCACAGTTATAAATACTTTCTACGTATTAGCCCATTCAACCTCAACATAAGGCTTCAAGTTGGGAATGTTCATTCCAATTTTATGGCTAAAGAAACTAAGGATCAGGTTACACTGAAAGTTGCAGAGCTGTGAGTATAACTCCATTAATTAGGTTGGTAACACTTAGTAGCGTTTATTTATTTGAAATGTAGAATGTGATGGACCAAAAGGATTTTAAATGCCAGGAAGAAATATAGGTGCTACCCAAGTCTTTTCTCTACACATCAACTTCCTTGCCAGCGAAGGTGTTTTTCTATCAAGTAAGACTATTTAAAGGGTGGTAAGAGTATTCCATGACACACAAGTTTTATTTCTGCATTCATCTTCTGTATTGCTTCATAATGTGCGATTATAAGCAATAAGCTTTGATAAAAGATCAAACTGATTTAAGGGACGCAGTACATGGATTTGATACCTGTTTCTATTCAAAATCATGGTTGAGATGAAACTGATGCCCATTAGCAGGTCTGCCACGGTTATAAGGTCTGCCTTTTCAGAAAGTGAGATATACAAACTCTTAACATGGACAGTGATACAGAAAACTAGTCTATTTTCCAGAGGCTAATTATAAACAGGTGGTGGTGGAGCCAAACCTCCAGGAATCACAAACCCATTCTGTTTGAGCTCATTAATGCTTCTATTCAACTCTAGGAAAATGTACATTCCGCAGAGTTATGGGGAGTTTCAGGTTGGCTGATAAAAAACAGGTGGTTTCCTCCCCAAAACTAACTGGAAGATAAAAATAACACAACCTAATTTGCTTCCTGGGTTAAAGGGCCTGTCAGTGTAGTTTTAGGTAGACCTCTTTGGAGCAATGATGGAAAATTATCATTTCATTACATAAAGAAAGGAAAGGTGATGATACCCAGGTCTGTTCAGGCTGAACCCAAGCACTGAAGCTCCTTCCTTCTTCTTAATGGAAAAGTGCAATGGAATTTTTAGCTTTGGTTTGGGTGTCTGGCTGCTTCAGTGGAGGGCTCTTCAATTTCACATTTCATCTCAGCAACTAATGTCCACGTCTTGTCAAATTGCCACCAAGACTGCCCCGCAGGGCTTCCCTGGACAAAGCCACGATTTCTGTGCAAACTTGTGATTTGAGGGTTCGGTGACTCAGAAACAGCCAAATGAGCTCTCTCCACGTTCATATTAGAAGGGGCTGCCGTTCCCCTTAAACAAGATCTCTCTTTCTCTTCCTCAAAGGTCCCAGTGCTAAACTTTTTTCCACAAAGCTCCTGGCTTCAACTCAAAAAATTCTATCATTCTTTTTCTACCTTTAAAAACTGGTGGAACTCATTTGGAGAGAGAGAGACACCGGAAGATGGAAACAGAGGCCTGTGTATTCTTTTTGATTGTTTTCTTGCTGACAATTTTATTGCCATCTTTTTCCATGTTGCTGGTGGTTTTTAGGCTGCTGGTCTCACTTCAACGATTTATTGAAAAAGAAGGTTGGAAGGATTTTCAATATACTTTTTCCCAGTTCTTAATTATTGGGGTGGGGGTGGGGAGCACTGCAGAAATCACAAAATACAGAAATTCACTTGTGCAGATATTAATTAGATAAAAAGTACTTTAGTTATTATTATAAGATTGACTGAAATAAAATCAGTAAGTTCATATCTTGTACTTAGCAAGATATGGACCCTGCTTTTCACATGACATTTCATTAAATATCTATTTTAAAATTTGAAATAAGTTTACATAGTCCTACATTTGAAGGTTGTGACACTGGTTCATCTCTTTAAATTGCACAGAAGAAAATAACTTTTCAATCTCAATCCCCACCATCTGAATTTTGAGTCTCTTTCAAAATATGAGAACATTAAGGTCCTCACCACAGTAAAATAAGGCCTTATTCCGCAATCTATTTGCCACTGGATTACCACAAATTCAGGGATCAACTGAACAGGTTGGATCACTTAAAAATGTCACTGACCTAATGTCCAAGAAGTGCGTCTTTTTGTAAGTGATGTCATTCTGAAGTAAGAAAACATCTTAAAAATGAATGCTTCAGAACTTAATTTGCTCTAATGAATATTATTCCTTTCCAAGTAGCTATCCTGGAAAACAAAGCCCCAGTAATTCCACTGCAGAAAACATTTTGAGAATTGTCTTTAATCCATTTAAGTGCTAATAAGAAAACTGGTCTCATTGTTTACTGTTTTTGGTCATTCTTTTTGACTAAATAGCATAAACCGTCTTCCATCATTCTCTTATTCCCCAGACGTGGTACTAATTTTTCTTTTTTTTGGTGGGGTGGGGGGAGGGGGGATTGTTTCCAAAAGTTAAACATCAAAGGACAAAGATTTGTGGACCTCAGAGACGTTAAAAAGAATGTGCTAACAGGCTTTCCCCTACGGTTCCCCTACGGCTCAGCTGGTGTAGAATCCACCTGCAGTGCAAGAGAGCTGGGTTTGATCCCTGGGTGAGCAGGATCCCCCGGAGGAGGAAATGGCAACCCACTCCAGTATCCTTGTCTGGAAAACCCCATGGACAGAGGAGCCTGATGGGCTACAGTCCACAGCGTCACAGAGAGTCAGACACGACTGAAGTGACTAAGCTCAACAGGCTTTTAGGACAATTCCAGGAAGGGAATTCCAAAAATACAGTTTAAGCCATGTCACCAGAATTTGGAATGCTGTATGGCTTCTCCAGGTGAGTGCCTTTGAGGAATGAGGAGGCACCATTCACCTTTCTTTTGGACTGGCTCTGTGGTCTAGCCTTGGCCCTGTTTGTAAGGCGGGACCCCGGGGCCATAATGGGCGCCCCTCCTCTCCCTCCCTCCGGGCGGGGAAGTCCCTAACAGAAGGGACTCTGTCCATGGGATTCTCCCATGGGATCTCGCAGATCCGGGGACCAACGACAGCACACGTCACCAGCTAAAGCGCCCCACCCCAGCCACGCAGAAGGACCTGTCAGCCCGCGACACCTCGGCCTGGTGACCTATCCGAACCCCCGTCCATCTAGCCTGACCATCCCTCATAACGAACGTATAGAAGGCACCCCCAACACGGTCCCAGCTCGGACTTCGTCTACCTGCTTAGTTCGGTTCCAGGAACCCCGCCCGGAAGCACTTCGCCATTAAAAAGCCTGTTAGACAATTTTTTGGTGTCCTGGTCTTTTACCTAACACCTGTCAGTGGCTGGCTTATGACCTTGGGCCAGCAGCTTTAGCCTCATCTGAAAAATAATGGGAAGAAGGGGATGCTCTCCCACAAATGGTCTTCCAGGCTCTCACATTCCATGATGATGATACACAGTTCTCCAGACTTGGATGAAGTCACTTTAAGGCCACACCTTTAATGTATTAAGTCATTTCAATGAACTGAGGCTGGTTCTTCCATGGTGTCTTTTCTGCTCATGTTCTCCTATATCAACATTTAGTGCTATCTGGGGGCAAGAATGGGGCTTCCCAGGTGATGCTACTGGTAAAGAAACCATCTGCCAATGCAGGGAACATAAGAGATGCGCGATCAGTCTCTGAGTAGGGAAGATCCCTTGGAGAAGGAAATGGCAACCCACTCCAGTATTCTTGCCTGGAGAATCCCCATGGGCAGAAGAGCCTGGCAAGCTACAGTCCATGGGGTTGCAAAGTCAGATACAATTCAAGTGACTCGGCATACACACACACGGGGACAAGAACAAAGTTTTTACTCAATTGTATTTGGGGTTTTGTAAACATTAAAATTTTTTATAGCAGATTAGAGACTATATCAGACCTTGTGTGTGTGTGTGTGTGTGTGAGTGTGTTTAGGGGGAGATTGAAAGAGAACGTGCACAGAACAACATAATTTTGTTTTGAGTTGTTTTGGAAGCTACTCTTTTCTTTTTATAGGGTCCTGATATTCTCAAACCAGATTTCTATGTCATAGAAACTTATGTTTTAAAAAATCTACCAACATCTCTGATTCTCATGATGACATCCATCTCATGTCACAGTAGAACCGATCTAATCAACTATATTTTTTTAAAGCTTGGACCTTCCCTTTTTGCTGATATTTTGGGAGGGGGTTGCTTACCTTCCAGGTAAAATGATGGTGAAAAAATACTTCCGGTGAAATGCTGCCAATTGCAGGTATTCAGGACATGTCTGGTTCTATTTAGTGCTCCCCCCTCCTTTCTTTTTAGTATCCTTGGCCTTACAGCCTGGTCTTTTCATAAGAAATGTCAGCAAAGTCTTTGAATTAATGAACTGTGAAGTGCTCAAAAAAACCACAACAAAACCATTTCAAAAAGTATCCTGCATGGCTCTAACACTAATGGGAGGTGATCCTTGAGTTACAACCAAATATCCCAAGTTAACTAAAAAGAATTAAGGTAAGGAAGGGCTTGAGCACAGTCTCTTTGAACAAAGACTCAGAGAGGAAGGAGAAGTGATGGGGAGTGGGGGAGGTCAGAATCAGAGTAGCAATCTGGGCAAATGTGTTTGAGTCTCTTTAGCTCTGGTGAGCAAATAATGGAATTATACAAACCCCCCTAAAAGAGACCAGGTGGAGGGAAGGAAAGAGAAGGGAGCAGGGGAGGTATGTTTACAAGGTTGATCAAATAAACCTTAATGGTAGGTCCCTGGCTACACCTAATGTAGGTTTTGTTTTCTTTTAATTTTGCTATTAAAAAAAAAAAATGCGGTGTAACTCCTTCAATCTTTTTGCAATTCTGCATGGTTGAACATTTGAAATGAGTTTGTGTATCACCCCCAGGCGCTGATTCAGACTTGATTGGGGCAAAGCACACTGCATGTGCTTATTTTTATCCACGTCATTTGGGACGTTTTGTCGCCAAAGGAACCAAAAATGCGCTGCTCGATTGCCAAATTATCACCTATCCTTTGATCAGACAGGGCGGTGATCTTCATCAACAAGTTGCGCGACCTTAGTGTAACAGCGGTGTCAGGTCAACTTGAGAAAGTGAAGAGAAAGCCCTAAACACAAATAAAAAGAAACAACCAACAATCCTTATAATTATCATCATCTGCTGCTTTTCCCTCTTTTGGCAAAGAAACACTCCATCCATTTGCAGAAATCGCCCGCGGAAACGTTACATCAAAACTAATCACAACGATTAAAATCAGCTTTTCTGTGCAAGAGGAGGGTAAAAGCAAGTTGGAGGCTGGAATAAGACTGTTTTTCCACCAAAAAAAAAAAATCTGGAAAAACAATTTCCTATATGTATATTTTTCTATACGTCTATGTAGAGCTTTATTTTTTGAAGGAGATCAATTGTCTGCCCTGTGATCAGTTAATTTGATTTAAGTTTTATTTTGGAGATTGATTTAGACTGGAGGTAGAGGCATGAGCTAATTGTATCCTGATCCTTGCCTTGAGGGGTTTCAAAGCCCTGGAGCAACTCTTCTCTGTATTTTGTTCTGTCTACCTTAGCCAAGCTATTGCATTTCTCTCTGGTGTGGCGAGCCGAGCAGATCGCTGGGAGAGAAATCGGAAAAGGGGGGAGAGGAAAAGGAAAAGGGGACTTGGAGAGAGACTTTGTGCTTCAATGTTTCAGGTAAGATCTGACGGTTTGGGTTTGTTATTATTTGCTAAGGAGGGTATGGCTGGGACTTTGGGCGCAACTCGCTTTTACGCATGTGCCAGGGCATGGGGCGAGAGCGCGGCACACTCGCACACACACAGCCCGCCGCTGCGGCTCGGGAGCCGCTCGGACCGGCTACGGGGCAGCGGCCGCCCCCTCCTCCGGGGCTGCTACCACCGCTCCTCGGCGTGCCTCCCCGAGAGGGGAGCGGGGGCGGAGCGGACGCGGCCGCGGGGGCCGGGGCGGCCGGGGGCCGGCGCGCCAGGGCCGGGCTTCCGGATCTGGGGGCCCGGTTCCGGCTCTCGGATCGGAGCGGCCGCGGCTCTCGGAGCCGGTGCCAGCGCCGCCCGCCTGCCCGCCCGCCGGCCGGCCGCTCGCGCGCCAGCCTCCCCGGCGGCCACTCGGCCGCCGCGCCGCCCCCGCCCTCCGTCCCCCGCCCTCCCCGGCGAACCGCGCGCGTCTCTTTCTTCCCGGGCGCCGAGCTCCGCGAACCGACCCCGCCGAGAGCCTCCCGGCGCCGCGGGCCCCCTACCCGCCGCCGCCAGCAGGAGCGCCCTCGGCCGAGAGAACGGCGCCGCGGGGCGCGCGGGGGCGACGGTGCCCGGGGCTCCGCTCCCGTCCGGGGGTGGGGGAGCACCGCCGCCCCCTCTGCCCGCAGCAGCCTCGGCGGGACGCCCCGCGAACGACGCCATTGTGGCGGCCGAGCGGAGAGGGCCCCGGGGCGGTTTTTCCTTCCCCTCCCCGGTGCCCGGGCCGGACCGCCCCGCTCCCTTGTGAGCGGCGCCCGGTGCCCAGCGCTGTCCGCCGTCTGTCTCGGGCCGGGCTGATGCGGATCCGCCGCCTCCGCCCACCCGGGTGCCTTTAAAGCCCCCTCCCACCACCATCCCCTCCCTTTCCAGCCCCCCCCACCCGGCGCTTTGGATGCAAACGTTTCATTTATTTTTAAAAAGCTCTCATTCCGCTTCCTCCCCACCGCCTCCCCTGATAAAGGGCGCGGCACGTGCTCTGGATTAGAAGTCTCCCCGGGAGGCGGGGACCGGGAAGGGGGCCGGGTGGGGGAAGGACGGGAGCGCGGCAGGTAATGGCTGGGGCTCTGCGGCGCCCGCCTCGACCCGCGGTGCCTGCGGCTGGAGCCCGGTATCCTTCCCTCCCCTGCTGGCGGCCGGGGCTCCCTTAAAGGGACAGGGCTTCCCGGCTGCCTCTGCCGTCTGAACCGGCGCTGCGGGCGCCGAGGTGGGGGTTGGGGGAGGGATGCAGTTTGGCTCCTTTCTGACCTCTTTCCACTTCTCCCCCCGCCCTCCCCCGCCGCCCCTCTTTATGGAAATACGTTGTGTGCTTCCTCTCCCGCCCCCCAGAGGGACTGGGCTGGAAAATAAGAGTCCGCGCCTCCTGGAGGAAAAAAAAAAAGAGCCAGAGTCGGGGAGGTGGGGGGCGGGGTGCGCATCCTGGTGAATTCGCGTGAAAAGTGAGGTCGGACTCGCAGAACATCCAGGAAGAGGAGACGGGAGCCGCGATGCAGGAATCCCTTACCTGGACGCGGGCCCCGCGCCGCTGCCCCGGAGTACCGCAACTTGCTAGCTAGCGCGCGGGTCGACAGTGTGTCTGCCTTTGTGCTTTCGAACCCTTGCACCGCCTTGGAAATTGAGTTTCTGGTATCAACATGTTTCCACCGTGACGGTGCTGCGGGGGCCGGCTGGGCGGGAGCCGACTAAGTTAGCAAAGTTGGATGTCGGCTTTGTGCGTGGAGAGAAGCACACGGGAACGGCCCGGTGTCCCCGCGCCATCGGCTTCCTTGCTGAGGTGCGCCGCAGTGGGCAGAAGTAATTTAGTACAAATGCTGCGTTACCTCTCTGATCATATAACTAACTGGCTGCTTTCAAGCAAATCCCTGATGGATATGTGTGTGTGTGTGTCTCCCCATGTGTGTGTGTGTCCCCGTGGTGGAGCTGGGAGAGACATAACAGTTTAACATACTCATTCTTTAAGAAACGTTTGCCTTCTGTTTTCAATCAACGAAGCTGGCAGCTAGAGATACAAGTTTATTTGAGAATACCCTCTGGGTACCAAGCATGCTTGGATTGTTTTAGCAAATTAAAAATGAGCAAAATGCTTTTACCTTCTCAGCAGTAGACTCCTTAAGAGACCTCCTGTTTTGTGTGTATGTGTGTGTTTTAGAGAAACATTTTCTCTGTCTCACAAATGTGTTTTTAATGTGGAAAAGGGGGAATAAAAGTTTGAAAGGCTGAGGCTGCTGCCATCGAATGCTGTATTAAATCCGCTTTTACATCAAGGAATTTACCTGCCTAGATGGGAATCCGTGGAAACTAATCGCTAATCTACTTGGTGAATTTGAAATAGAAATGGGTCTATTTGTCTCCCGGATAATGGGCAATGTGCCGATCTCTTCCTCGTGTTTATATTTGTGTGGCAGTTGGCTTACCATGAGGGGCTGGTGTTCAGAAGGCTGCCCACTGACTACAACAATTTGGCTCAGGAGTCCTGCTGCTGCTGCTCATTGGAAAGAATTGTTAGCAATTGTTTCGATAACAGTAGGTTTCGTGTTTACTAATTAGGTTGCAAAGGTGATCACTGAATTTTAAAACTTTCCATCCCAGAGAAAACTTCACAGGTTTAGGCAATGTGTTTATGAAAAGAAAGCCACTCATTAGACAAAAATGTCATACATTGGCTGGGAAGAAATTTTGAAATGAATCGGGCATGAATGAGAGTTGGCAGAAAAATCTGCCACCACAGTATCCAAAATGACGGCAGTGATTTTGCTGTATTAATTATGCCCGAAGCCCAATATAAAGTTCTCCAACACACACTAGAGGTCTCTCTTCTAGCTGTAAGATTTTCGTGTTTGTGATTCTTTGCCAGGGCGTGCATCCTGGAGTGGGAAATGACAGGTTGGTTCAGACTTACTTAGTAATAGTGATTTACTGGCCGTTTATATTACTCTAATGTGAGGTATTTATTTTGGAGAATATTCAGTAATTATTGTACAAATTATACTACCTAACTACTAAGAAAGAAACTGTAAAAGATTTCTACTACATGATGATGAAAACAGATTATTCAATTTGTTGAATAGCATTATGGACCTTGTGGCAGACAATTATTTATCCAGAGCAATTTGGTTTTAAAATGTAAAAGTAATTAGTGAAAGATGTATCATATCAGAACTTTCTGAAAATTAAACTTTCATTTATGTCTAAGTTCAGCACTAAAGTTGATTGCATAAATGCTTTCTTGTCTTGCTGTTTCTAAAATCAGAATGATTATTTTCTAATCCTGAAATGTGATGTTTTCTGCTATTTTCCCATTTACATTGCTTTTGAGTCATTTGAAGGATGTTTGTTAATCGTCAGTTCACCAAAGCTTTTATTCAGTTGAATCTGAAGCTGCATTTCTGAACTTTCTTTGGAAGTGCAATTTAAAATTTCCAGACAAGTGAAACTTTTATTTTCTTTATCTTTAGGATAAACCATCTTGAGGGGAAAAAAAGGAAATTTTTGGATGCAAGCATATATGCTTATTTTAATAGTTCATGAAGAAGTGAGAAAAAATGTTTTAAAAAATTAATACAGAAGTGTGAAATACTTCAATTTTCCTAGGCACTGTAATAGTACTGTGGTTTTTCTTAAAAACATACTAAATGTTAATTGCATTTTACTTGATGATTTTCGTTTAAGATCATTCACTGCAGAGAATGAAACAGAGATTATCCTTTAAGAACAACAAGCCAGGATTCATTCATTAAGTTCATTCATTGAACAAATATTTATTTGTGGCTTCCGTACACGAGACCCTGTGCTAGATGCCAGAGACATGATGGTGAAAAAAATTATGCAGAGTCCCCAGTCCCCTGGAATTTGTGTTTCAGATAGACAGACGTTACTCAAACAGTTGAACAATGGACAGAGAATAGTGCTTTTGAAGGAAAAGAAACTAACGGAAAGGGCAAGTGGCCAAGATCTGTTACAAACAGATCTAAGCAAGTAATGAAGGGCAAGAGAAGCAGAGTGAGAACAGGAAGTAAGTTCCAGGCAAAGGGAAGAGGGAATGGCATTTGCCAAGCAGGGAAAGGCATGGCCAAGGGAGAGGAATTCAAGGATGCACGAGCTGGAGCTGAGAGAGGGAGGAGGCAATGGTGAGAGAGCAGGTTGTGGGGACAGGCCTCTAGTCCTGACTCTAAGAGCAGAGTGAAGGGGCTTGGCCAGGAGGATTGGGACAAGGGCAGCAGTAACATAATCAGGTTCGTGTTTTGCAAGGATAATTCTGATATCGTTGTGGGCAGTGAATAGAGGAGCCCAGAGTAGATGAAGTAGAGCCCTTGGAAGGCTATTAAAATCATCCAAGCAGGAGAAGATGCCGCTGGGGTTAGGGGCAGTGGCAGGGGGAACAGAAGGATGGAAGATCTAGTCACAAGGTGAAATTGACAGAATGTAGTAAAGGACTGGTGATGGGTAATCAAGGACAGAAAGGGATGTCAAGTGGACTCCTAGGTTTCGGACACTAAGCAGACACTGGGATTCTGAAGACTGTAGATTTTGTGCTTTTCTCTTCATTTGTAGTAGCCTCATTCATGTCCTGTGTAAGTGAATTTATGCAGGAATTTATTCCCCAATCTCATGGAGTACCTAGTGTGTCAGGCACGGATTTCTCTGCTCTTGTCTTTTATCCAAGATGTGTTTTCCTTTATAAACTGCACCTCGAAGTTTCTTTCCTCCAACTCCAAGTTGGAATTGTCATTTGAATAGGCCTGTGTTTAACCTTCTGAAACAAAAATCAAGTCTGTGCCTTATAGTACAAATTAATTGTGCTTAAAAATATTATGAACTTGAATTAAATGACTATAAAAATGAGCTGCTCAATCATGCTTTCTAAAAGCCCATCTACATACAAATAACTGGCACAGTTCTTGTGAATCACTCATTGAAAAAAACGTTTAAGGACCTTATTAACACGGTAAAATTTGTTTGGTCTGATTTGAGTTTACTCTGCTCTGCTTTCTCCCAATTAGTTAGATTCTAGAATGTTTGACTTTCCCGAGTCTAGTATGTTTGACTTTCCCGTGACTTTTTGTACTGATCCTTGGCTAATCTTGTTTCAGTGCAACATTTTCATACTTTTCTTAAGTGAACACTGTTTTTGGTATTTCTAATATCCTATCCTTCCTTTCCATGTGTTCTTATTTCTCTAAAACTCCCTCACATCTGGCTTCACAAGCATGCATAACAATAGGGAAGTGGTCTTTGGGTGGTTATTCAACACTAAAAGAGAATCAGTTGATGGACGATTAACTTTAAAATAATCTAAAATGAGTTATTCAGTTCTTCTTGCAACATCAAAACTTATTAGAAAATTTTCAGAAAAAAAAAATCTGCCATGAATGTTTTATAATCGCTTTTCCCCTTTCTGCCTGCCCTCCTTTTAGCAAGTCCAGGTAGAAGCTCCTTCCAAGAGATTTGGTCCTTAGTATTTCCAGGAAACAATTTGAATGATCACTCTGTTCACTGGGGCTCGGGATACATCTGCAGTTCTATGAGATACTTTTCTTGGTGGTTATCTATTGTGTGGGTGGCTTGGAGGGTAGGCTCTGGTATGAGTAAGTACGGTGGGATTTTCCTGGTGGTTCAATGCAATGGCTAAGACTTCACGCTCCCAATGCAGGGGACCCATGTTCGATCCTTTGTTGGGGAACAGAATCCCATATGCCTCAACTAAGAGTTTCCTTTCTGCAAGGAAAAGATCCCATGTGCCACAACTAAGACCCCTTGGCACAGCCAAATAAGTAAATATGAAAAAAAGATACTGCATAGAACAATGCATTCAGGTTCATTCATTCTTTTTAAAAAAGTGGGTAGATATGGCAAACGGATATGCAATAAATAGCCTCAAGCAACCCTAATAGGCAGTTTTTCCTGAAGGACCCTCCCACACTGGTCCCCCAGATTCTAGCCCCTTACTGCAAGTAACAAAGGCCAGTCTGGACCACCTCACTAAACCCCTAAAACAACACTGTGGGGTAATTGCATCTCACAGGTGAAAGTACTAAGGATTTGAAAGACTTGGCTTACCTGAGGTCAAAGTCTGTGTGTGCTAAGTTGCTTCAGTGGTGTCTGACTCTTTGTGACCCTATGGGCTGTAGCCCGCCAGACTCTTCTGTCCATGCAATTCTCCAGGCAAGAATACTGGAGTGGTTGCCATGCCCTCCTCCAGGAGATCTTCCCAACCCAGGGACTGAACCCATGTCTCTTGTCCTCTGCATTAGCAGGAGGGTTCTTTACCACTAGCACCCCCTGGGAAGCCTGGTCAAAGTCTAGGCTGGTGGCAAAGAGCAGAAATTCTAGTCCAGCATGCCAACTACAAAGCTCTACCCTGCCATTAGACACCTTTCTGGCCTTTCTCAGACTCCTGGTTCTTTCTGTCCAGTAAATGGCATCTGAGTACAGTCACGGGCGCTTTCTTTTCTGCCGTCGGCTTCTATTCATCACCATTCACCCTGGTCTCATCTCCCCAACAGCACCCTTCACCAAGAGAGAAAAAATAAAAGCAGTTTGAGATTGGTACTGTCAGACACCTGAATTGCTCCCTAGCTCACGCAGAGCAAATCCAGCACTCTGACATCCTCTGTCATGCTGACCAAAATACAGATTTGTTTTCCATCCAATGAGAAGTGACGACAATGCACGTCTTGCTGCCAAGACCAAGGCTGCTATTAAGAAGAAGAATTATGAACTGAAAAGAATGTTAACTAGATAGATTTCAAATGCTTGCTAGAGGAAGGGATATTCTTCCCGATAAATCTTCCCAAAGCATCTATTGCTCTCATCACTTACTGTTTTGTAGCACTTTCACTTTGCTGGAAATCTGTAGCTAATGGAACAGAAAATGTGTGTGAAACTAAAGATCCAAACCGGTTCATGTTATCAACATTTGTCTCTACCTACATGCGTGCATGCTTGCGTGCTTAGTTGCTTCAGTCGTGTCCGACTCTGCGACCCCATGGACCACGCTCCAATATTCAAATTCCACTCAAACTCTTCCCAACTTTGTTGTCTTGAGTAAACTAATTAAATCTCTCTAAGTTTCCGTTTCTTGAACTGTAACTGAGACATCAGTAGTCACTATCAATGAGACAATAATATGAGATGGTTACAAGTGAGATAATAGATTCTAAGGTTGTTCTGAGGGTTGAATGTGATTTTATGGGACGTACATGCCTGGCACATAGTAAGCACTCAGACATTATCCAGATCATATTGTTAACATCAGGGACTATGTTTATTTGTCTTTGCTTCCTCAATTCCTGATACAGTGCCTGGCACAGAGGGTAAGTGCTCAATAAATAATTGTTGGGTACACGAATACAGAATTTCAGAGAATACAAGAATAAAGCCAGCTGTGATTTCACTTCCCTGTAAGTAATTTTTGCCCCTGACAAGAGAGTCCAAGTTCTGCCAGATGTCCTTGCCTGAGAGTTATGGGCTTAACTAACTGGATCAACCATTTGGGAACAGATCAAATTTGACCTGGAGAAGTATTCATGCTAAATAGGATGTTGACTTAAAGATGCCATAATTTACCTTTTAATGACTCATGTGAAGGTCCTTCTGTGTGCAGTTGTCATGAGATTTCCACAATATGCAGACATTTAGGAATGATGCTATGAAGTAATGAAAGTTCTAAACCCACAAAAGGTTATCAGTGACTTCGTTTATTACACAGCAAAGAAACATCAGAACTGGTCCTATACCCATTCCATCCAGCAGATGGCACTGCTACGCATTTACAAGCCATTTCTCGGAATAGCCTCTGGTTGCTCTCTCCTAGTTTCTCACCATTGCCCCACCCTCAGTGCAAAAGGAGGTCTGAACCAACTCTGAAATCCTCCCTTGACTCCTTTGCAGGAATAACTAAGGCTCAAGAGGGAGCTGGAAGAATTTCGCACCTCGGAGTCACCCATTTCCCCCTGTGCTGTGGGCCAGGCAAGGGGAAGCAAGCAGGCTGTTAGAATCCACTCACTCCCAGACATAAGTAGGGAGTCTGCTTTGTTTGCTTAAAGCAAATCAACAGAAGAAAGTGCCTTCAACCTCCAGCATCTATGATGCTACCACACGCTGCGGGTTAAGAGGGTCTGGGATGCCTGTTAGTAATCTGGAATACTAGTAAAGATGATAATCCATTTTAGGTAGGCTGGTGCCTCCAGGGAATGGAAGTGTTGTATGCAAGTCAAAACCCACCTATAACCCTCTTATGTAGGGTCGTGAAATGAGCTTTGTTTTCCAAGTCACTTAAAACTGTGGACCCACTATTAGCTGTGTGACCCTAAACCTTGGCTTTATTACATGTACAAATAAGGATGCTGACAGCCACCTCAGAGGATTGTAAGAATTAAATATGTAACACTAGTACAATCCTTCTATGTGGTAGGCTTCTTTCCAAAGACTTTACAATGTATTATCCCATTGGATCCTCATCCATCATTCTAGAAGGGATACTCTCAGTAACCCCACTTTTGAGATGAGAAAATCAAGGCACAGAGAGATTAACTTGCCCAGGGTCACATATTGGTGAGTGGAAGAGCTAGAATTTGAATGAGGCATTCAGGCCTCAGGGTCTATATGCTCTTAACTCCCTGGCACTGTCTCTTAATAATTATTAAGCACTTTCCTGTGCTAGGAACTTCATGTATATTAACTCCTCTCAGCCACCCTAGAAGCTAGATGCTATTCTATTACTTTCTTTATCTTACCAAATGAAGGCAAAATGTGCCCCACTCTGTAAGACACAGGAAGACAAATTAATGGAGAGCCTGTACTATATTAAAGCACTAAATGGTGAGTTCCATTGTAACTGCCACAGTGATTCAGAGATAAGAGACATTAACAATGAAAGTATATGGGGTTATGTTCTTATTGTATAAGATTAGGCAGGTGGAAAAATGTTAAATGCTGTATCCTTTAAATTTTCCATCAGGATCCTTGGATATTTATAGCCTCAGAACCATTTTCAGAAATGGTGGGTGGGCAGCGAAGATTGCAGTTGGTCCCACTCATGAAAGAAGTGGCTTATTATTTTATGAGGGAGTAGGTAGATCCCCTGGAGTAGGAAATGACAATTTGCTCCAGTATTCTTGCCTGGAAAATCCCATGGACAGAGGAGCCTGGTGGGCTATAGCCCAGGGAGTCTCAAAGAGTTGGACGCGACTGAGCAACAGTGGAAACAGTGTCAGATTTTATTTTGGGGGGCTCCAAAATCACTGCAGATGGTGATTGCAGCCATGAAATTAAAAGACACTTACTCCTTGGAAGAAAAGTTATGACCAACCTAGATAGTGTATTCAAAAGCAGAGACATTACTTTGCCAACAAAGGTCCGTCTAGTCAAGGCTATGGTTTTTCCTGTGGTCATGTATGGTGTGAGAGTTGGACTATGAAGAAGCCTGAGTGCCGAAGAATTGATGCTTTTGAACTGTGGTGTTGGAGAAGACTCTTGAGAGTCCCTTGGACTGCAAGGAGATCCAACCAGTCCATTCTGAAGGAGATCAGCTCTGGGATTTCTTTGGAAGGAATGATCCTAACGCTGAAACTCCAGTACTCTGGCCATGTCATGCGAAGAGTTGACTCATTGGAAAAGACTCTGATGCTGGGAGGGATTGGGGGCACGAGGAGAAGGGGACGACCGAGGATGAGATGGCTGGATGGCATCATGGACTCGATGGACGTGAGTCTGAGTGGGCTCCGGAGATGGTGATGGACAGGGAGGCCTGGTGTGCTGGGATTCATGGGGTCGCAGAGTCGGACACGACAGCGACTGAACTGAACTGAACTGAACTGAGCAACAGATCACACACATTCGCACATACAGAAAGATCCAGGTGCTTTGCTAAATGACCATTGCCTTCCTCTCATACATGAGGGCCAGCTCTTAGCACAGCTCTTTTGCCAGTGAGTTCCAAGAACTCACAACAGTGAAAGAAAATCACTTGTGGTATGAACTGTGTTTCACAAATCCAAAGTATCTGAGAAGTGGGCCATTCTAAGTTTTCACAAGTCAAATCAGCTATATAAGAACTGCCAGGGGACTTCCCTGGTGGTCCAGTGGTTAAGAATCCACCTTGCAGTGCAAGGGAGGTGGGTTAGATCCCTGGTCAGAGGACTAAGATCCCACACACCCCGGAGCAACTAAGCCCATGCCGCTGCAAGGAAGATCCTACGTGAAGCAGTGAAGATCCCGAATGCCGAAACTAAGACCGGACACAGCCAAATAAATACATATTAAAAAAAAAAAAAGAAGAAGAAGAATTACAGGTTCTAGACCTGCTTCCAGGGTGATCATCCATAAAAACAGTCACAGAGTTGATGATCATTGAAATCACAGGGACCCCACCAGTGATGTATTTGTGGTTGTTCATTTGCTAAGACATGCCTGACTCTGCAACCCCTTGCATTGCAGCATGCCAGGTTTCCCTGTCCTTCGCCATCTCCCAAAGTTTGCTCAAACTCGTGTCCATTGAGTCATCCAGTCATCTCATTCTCTGTCACCCACTTCTCCTCCTGCCTTCTGTCTTCCCCAGTATCAGGGTCTTTTCTAATGAGTTGGCTCTTCCCATCAGATGGGCAAAGTATTGGAGCTTCAGCATCAGTCCTTCCAATGAATATTCAGGACTGATTTCCTTTAGGGCTGACTGGTTTGATCTTGCAGTCCAAGGCAATGAACCAGGGCTGAGTAAGTGAGAGACAGAATAGGAGGTCTACAAACTTCCACCTTAAGAAATCAGGGACATTTCTTATCACCCTTTTTCTTCCAAATAACTCTTTGTGCTCATGCAAATCTTTGCACAATTTATCCTTTCATTTCTGATTTGTCTTTATGTCTACATGCATCAGAAAAAGAATTATTCTAGCTAAAGCATTCTTAAAAGCTCAGTCATTCAAGTCTGCATAATTGTTCAAGGGGTCTTCTTTGTTTCTTTTTCTTGCTTAAAAATTGAGTCAGATGTAGTTTTAGACTTTGCAAATTTTTCTTTTGAATAGATACCCCAAATTCCTTTTATAGTCAAAGTTTTTTTTTTCCATTGTACAGTTAAGCATTCATATATCTGAGTTATTTTTGACAGCCCTTCTGCAAGCTTTAAGTGTATGGTAAACACATTTCCAAATTATTCTGCTAAGGAATAGGGCCGATACATTTTTTAATCACTTGAAAATTATACCTTTTGATAAATTTCTGGGTTAACACAATAACCATTTATTATGGAAGTGCACAGTTCTTCTGAGCTGATTGATTTTCTAAAGCTCTTTGCAAATAATTGCTTTTAAAATTAGTTTTCTTTTTTTCAATTAAAAAAATTTTAATTGAAGGATAATTGCTTTACAATGTTGCATTGGTTTCTGTCATATAACAACGTGAATTAGCCGTAAGTGTATATATATTCTCTCCCTTGAGCCTCCTTCGCACCCCACACCTCATCCTACCCCTCTAGGTTGTCACAGAGCACCGGGCTGAGCTCCCTGCGTTCTATGTCAGCTTCCCACTAGCTATCTGTTTTATACATAGTAAAGTACATACGTCAATGCTACTCTCAATTTGTCCCACCTTCTCCTTCCCCCGCTGTGTCCACAAGTCCGCTCTCTACTAAAATAAGTTTTAAAATGAGTTTATATAGCCACACATACTTGAGCTCACTTTTGGAGTGATTTAATAGTTGATGGCCTAGTTTCCATATGATCTATCTTCTCTGTTTCCTTTCCACTGCTGTCTATCTTTTGGCCTCATAATTACTTTTTCGGTATCTCTGGAGAAGAAGGGAAAAGGAAATAAATTTCAAATTTGTTTCCCTTTCTTTCCCTCTGCCCCTCACCGACTAACAATTTGACAAAGCGTGTTGGAGAGGAGTCGGCTCTTGATTCCTGCTAACAGAAAGACATAACAGAACAAATAATTCAAAGGAATAGGTGATCCAAAGTCATTTTTATTACTATTTTATTTTGTTGTGACTTAGGCTAGGATTAAAGTCTGCAATCCTTATATGCACATTTTCTTCTCCATTGCAACTTCTGCACTCTTATATAATTTCAGCGCTAATGTAGATGACTGAAGGCACCCGAACAATGAGTCTTCCCCAATTATGAACATGAATCAGTCTTTTCCAAAGTATTGTCTAGGTCTGTGGTTCTGGACTTCAGTTTGCATTAGAAGCACCTGAGAACTTGTTAACACACAGATTCCTGGCTCCACTCTGAGTTACTGATTAGGCAGGTGATGTGGAGCCTGCATAGTTGAATTCCTAACAGGTTCCCAAAGGATATTGATGCTGCTGTTCTAGGGACCACACTCTTGATGATCTGATATCCTTGCACTCCAAGGGACTCTCAGCACCACAGTTTGAAAGCATCAATTCTTCTGCATTCAGCCTTCTTTATGGTCCAGCTCTCACATCCATACATGGCTACTGGAAAAACCATAGCTTTAATTGTATGGACCTTGGTTGGCAAAGTGATGTCTGCTTTGACCATAGAACCTTTCCTTCTATGGGTACCAATCGGCTCATATTTTCTATCCCAGAGCACGGTGGAAGATGCTACCCTTCCTCCTGGTGCCTTGATGACTAAACTTCAGCACCTCCCACCTTCCACTTCCGGTTGATAACTGCCTGCCTTGGACACAGATTGGACAGTTTCACCACTCGGCACCTCTTCATCTCGGCAGTCTCCCACTCAGCTTTCTTCTTTTGACCAGAGCATCTCATCCTCCTGCTCACACCCACTCAACCTGCTTCATGATGCTCCCCTGCTTCCTCTTTTTCTCCACCTGTCTGATCTCTCTTTGATCATCCCTGCCTGTCTTCCTCGTCATCTCTCCCTCCTTCTCCAGCCAAGGCTCAATGACACCCTTAATTTCTCTCGCATCTTGCCCTCTTCTGTCCTTCCTGCGTTGCCAATACTCAGCCCTGGAAAACCTTTCTTTTCCCACACTTTTGACCCTGGGAGCCTGAGTGATGATGATAGAATGGCAAATAATAATTCTCAGTGTTTCCAAAATCATTCAGCCAGCAGAAGCTTCTTTGGGTTTTACTGTGCCAGACACTACCCTAAGTTTTAGAAATGAAACAACAGACAAAACTGAAAGTTCCAGGGTCTTATGGAGTTCACATCCTATTAGGGTGGAGTAAGAACTGAATCAGATACAATTAAGCGCTATGCATAAAATTACTAACAAAACAGGGTGAGACCTCCATAAGGGTGACATTAGAGCTGATACCTGATGACAGTCATGTTATCACAGTGTGGCTGGCCCTTTGATATTGCATGACAGTCCCCAGTTCACTTTTTTGGTGGGGAGGGACTATGCTGGGTCTTCCTTTCAATGCCTGGACTTTCTGTAGTTTCAGCCCAAGAGCTTAGTTGCTCCTCGACATGTGGGATCTTAGTTCCCCAAGCAGGGATCAAATCTGTGTCCTCTGCATTGGAAGGCAGCTTCTTATCCCCTGGACCACCAGGGAAGTCCCTTCCAGTTCACTTATCTCATTTCCCATGGAGGCTCTTCTGGGTCTCTTTTACTCTTTTTAAATTACAAACCCATCCCTATCTATCAGATAAACTCGCCTCATGATTTTCTGAGAAGTTGCCCACTCCTTGACACCACAAACCCCATCGATGGCTTCATGAGTCCTCTCTTCCATTCTTGCTGTCCTTTCCTCAGTGTTTGATTTTTCCTCTGTCCATTGGCCCCTTCCCTTAACCTTTAATCATTAAACATCTGTCTGTGTCCCCCTCAAAATTCACATGTTCAAGCCTAACTCCCAGTGTGACTGTATTTGGAGGTAGGGCCATCATAGAAGTAATTAAGGGTCAAGGAGATCAGAAGGTAGGTCCTTGATTGATAAGATTAGTTTCCTGGGGCTTCCTGGTGGTCCAGTGGTTGAGAATCCGTCTACCAATGCAGGGGATGTGGGTTTGATCCCTGGTCCGGGAACTAAGATCCCACATGCCACAGAACAGCTAAGCCTACAGGACACAACTGCTGAGCCCCTGCACCACAACTAGAGAATCTGTGCGCCGCCATGAAAGATCCTGTATGACCCAGACCTGACACAGCCAAATAAATTTAAAAGAAAAAAGATTAGTTTCCTTATAAGAAGAGACACTGGAGAGCTCACTCTTTCCTTTAGAGCACAAAGAAGTCATGTGAGCAACAGCTAGAAGGCGGCCGTCTACCTGCCGGTAAGAGAGCCCTCTTCAAAAGCCACATCAGTCAGCAACTTGATCTTGGGCTTCCAGCCTCCAAAACTAAGAGAAATAAATTTCTGCTGTTTAAGCCACCCTGTCTATACAGTGTTTTGTTATAGCAGCCTGAGCTGACTAAGACACCACCCTTCATCACAAAACAGAGACCTCCCTGCTTGCGCTCTCCTTCCCTTGCCTCCCCTCACACCCAGCTCACAGCCTCTTCTGTGCACACCCCACCCACCACAATCTGGCTGCTCACACTTCCTTCCTTCCTCTCCTCCCTCGCAGGTTGTACTTTTCAAACCACCTTTTATTTTAGTGTGTGCGCCTGTTTCTTTTCAAAATGGAACAGCGTTGCAAAGCTTAGGCTGTTCTAAAAGACTTTATTTTTAACCTCTCTTGAGATCAGAACCTCTGTAGTCATCCAGTGCTTCTTACCACTTGTTTTTTTTTTTTTCCCCCTTTAGCATCACATCTTATTGAAAGATAAATATTTATTTATTTGTCTGTACCGGGTCTCAGTTGTGGCATGTGGGATCTAGTTCCCTGGCCAGGGATTGAACTCAGGTCTCCTACATTTGGGAGCACAGAGTTTTAGCCACTGGACTACTAGGGAAGTCCTGCCACTTAACTCTTCTTAAACACCAGATTTAATCTCTGCTTGTCTCCCAGATCTAATTGTATTTCTCAGTGAAGTTCCCTTTTTAGAATTTCTTCACCTGAACGTTGTCACAATTTAAGGAAATAGGCAGTTGTTATTGCTCGACTTTGTGTTTTTCTACATCGAGACTATTGGTTTTCTGCCACTTTCCAACTGAAATGGTAATAGCCGTAGCAAGACTGGAAGTTTAAAAGTCAAGATTGGGAAGATGGTTTCTTCTTTTAAGGAAACTTTCCCTGAACGCCATCTTCTCTTTTAAATTTAATTAGAATTCCATCGCGCATTGCTTATCTAGTGGAATACTGTCACCGCCACATGCCCCACGGCACTGGGTCTCTGGGAGAAGGTCAAATGTCACTGCTTCCCCAAGTCGATCTGCGGCTTCCAGGCCCTGGTCACTGTCTCCGAGGGAGGGGTGATAAGAGATAGAGATGAGGCAGGGTCAGGTTATCTTACTTCACAGCTGCCATGGATTTCTTCCAAAGCCTCCGCACTGGTCTTCTCCCATCACACCCCCAAAGGGAAAGCCAAAAATTCGTATCTCACATTGCAGTGATTAAGAGCCACCCCGAGATTCCACAGGGCATGGAAGAGCAGCAGGGAAGGAGGATTAAGTGAAACTATTTCTACAAGGCACTTTGCACAGTGCCCGCCATGTGGTAAGTGCTCAGAAAATGGTAGTTATTATCAACGCCATTGTCATCCGCAGGATTACTGCTGCTCATCAAATACACATCCACACCAATAGACATATACACATTCACACCAATAGACATATACACACCAACACCAATAGACATATACACATGTGTATATGAGTGAGGAGTCTGTCTGGCTTTACATGGAACCTGCAAGTCTTTTCTTAAAATTATTGGAGTTTAATTGCTTTACAATGTGGTGTTTGTTTCTACTGTACAACAAAAAGAATCAGCCGTACATATCCATATATCCTCTCCCTTTTTGGACTTCCTTCCCAGTCAGGTCACCACAGAGCATTGAGCAGAGTTCCCTGGGAACCCAGAAGTCTTGAAGGAACTCAAGAAGTTTGAAAGGCTTGGTGGAGATCTATTGCCTGCCAGCTGTTATGGCTGTTTAGAGGACTGGTGAAGTATCGCAGTTGTGTGCCAAAAGAAGGGGCACAGAGCAGACAGGCACCTTCTAACCTCATGAGAATGATGAGGTTACAAAGAGTCCAGGGGTTAGGCAAACATGGCTCATGGCAAAGAATGCACTGTGAGTTCTAGGATGAGGGGAATGTCAGAAATTGGGGGTGAGGAGATTGAGGTGTGGCTGTGACACAGATCGGTGGGGGGAATGGGAAAAGGACCATGAGCAGAAATTATCTCAAGGTCATGTAGACACTGCCCTGTTTAAAATGGATAAGCAACAAAAACCCACTCTATAGCCCAGGGAACGCTGCTCAATGTTATATGCCAGCCTGGATGGGAAGGGGGTTTGGAGGCGAATGGATACATGTGTATATCTATGGCTGAGTCCCTTCACTGTTCACCTGAAACTATCACAACATTGTTCATTGGCTATGCCCCAATACAAAATGGTTTTGGTGTTTAAAAAATAATAATTTTTTTAAAAGTTATCTCAGCTCCAAGACTGCCTGTGAGCGTTTGAGTAGCAAAATGGCAAACCAGTGGGGGAGAATATGCCATGGGAAGAATCCACAGAGCTAGGACTGATCTAAAAAGGGTAGAGGAGCTTCTGGTGCAGAGAAAGTGCATTTTCAAAAATCCAAAGCTATACAAGTGAAATAATATGCTCTCCGCTGTGGATTATAAACGGCCAGCTAATCAGCACCTTGTTGTCAGGCACCATGGGCTGCTGAGGAAGAAAGAGCTCCTGCTCCAGCTGCTTAGAATGGGGGGGTGGGGGGTAAACAGGATCTGTGACGGTGAGGGGGATGTTGTGGGAGGGCATGTGAACCAAGAGCTAGAGGCTCTGGCGCAGGCTGGGAGGGCTTGCTGGAGGAGGTGAGAGTGTAATTAGGCCTTAGAGATGCAGAGGCATGGCATGGCAAGCTGGGACAGTAAAGTGAACTGGAGATGGATATGCAAAAATCATTTTGAAAGCTAAGGAGGGATTAACCCAAACCTGGGGCTTGGGAGGAAATCGCTGACTCCATCAGCCTCTTCCTGTTGCCCTCCCACCCTGCTCTGTGGCCTCTGCGTGTTGGCCGCCCTAAGATCTGAGCATCCGACTCCACTGTCCTCTCTGCCCCCGTCCACAAGCTTCCTCTGCAGATGCCTCCTTTATATTCTGTCCTTCCCAGGGACTCTCACGTCCCTCGACTTTGGTACAAAAGTGCGGCAACTCACCTCTGTTTTGCCACATGTAGGTCTCTGTGTGTGTTAGTTGCTCAGTCGTGTTCAACTCTTTGTGACCCCATGGGCTGTAACCCACCAGGCTCCTCTGTCCATGGGATTCTCTGGGCAAGAATACTGGAGTGGGTTGCCATGCCCTCCTCCGGGTGATCTTCCTGACCCAGGGTTGAACCCAGGTCTCTCTCATTGGCAGGTGGATTCTTTACCATCTGAGCTAGGGAAGGCTTGCCAGTGAACACATCCGCCTGGTGGCCAGCACCCTCTCAGGGGTCTCACGGAACTCAACAGCTTCCTGGTCTCCCAAACACTCTTCCCTCTCACTCAGGTGCTCAGTAAAGAATCTTCGTGCTTTTTCTTCATGTCTTCCTTTCCCTCAACTCCCACTTAGACACACACACCTCGAATCATCCAGTTCTGTTACTTCTACTGTTAAAGTCTCTGTGGACTTCCTTCGTGGTCCAGTGGTTCAGAATCTGCCTGCTAATGCAGGGGACACAGGTTTGATCCCTGGTCTGGGAAGATTCCATATGCTGTGGGGCAGCTAAGCCCAATGCCACAACTATTGAACCTATGCTCTAGAGCCTGTGAACTGCAACTACGGAGCCCATGTGCCGCAACTGCTGAAGACCTTGCACCCTAGAGCCGGTGCTCTGCAGTAAGAGAGGCCAGCACAGCCCAACTAGAGAGTAGCCCCAGCTCGCCACACCTAGAGAAAGCCCACGTACAGCAACAAAGACCCAGCGCAGCCAAAGATCAGCAAAGACAGAAGTCTCCAGGTGCATCCTCTCCCTACCCCCACCCTGGCTGCATCACCACCCCCTTCACCATCTTTCACATGACCTTTGCAGCCCCATCCAACCATCACCCTCCCACACCACACTTTCTGAACCGCTCCCCACCTACACAGCTCCTTCAGGCTCTCATCAAAGTTCCTTTTAAAACCCCAATCCAGAAGACTAGGGTGCCAAGCTGTGTTTTAAAGAAAACGTTACATCTCTCTATGTATATTATGTATGTGTATACATATTGATTGTGTGATCACTGAAAAGCCTAGGGATTCAGAACTCAGAGGCTGGAGCCCCATTATTGGTCTGAAACCCAAGTCTGCTACTTACTGAGTTAATAGGTTTGCCTACAGTGTAGAGTTTTTATGAGAATTACATATTGCCTGGTAAAAATACCTGGCACATCGTAAGCACTCTTTACGTAGTAGCCACAATGAGAGAAAGGAATAGCAAGAAGATTATAATGTTATCAGTGTTTATCATTGGATTTTTATTATCTAATTAATTTTTATTTTCTATATTTTTCCAACTCTCTGATAACCATGAAATCCTTTTATGACCGTTACTCTGATCTTTTCTTTGGTAATTACACAATGTTACACCCTTGCTTAAGATTGTTCAGTATCCTCCCACCTCCCACAGGTTACAATCCAAAGCCCCCAGCTGGCCTGTGGAGCCTGTGCCGCCTGTCTTGGCTCCATTTACTAGCGTCACTTCCCATTGCCCCCATCACCCTGCTTCAGCTTTTCCAGGCTTCTTTGCCTCCAAACGTGGTGTCCTGCCATCAGCCTCTTTTTATTATCCTTTCTTCCCAGGGACTCTCATCTCTGACTCAGACATGACCAACTAGCCCCCTGTTTACAGGCAGAGACCCAGTTCAGACCTCAGCTCACCTGGGGGTGTCCGTCCCTCCCTCTGGGCTCCACTGGGACTCTGGGCCAGCCTCACACCCTGTCTCCTGGATGGAGTGCTCCCTAAGTCTGAGGACTGGGTCTCAGTTCTGTTGGCACCTCTCGATTTTTTGCAGAATCCCCAGATGTTGGAAAATAGGTGAAGGAAGGCAATTGTGAGGCAATTCCATGCAAGACTAAACAAGAGGGAATTTTTAAGATTTTTTTGAGTCAAAGGACACCATGCTAAAAGTCCCATTTTGGGAAAAGAAGTTGGCAATAGTATGCACAGTGGGTCATATGGCGCAGCCAGAGAGATGAGGCTTTGCTCTCAGGTGGACTGGTCGTGCGGCTCCTGGTCCTGGGCTCCTGCTGTGGGTGCCCCTCAGCCATGCCCTTCCTCCTACGGGCACATGGACCCCACCAGCCTTGGGCAGGTACTAACATCAAGCCACCTCACAAACAGGATTTGGTCACAAGGCTGACTGCTAAGCAGGAGAAATATGATTCAAGCCTAGATACATCTGATGCTCAAATGAGAGCTACAAACTAAGCTTCTCAGACACTAAGCAGCCCCCAAAACACTTTTAGAACAGAAATGCCAAGAATGAGAAAGAAAATTGGAAGGTGTGCTCAGCCCCAAAATATCCTTGCAGGTGTACTTTAAGGAAGTCATAAAGTCACCAGAACAAGTGAAGTGAGAGATAAATGAAATATTTAAAGAGGGAAAAGAAGATGTTTAAGCATCTAGGAAATGATGAAGGTTAGGAAGACAGGGGCTTCCCAGGGGGCACTAGCGGTAAAGGGCCTGCCTGCCAATGCAGGAGACATAGAGTTCCATCCCTGGGTCAGGACGCTGCCCTGGAGGAGGCACGGCAATCTGCTCCAGTATTCTTGCCTGGAGAATCCCAAGGACAGAGGAGCCTGGCGGGCTACAGTCCATAGGATCCCAAAGAGTCAGACATGATTGAAGCAACTTAGCAGGAAGACAGTGAACTTGGACCCATTCACCATTGAGCCGTGAGAGTGAGAGCTTTTGGGAAGTAAAACAAGCCTCTGTTTTACACAGCAGGCTGCAGAGCTTTTAAACTTCATTATCACAGGGGTGATAAAGAAGGAAACAGAAAATAGAGTGGAAATAGAAAATGAGTGCAAAAGGTTTGGCTCTATCAATGGATGATTGATTTGCAAGTGGTTTTCCAAAACTGACTACATATATACACATATACATGGGAGGTGTTCCCCCAGCTTTTGAAATGACACCATGGAGAGCCAGTCCATGATCTCAGACTGTCCTCCATGAGACCACATAAGACTGGACTTCCCTAGTGGCTCAGTGGCTAGGATTCCAAGCTTCCAATGCAGGGAGTGCGAGTTCAATCCCTGGTTGGGGAACTAAGATCCCACATACTGAAAGGTAGCTAAAGCCAGCACACTGCAAGGAAGAGCCAGTGCAGCCACATTAAATAAATAAAAGAAAATTAAAGTGTTGGTGGATATCTTTAAAAATTTTTTTAATTAAAAATAAAAACAAAGATAAAACAACTCCACAACAATAATAATAACTTCAGTGTCCCCTGTACTAGACAGTTCCAGCAGCATCTTATTATTTTTTTATTTTAAACTTGCTCAGTCGTGTCCAACTTTTGAGACCCCATGGACTATATTGTCCATGGAATTCTCCAGGCCAGAATGCTGGAGTGGGTAACTTTCCCTTCTCCAGGGGATCTTCCCAGCTCAGGGATCGAACCCAGGTCTCTCGCATTGCAGGCGTATTCTTTACCAGCTGAGCCACAAGGGAAGCCCCCAGCATCATCTTATGTAATCCTCACAACAATCGTTTGACGAAGGAATTTTATCCCCACTTTTCAGATGAGAAGACTGAGGCACAGAAAGTTTGTGTAACTTCACAGGGTCACACAGCAGGTATACTAGCAAAGCTGGAGTTCCGGGGGAGCCTTCCTAATATTCTTGAGTTCTGGAATCTTCCCATGGCAGAAAACAAGCCTGACCCCACGGAAGCAACAGGACTCCCTCCTTCTGCTGGAAGAACACAGAGCCTCTTAGTCATGCATCACCTCCCCTCTGCTTCTGGTTGTTGAAACCAGCAGTGGGGAGTGTGACCATCCTAGATGGGCCCAACCCCATAATAGAAGACAACGCGCCTCTCTTTCCTGCCCACTCGCAGGCACCTCCTCCTCACAGCCAACCTCAGCACCACCCCCAGCAATCTGGATAGTCCCCGTGCCATTTGAGGGAACATCCTGAGTTTTTCACAGTCTCTGCTGTTCACAGGAAGCCCAAGTTAACGCTCTTAAGTGTTTCCATCGTCCTGGGACGAACCTGGACTGGGGCTCAGAAGGAGCACGTGGGGCCCCTTAACAGTATCAGTCCAAAGATGTGGGCTGGGGAGGAGAAAGGAGCAAAAGAATCAAATGTGGAGGATGCAAGATTTCCAAGTACGACATGGAAGAAAAAAAAATTTTTGTAAGCCATTTAAGCAATTTTAAAAGCAGAAATTACAATTACTTTGTGTAATTTCCAAAGGAAAGATCAGATTAATGGTCTAAAAGGAGTTCATGGTTATCACAGAAAGTTGGAAAAATACAGAAAATATAGAAAAGTAAAAACTAATCAGATAATAAAAAGTTAATGATAAATATTGACAATATTATTGTATTTACTTCTCACTCTTTCTCCTTCTCTCATCATAGCCATGTAGCTACTATGTAATGAGTGCCTCTGTTTATTTTTGTTTTTATTTTCATCACTCTCACAGGTGGATCCAAAAAGATCTTGCTGTGATTTATTTCAGAGAGTGTTCTGTCTGTTTTCCTCTGAGTTTTATAGTATCTCGTCTTACATTTAGGTCTTTAATCCCTTTTGAGTTTGTTTTGTGTATGGTATTAGAGAGTGTTCTCATTTCATGCTTTTCCATGGAGCTGACCAGTTTTCCCAGCACCACTTATTAGAGTATCTTTTCTCCACTGTATATTCTTGCCTCCTTTGTCACAGATTAGGTGACCACAGGTGCGTGGGACTGTTCTAGACGTCAGCACAGTCACTGGGGTGGAACATATCCAAGGCGTCCTTAGTTAGCTGATGGGTGGGCAAGGGAGAGTGTGGATTCGAGCAGCTGCTAAGAGCAGGCTTACCAGAGTCCACCACCCCATCACCAGCTGGGGATTCACCAGGGAGTTGATGTGAACCTCAGTCTCCTCTTCTTTGTAATGGGGATGGTAACAATTGAAACAGTGAAAAATGGCCTTAGGCAACTGCCACCTAGGCTGTGACGGGTCCAACACTTAAATGTGTGGGACCCCAGGCAAATATATTTTGTGGGACCCTGTCTATATAAGCAATTTGAGTGGAATCTAAAAAAAAGTCAAACTCAGAGAAATAGAGTAGAAAAGTGGTTTTGGAGGTGGCAGGCTAGGGGGATAAAGTGCGGAAAATACCTAAAGTTTAGTAAAAGGGCATAAAATTTCAGCTACAAAATAAATATGGTCTGAAGATCTGATGTATATCATGGTGACTGTCATTGATAACACTTACTGTGTGATGACATTTGCTGAGAGAGTAGAACTTAAACCTTCTCTCACACACACAAAGAGATAAATATGTGAGGTGATAAATGTGTTAATTAACTAGGTTGGGGAGGGTACCCTTAGTCAGGGGCGGCGGCGAGGAGCTACCCCACGCCCGAGGTCACAATGGCTACAGTGTCAAATCATAGCAATGTACATTTTAAATATCTTTTGTCAGTTTTAGCTCAGTAGAGCTGAAAAATTTTTAATTAAAATATGCATTAAAAATAAAGTAAATGCCGAGTGCTAAAAAGGTTACTCCAAATCAGCACCAATCTGACAGTTCCGTTTCACGTGCTTGTGTGCTGAGTCATGTCCAACTCTTTGCGACCCTGTAGACTGCAGCCTACCAGTCTCCCTCTGTCCATGGGATTCTCCAGGCTAGAATACTGGAGTGGGTTGCCATGCCCCCCTCCAGGGAATCTTCCTGACCCAGGGATCAAACCCGCGTCTCTTACCTTTCCTGAACAGGCAGGCAGGTTCTTCACCACTGGCGCCACCTGGGAAGCCCAGTGTAGCTCCACACATTTCTGCCGAAGGAATGTTCTGCTTAGTCCCTGGGGATCATCTGCTCGCCAGGCTGCCCTCCTGAGACAGGTGGCCACACACAGGCCACAGATGAACATGTGGGCACGAGTCCTCAAGCATCTCAGGGCCTCAGGATGACCCCCGAGCAAGGTCCATTCACAGGGTAGTCCTCTGAAGGAGAGAGACCTGACTATCAGGCCAGGCTTAGGGCAGCCCGACGTGATAGCACTGCAACCCTGGCTGGGGTCAGGCACTGTGGGGGGCTCAGAAAATCTCAAGGAGGTTGCCCTCTGTGGCTTGGAGCCTGAGTCACTGACCCAGCTCAGATAGGTCTGGATAGCAGTAGCTGCAATGTTCCTAAAGAAACATAAACATCACTCAGAAGAGACAATAATCACGACAGGTCACTCCTGTGCTGGTTTGTTGTGTCGGAACAAACCAGCAACAAGGTCATTTGTGACACAGAGAGAAAGACACTCTGCAGCCACAAACAGAATTAACATCCACCCCTTCTGACCAACGGCTCCTCTCGAATGGCAGTTCTACCCAAGTTAACCCTCCATCTTCCTGGGCTAAAAAAAATAACGTATAAGGAGCCCGTCATCAAGCTGCCCTGTGCCTGGAGGGCACCCACGCCAGAACTGGCCCCCAGCCCTTAACACTCCTGAGACTACCCCAGCTTAAGACCAAATCCCATACTAAACCCCTCCAACTCCCTTGTCCGGTCCCTGGGGGTGTGTCCAGCCTGCAGCAAGTTGAATAAATCTTTCTGCAACTAGCAGTGTGTTTGTGGTGGTCTTTGGCTGGTGGGTGTCAACATAACAGAATCTACTTTACAGGGCTGCCGCGAGGATTAAAACGTTCTAAACGATGCCGATGCGTGGTGCCCTTTCATTTATTGTTGTTCAGTCCCTTAGTCATGTTGGACTCTTTGTGACCCTGTGAACTGCAACATACCAGGCTTCCCTGTCCTTCATCGTCTCCTGGAATTTGCTCAAACTCATGTCCATTGAATCAATGATGCCATTCAACTATCTCATCCTCTGTCGCCTCCTTCTCCTCCTGCTCTCAGTCTTTCCTAGCATCAGGGTCTTTTCCAATGAGTTGGCTCTTCACATCAGGTGGCCAAGGTATTGGAGCTTCAGCTTCAGCATCAGTCAATGAATATTTATAGTTGATTTCCTTTAGGATTGACTGGTTTGATCTTGCTCTCCAAGGGGCTGTCATGAGTCTTCTCCAGCACCACAGTTCGAAAGCATCAATTCTTTGGTGCTCAGCCTTCTTTATGGTTCAACTCTCATTATTCCGATGCATTTTTGTCTTTCTGACCCACTCACCACGTGCCCTGACCGACATCTTACACCCAGCAGGTAAGAGCCACGTACCAGTAACACAGCCATCACCTGGGGGCTCATTAAAAATTCAGCATCTTGTGCCCCACCCCAGACTGACTGGAGTTCAAATATGGTTTTGAACAAGTTAGGAAAGTACTGCTCCAGCTTAAAAGATACATATGCAGATTGGGGGCAGCATGATCGAGACACTTACCTCTGGTGTAACATTTAAGAAGTTACCAAGAACCTTTCAGGCACCAGAAACTAACACAACATTGTAAGTCAACTCTACTCCAATATAATCGCTCAGTCGTGTCCACCTCTTTGCAACTCCATGGACAGAGAAGCCTGACAGGCAAGGATTCTCTAGGCAAGAATACTGGAGTGGGTTGCTATTCCCTTCTCTAGGGGATCTTCCCGACCCAGGGATTGACCCAGGTCTCCTGCATTACAGGCAGATTCTTTACTGTCTGAGCCACCAGGGAAACCCAAAATTAAAAATTGAAAAAATAATAAATATTTTAAAAGTTTAAAAAATAATAAACAAGTACCAAGAAAACCCTCAATAATTGAGATTTTCCTGGTGGTCCAGTGGCTAAGACTCTGCCCTCGCAATGCAGGAGGCCTAGGTTCGATCCCTGGTCAGGGAACTAGATCTCAAATACTGCAACTCAAGACTCTGCATGCTGCAGCTAAGACCCAGAGCAACCAAATAAATACATATTTTTTAAAACCCTAATAATCAAGATAAATAATATCCTAATGCAATACTATAAGAGAAGACTCTACACATGGACATCACCAGATAGTCAATCAGGCTGATTATATTCTTTGTAGCCAAAGATGGAAAAGCTCTATACAGTCAGCAAAAACAAGACCAGGAGCTGACTGTGGCACAGACCATGAACTCCTTATTGCTAAATTCAGACTTAAATTGAAGAAAGTAGGGGAAAATCACTAAACCGTTCCGGTATGACCTAAATCAAATCCCTTACAATTATACAGTGGAAGTGACAAATGGATTCAAGGGATTAGTTCTGAAAGAGTGCCTGAAGAACTATAGATAGAGGTTTGTGATATTGTACAAGAGGCAGGGATCAAGACCATCTCCAAGGAAAAGAAATGCAAAAAAGCAAAATGGTTGTGTGGGGAGGCCTTACAAATAGGTGTGAACAGAAGAGAAGTGAAAGGCAAAGGAGAAAAGGAAAGATATACCCATTTGAATGCAGAGTTCCAAAGAACATCAAGGAGAGATAAGATTGTTAAGATTGATCTTCCTCCAGGATCAATGCAAAGAAATAGAGGAAAACAATAGAATGGGAAAGCCTAGAGATCTCTTCAAGAAAATTAGAAAGACCAAGGGAACATTTCATACAAAGATGGACACAATAAAGGACAGAAACGGTATGGACCTAACAGAAGCAGAATATATTAAGAAGAGATGGCAAGAATACACAGAAGAACTGTACAAAAAAGATCTTCACAATCCAGATAATCACGATGTTGTGATCATCAACCTAGAGCCAGACATCCTGGAATGTGAAGTCAAATGGGCCTTAGAAAGCATCACTACAAACTAAGCTAGTGGAGGTGATGGAATTCCAGTTGAGCTATTTCAAATTCTAAAAGATGATGCTGTGAAAGTGCTGCACTCAATATGCCAGCACATTTGGAAAACTCAGGATTGGCCACAGGAATGGAAAAGGTCAGTTTTCATTCCAATCCCAAAGAAAGGCAATGCCAAAGAATGCTTAAACTCCCACACAATTGCACTCATCTCACATGCTAGTAAAGTAATGCTCAAAATTCTCCAAGCCAGGCTTCAATAGTACATGAACCATGAACTTCCAGACATTCAAGTTGGATTTAAAAAAGGCAGAGGAACCAGAGTCAAATTCCCAACATCTGTTAGATCATTCAAAAAACAAGAAAGTTCTAGAAAAACATCTACTTTTGCTTTATTGACTATACCAAAACCTTTGACTGTCTGGACCACAACAAACTCTGGAAAATTCTTCAAGAGATGGGAATACCAGACCATCTGACCTGCCTTTGAGAAATTTGTATGCACATCAGGAAGCAACCGTTAGAACTGGACACGGGACAAGAGACTGGTTCCAAATTGGGAAAGGAGTATGTCAAGGCTGTATATTGTTACCCTGCATATTTAACTTATATGCAGAGTACATCATGAGAAACACTGAGCTGGATGAAGCACAAGGTGAAATCAAGACTGCCTGGAGAAATATCAGTAACCTCAGATATGCAGATGACACCACCCTTAGGGCAGAAAGTGAAGAAGAACTAAAGAGCCTCTTGATGAAAGTGAAAGAAGAGAGTGAAAAATTTGGCTTAAAGCTCAACATTCAGGAAACTAAGACTATGGCATCTGGTCCCATCACTTCATGTCAAATAGATGGGGAAAGAGTGGAAACAGTGAGAGACTATTTTGGGGGCTCCCAAATCACTGTAGATGGTGACTGCAGCCATGAAATTAAAAGATGCTTGCTTCTTGGAAGAAAAGTTATGACCAACCTAGACAGCTTATTAAAAAGCAGAGACATTACTTTGCCAACAAAAGTCCATCCAGGCAAAGCTATGGTTTTTCCAGTAGTCATGTATGGATGTGAGAGTTGGACTATAAAAGAAGCTGAGTGCTGAAGATTTGATGCTTTTGAGCTGTGGTGTTGGAGAAGACTCTTGAGAGTCCCTTGGACTGCAAGGAGATCCAACCAGTCAATCCTTAAGGGAATCAGTCCTGAATAGTCATTGGAAGGACTGATGCTGAAGCTGAAACTTAAATACTTTGGCCACCTGGTGGGAAGAACTGACTCATTGGAAAAGATCCTGATGCTGGGAAAGACTGAAGGCAGGAGAAGGGGACGAAAGAGGATGAGAGGGTTGGGTAGCATCTCTGACTCAATGGACATGAGTTTGAGCAAGCTCCAGGAGTTAGTGATGGACAGGGAGGCCTGCTGTGCTGCAGTCCGTGGGGTCGCAAAGAGTCAGACAAGACTGAGCGACTGAACTGAACCGAAAACAATATTAATGTAATTGGCCCAAATTACTGTAAGAATAAAGCAAAGTATCAAATTTTTCAATAAAGGCAAGATCCCAGTGGAACTGGGAGTGGAGCGAGGTGAGCAAAGCTGTGAGAGGCAAGTGCAGGGTGGGATCCTGTCTTTACAGAAAATTTTGATATTCTTGTTCAGTGTGAATTACTTTTCAAATATTATTTCTCCTGCTTTCTGAATTTCTCAGCATCTCTTTAAATTGTTCCCCAAGATATGTGCCTCATTCACTTCTGCTAAACTCTCAGAAAACATTTAACAAATGTTGAGAACTGTGTGTGTGTGGCTTGTGGAATTAGTCTGCCTGGGTTCAAACCCATTGTTGCCACTTCCTCCCTGTGTTCATTTGGTCAAGTCAGTGAAACTTTACAGCTTTATTTTCTTCCCTGTAAAATAGAGAGGACTAAAGTTCAATTTACTTTATTTTCAAGTGAAAGTAAATAAGGACCAGTATGATGTAGTTCAAATATATAGTTTCAAAGGTCTAGTTCAATCCAGTGATCAAATTTAAAACATCAATATGTACAAAACATGTAGCATTTTCTTTGAGTAGTCCTCTATGAATATAAATTTTAAATACACAAGTGCACAACTTTAGACATAAAGCTTCCCTGGTTACTCAGCGGTGAAGAATCCACTTGCACTGTAGGAGACTCAGGTTCGATCCTTGGGTCAGGAAGATTCCCTGGAGAAGAAAATGGCAATGCACTCCCAAATTCTTGCCTGGGAAATCCCATGGACTGAGGAGTCTGGCGGGCTACTGTCCATGGGGTCGCAGATAGTCGAACACAATTGAACACCATACGCAAATAAGGTAAATTCAAGCAGCTTTTTGTACGTTTGTTATCTATCTGGATTTGTGCTTCTATAAATTGCTTTTTCACATTTTTTGCCTAGTTTTCTATTGAGTTGACAATTTATAAAATATTTCCGTATTATATAAATTAAATTAATCCTTATATAATTTCTGTCATTAATTTCTACACAATTAGTTTCTATACTATATGAAGTAAGAAAAATATAAATTGATTTGTCATTACAAGAATTTTTTTCACAAATCAGTCATTTGAGTTTTGAGTTTGTTTACGTCTTTTACCATAAACATTTTTAATGTGGTCAGATATATCTTTTATGGTCTCTTGGTTTTCCAATTTTGTTACAGTTTCCTTCTTCCTAGATTGCACACAAAGCCTCCTAGATATTAAGGCAATATTTTGTTCTGTTTTGCTGTTTACTATGAAGATTAATCTCTAGGGAACGTATTTTAGTATATGGTGTAAAGTAAGAATTTATTTTATTTCTGATAGACAGCAGTTATAGCGGTATCCTTTTAAAAATAATTTATTTTCCCAATAAATTGAGCTACCACATTTGATGTATAATATGTATTAAATTCTCATATTCAAGATTATTTCTGGATTCTCTTTTCCACTGAACTATGTCTCATTTCACACCAATACCATGTTTATTTCATAATAACTTAATAATACACTCTGAGGTCTGGTAAGGCAATTCCCTTGTCACTGTTCTTTTTATACACTTGAACATTTATTCTTTCATATAAAGTTTAAAACTGTTTATCCTGTCTCTTCCTCAACTCAAGCAAACAAACAAACAAACAAAAACTATGCACCTGTAATGATAATGACATTATATACATGGAGGAGAATTAATAATTTTGTGATATTTCATCTTCTCATTAAGAAGGCAGTATATATTTCCATTTGTTCAGCTTTATTTTATAACCCTTAATGAGATTAGTACTTTTATTATTAACTGTATTCCTTGATATTTTTACTTACTATTTAATGAATAAAATATTTTCCCTTTTCCATTTCTACATGTTTATTGTTAGGATAAATAAAAGCTAATATTTTGTGTGTATTTATTTAATATCCTTTTTGTGTGAATTTATTTAAATTAAATTCTCTTATTAATTTTAGTGCTTTAAAAAATAGGATCTGTTGGAAATTCATATTGTCAGCAAAAATATCTAGTATTCATTTCCTTTCAAGTTTTTACTTGTAATTCATTTTTAAAAATTTCATTCGCTAGATCTCCCAAGACAAACTGTCATAACAGACTTTCCTGTCTAGATCTTGATTTTAAATGAAATAATTTTAATGTTGCCATTAAGATATTTGGAGAAGAGTTTTTGGAGATTTTTTTATTATAGTTAAGCAGTTTCCTGTAATCATATTTTAGTCAGAATTTTATTAGGAATATCTGCTATGTTGAGTCAAATGCCTCTTAAGTATATGTTGAGAAAGTTATATTAAATTTTCCCTTGATTTTTTAAGGAAAGATATGTTAACCAATTTTGTGATATTAAAATACTTTTTCCATTCCTGGAGTAAATGCTAACTGACTTATTGACATAGTGTTTGCTTCTAGTCTAATTAGAATTTTTGTATCTGTGTTTATAAACATAATACCATTTTCCACAGAGGAGGTTTTGATAAATCTGAGGAAGAATTAAAGATTATATTGTCTGAGACCTACCTGGAATATTATCACCATCCATCTTATCAGAAAGTATTTATGTGGAATTCTCAGTGGTTGGGACTTCACGCTTCCACTTCAAGGAGCAAGGGTTTGCCTCCTTGGTGGAGGAACTAAGATCCCACATGCCACAACACAGCCAAAAAGTAGAAAGAAAAAATAAGAAAAGAAAGTAATTGTAAGTATTGAGAAGATATCAAGATCACAGTAGCAGATAGGAGTCTTCCAAAATTCTACAATTTTCACAGGAAAGCTTGAATTTTATCACTGGCAACAAGTACGTATGTTGCTTTCTGTGAAGTGACAGGCATCCTTCATTCACTTTTAAGCAAATGGCTGCCGGTTCCCACGTCTTTCCATACCATGGTTGGCCTGCCAGTTGTTTTTTCAACTGAAGGTGCTTTTCCTTGAACAAGTCACAAGTGCATCTCACAGCTCGATTGCACAGATGCTTTGTCTTGAGACAACTTTCATACTCGGGTCCTCGGCAAGAGTGCTCTCTGTGCCCTTTCCAGTTGACAACACAGAATAATAAAAAGATTTGTATTCAAGGGTTAAGATTTAATACAACTGATGATTTTTTATTGCCGCACCAAGGACATTCTTAAGCAAACAGGCGTTTTTTTTTAAACCGAATGTGTGACAGTGAAGCACAGTGATTGTGGATACTGTTTGCTGTCCTTTATTATTGCAAAGGGAAAGTGTTAGTCCCTCAGTTGTGTCTGACTCTTTGCAACCTCATGGACTGTAGCCCAGCAGGCTCCTCTGTCCATGGAATTCTCCAGGCAAGAATACTGACTGAAATGGGTAGCCATTCCCTTCTCCACATTATCTTCCCAACCCAAGGATTGAACCTGGGTCTCCTGCCTTGCAGGCAGATTGTTTACCGTCTGAGCAACCAGAGAAGCCTTATAACTGCTAAGGCACCAGCAATTTGACCCACTTTTGCTTTTGCATCATTCCTGTAAATGTCAACACAGTGAAAGAAAGCAAATAGCAAATATCTCAGTATCATGATGAACACAATTTTGATCTTGCCGACTTCTTGATGCATCTCAGGAACCCCATGGATCACCCTTTGGGCACCACAGCTCTTAGACACCGTGGGCTCATTTTGGTTCCTTGCAAGGGTCAAGCTTTTCCTCACCCCAGGAACTTTGCCCACACCATGCTGTTTCCTCTAATTGGAACGCTAATCTCACGTGGCTTCGCCTGGCCAACTTTCCTCCTCATCCTTGAGATGTCTGTTTAAATTACTCTTTCAAAAGACAGGTTTCCTTGGGCCCAGCTAGACTGCTCAGCTAGACTCAGTCCCCACGTTCCGTTCTCTCAGGAAACCTTGAGATTTCTATCATAGTTCTTACTACAGTTTTAATTAACATATTACTTGTAATAGTAGAAAGATTTGTACTCAAGGGTCAAAATTTAATACAACTCATGATTTTTATTGCCTCATCAAGGGCATTCTTAAGCAAACAGGCATTTTTTTAAACCAAGTCTATGGCAGTGAAAAACAGTGACTGTGGGTACTGTTTGGTGCCCTTGATTATTGGTAAGTGAAAGTGCTGCCCTCAATATGCCAGCACATTTGGAAAACTCAGCAGTGGCCACAGGACTGGAAAAGGTCAGTTTTCATTCCAATCCCAAAGAAAGGCACTGCCAAAGAATGCTCAAAGTACCACACAATTGTACTCATCTCGCACGTTAGCAAACTAATGCTCAAAATTCTCCAAGCCAGGCTTCAACAGTACGTGAACCGTGAACTTCCAGATGTTAAAGCTGGATTTAGAAAAGGCAGAGGAAACAGAGATCAAATTGCCAACATCCACTGGAAAAAGTGAGAGAGTTCCAGGGAAACATCTACTTCTGCTTTATTGATTACGCCAGAACATTTGATTGTGTGGATCACAACAAACTGTGGAAAATTCTTCAAGAGATGGGAATACCAAACCACCTTACTTGCCTCCTGAGAAATCTATGCAGGTTAAGAAGCAGCAGTTCTGGTTCCAAATTGGGAAAGGAGTACATTGGAGGCTATGTATTGTAACCCTGCTTATTTAACTTATATGCAGAGTACATCATGTGAAATGCTGGACTGGATGAAGCACAAGATAGAATCAAGATTGCTGGGAGAAATATCAATAACCTCAGAAACGCAGATAACACCACCCTTATGGCAGAAAGTGAAGAAGAACTAAGGAGCCTCTTGATGAAAGTGAAAGAGGAGAGTGAGAAAATTGGCTTAAAACTAAACATTCAGGAAACTGAGATCATGACATCTAGTCCCATCACTTCATGGCAAATAGATGGGGAAACAGTGAAAGACTATTTTCTGGACTCCAGAATCACTGCAGATGGTGATCTCAGCCTTGCAATTAAAAGACTCTTGCTTCTTGGAAGAAAAGCTGTGACCAACCTGCTGCTGCTAAGTCGCTTCAGTTGTGTCCGACTCTGTGGGACCCCATAGACGGAAGCCCACCAGGCTCCCACGTCCCTGGGATTCTCCAGGCAAGAACACTGGAGTGGGTTGCCATTTCCTTCTCCAATGCATGACAGTGAAAAGTGAAAGTGAAGTCGCTCAGTCATGAGACCCCATGGACTGCAGCCCACCAGGCTCCTCCATCCATGGGATTTTCCAGGCAAGAGTACTGGAGTGGGGTGCCATTGTGTTCTCCATGACCAACCTAGACAGCATATTAAAAATCAGAGACATTACTTTGCTGACAAAGATCTGTCTAGGCAAAACTATGGTTTTTCCAGTAGTCATATATGAATGTGAGAGTTGAACTATAAAGAAACCTGAGTGCTGAAGATTTGATGCTTTTGAACTGTGGTGTTTGAGAAGACTCTTGAGAGTCCCTTGGACTGCAAGGAGATCCAACCAGTCAATCCTCAAGGAAATCAGTCCTGAATATTCATTGGAAGGACTGATGTTGAAGCTGAAACTCCAATACTTTGGCCACCTGATAGGAAGAACTGACTCATTGGAAAAGACCCTGATGCTGGGAAAGATTGAAGGCGAGAGGAGACGGGGATGACAGGGATGGGATGGTTGGATGGCATCACCGACTCTATAGATGTGAATTTAAACAAGCTCCAGGAGCTGGTGATGGACAGGGAGGCCTGGTGTGCTGCAGTCCATGGGGTTGCAAAGAGTCGGACACGACTGAGCTATTGAACTGAACTGAAAGTTTAGTCACTCACTTGTGTTGGACTCTTTGCAACCCATCGGCTGTAGTCTGCCAGGCTCCTCTGTCCATGGAATTCTCCAGCAAGAATACTGGAGTGGGTTGCCATTTCCTTCTCCAGGGGATCCTGTATTGCAGATGAATTCTTTACCCACTGAGCTACCAGGGAAGTCCTATTACTTGTATGTTTATCCATTAATGTCTGCTTGCCAAGAATGTAAGCCTTTTGATCCTGTGCACCTTTTCTGCCTCAGTACCTCCTTCATCTAGTTACAATCAATCAAGATAGTTGAATGAATGATATTTTTGCTGGTGACTGGTCAGCTCAGTGGGTTCACCTGAAAGCCTGAGGCCAGTGTTATGGGTTGAACCTACCTTATCCTTTTCCCCTTTACCTCTCCAGTAATCAGCTTTTACTTCCCAAGCCCACACTGAAGATGCACTGGGATGAAGGATGCAGGTGAATAAGGGCAAATCTATCACCATTAGTCGGAAAAGGACTCGAAACTTCCTCACTAATGTGTTGCGGATTTGTTGTCATCTGCAAAGCCAGAAAGACCAGGGCAGCACTTCCTGATCACCTTCCTGATCTCATCTCATCTGAGACCTTAAACTTCCTGAGACTGTGAAATCTACCTTATTTATTTGTTTGCTGCAAGTCCCCTGGTCCCCCAGCAAATACATGCCTCGCAGAACCTTGGAAAGTCATCAGAAACTCTCCAGCAGTTATGAACCATAGTTTTAAAAAACCTCTGAACTAACAAAATTATCATTCCGTCCCAGATTTAAACTGAATTGCGGTGATTATAGCGTATACTCTGCAGTTCTGGTTGAGAGGGCAATTTAATTAGAAGCCTCTATCTTGAGGCTCTTATAACTTCACCCTTTCCCTCCCCCAAAAAAAAAATATAATTCTTTAGGATGAAATTTCTTATGCTGTCTCTCAGCCTAAAGGTATGTTTTCTTGTAGAAAGTTGAGTAAGATTCCATTTAGGCTATTTTTAAAACTCAAGAAAAAGGGCAAAAGGGAGATTTTACCACTTAAGAAATCACTCTGATACTTTTTATGATTTTTTTCCCCAAATGCAAACTACTTCCTTTAGAACTTTTAAGTTGCTCTTCTTAGTGCCTTTGGCATGTTTGAAGAAATTTGGTTGATCTGTAATGAAGTTGTTCACAGAACGTTTGTTGCTCATATGAAGATTTATTTCCACTCTTTGAAAGAAATTTGCAAGGAGATGCTACATGGGGAATTATGATTCAAACCAGGTCTGTGAATAAATGTGTGTGTGTGTGTGTATAAAACAGGTGCCTTCACACTTAACCAATAAAATGTTACTGGTTGACCAAAGAGTATTTGCTAAAAATAAACTTTGAATCAGAGTGTGATAAAGCTGTTCAAAAATATATATGAAGATTTATTTCCACTCTTCAAAAGAAACTTCATGGAGAGGTCTCATAGAGATTTATAGTCAAAATCAGGTCTAGGATTAAATGTGAAAGGATGTAAGAGATAGGAAAGATGTAAAAAAAAACAAAGATTAACCAGACTTGATAACTGATTGGACATAGACGCTGAATACGAGGATTAAATGAAAGATGACCTGCCATGTCCTTTAGAACAAAGCTGTCCCTGGTTGGCCTGGAGGGTTCTGTGGGCCTCTTCCACCTAGTTCTCACCCCTTTTCTTGCTCATTCACTACCCCATATCACCCAGGCTTTCTCTTGACTCTGAGTGCTCCTTGTACGTCTTCTCTCTAGCCACAGGGCCTGTGCAGCCCTCATCCAGCTGCTTCAGGTCTCATGTTAAATATCCTCTTCTTAGAGAAACCTCTCCTAGCCATCCAAAGTTGGTACCTCTTTCTCACAGGCACACTTGTGTGTGCACACGCACACACAGACACAAACACATGCTGGCATTGTTTTCAGTTAAGAATCTATGACCCTTTATAATGGCCTGTGTATTTGTTCGGAGAAGGAAATGGCAACTCACTCCAGTGTTCTTGCCTGGGAAATCCCATGGACAGAGGAGCCTGGCGGGCTACAGCCCATGGGGTTGCAAGGGTAGGACCCGACTGAGAGACTAAACCACCACCACCATCGTGTATTTATTTGTTAACTCCATGCCCTCCCTCACCAGACTTTAGTTCTAGGATTAATAGCTGGCAGGGATGCCTGGGTTTGGGTCTAGGTGAGGAGTAGGGAACTTAAGAGAGAGATCGCCAAGCAAGGATGATGGGAATGACAGATGGTTTATGGGAGAAGATGGTGGCTTTGATGTGAGGCTCTTGAACCTCTGGCAGAGATTTAAGTGAAAGTATAAAGTAGGGAGTAGTAGAACATCAGAAGGCGAGCTTGAAGAGACTTTGGTCCAAGGTTTTCCCCAAGTGCACAGCTTTCTCAGCCCAAGTCTGCTCACCTCCTCTGCCCTTCCCCGTAGCTCGTCATGACTTGGTTCCTCTTCCTTTCCTCACCTCTTTCTCCTCTCTTCTGTGGTCTTGGCAGTGAATTTAGATAGTTTGCAACCCACAGTTTTATTGGATTGAGAATTGTTGGCCCTAGTGAGTCCTTTTATTTTGCAAATAAGAAAAATATGCCCCAGAAATGCTAGATGCCTTACTCAAAGCCACACAGCTAGTTAGAGAACCTGGACTAGAATCCTTTTTTGTTTTTAATTACAGTTCACTGCCCTGTCATTAGCCCACACTCAGTACAGAAGTTCAGGTCAAGCCTTGGTAACCGATTGCCTGAAAAAAATCCATGAACTTCTTGGTTCCTTTCTGGAACTAATTTATTTCTCCTACAATGAACCACAGAAAGCAAATGAGGAACCCTAAATGCGTATTTTGTTCCTATTTAACATAGATTAAATGTGCTTCTGGAATGCACGATGACACTATTAAAGAAAGATTTGGCTGTTCCATGGCTTTTAATAAAAGAAGGTATATTTGCAACCACCTGTATATTAACAGATATTATTAAAAAGTAACATTGCCAAGGATCATACTGTTCTACAAGTTGGCCTTGGCCACAGCTCGGAGCTGCCCCCTTGTGCATAATTCATATTAGTGCATTTCATTAGGACAGCTGAGTGGGTGGGGGCGAAAGTAGAATTCTTTCTTTGCCTTGAAGTCCCCCTCTTTTCTCCCAGCATCCCTCCAACTCCTGTTTCTCCATCTACAGTCTGAATTACAGAATCAGTTCATGGACAACTTGGATTTCTGTGTGATCCTGACTTCCCACCTCACTTTTTAGCCATCATTCAACAAACTGTGGGAAAAATTTGAAGCGCTGAGTTCAGGGGTTGAGGGCAAACGTGGTCCCTGACTTCACAGAACATGCAGTCAGTCTTACAGGGAAAATACGCATGGAGTAAGAGGTCACTGGCAAGGTCACATTGCTGCTCAGAGAGGAAAAGGACAAAGGGGGAGGAGAAGGGTTATTAGGGGGCCCTTCCACATTCATCCAAATTAGTAGTCAGCACCCTTATATATATATATATATATATATATATTTTTTTTTTAAACTAATTCTTAGACACAGCTTTGTGAAGAATTCTTTTTTCGATGAGGCATGGGCATACAGATGACATCCAACCCGGGGTGATACCACCTTTTTCTCTTCTTTTAGCATTGCTAAATATCCCATTTTCAGTTTTGACTCCAATCATCAATTTTCAGGTCAAAATGTTATAGTTTTCCCCTAAGATTTACCTTCAGCAAACACAGGCTCAGGATGACTTTGGTAAGCCCAGCTTTCTATAGAACGACTGAGTACTGTATGTCTATGCTCAGTAATTGTCACCTATAGTCTGGTGGCTTTTGGTCATCAGTTTCCTCATTCCACCAATTTCACCAGTTTCAGTGGCTGCATTGTGCCAGATATTGTACTAGGGTCTGAGAATGAGGGCAAGTGGAGTAGGAAATGGCAACCCACTCCAGGATTCTTGCCTGGAGAATGCCAGGGACAGAAGCTCCTGGCCACCTACAGTCCATGGGCTCTCAAAGAGTCAGACACAACTGAAGTGAGTTAGCATGCGTGCATGAGGGCAAAAACCCCAAAAATCTCACAAAACAAAAAACAACAAAACCTCCGATCTTTGCACTCAAAAAGCTTAAAGTCCTGTGAAAAAGAAGCCAACCAGTCATCCTAATTTTGCAGTGTCTGCTTTTGAAGACTATTTTACGACAAGGAAAGTGCACACAATACACTGCTGAGAGAGTGAATGCATGATGAATAGGATTGCTTCAGCTATAAGTAACAGAAGCACAACTGAAAGGGACTTAAACAAGGCAGCCACTTGTTATCTCACAAAACAGGAAGTCCAGCAGTGGCATTCAGGAGCCCGTGAATTTGGTGGCCCATCAAGAAGGGAGGTGTCCTTCCTTCCTCCGCTCTGCCATTGGCAGGGCTGGCATTGTCTTCCCAGATGACCCAAAGATGCAGAGCGTGCCCGGGTCAGTGCCGAAGGGGCATCCCTCCCGTGCTTCCATTTCCAAGCCCCCACGCATCCCCTGCCATCTCCTGTCATCTGAAGGCATCATTGGCCCAGCAACAGGAGACCTGAGAGTGACTCCAGCCAGCCTCCCTCAAGCATGTGGCTCTGGAAAGCTGAACACAACTAGGTTCCAATCAATGAAAATGGGGAGAAATGGCTGTCCTTGGACAACCTGTAGTGTCAGCCACAGCACATCTGCATCACCTTGACCAACAAGCAGACAGCATGAACCAAAATGTTATCAGAGGCATTGCTGGGACGTTATTGCTCTGGCAGCTTTTCATTTTCTTTTTTTTTTACCTTCCTATTTCTAAATTTCCAAAAGCAAGCATATACTTTTTTATAATTAGAAGTAAAATCTATTTTAAAAATCAAGTAAAGAAATAAGCAATGCTAAGTCGCTTCAGTCGTGTCCGAGTCAGTATGACCCCATAGACGGCAGCCCACCAGGCTCCCCCATCCCTGGGATTCTCCAGGCAAGAACACTGGAGTGGGTTGCCATTTCCTTCTCCAAAGCATGAAAGTGAAAAGAGAAAGTGACGTCGCTCAGTCGTGTCCGACTCTTAGCGACGACATGGACTGCAGCCTACCAGGCTCCTCTGTCCATGGGATTTTCCAGGCAAGAATACTGGAGTGGGGGTGCCATTGCCTTCTCCAAAAGAAATAAGCAATACCTTGGGACAATTGTGAAGGAAACAGTCTTAACAGGAAGAATGGAGCAGGGACACAAGTAGCATAGGATATATTTCTTATCCTAAAGGAATGTGGTTGTTTGTAAACAGCTAGAAGGTTCTGCACTCAAGTCCAGTGTAGGGAGTTTGGGGGTTTCCTGACACCAACAGGCAACTCTCAGACACCAGCTGAGTGTCCTGTAATTCAACTCAGCTCTACTGGGAGACAGCATCGGATCCCACAGGTAACAGGCTCCATTCTGCAAGATTGTCCCCCACCCCCCCACCCCTGTTCAGACGCCAGTCACAATCTAGGTTGTCAGCCTCCTCCTGGGGTTGGAGTAATTTGTTAAAGTGGCTCACAGAACTCAGATAAGCATTATACTCACCAGGTCATCAATTTATTTTAAAAGGATATAACTCAGGAAGGTCTTTCCCAGATGGCTCAGTGGTAAAGAACTTGCCTGCCAGTGCAGGAGATGCTGGTTTGATCCCTGGAGACAGAAATGGCAACCCACTCCAGTATTCTTGCCCGAGAAACCCCATAGATGGAGGAGCCTGATGGACTACAGTCTTTGGGGTTGCAAAGAGTCAGACAAGACTTAGCAACAAAACAACAATAGCCAGGATGGAGTGAGAGGGGGTAGGTGGAACGAACGCAGTCCCTGGAACACGAACTCCAGTCCACCAGGCAGTGTTCTCCGAAATCATGTAGACATAGTGATTTATCATAAAGGAGTACTGACCAAGTAGGCGCTTCATCTCCTTAATCCATTCAGTTAACTTCCTTGAAGGTATGTCTCCTTTTGAACCTGGGAGAATCCCTCACACTTGTATACCTTAAAAATTTCCCAGTGTACCCACTTGGTCTGCACAATCCCTTGTAAAATAGTTGTCCCACCGATTATACCAATGAGAAAAAAAAAATATACGACTTAGAAAGAAAAAATAATTTGCTCGGCATCACATGGCTTTGAGTGCAGAGCCTATTTTTCTTTTCTTTTTATTTATTTATCTTTGGCTGCTCTGGGTCTTCAGTGCTGCACGGGCTTTTCTCCAGTTGCAGCAAGTGTAGTTGCAGTGTGGTGGCTTCTCTTGTTGCAGAACATGAGCTCTAGACCACACAGGCTTCCGTAGTTGCGGCTCCTGGGCTCTAGAGCACAGGCTCAGTAGCTGTGGCACACAGGCTTAGTTGCTTCAAGGCATGTGGGATCTTCCAGGACCAGGGATTGAACCTATGGCTCCTGCATTGGTGGGAGGATTCTTTACCTCTGAGCCATCAGGGAAGCCCAAGTATGTTTTTCTTAACTGGGGTTTTCTTGTTCATACACGTTTCAGTCTTGATACTCAGACCTAGGGAATCAGTCCACAAGGAAGCAGTCGGTACCTGGATCACGTGAGGAAGATTATACTTCAAAAGTTCGCATAGACTTTCTTCCTTTCTACCTTTTATTCTTTCTTTCTTTTTTCTTCTCTCCCTTCCTCCTAATCTGTCTGTCATTGTTTGATTCCAAGCTCACAGCCTCAGTGTTTGGGATAAAAGAAAATACATTAAGCTAAGTTGTCTTTTCCACCCACTCCTTATTGCCTCTTCCCACCTTTTTTTAAGTTGATTTATTTAATTTTTGGCTGTCCTGGGTCTTCATTGCTGCACACAGGCTTTCTCTAGTTGCTGCGAGTAGGGGCTACTCTCTAGTTATGGTGTGTGGGCTTCTCATCGTGGTGGCCTCTCTTGTTGCAGAGCGTGGACTCTAGGGAGCACGGGCTCAGTGGTTGCCGCTTAGTAGCTGCCGCTCAGCCTCTGGAGCTGTGGCACACGGACTTAGTTGCCCCAAGGCACATAGAATCATCCTGGAGCAGGGACTGAACCCATGTGTCCTGCATTAGCTGGTGGATTCTTAACCACTGAACCACCAGGGAAGGCCACCTCATCCAACTTTTGATTCAATTACAACCAACATATGGGAGACTTGGACACCACATTCTAAAGGCCAAAACCATTCTCTACCACACGGAGACTGTGGCATAGCTTGAAAAATTAAATGCATTAAAATTATATTGTTGGTTCCTTAAAATACCTCTCATCATTTATAAAACATTATCCCCTTGGTTTCTCATACTTTTAGCTCTGTAAGTATCCAGTAGACCAAAAGACATTTACTTATTTATCCTGAATTTCCCATATTGTATTTCAAAAACTAAATTGCCAGTTACCCTGACTATTGCAACACTCTCCTCCCTGAACAAAGCATGGGAGAGAATTATGTCGAGAAGCTTCAGCTATGATAGGCATCTCTGTACAGTGGCTGACAACGTACATTCCTCCTGGCTAATATAACTAGCTCTGTGGGTTATCGCAATGTCTGTTCCTTGACCCTGAATTAACAGTACTCCAGACATAATCTATGTCTTGAGGAGTGGTTTTGAATGGACTCAGCCTGGAGAAATGACCTTGAAAGATTACCATGGAATGGCCAGTTTGTTTAAAATGTATAGGTCTACCACTCAAAGGTGTTAAGTGAGCAGAGAAAGACAAACTCAGCAATTCCCATCTTTTTTCCTTTCCTTCCTGCACCAAGTCAAGGTCAGACAGGGTACACATTACAGTCTAATAATAGCAGGACAAGTTTTGGTTGTTTTCCACATTGGCGAAATACAAAGAATTGAATTTCTATAAAACCCTACTGGACTGGATTGAGCTCTCTTGCCTGGCAATCTCTAGCTCATGACTGGGAGAATGGATAAGGAAAACTCGGTGGAGTTCTAGGTTGTTTTAGAAGTAATGGGTTAGAGGTAGACATCTGGCAAGAGGTGTACTACAACAACAACAACAAAAACTCATCTTAAACCCCCTGGGGAAGGTGGTGTGTGGTGGGAGGAGGGATGAAGTGGGAGGATGGAGATAAAAGTGCTTGACCACTCAATTGAGAGAGGGCCCGGCACAGACCCATGAGGATGAGTCAAGAGCAGAAAAGCATGATCAACTTCAGCTCAGCCCCTGAGGTCCAAGTAGGAGAAGAAGAGGAAGAAAGAAAGAAAAAATTGTTAAATTATTGTCTTCCATGACAATTAAAAACATGTGCTAAGTCACTTCATTCGTGTCCATCTCGTGAGTGAGTGAGGTCACTCAGTCGTGTCCGACTCTTTGCGACCCCGTGGACTGTAGCCCACCAGGCTCCTCTGTCCATGGGATTCTCCAGGCAAGAATCCTGGAGTGGGTTGCCATTTCCTTCTCCAGGGGATCTTCCCAACCCGGGGATCAGAACCCGGGTCTCCCGCACTGCAGGCAGACGCTTTACCCTCTGGAACTACTAGGGAATTTCTACTGCTATAGGCTCATGCTGCAATGTTTTCTTTTCCTTTTTCGGCTTGAGGGATCTTAGTTCCCTCACCAGGGATCGAATCTGGGCCTCCGGCTGTGAAAGCATGGAGTCCTAACCTCTGGGCTGTCAGGAAAGTCCCTGTAAGGTTTTCTTTAGAGTCCAGGGGGTATCCTTGGAATTTACTTTTGTTTCCATCCAGCAAAAACACTTCCATTTAAAAATAGGAAGATGAATGGTTGCCAGGGGGAGGGACACTTTAGGATTTGGGGAACATCATGAACACACTGGTATGTTTAAAATGGGTAACCAACAAAAACCTATTCCATAGCACAGGGGGCTCTGCTCAGTGTCACGTGCCAGCCTGGATGGGAGTGGGGCTCAGGGCAGAATGGATGCAGGAACATGTATGGCTGAGTCCCTTCATTGTTCACCTGAAACCATCACAACATTGTTAATCAGCTACACCCCCAATACAAAAGGTTTTTGATGTTTAAAAATAATAAATAAATAAAAAATAGGAAGATGAGTACTCCATTCCAATCACAGTGGGGTAGGATACTGTATCTCAAGCCTTTTCAGTAACTAGTACTTGTACCAGGGGACAGAGTAACAAGCCTGGAAAAACACACCTAATGCACTTTTCTGTGACACATTGTGTTTCGGATTTAAAACCTAAGTAGATTTTGCACTCCTCAGTCGTGTCCAACTCTTTGTGATCCCACGGAGCCTGCCAGGCTCCTCCATCCTTGGAATTTTCCAGGCAAGGATACTTGAATGGGTTGCCATTTCCTTCTCCAGGAGATCTTCCTGACCCAGGTATCGAACCTGGGTCTCCTACACTGCAGGCAGACTCTTTACTGTCTAAGCTACCAGGGAAGCCCCTAATAGGTCCTCATTTGAACATTAAAATGTGCAATACTACTAATTTCTGCAATTATTTAACACTTCTCTCTCCTCCTCTAACTACCCCGTTCCTAAAACTGTTAAGTAGAGCTGACAGACTAGAAAAGTGGTCGCATTGATGCTATGGTTTCCAGTAGCCCTGACATAAGCCGCTTCAGCCACAGAGATGAGGTTAGAAAGAGTTCTGACCTGACTCAGGTTTGACTCAGACGCTGAGCAGCTGGGAGCCATTGGCTCTGCCACTCCAACTGGCTGAAGCTTAGGTTCTTGGTGGGATTGGTTTGAGCTGGATGGAGTGGGAAGGGCTGGGAAGTTGTTTACAAAGCTCTGGTAGTCTATAAGTTTTCCATCAGCTGGTAACACTTCCCTGCTCAGGTGGGGAGGATATTATGATTGAGGTCCCCCTTCACTGTTCTGTCCTTCCCGTACTGATTGCATGGAATTCACTGGGCGCATGCAACCAGATCCAGTGGCTTCTTCAAGAAAATGCTGGGTTCATTTTTATACCGAAACATAAATGAAGAGCCCATGTAAGGTAAGTGTATTATTAAAAAAAAAAAAAAAGTAAATCAGTGAGCAAAATGACGTGAAAGCCCTTAATTATGCTTACAGTGGGGCCACATTTTCATGGTACACTGTTGCTGAGGAAAAAAATCTATAAGTTTATGGGGTCAAGATAAGCATAATCACCAAATCAGTGAGCTCAGGTTCAGTGGTACTCTGATAAATACCCAGGTTTCCTGGACAGGAGATGGATCAGCTAAAGATAGTTTTAAAACCCTGCCTTACTTAATGATGCCTTTAAGATAAAATTCAAAAGCCGTTGCTGGCTTTCTGTGATCAAGCCTCCAAACCACCATTCTCACCTCAGATGGTGAGTGATAAATGGAATGAAGAAAATAAGCAGAGCAGGTGGGTGGGAGGGAATGTCACATGGCATAGGAGTGAGGGGGTGAAATGCTGTTTTTGAAAAAAGTTTTTGTTAATTATTTTTTGGCTGTGGAGAGTCTTCATTGCTCCTCTCGGGCTTTCTCCAGTTGCAGCGAGCAGGGACTACTCTCTAGTTGTGGTGCACGGGCTTCTCATTGCGGTGGCTCCCTGGTTGCAGAGCACAGGCTCTGGAGTATGAGAGCTTCCACAGTTGCAGCACATGGGTTCAGCAGTTGTGGCATGCAGGTTCAGTTGCTTTGTAGCACGTAGGACCTTCCTGGACCAGGGATCCTGGTCCCATGGACCCATGTCCCCTGGACCCATGTCCCCTGCATTGACAGATGGATTCACAACCACTGAACCACCAAGAATCTCCCTGAAATGCTCTTTTGGATAGAATCATCAAGGAAGGGTTTGCTGAGAACACAGGCTCAAATGAAGTGGAGGAGGGAGCCTTGCAGATAGATACCTGGGAGAAGAGCAATCCAGAGGGAATAGTAAGTGCAAAGGCCCTGAGGTTGGGACCTGATTGCTGATTCTTAAATAAGTGTATAAAGTGAAAGTCACTCAGTCATGTCTGACTCTTCTTCAACCCCGTGGACTGTAGCTTCCCAGGCTCCTCTGTCCATGGGATTCTCCAGGAAAGAATACTGGAGTGGGGTGTCATGTCCTCCTTCAGGGGATATTCTCTCCCAGTTCAAACCCAAGTTGCCCACACTGCAGGCAGATTCTTTACATCTGAGCTACCACAGAGCACTAAATGTATAAAATTATGTTATTAGCATATTCCGTCAGCAGTCTGGTCATGTAAAAGTGTCTCTTTTCTCTGTTGAAAGGGAAACAAAAATTCCTGCCTGCCGTGTAAATATGTGAAAGCCATGACTCTAAAGCTATGTGGTTCAAACAGCTTATACTTGGAAAATCTTAGACTGGAGTTTCTTGCATATCTTTAGCTCTCAATGGACCCCTTCTTTTAGCATTACAGCAAAAACAGTAATTTTGAATCTCCAGAATGAAACCAAAAATCCAATTCTCTGTTCTTCCTTTCATGGCTTTGTCACCAAAAGCCTGGTTACCAAATAGTGTTCTATCCTTCTCTGAAAAGAGCTGAGAGACAAACAGAAATGACAGACTGGAAATCCAGATGAGCAGTGACAGGCTGTTCATTCCACTTCACAGTCTGTGTGGTTTGGGCCCAAGAATTTCTCCCACAGCTCTGTGCTGTAATGTATGTGGCTGTTAAGTTTTCAAAGAAATAGTCAAAGCGTCAGTTCTTTGAAAACAAGATAGGAACAAAGATGTTTTCGTTTCAGGCTATTTTTTCACATGCTAAAAGTAGCAAGTTGAATAAGAAATGTCACATCTATTGGTTTTCCATCATGAGTCAATCCTCAGTATGCTGAGTTCCAGGAACTGAAAATGTAATGGTCAACTCAGAGGTGTGTTGCACTCTTAACTGTGTGTACAATACTACCCCAGGCATTGTGGTCAGTGCAAAGAAGTGTTAGAAGTGGCCTCTCCTCTCAAGGGTTATAATCCCGTTGGCAGGGATAGGATCACAAGAATATTACAAGTGATAGCGGGCACAATGCCATCAATCTAATGAGGGACTTCCCTGGTGGGCTAGTGGTTAAGAATCCATTCTTCCTGGAGAAGGAAGTGGCAACCCACTCCTCTGTTCTTGCCTGGAGAATCCTATGGACAGAGGAGCCTGGCAGGCTACAGTCTGTGGAGTCAGACACGACTTGGCGACTAAACCAACCAACCAACCAAACTGAGATGAAAGAATTAAAACAGTCATTTCTATGTGGTAGCATTATAATAAAGTTATTTTTTCCAAAAAAAAAAAAAAGAATCCATTCTTCCACGGGCATGGGTTTGATCCCTGGTCAGAGAACTAAGGTCCTGCGTGACCTCTAGAATGGCCAAAAAAAAAAAGAAGAAGAATCAAATGACTGAGGACTTCTGCTTTCCATGAAGCAATAGCAGGGACCAGAGTTCCACTTCTATTTGGAAAAAAAAAATCACAGATGCTAGTTTTTAAGACACTGGCTATCAGACCACCAAGGACTGTGCTCCTTGAGGTGGGAAATTTATCCTGTGATTGTTTTGGCATCCTGACTTGAAAGAGTTCTGAAAGCAGAGTGCATGCAGAAGGGCTGCCTTAGCAAAGGGTCACAGACAGCTGCCTTCTCCCACAGAAACGTAGGCGCCTCAGTTCTAAAGGTGAAAAGTCATGAGGCAGGGTTGTGAGGATCATCCAAGATCGCTCCCTCGCATGGCAGAAAGCCCAGCTAGGGCTGGCTATTGGCGTGAGCTTCTTACAGCATGGCAGCTGAGTTCTGAGAGGGAGCATCCCTCCCCACCAAAAAATCAAGAAACGCAGGTGGAAACAGTAACACTTCTTGATCTAGCTTCAGAGGTCCTACAGTTTCTGCAGCAGCATGCTTTGAGCTGAAGTAGGTTAGAGGCTGAGACCAGCTTCAAAGGAAGGAAAACAGATCCCACCTCTCACTGGAAAGAATACTCGGAACTCCTCGTCATCTCTGATCCACCACACCCTCCCTTCCCACTATACACTCGCCCATGTGCATTTATATTTGTCTATAAGGAAATGGCAACCCACTCCATCATTCCTGGCTGGGAAATCCCATGGACAGAGGAGCCCGGCAGGCTATCATCCATGGGGTCGCAAAAGAGATGGACATGACTGAGCGACAGACTAAACAATACACAGGGTTACAAGGCAGATATAGATAGGGACCATACACATCTTATGCCCTGCCTCATTCACTTGGCTTCTCAAAATACATTTTTCAATGAAGCACTTTTAATGAGTTGTTCGACATTTAGTATTATAGATTAAATACTCATGAGCTGTGTATAATGCAAATATCCTCATTTTGCAGATTACAGACCAAAGTCAGCAAGTTGACCCACTATATGTATTTTAGTGAGAAAATTTAACTCACTTTTAGCAACACCATTTTATAAGTTTTATCATTTTATCACTTTATCATTTTATAAGTTTCTATCATTGGAGCCTCTGGAATTTGAATGAACTATCCCAAATGAAATACAACTGGTTTTATGCTTGTAAAAGTCACATTTTGAAGGCTATTTTTTCTAGAATTTGAACATTTTCATTTCAACCATTGAGAGAACAGAAACTCCTGTTGGTGGTTAGATAGGCAGGCATGCCAAGTTTAAGCCCTGGAGTTAATCCAAACTACTCCATTTACAGCTCAAAAGCAAGGCTTCCATACCATTCTTAGAAATAATCTTAATGCGAAGAAAATCAGTCCATGGGGACTTCTCTGGTGGTCCTGTGGCTAAGACGCTGAGCTCTGAATTCAGGGGCCTGGGTTTGATCCCTGGCCAGGGAACTAGATCCCACATGCCGCAACTAAAAAGAACCAGCCTGCCACAACTAAGACCAGTGCAGCCAGAATAAATAAATAAATATCTTTTTGAAAAGTCACTCAGTCATGTCAAACTCTTTGTGATCCCATGGACTGCCCACCAAGCTTCTCTGTCCATGAAATTCTCCAGGCAAGAATACTGGAGTGGGTTGCCATTCCATTCTCCAGGGGATCTTCCTGATTCAGGGATTGAACCTGGGTCTCCTGCATTGCAGGCAGATTCTTTACCATCTGAGCCACTGGGGAAGCCCCTTTGAAGAAAAGAAAGAAAATCAGTCCATGGTTTTAAAAGTAAATTGTATCCAGAATTTTAACGAGCCAAGAATTTTATGTACAGTGAGGCATCACCATTCCCTTCAACTGTTGGTGAGATCACGTGTTTAGATCAGGCAGTCTATCACCAGGAAATATGGCCCCAGTAACCTCCTGAGGATGGGCTTCTCAGATGGCTCAGATGGTAAAGAATCTGCCTGCAATGCAGGAGATCCAGGTTCCATCCTTGGATCAGGAAAATCCTCTAGAGAAGGGAATGGCAACTCACTCCAGTTCTTGCCTGGAGAATTCCATGGACAGAGGAGCCTGGCAGGCTACAGCCCACAGGGTAACAAAGGTCGGACACGGCTGAGTGACTAACACCACCTCTTGGTTGAAAGTGAAAGTTGCTCAGTCGTGTGTGACTCTTTGCAACCCCATGGACTATACAATCCCTGGAATTCTCCAGGCCAGAATACTGGAGTGGGTAGCCTTTCCCTTCTCCAGGGGATCTTCCCAACCCAGGGGTCGAACCCAGGTCTCCTGCACTGCAGACAGATTCTTTATTGAAAGATGCTTGCTCCTTGGAAGGAAAGCTTTTAATATGATAAGCCTAGACAGCAATTCAAAAGCAGAGCCAGCATTTTGCCGACACAGATCCATATAGTCAAAGCTATGGTTTTTCCAGTAGTCATGTACAGATGTGAGAGTTGGATCATAAAGAAGGCTGAGAGTTGGAGAAATGATGCTTTCAAACTGTGGTGCTGGAGAAGACACTTGAGAGTCCTTTGGACTACAGAGAGATCAAACCAGTCAATCCTGAAGGAAATCAACCCTGAATATTCATTGAAAGGATTGTTGCCGAAGTCGAAGCTCCAATACTTTGGCCACCTGATTGGAAGAGCTGACTCACTGGAAAAGACCCTGATACTGGGAAAGATTGATGGCAAAAGGAGAAGGAAGTGGCAGAGAAGGAGATGGTTAGATGGCATCACTGACAAAATGGACATGAATTTGAGCCAACTTTAGGAGATAGTGGAGGACAGAGGAGCCTAGCATGTTGCAATCTATGGGATCCCAAAGAGTCAGACATGACTTAGTGACTGAACAACAACAACTTTCTGAGGGCTGAACTTGTGCTTGAGCAAGAAGCCTTTTGCCTCAATGCAGCTGACTTGGTCTGCCCAGCATGGTGATGTACTGTGCCAGGGATGCAAGAGCTGAATTCATTTTGAACTCACAGCTCTTTAGGGAGAATTAGGCTATGATGTACTAGTGTTGGGCACTTGAGATGTTTCCTCTTTTCATTAAATTTTTTTCTTCTTAAATATTTAATGCTTAGAAATTTTTATTTAAATGTATCAGACAAAAATGCAATAGCTGATATGGCAGGACTCTTTCATTGCATTATATAAGATCTTGGTACTATTTTAAAAATTTATGCTCTGAGTCCAGAGAGGTCTAGTGGACAGGGCATAAGGGTGATCACCTCAATTTTGACATTGTCTTCTCGGCCTTGGGCAAGGCACTTGTTTCTTGTCTGCGCTTCAGTATCAATAAAAACAAGCATCATTACTGCACCCCACCAGAATGCAATAGAGTATAACTAATTAGTGTTTCCAATCTGGTTTGATGAAAGGCATTAAATACTATTGTTGTGTTATCATGTAAATGAGTGTTAACTTTGACATCGGAAATGATTGGCTGTGACAGCAAAGCTTTCTGGTGAAATCAGATCTTACAAGAGACACACAGCACACTTCTGGCCAGTAGATTTCCTTCTTCAAAATAATTAAATATACTATATTCAATATAAAGTCAATGAGGCTTTTCTGCATAATCAGACATAGTGAAACTGTTAAGTTGCTCAGTTATGTCCAACACTTTGCAATCCTATGGACTGTAGCCCACTGGGTTCCTCTGTCCATGGGATTTCCTGGGAAAGGATACTGGAGTGGGTTGGCATTCCCTTCTCCAGAGGATCTTCCCGACCCAGGGATTGGACCCATGTTTCCCACATTGCAGGTGGAGTCTTCACCACCTGAGTCACCAGGGAAGCACTAGTAAGACATAGAGTGAAATTAAGTATAGTTTCAGACATCTGGGGACTGACACGTAAAATAGAGTCAGGAATAATGAAGGGGGCCGTTGTTTGGACTGGCAGTACAGAGGATGGAGAACAGCCCAGGAAAGTCTTTAATGAGTGTGGACTGGTATCTTCTCCCAGGCTCCTTCCAGAGAGGTGACAGAGATGAGCAGGATCATTGTCATGCCTTTCTTCAGGTCCATCCTGTCACAGCTTGATCATTTTGCACTGAGGACTGACAACTGAGTCATATCCAACTGGCATATAACAAGTGAAGCTCTGAATGAATGGGGTGAAATCTAAAGAACTGAAAAACCACCTATCTCCTTGCCTGTAAACCTGTGGCTAGAACAATTTACCCAGTTATCTATACTCTCACTTAGAAACAGAAAATTAATGAGGCAAAAAAAATGACAAAGCACACAGGGAGACTTTTAATCACTTTTTGGAAAAGGCTCATGATAGCGTGTTATTAGCACACGCATCGGAGAAGGCAATGGCACCCCACTCCAGTACTCTTGCCTGGAAAATCCCATGGACAGAGGAGCCTGGTAGGCTGCAGTCCATGGGGTCGCTAAGAGTCGGACATGACTGAGCGACGTCACTTTCACTTTCATGCATTGGAGAAGGAAATGGCAACCCACTCCAGTGTTCTTGCCTGGAGAATCCCAGGCACGGGGGAGCCTGGTGGGCTGCCGTCTGTGGGGTCCCACAGAGTTGGACACGACTGAAGTGACTTAGCGGCGGCAGCAGCAGCAGCAGCAGCAGCAGCACATGCATACATTTTTAGTCTGTTTATGAGGATTGTGGTGCATATGATTGACAGTTGAATCGAATAATTGAAAGACTTTAAGGATTTGAAGCTACCAGCAATGCAGGAGACCCAGGTTCCATCCCTGGGTCGAGAAGATCCCCTGGAGAAGGGAATGGCAACCCATTCCAGTATTCTTGCCTGGAGAAGCCAATGGACAGAGAAGCCTGGTTGACTACAGTCCATGGGGTTGCCAGAATCAGACTTGACTGAACAACTAAACCACCACCACCAAGGATTTGACATTTTCAGAGAGTATGTCAACTAACATGACTGTCCAATTTAGGAAATTACCAGTCAAGGAAAATATGGCACTGCATAGTCTTTAAAGCCACACGTGGACAGGAAAAAAGTGTAAACATATCAGCCAGCCTGTGATGAATGACTGAAGTTTGGGGAAAGCACAGAAGAAAGGACCTGGGTGGGAAAGAAGGATGGAGAAAGGGAGAAAGAGAGGCTGAGAAATCGGCTCATGGGATCATGAGGGTCTGGCAGACAGACTGGAATTTCTAACAAGAACGGACATTGCACCCTTGAGTACAAAGGCAATCTGGAGGTTGAATGCCTCCTTCTAGTCTTTAATTTAAGGAACTAATTGAAGACTCACCCGTGTTATGGAGTTACTGAAAGTTCACTGATTTAAATGTTCAGTTCAGTTCAGTTCAGTCCCTCAGTCATGTCCAGCTCTTTGCGACCCCATGAATTGCAGCACCCCAGACCTCCCTGTCCGTCACCAACTCCTGGAGTCCACTCAAACTCATGTCCATTGAGTTTGTGATGCCATCCAGCCATCTTATCCTCTGTCCTCCTCTTCTCCTCATGCCCCCAATCCCTCCCGGCATTAGGGTCTTTTCCAATGAGTCAACTCTTCGCATGAGGTGGCCAAAGTATTGGAGTTTCAGCTTTCAGCATCAGTCCTTCCAATGAACACCCAAGATTGATCTCCTTTAGGATGGACTGGTTGGATCTCCAACACCACAGTTCAAAAGCATCAATTCTTCGGTGCTCAGCTTTCTTCACAGTCCAACTCTCACATCCATACATGACCACTGGAAAAACCATAGCCTTGACTAGATGGACCTTTGTTGGCAAAGTAACATCTCTGCTTTTTAACATGCTATTTATGTTGGTCATAACTTTCCTTCTAAGGAGTAAGTGTCTTTTAATTTCATGGCTGCAGTCACCATCTGCAGTGATTTTGGAGCCCAAAAAGTAAAGTCTGACACTGTTTCCACTGTTTCCCCATCTATTTGCCATGAAGTGATGGGACCACATGCCATGATCTTAGTTTTCTGAATGTTGAGCTTTAAGCCAACGTTTTCACTCCCCCTCTTTCACTTTCACCCAGAGACTTTTAGTTCTTCTTCACTTTCTGCCATAAGGGTGGTGTCATCTGCATATCTGAAGTTATTGATATTTCTCCCGGCAATCTTGATTCCAGCTTGTGCTTCTTCCAGCCCATCGTGTGCTTTTTCTAGCCCAGCGTTTCTTATGATGTACTCTGCATAGAAGTTAAATAAGCAGGGTGACAATATACAGCCTTGACATCTCCTTTTCCTATTTGGAACCAGTCTGTTGTTCCCTGTCCAGTTCTAACTGTTGCTTCCTGACCTGCATATAGGTTTCTCAAGAGGCAAGTCAGGTGATCTGGTATTCTCATCTCTTTCAGAATTTTCCACAGTTTATTGTAATACACACAGTCAAAGGCTTTGGCATGATCAATAAAGCAGAAATAGATGTTTTTCTGGAACTCTCTTGCCTTTTCCATGATCCAGCGGATGTTGGCAATTTGATCTCTGGGTCCTCTGCCTTTTCTAAAACCAGCTTGAACATCTTGAAGTTCACAGTTCATGTACTATTGAAGCCTGGCTTGGAAAATTTTGAGCATTACTTTACTAGCATGTGAGATGAGTGCAATTGTGCGGTAGTTTGAGCATCTTTGGCATTGCCTTTCTTTGGGACTGGAATGAAAACTGACCTTTTCCAGTCCTGTGGCCACTGCTGAGTTTTCCAAATTTGCTGACATATTGAGTGCAGCACTTTCACAGCATCATCTTTCAGGATTTGAAATAGCTCAACTGGAATTCCATCACCTCCACTAGCTTTGTTCATAGTGATGCTTTCTAAGGCCCACTTGACTTCACATTCCAGGATGTCTGGCTCTAGGTGAGTGATCACACCATCATAATTATCTGGGACTTGAAGATCTTTTTGTACAGTTCTGTGTATTCTTGCCACCTCTTCTTACTATCTTCTGCTTCTGTCCTTTATCGAGCCCATCTTTGCATGAAATGTTCCCTTGTTGTCTCTAATTTTCTTGACGAGATCTCTAGTCTTTCCCATTCTGTTGTTTTCCTCTATTTCTTTGCATTGATCACAGAGGAAGGCTTTCTTATCTCTCCTTGTTATTCTTTGGAACTCTGCATTCAGATGCTTATATCTTTCCCTTGCTCCTTTGCTTTTCACTTTCCTTCTTATCACAGCTATTTGTAAGGCCTCCTCAGACAGCCATTTTGCTTTTTTGTATTTCTTTTCCATGGGGATGGTCTTGATTTAAATGTTAATCACATCTAAAAATATCTTCACAGCATCTAGATTAGTGTTTGACCAAACAGGTGAGCCCCACACCCCAACCAAGTGACCAAAACAATGAATTATCCCCAGGTCAAAATGTTACCCCGACAGGATTAAAATACTCACTGGACAGTATTTTGTGCTGCAGTCTTCAAGATCAGACTACCTAGATAACCTAGAGTACAGAGCAATTTTTGTTTTAATTTTTCTAGCAGCACATGGATAGCACAGTCATAATGAACTATATGTATATATTTGAGAGGGTGCCAGTGTTTTGTATTTTTCCCCCTTCCAGTTTTATTGAGATACAATTGGCTCAGCAGTAAAGAATCCATCTCCCAAAGCGGGAGACCTAGGTTTGATCCCTGGGTGGGGAAGATCCCCTGGAGAAGGGAATGGCAATCCACTCCAGTATCCTTGCCTGGAGAATCCCATGGACAGAGGAGTCTGATGGGCTATAGTCCATGCAGTCACAAGAGAGTCAAACACAACTGAGTGACTAAACAACAATTGACATACAGCAGGATATCTGAGTAATATATATCATGAAATGATTGCCAAAAGTTTAGTGAACATCCACCATCTCATATAGATACAAACTTTTTTAAAAAGAGAAAAAAAGTTTTTTCTTCAGGTGAGAAATCCTAGAAAAACTGGAAAAAAACATTGTTTTTCCAAGAGTCATGTATGGATATGAGAGCTGGACTGCAAAGGAAGCTGAATGGCGAAGAAATGGCAAAGAAAGCTGAATGCTTTTGAACTGTGGTGTTGGAGAAGACTCTTGAGAGTCCCTTGGACTGCAAGGAGATCCAACCAGTCCATCCTAAAGGAAATCAGTCCTGAATATTCATTGAAAAGACTGGTGCTGAAGCTGAAGCTCCAATAGTTTGGCCATCTGATGCAAAGAACTGACTCATTTGAAAAGACCCTGATGCTGGGAAAGACTGAAGGCAGGAGGAGAAGAAGGCAAGAGAGGATGAGATGGTTGGATGATATCACTGACTCGATGGACGTGGGTTTGAGCAAGCTCCAGGAGTTGGTGATGGACAGGGAAGCCTGGTGTGCTGAGCGATTGAACTGAACTGAGAAATCCTGGGATTTACTCTCTTAACCACTTTGATATATAACTTATAATGTATGGCTGTGTGCTTAGCTGCCCAGCCGTGTCCAGCTCTTTGCGACCCCATGGACTGTAGCTCACCGGGCTCCCAGGCAAGAATACCGGAATGGGTTGCCACTTCCCAGTGTCAATTATATTAGTCATGTTGTACAGTACTTGTTTATTGTGTAACTGGAAGGTTGTATGTACCTTCATCTAATTCCCCCGCCCTCTTTTAATAAGTTTGTTTGACGTATAATTGACGCACAACACTATGCTAGCTCCTAGTGCACAGCTTAGTGATTTGCTATTTCTATACATTACAAAATGATCACCACATAATACACTGTTTTTACTATTAAAAACTTAATTTGTTATAATAAATACAAACTTTAGAATTTTAAAGGGAATGGAGAAGACTTCACCTGCTGTCTAAGCATCAATTAAGAAATGAGTCAGCATATGGATGCTAAAATGATACCTTTACCTCTAAATAAGCTTCTATAGGGGCTTCCCTCATAGCTCAGTTGGTAGAGAATCTGCCTGCAATGGAGGAGACCCAGATTCGATTCCTGGGTGGGGAAGATCCTCTGGAGAAGGAAATGGCAATCCACTCCAGTATTCTTGCCTGGAGAATCCCATGGACAGAGGAGCCTGGTGGGCTCCAGTCCATGGGATTGCAAGGGTCAGACACGACTTAGCAACTAAACGACCACAAGCTTCTATCAGGGGATGCAGCAGACAGCCTTGGCCTCCTGAAGTCTTTTAGACAAATTTACTCGCGCTGTCACCGGCAGCACTTCACCTAGAGCCCAGGGAAATGCCCGGAAGACAGAAAAGGAGGAACTGCTTCCAAACTCTCCTAGGCGATAACTGGCCACTTAGTATGTTAATGGAGTTTCTGGAGGAAGTTTTTCCCCAAATGCAAACCTTTAAATAGTCTACAACTCGAACTTTTCGGTCTCCTCCTCCTAGTCCCCTTTCCTCCTCCCCCTTCCCCCTCCTTTCTCCCCACTCCCGCTTCCTTTATAAATACACTGCTAAGTTGATTCAGTCACGTCTGACTCTGTGTGACGCCATAGACGGCAGCCCACCAGGCTCCCCCATCCCTGGGATTCTCCAGGCAAGAACACTGGAGTGGGTTGCCATTGCCTTCTCCAATGCATGAAAGTGAAAAGTGAAGTCGCTCAGTCGTGTCCGAGTCTTTGTGACCCCAGGGACTGCAGCCCACCAGGCTCCTCCATCCATGGGATTTTCCAGGCAAGAGTACTGGAGTGGGGTGCCATTGCCTGCTGCTGCTGCTGCTAAGCTGCTTCAGTCGTGTCCGACTCTGTGCGACCCCATAGACGGCAGCCCACCAGGCTCCGCCGTCCCTGGGATTCTCCAGGCAAGAACACTGGAGTGGATTGCCATTGCCTTCTCCAGTGCATGAAAGTGAAGTCGCTAAGTTGTGTCCTAGAAGCTTCAAAAACAGAAATGCCTAGGACTTCCTGGTCAGTCTGAAAGCCCTCAGCAGCATGGAAGCAAGAATGAACCACAGAAGTGTGGCGTTTCCCCAGGAATGAGTGCTCACCAGGACCAGGTGGTGAGATGTCAGAGGGAAGACTTAATAAAAGGACTTGGAAACCCAGGGAGGGATGAGAGACTGGAAAGGTCCCTGGACCTGCCTTCTCTTTGAGCTCTAAGAACGCAGTTGTAGGTGTGACTACTAAAGAGAATGGAGGAGAGGGGAGAAACCAGCTTTTCTGAGCATCAGCTCAGTGTCTTGAGAGGGCCTTTTAGTCCCAGGATCATAACCCACATTACAATCCTGCAAAATCGGATTTTTCCCCTTTCATACATGAGAATGTGAGGCTCAGAAATAAAAAGTCATTCGCCTGAGGCTACACAGCTGGCAAGTGGTAGAGCCAATATTTAAACCCAGTTCTCTCTGGTTCCCAAACCTGTGTTTTGTTTGCCCATTATATCAGCTGCCTCCAGGGATAGGAGAAAACTAGAGAGTAGAAAGTTACCGAGAAAAGAGGATTAGAATGTTAAAGCTCCCCAAACTGGAGTAGTTCTGAGAGAAAACCAATTCAAGGATATGGCTTTGGGGTAGGTTGCTGAAATGGACTGGAGGTCAAGGTCAAGTTCCTTGGAGTAGAGAAGGTCACCATGATCGCTTATGTTGAATGGGCTGTTGCAAATCAAACTAGGAGGTTTGTCCCGGAATGGTAAACAAGAAATGGGACTTTCCTGGTGGCTCAGTAGTGAAAAAATCTGCCTGCCAATGCAATAGAAGCCAGTTTGATCCCTGGATCAGGAAGATCCCCTTGAGAAGGAAATGGCAACCCACTCCAGCATTCTTGCCTGGAGAATCCCATGGACAGAGGAGCCTGGTGGGCTGCAGTCCATGAGGTCACAAAGAGTCAGACACAACTTGGAGACTGAACAGCAACAAGAAGCACAGAATGATGTGCATGAAACTGTTACAACTTGGTGATAGCGTAGCCATGGGAATGTAAGTGAACACTCCTGAGGTCAACACAGAATTCTGAGTTTTTATCCTTTTCCTGGTTTTCTCTGAAAGGAACTGTTTCAGTCTCATGGGACCATGGGCATCTTCGTTTACTTCATGGCAGAAGAACTAGGTAGTTTTAAAGAATTATATAAATTATTTTTCCAACCAAGACTGGGGGAGCCCTGTTTCCAAGTGTTTGTTATATGAGAATTTTTTCACTTCAGTTCAGTCGCTCAGTCATATCTGACTCTTTGCGACCCCATGGACTGCACCACACCAGGCCTCCCTGTCCATCACCAACTCCTGGAGCTTGCTCAAACTCATGTCCATCGAGTCAGTGATGCCATCCAACCATCTCATCCTCTGTCGTCCCCTTCTCCTCCTGCCTTCAGTCTTTCCCAGCATCAGAGTCTTTTCAAATTAGTCAGTTCTTCATGTCAATTGGCCAAACTATTGGAGTTTCAGCTTCAACATCAGTCCTTCCAATGAATATTCAGGACTGATTTCCTTTAGGATGGACTGGTTGGATCTCCTTGCAGTCCAAGGGACTCTCAAGAGTCTTCTCCAACACTGCAGTTCAAAAGCATCAGTTCTTCAGGACTCAGCTTTCTTTATGGTCCAACCCAACATCCATACATGACTACAGGAAAAACCATAACTTTGACTAGACAGACTTTGTTGCCAAAGTAATCTCTGCTGTTTTAATGTGCTTTCTAGGTTGGTCATAGCTTTTCTTCTGAGGAGCAAGCATCTTTAATTTCATGGCTGCAGTCACCATCTGCAATGATTTGGGAACCCCCTCCCAAAAAAAAAAGTCTGTCGCTGTTTCCATTGTTTCCATTGGCCATGAAGTGATGGGACCGGATGCCATGATCTTAGTTTTCTGAATGTTGAGTTTTAAGCCAGCTTTTTCACTCTCCTCTTTCACTTTCATTAAGCGGCTCTCTAGTTCTTTTTGCTTTCTGCCATAAGGGTGGTGTCATCTGCATATCTGAGGTTATTGATATTTCTCCTAGCAATCTTGATTCCAGCTTGTGCTTTTTAAAGGATGGTATACTAATGAAGATAACTCCACTCTTAACAGATCGAAAGTGAGAGTTTAATCCTTTGCTATTCAAGTAACAGAGTAATCAGTAGTTATGGTGACTGTGTGTGTGTGTGATTTTAGGCTCTTATGTTAAAAATAATCCACTGTCCCAGGAGCTTCAATTGCTTTTGATAAGCTGTAAGTGTAACTTCCCTGGTAGTTCAGACGGTAAAGAGTGTGCCTGCAATGCAGGAGACCAGGGTTTGATCCCTGGGTTGGGAGGATCCCCTGGAGAAGGGATGACAACCCACTCCAGTGTTCTTGCCTGGGAAATCTGAATCACCAGGGAAGTCCCAGAATGCTTGATCTTTATATTCCCTTAGCACTGATATGAACAGTTAAGTTTCTTGGTCTTTCAAATAAACCAGCCATAAACTGGAGTTTACCATCAGGACAGTTAGATGTAAACAACAAAAACAAAAAACTTTTAATCATTAGTTAGATGGTTTTCTTTTAAAATTAGTCCCTATAAAAGGGACAGTGTGAGCCTTGGTCAAAATTGAACACATGATGAAATGCTATGCTTGATGTATGTAATAGATCCAGATTTCAGAAGTTAGAACTACGAAAAATGCATAAAGGCACTTTTCACCCATTAAGGAACATAAATAGTAACTAAATAACTGAATATTTGCAGCTACATCATGTAACCTTTTAACATAGATCTGCAAATAGCTATACATTTTTCTGCAGGTACAAGGGTACCAGATAAGCAGAAAAGAAAGCCTAACTGAGTTTATATTTTCTAAGAGAAGCCTTGCTAAAAACAAAAGGATTGTTTTTAAACTATTTTTAAGATATTTCTTGATCAGCTACCATTCTATATAAATAGGGCAATATAAGTGACAATGTCATTTAGGATGATTTGAGAGGGAAATAATCAAAGAGTCAAAAATGATTTAATACACTTCTAAGTAAGAAAAATGTATCATCACTTAAGGACAGAGGTTGGGTTGTTCCAGGGTTCTCACATTCAGCAGCTCAATAACAAAAGCTTTGGGACCTCCCTGGTGGCCCAGTGCCTAAGACTCCTTGTTCCCAAAGCTTGGGACTCAGGTTCGATCCCTGATCAGGGAACTGGATCCCACATGCAAGCATCTGAAGATCCCTCGTGCTGCAACTAAGAAATAAAAAATAAAATAGATGCAATAAAAAAATAAAATAGATGCAATAAAAATAAAATAGAAATAAAAAGCTTTGCTTTCTTTCAATTCTGCCACCTCAGATCAGCTCTCCTCATGGTCACAAGGTGGCTGCCACAGATCCCAGTATCACATGTAGAGTGACTACATGGAATGGGAAAAAGAGTTGTTTCTACCCATGCAACTTATCCGCAGGAGCATATAACAGTCCCCCACAAAACTTACCATATCTCACTGTGCAGAATTGCCTTGTCCACCAGTGTCTGAACTATCAAGTGGATGGAATCACTCTGCTCGGCTTAAACCTGTTAAGAGTGGCCCCTTGTGGTCCCTTGATTCACATGGCCACCAGATATAGGAATAAAATTGGAGTTTTGTTAGCAAGAAATAAATGGTCAAAACGTAACTCATTAATAGAAAATACTGCAGTGATTAAAGTACTTTTAAAGCATTGTTGCCATGTCTTTTATAACCTGTTTCAAGTTTATTTATAGTCTTTCAGATTTTCCATGACTAGTTTTCCTTAAGGATTCCAGAAACTTGGTGATAATAATATGTGAGCATTTTTTTTTTAATAATATACAATGCCAGGAAAACACTTAAATGGCTTTCCTAGGGCTTTCTTTACTCATCACTTCAGAATTTTTTTTCAGCTTTATTGAGGTATAATTGATGGATAAAATTGTTACATATTCAAAGTGTGATTAATGTGACAATTTGATATTTTGATGCACATATATGTTATGAAACGTCACATATTTGCCTGTTTGTTTGTTTTTTTCTTTGTGGTGAGAATGTTTTTCTCTCTTCAGTTCAGTTCAGTTCAGTCACTCAGTCGTGTCCGACTCTTTGCGACCCCATGAATCACAGCACGCCAGGCCTCCCTGTCCATCACCAACTCCTGGAGTTCACGCAGACTCACGTCCATCGAGTCCGTGATGCCATCCAGCCATCTCATCCTCTGTCGTTCCCTTCTCCTCCTGCCCCCAATCCCTCCCAGCATGAGAGTCCTTTCCAATGAGTCAGCTCTTCGCATCAGGTGGCCAAAGTACTGGAATTTCAGCTTTAGCATCATTCCTTCCAAAGAAATCCCAGGGCTGATCTCCTTCAGAATGGACTGGTTGGATCTCCTTGCAGTCCAAGGGACTCTCAAGAGTCTTCTCCAACACCACAGTTCAAAAGCATCAATTCTTCGGCACTCAGCCTTCTTCACAGTCCAACTCTCGCATCCATACATGGCCACTGGAAAAACCATAGCCTTGACTAGACAGACCTTTGTTGGCAAAGTAATGTCTCTGCTTTTGAATATGCTATCTAGGTTGGTCATAACTTTCCTTCCAAGGAGTAAGCGTCTTTTAATTTCATGGCTGCATTCACCATCTGCAGTGATTCTGGAGCCCAAAAATATAAAGTCTGACACTGTTTCCACTGGTTCCCCATCTATTTCCCATGAAGTGATGGGACCAGATGCCATAATCTTTGTTTTCTGAATGTTGAGCTTTAAGCCAACTTTTTCACTCTCCACTTTCACTTTCATGAAGAGGCTCTTAACAGATTTCAGTTGTACAATACAGTGTTATCAACTATATCATCATGTTGTAAATTAGATGCTCAGACCTTATTAGATCTTAGAACTGAAAATTTGTCCTCTTTTACCAACCTGGCACTTGACAACCACTTTTCTATTCTTTGTGTCTATGACTTTGACTTTTTTAGATTCCACATATAAATAATGTGTGTGTGCTTACCATGCAGTATTTGTTTTAAAATCATCTTCTATTGTCTGGGCTACAGCCTAGCTACATTTCCAAAGCAGTGTCTCCAGCTCAGACTCTATTCTTCTGTCAGTGCTGACTCAGGATACCTCCAAGGAGATGTCCTGTAAACACTAAAGATTAGATTTTGAAAACTAAGCTCCCTGAGGACAGGGACCATGTCCACTGCTCTGTCTCTTGCAAGATATTAGTAGGTGCATCACAAATTGTTGCTTTATTTTTTTAATAATTTTTTAAATTTTAGCTGTGTTGGGTCTTCATTGTTGAATGGTTTTTTCTCTAGTTGCAGGGAGTGGGGGCCACTCTCCAGTTGTGGTGTGCAGGCTTCTCACTGTGGTGGCTTCTTGTTGCAGAGCACAGGTCCTAGGCTCTCGGGCTTCAGTAGTTGTGGTGCATGGGCTCAGCAGTTGTGGTTCTCAGGCCATAGAGCACAGGCTCAGTAGGTGTGGTGCACGAGCTTAGCTGCTTAACGGCATGTGGGATCTTTCCAGACCAGGGATCAAACCCATGTCCCCTGCACTGGCAGGCGGACTCTCACTATTGAGCCACCAGGGAAGCCCACAAATTATTGTTGAATGGGTGATTGGAGAGATGGAAGAAACAGCAAGCTCATCACTCTTCTTCTTAAACCAGGACAACTTCATTTTAAAGGACAAGGGCTCCAGGATCATATATCTTCGAAGCCTGGCTCCACAGCTCACACCTGTGCCCCCTTTGTGCCCGTTATTTCTTTCAAGCTTCAGTTTCTATAAAACGTAGAAGGTAGCAAAACCTCATAAAGATTTTGTGAGGGTTAAACAAAATGTCCTTGAAATGTGCTTAACACAATGCCTGGTTATGGGACTTTCTTGGTGGTTCAGTGGCTAAGACTCCGCGTTTCCAAAGGAGGGGGTCTGGGTTCGATCCCTGGTCAGGGAGCTAGATCCCACACGCAGCAGCTAAGAGTTTGTGTGTGGCAATTAAGATCTAGCCTAGCCTAATAAATACATAATATATTTTTAATGCCTGGTATATAGGGCTGCTTTCAGTGCTAACTGTTATTAACCCTTCACTCTTCACAATGCCCTTATGTGGCCAGTTGGCTGGCCTAGGGAGGCAAGACTCAAAACGCTGAACCCTGTCTCTCTGTTGCGACCCTCTCCCGTCCTTAATCCCACACCCAGGGTTCTAGTCACAGCCTTTAGTTATGACATCGCATCCTATAGCTGTGCCTCCTCCCTTCCAAGCTTCCCTGTCCCCATCTATCCCCCATGCGTGGGCTCAGGCGAGGGGAGCCTTGGACAGTGTGTTTACTGGTTCTGCTGATGGTTTGCAGTTAGATAGAAGCCTCAGCTGTGTTGAGAATATAACACACTTCCTTGCCCCACTCCTTACATGCTTCAGAGAAAGACAATCTTAGGCTACCTTTCAAGTTTTTAAGTCCTGATGAATTTAAAAACTATCAGAGTTATTCCCTTTGTCAGTGATTAGTTTGCAGGTTGACACATGACTCTGTTCTGGCTAATGAGATGAGAGGGCAGGAAGAGCCGGAGTTGACATTCTGAGAAGGCTTTCATTTGAACTCCTAAAGGGACACTGGAAAAGACAGAATCTCTGGATTTGATGTTTCTTGTGTGTGATGCCTGGAACAACTGCATCATTCTGTGACTGCAACAAGATGGACAGACTGAAGAACCGGGGCCGGTGAGGACACGATTGAGCCACTGAGTTCACTCACCTCAGAGTTGCCCTACCTCCAGACTTGTGTGCTTACTTGCTCAGGTGTGTCCAACTATTTGCGACACCATGGACTGTAGCCTCCCAGGCTTCTCTGTCCATGGGATTCTCTAGGCAAGAACACTAGAGTGAGTAGCCATTCCCTTCTCCAGGGGATCTTTCCTGACCCAGGGATTGAACCTGGCTCTTGTGCATTGCAGGAGGATTCTTTACTGTCTGAAACTCAGATTTCATCCCAGGTCTGGCTCTGAAGCCTGGATTCTTTCCACTTTATTCCACTAACTTCCAGAATTTGAAATTGTGAAAAATAAGAGCTAGAAACTTTGAGTCCTGTCAGAAGCCAGCCAGTGGCCATTGTTCTAAACCGCTCAGCTGTCTACTCTAGCATATTCTTCATACATTTAACCATAGATTTAGCCACTGCATAGGTGGCTGTTGTTCAGTCATTAAGTTGTGTCCGACTCTTTGTGACCTCATGAACTGCAGCACGCCAGGCTTCCCTGTCCTTCTTTATCTCCCAGAGTTTGCTCAAACTCATGAGTTGATGATGCCATCCAACCATCTCATCCTCTGTCGTCCCCTTCTCCTCCTGCCTTCAGTCTTTCCCAGTATCAGGGTCTTTTCCACTGAGTCAGTTCTTCTCATCAGGTGGCCAAAGTATTGGAGCTTCAGCTTCAGCATCAGTTCTTCCAATGAATATTCAGGATTGATTTCCTTTAGGATTGTCTTGTTTGATCTTCTTGCTGTCCAAGGGATTCTCAAGAGTCTTCTCCAGCACCACAGTTCAAAAGCATCAGTTCCTTGGCGCTCAGCCTTCTTAATGGTCCAGTTCTCACATTCATACATAAGTACTAGAAAAACCATAGTTTTGACTATAGCTTTGACTATGTGGACCTTTGTCAGCAAAGTGATGTCTCTGCTTTTTACTACACTGTCTAGGTTTGTTATAGCTTTTCTTCCAAGGAACAAGTGTCTTAATTTGATGGCTGTGGTCACCATAGACATGCAGTGAGTACAGGTAAAGCTTAATTAAGTATATTTTGTATTTTCTTCTGTAATTGTCCTTATCTTCCCATATGAATCATAGGTTTTCTGAGGACAGCACCCATGTCTTGTTTTTTCATAAACTTATCTATACTTGTCAATTTTCTTTTCATTGCAAGTGACAGAAACACATAGTGAGTTAACGCAAAAGGTGAAAAGTGAAGCTCTAGCTCTGGTTGGCAAATTACAGTAATGGTGAAGCTGACCTCATGGATGAATGTGCCCGGGATGGACTGGTGACTCATTCACAGTCAGGCTTCTGCAACTCAGAAGGCTTTCCATGGAACTTTATGCCTTCACGTTTCCCTATTTGGGTGGGAACATGGCTGCTGGCCGCTTCCAAGTCACAGTTGCTTCTAACAAGTGAGAAGTGATAAGGGTTTCTTCAGCTCCTGTAGAAACATCCTGGAGAAGCTCCTGATTTGTTGGACGTGGGTCCTGTGCCCATCCCTGCATCAGTCCCTGTGGATATCATGATTGGCCCATCCCAATGTCTGTGTCCACTTCGAATTTCACAAAGATGAGTATATTAAAGGAAAGAATTCCAGGCAGATAAGTAAAAGGGATGCCCTCTTCACCACCACCACCCCATCCCACCCCACCCCAGGCTTCTTTTCAAACTATTAACTGAATGGTGGGTAAAAATGGTGGTTCTGCAAATAAATACCAAGAGAGCTGATGAACACAAGCTTGTCCCTTACTGGTTATTAATGAACACACACCCTCACCAAGTTCTTTCCCAACTTCAGAACTCCACGCAGACACCACGAGAAGAGTCCAAGCTCTTCCCATATGGGTGTATTCATATGTGCTGTGCTTAGTTGCTCAGTCATGTCTGACTCTTTGTGACTCCATGGACTGCAGCCTACCAGGCTTCTCTGTCCATGGGGATTCTCCAGGCAAGTATATTGAAGTGGGTTGCCATACCTTCCTCCAGGGGATCTTCCCAACCCAGGGATCAAACCCAGGTCTCCCCTGTGGCACGTGGATTCTTTACCATCTGTGTCACCAGGGAAGCCCTCCCATATGGGTGCTGGGGTTCTTTAAAAAAATTTTTTTGGTCTTAAGTCTTCAAAATCCCATGTGTATTTTAAGAGTTACAGCACAATTCCGTCTCCGCTAGCCATATTTCAAAGCATTCTTTCCTGGAGATTTTGCTGCTGCTGCTGCTAAGTCACTTCAGTCTGTGCGACCCCATAGACGGCAGCCCACCAGGCTCCCCTGTCCCTGAGATTCTCTAGGCAAGAATGCTGGAGTGGGTTGCTGTTTTTTTCCAATGCATGAAAGGGAAGAGTGAAAGTGAAGTTGCTCAGTTGTATCCAACTCTTCACAACCCCGTGGACTGCAGCCCACCAGGCTCCTCTGTCCATGGGATTTTCCCAGCAAGAGTACTGGAATGGGGTGCCATTGCCTTCTCCGATTTCAAAGCTAGTGGCTACTTTATTGGACAACGTAGGTAGATCCAATAAACTCCAAGAAACTTATTGCCAGGATACTGATACCCCCTCACAGCTCACTCACCAATCCCAATATTACTTTGGAATCCTGGAATGATCTCAACCTTTTGGGTCAGCACCAAACCCATGTGGCATCTGGAAAATACAGAGGCCACTGTGTAGGATTTGCCCCTTAACCTTTGGATTGATGTACTGGAGGATGTAAGACGACAAGCTAAACTCAGCAGTGAGTAGAGCCTGGCATTCATTTGGAGGGAAACTGGGTGGCTGGCTGTACTGTGCAGTGAGAAAATGGATACCATTACTGAGATTATTGTCATCTTCTTCCAGGGTCCTGAGGAGTTGATTTTATATTTTAGACTGAAAAGTCTGACAGCCTTTCTTAAACAGAAAAGATATTTCTAAATTTTCTAAAACAACTGTTAAGAAAATGTCATGTAATCAAAACGATAACCGACATGAAGGACAAGTGACCTCACTGTATCTTTGTTGTGCCAAAGACTGAGATGGTAACAGGATCAGATGAAAGAAACTGTTATCCATTTTAATTCAATTTATCTATAGCTGAGTTCTTGTACATTCCAGGTAAAGAAGACTGCATTAGATAGTACCTACTTGCATAGAATAAAGTCACATGGAGCTAAAATACACTTTTAGATGATTTGGTGGTTGTAGTAGCTGACATAGTAAGTCCTCTTCTCTGATTAAATAAATAGAAGCTTATGCTCACTTTTGCTTTCCTGTATCGTCATTATGACTTCTAAAATTACTGTCTATCTACTATTAAACATTATAGAAATATATAATTCAAGAATGAAAGTTCCATATGATGTTAATTATATACATTCTTTCAGATTTCCTGTTATTGTTTTCAAAATTAAGTTCATACAATTCATATTCCAATGTTAATTATATTCATTAAATATGATATTAAAGAATCAAAAGGTATTAAGTAGGAGTAAGGCTTCCTTTCCTCCCTGTTTCCCAGCCAAACAGTTCCCCTTTCCAAAGACAACCACTGTTAGCCACTTCTGTGTTTGCCTAGAAATAGTCTATGCCAGGAACTCCATATACATCCTTTTTTTTTTTTTTAAACAAATGGTATCATTCTATCCAGGGACTTCCCAGGTGGCCCAGTGGTCAAGAATCCGATTACCTATGCAGGAGATGAAGGTTCAATCCCTGGGTTGGGAAGATTCCCTAGAGGAGGAAATTGCAACCCACTCCAATATTCTTCCCTTGATAATCCCACGGACAGAGAAGCCTGGCAGTCTGTAGTCCATAGGGTCACAAAGAGTCAGGCATGAGTGAGTGACTAACTCACACACACAGGAACAACCACTGTAATAATAAAATAGTAATCAATCGCATCCTCAACCGCGGGGTAAAAGGCCTATTCCCTGCCACTGCATGTGCTGCAGTGTTCGTTATCACAGTGCGTGGAGTCCTTACGAAAATGTGGTTTGGTTGCTAAGTTGGGACAGACTCTTTGCGACCCCATGGACTGTAGCCTTAGCCTACCAGGCTCCTCTGTCCATGGGATTTTCCAGGCAAGAATACTGGAGTGGGTTGCCATTTCCTTCCCCATGGATCTTCCCCACCAGGGATTGAACCCATGTCTCCTGCATTGTGAGAGAAATGCTTTACCACTGAGCCACCAGGGAGCCAATGATATGTAGATCTGGTTAGAGGATTACTGTGCCAGTTTCCTTCTGTAATCACTCCTCACTGAGACCTGGGGCCGCCAGGCATCCGGGTCTCCTTCCTTTACAGCAGCAAGCCCCGCCCACCCCCAGCCAGTTCCCCTTATCTCTATCCACCAGACTTGCTTTGGTTTTACTGGTTGTGCTGACTGCAATTGATACTTGACAATACATTATACATTCATGTGTTTCTTGTTCCCCTCCCCCACCAGAAAGGGGGCAGAACTTTGCCCTACTCACTATTGATTTCAAGTACCTAGAACCCGGCTTGGCATAGGGTGGGTGCTCAATACTAATTTGTTGAGTAAATGAATCACCTCTCCCCGCAGTCACCTTCTTTACATTGATCAGGTGGAGCCTGAACTCTCATAAACAATGGAAAGTCTTACTAAAAATGGAACTTACCTGCTTCAGAGAGAATCGGTGGGGATCAAGTTACTGTTGGCCAGTATTTCCAGACAGTTGGATAGAGGAGGAAAATGGGGGCAGCTCAGGTTTTATTCATTGTCCTACACTTCCTCTGTGAATTAGAGGATAAACAATGCTCCCTGTCCTGTCCCAAGACCTAAGCACCAATGATGAAATAGTCCAGAAATGGCCAAATGAGAGCCTGAGAACAATAGACAGGCATCTAAATGCTTTGGTTTTTTATTCTTAAGCTGGAAGGAGACGATCAAAAGAATTTCGCTGGTTGGACACTTGCTTATAATAATATCTGAATTATTTAATATATATATGGACTTCCCAGCTGGCACAGTGATAAAGAATCCTCCTGCCAATGCAGGAGACACGGGAGACCCAGGTTCGATCCCTGGGTGAGAAAGATCTCCTGGAGAAGGGAATGGCTACCCACTCCAGTATTCTTGCCTGGAGAATTCCATGGACAGAGGAGCCTGGGAGGCTACAGTCCAGGGGGTTGCAAAGAGTCAGACACGACCAAGCAACTAATGCTTTCACTTCTCTGTGCTATACAGTAGGTGCCTGTTGTTTATTTTATATTTAATAAGAGTTGGACACAACTGAGTGACTAAGCACAGCACAGTGTGTATCTGTTCATCTCAGACTCTTAGTTTATCCCTCTCCCTACTGCCATTTCCCCTTGGATAAGTTTGTTTTCTCTACTTGTGAATCTGCTTCTGTGTGTAAATAAGTTCATTTGTATCATTGAGAATATGAAATTCTGGTGATGGATAATAATTTCTTCATAATCTATGGGAAAATTGACTTTTTTCCCAAAGTATTTTAATTATATATATATATGTATATATTTTAAGTAGAACACAACTAAATTTGAAGAAGAAAATTTAGCCTTCTAGAGGAAGAAGTACAGAAAACTCTAAGTAAATTTTATGCAAATCATGTTGAACACTCCACACAACAGTTATTAAAAACAAATGTAGGGTTTGGTTTTTTCTATAGTCATTTGAAAATGGTTGTGCAGTTTAATTAGTTCCTAAGGTCATGCAAAAAAAAAAAAAAGAATAAGTAAGTAAAACAATTAACAATTATCAAATAGCTTGTGACTGCCAAATGTGTAAGCCATTTTCAGGCACTGTTAGTCATTCATTCATACCCAGCTCTTTGTCCGGACTCGTGTCTGACTGTAGCCTGCCCAGGCTCTTTTGTCCATGGGATTCTCCAGGCAAGAATACTGGAGTGGGTAGCCATTACCTTCTCCAGGGGATCAGACTCGAACCCGGGTCTCCTGCACTGCAGGCAGATTATTTACCATCTAAGCCACCAGGGAACTGGGGAGAGGTTCAGGGCAGATACAAGGGTAATATAGGATGAGCTCTTTGCCTATAGGGTGATTATAGCCAAGTGGAGATAGTAGAGCATAAACCACAAAAGGGGCTTTTTGACCTTGTGGTAACATAATCAGATTTAGCCTTATCTGTAACTACTGTGCAACTAATGTGTGGAGGGAGAGGGGGAATAGATTGCTAATCACTGAAGTAATTTCCAGCTCCAAAACTTTTTATAAATGGAAATGCCACTCTGGCAACTCAACATTCAGAAAACTAAGTTCATGGCATCTGGTCCCATCACTTCATGGGAAATAGATGGGGAACCAGTGAAAACAGTGACAGACTTTATTTTGGGGGCTCCAAAATCACTACAGATGGTGATTACAGCCATGAAATTAAAAGACGATTGCTCCTTGGACGAAAGCTATGACCAACCTGGACAGCTTATTAAAAAGCCAGAGACATTACTTTGCCAACAAGGGTCCGTCTAGTCCAGGCTATGGTTTTTCCAGTGGTCATGTATGGATGTGAGAGTTGGACTGTGAAGACAGCTGAGCGCCGAAGAATTGATGCTTTTGAACTTTGGTGTTGGAGAAGACTCTTGAAGTCCCTTGGATTGCAAGGAGGTCCAAACAGTTAATCTTCAAGGAAATCAGTCCTGAATACTCATTGGAAGGACTAATAATGAAGCTGAAACTGAAACTCTCGTACTTTAGCCACCTGATTCGAGACTCGATGGACAGGAGTTTGAATAAACCCTGGGAGGTGGTGATGGACAGGGAGGTCGATGGTGCTGCAGTCCATGGGCCACAAAGAGTCAGATATGGCTGAGTGACTGACTGAACTGAACTGGCACATTCAAGCCTTTGGAAGTTTTCATGTGCGTATGTTTGATGGTAAGAAAAAGCTCACACTGTAAAAAAATTAACTTCCTTTCTGCTGCTGCTGCTGCTAAGTTGCATCAGTCGTGTCCGACTCTGTGTGACTCCATAGACGGAAGCCCACCAGGCTCCTCTGTCCCTGGGATTCTCCAGGCAAGAACACTGGAGTGGGTTGCCATTTCCTTCTCCAATGCATGAAAGTGAAAAGTGAAAGTGAAGTCGCTCAGTCGTGTCCAACTCTTAGCGACCCCATAGACTATAGCCTACGAGGCTCCTCCGTCCATGGGATTTCCCAGGCAAGAGTGCTGGAGTGGGATGCCATTGCCTTCTCCGGACTTCCTTTCTACTATAAGTATTTAAAAGCTCCAGGGACTTCCCTGGTGGTCCAGGGGTTAAGACTTCACCTTCCAATGCAGGGGGTGCAGGTTTGATCCTTGGTTGGGGAGCAAAGATCCCATGTGCCTCGTGGCCAAAAAAACATAAAACAGAAATAATATTGTAACAAATTCAATAAAGACTTTAAATGGTCCGCATTAAAAAAAAAAAAAGCTCCAATAGTACATTCAAAGCAACTATAGCATGCATAGTTGGTGCTAGAGATATATTGGAACAACACATGCAAAGAGTTTGTGGTCTAGTGTGTTTCCTATTTCTTAAGCCTTTGTCTTCTACATGTATTCAGTATTTAGCGGAGTTTTAAAAAAAAGCAGGTAAGAACAGATCCTGTGGTAGCTATATGGGACACATAAAATAAGCCTAGCTTTGTTGAAAAGCATTCTTATTTCCTATGCAATTGGCATGTGGTAATTATATTTGCTTTCTAATTCCTAATGAGCACTTCTTGAGTAATTGGCACCCTGTTCATGCTCCCCAGTACTAAGAATTAGACTGGATAACCTCTACGGAAGTGGTGTGTGTATACTTTGATGAACTGGAGGGGTAAGGCATCCACTATAATTGAATCAGTTTCCCTGTTGCATTTAATGCTGGTGTGCTAAGAAGGGGAAGAGAAGTCATATATAATTATGATTAAAAGGGAATTTCTCAGGCATTTTAAGGGCTCCTTCGTGCTGTGACCTAAGGAACAAATGGGTGAAGTCTTGCTATTTGTGTGGTATAGAGTCCAGAAGTCTCTGGGGCGGGGAAGAGGGCTCACGGGAATCTACTGGATCAGTTCAATTAAGTGCCACAGACTTAGCTGAACATCAACTATATGACATGCACTTTGCTAGGTTCACATTTAAAAAAGGAAAAAATTGGGAATTCCCTGGCAGTTCAGTGATTAGGATTTTCACTGCTGGGGCCCAGGTTTTATCCCTGGTTGGGGAGCTAAGATCCTGCAAGTCCTGTAGCATAGCACCCCACTCCCCTCAAAATTAATAAGATGCAGTTTCCGAAGTTTTTGAAGGGATCAGAGGAGAGAAAAATAAGGAAGCTGAGATCAATATATACACACTGCTGCTGCTGCTGCTGCTAAGTTGTTTCAGTCATGTCCGATTCTGTGCGACCCCCTAGACGGCAGCCCACCAAGCTCCCCTGTCCCTGGGATTCTCCAGGCAAGAACACTGGAGTGGATTGCCATTTCCAGTCAGTCAGTCAGTCAGTTCAGTTGCTCAGTCGTGTCTAACTCTTTGTGACCCCATGAACCGCAGCACACCAGGCCTCCCTGTCCATTACCAACTCCTGGAGTTTACCCAAACTCATGTCCAGCGAGTCGGTGATGTCATCCAGCCATCTCATCCTCTGTCATCCCCTTCTCCTCCTGCCCCCAGTCCCTCTCACCATCAGGGTCTTTTCCAATGAGTCAACTCTTCGCATCAGGTGGCCAAAATATTGGAGTTTCAGCTTCAGCATCAGTCCTTCCAATGAACACCCAGGACTGATCTGCCTAAGAATGGACTGGTTGGATCTCCTTGCAGTCCAAGGGACTCTCAAGAGTCTTCTCCAACACCACAGTTCAAAAGCATCAATTCTTCGGCGCTCAGCCTTCTTCACAGTCCAACTCTCACATCCATACATGGCCACTGGAAAAACCATAGCCTTGACTAGATGGACCTTTGTTGGCAAAGTAAGGTCTCTGCTTTTTAATATACTATCTAGGTTGGTCATAACTTTCCTTCCAAGGAGTAAGCGTCTTTTAATTTCATGGCTGTAGTCACCATCTGCAGTGATTTTGGAGCCCCCAAAATAAAGTCTGACACTGTTTCCACTGTTTCCCCATCTATTTCCCATGAAGTGATGGGACCAGATGCCATTTCTAGCACTATGTATCAAATGGGCTTCCCTGGTGGCTCAGGAATAAAGAATCTGCCTGCAATGCAGGAGACAAAGTAGACTCAGGTTTGATCCCTGGGTTCAGAAGATTCCCTGGAGAAGGGAATGGCAACCCACTCCAGTATTCTTTCCTCGAGAATCCCATGGACAGAGGGAGTCTGGTGGGCTACAGCCCATAGGTTCATAAAGAGTCAGACACAACTGAAGTGACTTAGCACACATATATCAAATAGATAACCAACAAGGACCTACTTTTTCGCACAGGAACTATACTCAGTATTTTACAGTAACTTATGAGGGAAAAGGGAGAAGGCAGTGGCACCCCACTCCAGTACTCTTGCCTGGAAAATCCCATAGACGGAGGAGCCTGGTGGGCTGCAGTCCATGGGGTCGCTAAGAGTTGGGCACGACTGAGCGACTTCACTTTCACTTTTCACTTTCATGCATTGGAGAAGGAAATGGCAACCCACTCCAGTGTTCTTGCCTGGAGAATCCCAGGGACGGGGGAGCCTGAGGGGCTGCCGTCTATGGAGTCGCACAGAGTTGGACACAACTGAAGTGACTTAGCAGCATCAGCAGCAGCATGAGGGAAAAGAATCTGAAAAGAGATAGACTCACACACATATATTGTATAACTGAATCACTGTGCTGTACACTTGAAACTTACACAACAGTAGATCAACTATGCTTCAGTTAAAAAATAAAAAAATAAAGCAACAGCAGTAAAAAAAGTTCTTTGTGATTCTTCAGAGTTTACTGTCTACTTGGGAAGATAGGCCATAACAAATGGTGACAAAAGTTTGAAACACAAGCCATTTCAATTCTTTGATGGAACTTGTTTTCTGTTTGTTTTGGTTTTCGGCTGTGCCAGGTGGCATGCGGGATCTTAACTCCCCAACCAGGGACTGAACCTGTGCCCCATGCAGTGGAAGACTGGAGTCTTAACCACTGGACAGTCCAGAAATTCTCAATAGAGTTTTTGGGTTTTTTCCTAACTTATTGGTTTCTACCATACATCGACATGAATCAGTCATAGGTGTACATATGTCCCCTCGCTCTTGAAACTCTCTCCCATCTCCCACCCCATCCCATCCCTCAATAGATTTTAATTTTAGTGTAACTATGCTTTCATTAAAGTCAGTTCAGGTCTTTTTTATAAACAGCATGAGGCTACCAAAGTTTGTTAAAGTGATTTATAGAAGAGCAAAAATGTATCATTATTTATAGAAGAACATTGCTATTATTGCTTATTAGAAAGCAAAGTAGGGATTCCCAGGTGGTGCTAGTAGGAAAGAACCCACCTGCTAATACAGGACATATAAGAGATGTAGGTTCGATCCCTGGATCAGGAAGATTCCCTGGAGGAGAGCATGGCAACACACTCCAGTATTCTTGCCTGGAGAATCCCATGAATAGAGGAGCCTGATGGGCTCCATAGGATTGCAAAGAGTCAGACACAACTGAAGTGACTTAGCATGCATGCAGAAAGCAGAGAGAGATCAACAGAAAAAACTGTGGTGAGCATAGTGATGGCATGTAAATAATAATCTTTACTGACATCTTTCCAAATCCTTTAATTCTTTCTAACACAATTCAAGTCACATACACAATTGTACTTGTGGGCAATTAGAATTAAGAGATGCTAATGAATTTATCTGAAAGAAATAACTACGTTCAGCAGAAGAGCCCAGTTCAAGATGGCAGGCTAAGTATTTATCTCTACTACCTCCCTCAGTTCAGTTCAGTTCAGTTCAGTCACTCAGTCGTGTCCAACTCTTTGCAACCCCATGAACTGCAGCACACCAGGCCTCCCTGTTCATCACCAACTCCCGGAATCTACCCAAACCCATGTCCATTGAGCCGGTGATGCTATCCAACCATCTCATCCTCTGTCGTCCCCTTCTCCTCCTGCCCTCAATCTTTCCCAGCATCAGGGTCTTTTCAAATGAGTCAGCTCTTCACATTAGGTGGCCAAGGTACTGGAGTTTCACCTTCAACATTAGTCCTTCCAATGAACACAGGGTGACAATATACAGCCTTGACGTACTCCTTTTCCTATTTGGAACCAGTCTTTTGTTCCATGTCCAGTTCTAACTGTTGCTTCCTGACCTGCATATGGGTTTCTCAAGAGGCAGGTCAGGTGGTCTGGTATTCCCAATCTCTTTCAGAATTGTCCACAGTTTACTGTGATCCACACAGTCAAAGGCTTTGGCATAGTCAATAAAGCAGGACTGATCTCCTTTAGGATGGACTGGTTGGATCTCCTTGCATTCCAAGGGACTCTCAAGAGTCTTCTCTAACACCACTGTTCAAAAGCATCAATTCTTCGGCACTCAGCTTTCTTTATAGTCCAACTCTCACATGACCACTGGAAAAATCATACCCTTGACTAGACGGACCTTTATTGGCAAAGTACGGTCTCTGGTTTTTTAATATGCTGTCTAGGCTGGTCATAACTTTCCTTCCAAAGAGTAAGCATCTTTTAATTTCATGGCTGCAATCACCATCTGCAGCAGTCTCGGAGCCCAGAAAAATAAAGTCAACCACTGTTTCCACTGTTTCCCTATCTATTTGCCATGAAGTGATGAGACCAGGTGCCATGATCTTTGTTTTCTGAATGTTGAGCTTTAAGCCAACTTTTTCACTCTCCTCTTTCACTTTCATCAAGAGGCTTTTAGTTCCTCTTCACTTTCTGCCATAAGGGTGGTGTCATCTGCATATCTGAGGTTATTGATATTTCTCCCTGCAATCTTGATTCCAGCTTGTGCTTCCTCCAGCCCAGTGTTTCTCATGATGTATTCTGTATATAAGTTAAATAATTACGGTGACAATGTACAGCCTTGACGTACTCCTTTTCCTATTGGGAACCAGTCTTTTGTTCCATGTCCAGTTCTAACTGTTGCTTCCTGACCTGCATATAGGTTTCTCAAGAGGCAGGTCAGGTGGTCTGGTATTCCCATCTCTTTCAGAATTGTCCACAGTTTATTGTGATCCACGCAGTCAAAGGCTTTGGCATGATCAATAAAGCAGAAATAGATGTTTTTCTGGAACTCTCTTGCTTTTTCCATGATCCAGCGGATGTTGGCAATTTGATCTCTGGGTCCTCTGCCTTTTCTAAAACCAGCTTGAACATCTTGAAGTTCACAGTTGACATATTGCTGAAGCCTGGCTTGGAGAATGTTGAGCATTACTTTACTAGTGTGTGAGATGAGTGCAATTGTGCAGTAGTTTGAGCATTCTTTGGCATTGCCTTTCTTTGTGTCTGGAATGAAAACTGACCTTTTCCAGTCCTGTGGCCACTGCTGAGTTTTCCAAATTTGTTGGCATATTGAGTGCAGCACTTTCACAGCATCATCTTTCTAGATTTGAATAAGTTCAACTGGAATTCCATCACCTCCACTAGCTTTGTTCATAGGATGTCTGGCTCTAGGTGAGTGATCACCATCATGATTATCTGGGTCATGAAGATCTTTTTGTATAGTTCTTCTTTGTATTCTTGTCACTTCTTCTTAATATCTTCTGCTTGTTAGGTCCCTACCATTTCTGTCCTTTATCAAGCCCATCTTTGCATGAAATATTCCCTTGGGATCTCTAATTTTCTTGAAGAGATCTCTAGTCTTTCCCATTCTGTTGTTTTCCTCTATTTCTTTGCATTGATCGCTGAGGAAGGCTTTCTCATCTCTCCTTGCTATTCTTTGAAATTCTGCATTCAAATGGGTATATGTTTCCTTTTCTTCTTTGCTTTTCACTTCTCTTCTTTTCACAGCTATTTGTAAGGCTTCCTCAGACAGCCATTTTGCTTTTTCCATTTCTTTTTCTTGAGGATGGTCTTGATCCCTGTCTCCCTGTACAATGTCACATACCTCCATCCATAGTTCATCAGGCACTCTGTCTATCAGATCTAGTTCCTTAAATCTATTTCTCACTTCCACTGTATAGTCATAAGGGATTTGATTTTGGTCATACCTGAATGGTCTAGTGGTTTTCTCCACTTTCTTCAATTTCAGTCTGTATTTGGCAATCAGGAGTTCACGATCTGAGCCACAGTCAGCTCCCGCTCTTATTTTTGCTGACTGTATAGAGCTTCTCCATCTTTGGCTGCAAAGAATGCAATCAATCTGATTTTGGTGTTGACCATCTGGTAATGTCCATGTGTAGAGTCTTCTCTTGTGTTGTTGGAAGAGGGTGTTTGCTATGACCAGTGTGTTCTCTTGGCAAAACTCTATTAGCCTTTGCCCTGCTTCCTTCTGTACTCCAAGGCCAAATTTGCCTGTTACTCCAGGTGTTTCTTGACTTCCTACTTTTGCATTCCAGTCCCCTATAATGGAAAGGACATCTAAGCCCCATCAAATAATAGTAATAAAATATATCTTAAAATGAATTGGTTTATAACATCTCTAACAACAAGATAGGTGTTATTAACAGACAAGAAATCTCATCTAATTTCTGGATGCCAAAAGCAGAGCACAGGAGAAATGGAAATGTTGAAGCCTGGATATAAACGTCATAGACTTTGACAGCAATGGTGCAGAGGAAAGAAATTTGAAGGAGTGGCGGGAGAGGAAAGCACAGTGGCTCTAACCTCTGCAAAGCATCAGCAAAATACCAGTACTTACTGGCTAAAGTTCAAGTAGAAGACAGAATTTTCAGGACTTTCTATGAGGTAATCAATATAACCACTAAAATTACTAAACACAAAAAGAAAATCAGGAGGTGGAAGGGGGATGGGAAGGAGAGAAAGCCCTAAATTCCTCAACTTTCTTATCAAGGAGTTGATAGATGCTATCTAACGTTGAGAAATCAAGAAGCAATTGCAGTTGTTGGGATAACTACCAAAAGTAGTAAAACTAGATGTGATTGCAACTGTTTGCCTCTAAGGTATAGAGCTTCCCTGGTGGCTCAGACAGTGAAGAATCTGTCTGCAGTGCAAGGGACCCAGGTTCAACCCCTGGTTTGGAAAGATCCGCTAGAGAAGGGAATGGCTACTCAATCCAGTATTATTGCCTGGAGAATTCCATGGACACAGAAGCCTGGCGGGCTATCCATCCATGGGGTTGCAAAGAGTCAAGCATGACAAAACAGAGTTGCTTATGGTGTGTCCAAAAGAGGAGCAGTGGACAAAGACGACTTTTTACATTTCTTACTTTCTGGACTGTTGGATTTTTCAAGCAAGTGTATTGAATATTTTTATAATGAATGAATAAGAAGATAGATAATTGAACAAAGAAATATTATGAATTTAAAAATAAACAAGAATGAGATATTTTATATATTAGGTAGAAAAAGAAACTATACACAGAACAATACCTAAAATATAATCCTGTTGTGTTTCTTAAAAATTTTTGTTGATATATTAAATCTATGTTTATAAATGGAAAGAAAAGGCTTTACCAATGGTTTCCCATCAAAGAATGGGATGGGATTGATGAGAAGAGATGAAAGGAGAATCGTTTTTACCTCTTAATGTACTTCTGAATTATTTGAAATGGTTCCAAGGAGCTTCTTTAACTCTTGAAAGCTTATAAAAACAATTTATTAAAATGAATACATTCAGGATTTTCTATGGAACACTAGAGAGGCTGCTATTTATCTTAGAAATGTGGAAGATGCATTCAGAGATCTATTTTTAAATAATAGGCAGGAAGAGTTACTTTTTATGCTGTAGATACCACAGTTCTCCACTGCACTGAACTTTTCACTCCCCATTTCTACCTCCTTCTGTTCTTTCATTGTTCCACAAAGAAACAAACAAAAGTAAAATAGCATCAAATGCTCTCTCCAGGTTTCCTCACTCCTCCTGTTTCCCTTTGCTCAGTGGCATATATTCTAGCAGGAGAGCAGAGACAAAACTGAATGGCTTCATATTTATGAACCAACCTTTGGTTTACACAAACTCAGTGGTTTTAGTGGAAAAATGTTCAAGAACTATGTTTGTTTATACAAAAAAGCAAAATGAATACATTAATTAGGAAAATGGCAAAGATATATTAAAATCTGCACACATGCATGTCCATTCATTCATTTAACAATCATAGATTGAATCCCCACCATGGGCTATGCATTGTACTAGTCACAGGTGAAAGGAAATAGATCATACTATCTCTTCCCTTCAAGGAATCCATAGTCACTTGGCTCAAGGGACAACAAACACAGTTACAATACATGGCGATAAGTGCTTTGATTGATAAAGGAAGAATGCTCGAGAAAAGTTTATCTACCCTAATTTGTTGATTACACCAAAGCCTTTGACTGTGTGGATCACAACAAACTGTGGAAAATTCTTCAAGAGACGGGAATACCATATCACCTTACTTGCCTCCTAAGAAATCTGTATGCAGGTCAAGAAGCACGTTAGACCAGACATGGAACTACAGACTGGTTCCAAATTAGGAAAGGAGTACATCAAGGCATACGTCAAGGCTGTATATTGTCACCCTGCTTTTTAACTTATATGCAGAGTGAAAGTGAAAGTAAAGTCGCTCAGTCTTGTCTGACTCTTTGCAACCCCAGGGACTGTAGCCTATTAGGCTCCTCCGTCCATGGAATTTTCCAGGCAAGAGTACTGGAGTGGGTTGCCATTTTCCTTCTCCAGGGGATCTTCCTGAACCCGGGTCTCCTGCATTGCAGCCAGACACTTTACCTTCTGAGCCACCTGGGAAGCCCATATGCAGAATATATCATGTGAAACGCTGGGCTGGATGAAGCACAAGCTGGAATCAAGATTGCCGGGAGAAATATCAACAACCTTAGATATACAGATGATACCACCCTTATGGCAGAAAGTGGAGAAGGACTAAAGAGCCTCTTGATGAAAGTGAAAGAGGAGAGTGAAATAGCTGGCTTAAAAGTCAACATTCAGAAAACTAAGATCATGGCATCCGGTCCCATCACTTCATGGCAAATAGATGGGGAAACAATGGAAACAGTGAGAGACTTTATTTTCTTGGGCTCCAAAATCACTGCAGATGGTGACTGCAGCCATGAAATTAAAGGCTCTTGCTCCTTGGAAGAAAAGCTATGACCAACCTGGACAGCATATTAAAAAGCAGAGACATTACTTTGCAAGCCCGTCTAGTCAAAGGTATGGTTTTTCCAGTATGGATGTGTGTGTTGGACCATAAAGAAAGCTGAGCCAAAGAATGATGCTTTTGAACTGTGGTGTTGGAGAAGACTCTTGAGAGTCCCTTGGACTGCAAGGAGATCCAACCAGTCAATCCTAAAGGAAATCAGTCCTGAATAGTCATTTGAAGGACTGATGCTGAAGGTGAAACTCCAATACTTTGGCCACCTGATGGGAAGAACTGACTCATTGGAGAAGACCCTGATGCTGGAAAAGGTTGAAGACAGGAGGAAAAGGGGACGACAGAGGATGAGATGGTTGGATGGCATCACCGACTTGATGGACATGAGTTTGAGCAAGCTCCAGAAGTTGGTGATGGACAGGGAAGCCTGGCGTGCTGCAGTCCATAGGGTCACAAAGAGTCAGACACAACTGAGTAACTGAACTGAATTGAGCTGAATGATAGATGTGGAGAGGGGCAGTGTTAGTAAGGCTTCCTGAAATGATGACATCCAAAGGGAGCACAGCTGTGTCAGTGTCAAGCACGTGTGGAGGGTGCCCTTCTGTAGGGAATTTCATGCATAAGTGTTTGTATGAAGTGAAAGCAAGCAAGCCATGCGAACAACAGAGCAATATCATACCTCGCCGTGATTGACATTATAGCCTCCACCCTTGCTCTGTTTCAGGAGCTCCAATGTCCATCCCCACCTCCCAGCCCACCCGCGATCCAAATAGTTTGTTTCATAAGGCTTTGGGGAGAGTCGAAAGGAGAGAAGATAAATTCTCAAATTTCCAAGTGATCCAAACTCCCTGAGAAATCCAGGGGGTACAATGAGGTATGACCAGCATAACCTAAAAGACCAACAAATATTTGCCTAATGGTTGATCTTCCCTTTGAAGGTCCTGAAGCACTTTTGCAAATAAAGACTCTCCTCGCCATCTGGCGAGCCTGAGGCTAAGAAAGTCATTTCCCCAAGTCACACAGACAGGCACTTGGAGAAACAGATCACACCATTTCTGGCTTCCCTCTTGGTTCTGTTGAGATCAGGTCTCTCTTCCCACCAGTGAAGCCACGAAGTTACAAGTGGTTCTGCTCAGGGGGGTTGACGAATTTGGTGTTACTGGCTCTGTTCCCTAAGCCTGGTTCGCAGGCACACCTAGTTCTTCAGGACACACTGCGTGTGGTTTCTGAGGAAGGCAGGCCTTGGCAAAACACTTAGCATTTCAAGTCTGCACGCGTATCCAGGGTGCCACGACGCGTATCCAGGGTGCCACGATCGGCAAGGGTTTTCTGGCAGGTTAGTTATGCCCTGCAGTATTTTTGGTTCATCTTTATGGTCTTTAAAGCCACTGAGAAAGTCAGTGGGCTTGGAACTCAAACTTCTGAAATCTTTGATTCTGTTGCTGAGATTTCAGTGTTCAAACCTGTTTCTTTCTGCAATAGGAGTTTCAGCATTTAAGACCAGATAAACGTGATAAGACAATTGCAGAGGAAATTGTGGGTTTATGTCTCCAGGTGGGCTAATTTCCAAATTACACTAGAGAAAATTGCTCAGGATAATTTCACAGGTTTCCTCTATGGTTCATGGTGGCAGGATTGTTGCACCTGCAAAATTTAATTACACGTTTATTTTTTTTTCCACAGTGAAGATATCACTATAATTGGGAGTTGCTTGCCTTAGCCAAATGCATTTCTTGTAGGGACCAGGAGAGATAGTTTTATCCTGGGAATGAAAAAGTGATGACGTGAGGCTATCTGACATAATTGCCCTGCAGATTTCAGGTTAGTTCATTTTATCTGCAATAAAATCACTGGAAGAATACCTTCATGAAGAGTTTTGATCGCCATCACTACTGACTCATGTTTGTTTTCACTGATTGTGAGATGATGACATACTTGAAAGTGAATCGTACATTAAAGTTTCATCTATCAGGAGGGATTGAAGCTAGGGTGTTTTATTAATTTAATATTGATAGTGACTACAAATATTTTGTTGTCCAGTCACTCAGCCATGTCCAACTCCTTGAGACCCCATGGACTGTAGCCCACCAGGCTCCTCTGTCCATGGAATTCTCCAGGCAAGAATACTGAAGTGGGTTGCCGTTTCCTCCTCCAGGGGATCTTCCCAACCCAGGGATCAAACCTGTATCTCCTGCACTGCCGGCAGATTCTTTACTGCTGAGCCACCAAGGAAACCATAAATATCCTACATGGGCAAATCTGAATCATTTTCATGAATATTTATTGAGTGCTTTCTAGGTTCAAGGCCACAGGGGAGACACTGTGAGAAACAAGATAATGGAGAAGGTCTGCTCTCAGGGTATTTGCATTCTTGAAAATAATGATTTTTTTTCCTTTTTAAATTTTTTATTTTGTCTTGGGATAGAGCCAATTAACAATGTTATGACGGTTTTAGGTGAACAGTGAAGTGACTGGGCCATATATATACAAGCCAATTAACAATGTTATGACGGTTTTAGGTGAACAGTGAAGTGACTGGGCCATACATATACATGTGTCCATTCTCCCCCAAACTCTTCTCCTGTCCCGGCACTGTGTAAATGGTAGGTCCTTATTGGTTATCCACTTTAAATATAAAAATGTGGACATGTCCATCCCAAATTCCCTAACTATCCCTTTCCCTATCCTGCCCCCCTGGCAACCATAAGTTTTTTTCTCTGTGATTTTTTTTTTTTTTTTTTTTTTGAGTCAAGAGACTACAGTAAAAGTATGTGTTAACTTGGATCCATTTCGAATTTCAGTTAGTCTTCTTTAAATGACTGGAAGTATTTCAGGTCACTGCACTTGCTTGAAGGCCAGTGGTGAGGGTCCCTCGGCAACATACACAAAGAATTAATTTTTAGAACCAGTATCTGACATCAGCGAGCATGTTGACTTAAGATCCTTTGTTATTTGGTCTTCAGCTAAGTGGGCAACACTGTTTAAAGCCATTGTATTATGAGTGATCAATAAAAGACAAGCTAACTATGAGTTTTAAGAAGGAGGAAATCATGGTGGAATGAGAAATCTTGATGCAGCATCAGTGAGAGAGTGACTGGATCTGGGGCACTAAATAGGGTCAGCATTTGTCAATGGCTGTCAAGAAAGGGCATGATTAAATCAAGGGGGACTTTTGGTTGTCACATGATTGTGGGATACTACAGGTATTTGGTGGGCAAGAGCCAGGGATGGGAGATGTCCTGCAGTGCTAGGAACACTCTCAAACCACAAAGACTTATCTTATGTCCTTCTCAACCCAGCATGTAAGTGAAAATCTGCTCATAATTACCGAAGGATCCAACTTATTTTACATAGGAACACAGTGTATCTTTGCATGATTCTAAATATGTTGAATTTACCACAAATGCAATACCTTGTGCATAGAGAGAAAATGGTGTTTTGTTTTGTGAACTTTGCAAGGTCTTTCACCACTTGGTAAATGCTGTCTTCCGCATCACTGCTCTGGACACATACATATTAGACCGAGTCTGTACCACTCACATCATCGCGACTCCATGGAGAACCAGTTTCTTTTTGTTCTGTTTTGTTTGTTTTTGTTGTTGTTGCTTTGGCTGTATTGCATGGCTTATGGGATCTTATTTCCCCACCAAGGATCCAACCCGGGCCCCCGGAGTTCAGAGTCCTAACTACTGGACCATCAGGCAATTCCAATAACCAGCTTCTAATCAACTCATGTTTTCATAGTTGTGGCCAGGCATTAACATTTTGTTAATTGAATTATTTCAAAATAAATTATTTTCTTTTTTTTACATTACATATAGGTCAATATAATGATTTTTTAAAAACTGCAGTAAATACATTTAACATTTAGGTATGTCTAACCTGGGTCTCCTGCATTGCAGGCAGATTCTTTACTGTCTGAGCCACCAGGGGAAGTAAACAGTTCAGTGATATTAAATACACTCATGTTGTGCAACCATCACCACCATCCATCCATATAACTCCTTTCATTTGCAAAACTGAAACTCTAGACCCATTAAATAACTCTCCCTCCTTCCTCCACCCACTGGTAACTACCATGCTACTTTCTACCTGTATAAGTTTGACTACTTCTACTAACGGTATGATGATTTTTGAGAATCTGTGTGTAAATAAGTTATAGTATCTATGACTTGTGTTGCAGGACAGTAAGAAATAGTTATATTTGTTATGAAAAGGAGGCCTTGGCTCTAATAGGGTTAGAACTACCAGTATCTATGAATCAGCTAACAGTACATTTGCATGGTCTGTATCTTAGAAAATCAGCCTTTAACTTAACAACAGTTTAACATTTCCTGGGAACCTAAGCCATTTAGAGGAGGGCCTTTGTTTCCTTGAGCTTTTCCAGCATTGTTTCAATTTCCACACTGGCTTGATCTGATCTGACAACCATCTTGAAATTGAATTTAATCCACAAAAATAGGAGCTCCTTGTCTAGACCGTAGTCTACTGTACATAGTATCTCTGGGTTCTCCAGCATGCCCGGCCATTCCTGAATAAACAGTTGCAGTGTGTTTGCCTGAAAGATAGTTTAAAGAGACGTATACATGCATTCTAAGTCACTTTGGTCATGTCTGACTCTTTTTGACCCCATGGACTGTAGCCCACCAGACTCCTCTGTCCATGGGGATTCTCCAGTAAAGAATACTGGAGTAGATTGCCATGCCCTCCTCCAGGGGATCTTCTCAACCCAGGGATCGACCCTGCATGTCTTGTCTGCTGCATTGGCAGGCAGGTTCTTCACCACTAGCGCCACTTGGGAAGTCTGCACTGGCGTGTTTGGCAGCTGTAGTCCAAGAGGCTCATCGATATCCATCCGTATTCCACTTCGCAAGTCCTCCCTTTCTCATCTGTCTCGGGACCCCCACACTGATCAGTTTTAACAGAAGCACTGTACTGTCAGTCATCCTGATGTGACACCCACTCAGTTCAGTTCAGGCACTCAGTCGTGTCTGACTCTGCAACCCCGTGCCTCAGCACGCCAGGCTTCCCTGTCCATCACCAACTCCTGGAGTTGACTCAAACTCATATTTGTTGAGTTGGTGATCCCATCCAACCATCTCATCCTCCGTCATCCCCTTCTCCCACCTTCAATCTTTCCCAGCATAAGGGTCTTTTTCAATGAGTCAGCTCTTTGATTGAACCCCAGTCTCATACATTGCAGGCAGTTTCTTTGCACTGAGCCACCAGAGGAGCCCTTAAAAGACAATATGGCACCCCCACTCCAGTACTCTTGCCTGGAAATCCCATGGACAGAGGAGCCTGGTAGGCTGCAGTCCATGGGGTCTCACAACTGAGTGACTTCACTTTCACTTTTCCCTTTCATGCATTGGAGAAGGAAATGGCAATCCACTCCAGTGTTCTTGCCTGCAGAATCCCAGAGATGGGGCAGCCTGGTGGGCTGCCTTCTATGGGGTCGCACAGAGTCGGACACGACTGAAGCAACTTAGCAGCAGCAGTAGCAGCAGCAGGGATGTTTTAGCAAAGCTTACATTTGCTACCCTGTGATTTTTTTCCTAAGAAATGTCTGTTTGAAATGGGTTATATTATGACTGCCAGTCAATATGCAAAATCACATAAGTGATTCCAGAATACCAATAAATTCAACAGTAAACTTTTCATTCCAATATGGGTATTTTTATGATTTGTTTTTTATTTGGAGTATAATTACAATGTTGTGTTAGTTTCTGCTATACAATGACATGAATCAGTTATATGTACACATATGTCCCCTCCCTCCTGAGCCTTCCTCCCACCGCCCCTCCACCATCCCACCCCTCTAGGTCATCAGGGCACCAGGCTGAGCTCCCTACGCTATACAACAGCTTTCCCTTAGCTATCTATTCTATACATTGTAATGTGTGTGTGTGTGTGTGTGTGTGTGCGCGCGCGTGTGTGTGCATGCGCACGTGTGTGTGTCAATGCTACCCTCTCAGTGTGTCCCTCCCTCCCCTTCCCAGGTGACTGCCAATGGAGGAAATGCAGGTTCAATCCCTGACTTGGGAAGATCCTCCCCCCCCCCCCCCCGCCCCCCAGCAGGGGGTAGGAAATGACAACTGGCTCTAGTATTCTTGTCTGGGAAATCCCATGGACAGAGGAGCCTAGCCAGCTGCAGTTCCCGGGGCCACAAAGAGTCAGTCGGACACCACCGAGTGACTAAATGGCAACAGTGAAATCTACAAAGGCCTTAACAAACACTTCCCAATGGGTACACAAAGCTCCCTCCACCATCTCCCAGAGGCCCTCCTGAGTTGTTCCAAAGTGTATGTAGCTCACTCTATTTGGAACTTAGTTGCTCTACTCCTTAGCACATGAATAGTGCCTGATAGGTATTGTGGGCCAGTGATTTTACTAATACATCTTTCCTCAATATTGTTGTCAAGGAGCTTTGGTTTCAGAGAAGTTAAATTCTTACTGCACGCAGATCATCTGTTCTTACTCATGGGCTCTTGGCTTCTCCTAGAATTTTAACTTGCACATGACTTTGGCTGGCCTCGGTGCCAAATCCCTGTGATCTTTTCGTTAATTGACCGCCAATGTCTAATTAATTTAGTTTCTCAGTATATTACTCAATTATCTGTGAGTGAATAACTTTATAAGCAATGTGTCTTTCTAAGTTCCAAACTAGGTTCCTAAGTTCCGATCTAAATTCCAAACTAAGTTTCCATCTGTGATATTGGATCTGAGTCAGGAGAAGGTTAAGATCAAGTTAGAGGAATTATTTCATAACCAGAGGTGAGTCGGGAATTTTCTGTTCCTTGTGAATAATCTGTGTGCCAACTTCCCCCTCAACAATGAATGTTAAGAGTTTAGTTTTCATTGCCATGAGAATCAAGACAAAGTGCCCTCTCCTCCCCGACTGGAGTCCCAAATGCTTTGCAAGAGGAATCTGACAGCCTCAATGGAATGGAAGAGTGTTGTCGGGGGCGGGAGAAAGGCGAGAGGGGTAGGAAGTGTTTCTTTTCCCTGACATTTGAGCTGTGAATTGTCAGGAAGGGAGAGATCTTGAGTGGGTTTTATCAGTTACTGAGTGGAGCTCTGCTCCAAGCACTAAGCTTATTTCTCAGAACCCCCGGGATACTGTAATTTTTAGGTGGCATCTGGAATAGTGAAGAAATACAGGATTTGGGGTCCAAGTATTGGGGTTACTGCATCTTAATACGTGGATTAAATAATTGGGTGCAAACTATTTAAATGCTCTCTGCCTCCGTTTTCTTCTGTGTCAAGTGGGGAATAACAATAGCACTCCTTCATGCTTTGTTGTGAAGTTGAGATGAGATAAAACATATGAAAGTGCTTTGTAGACCCTAACGCATCACACTAAGGTCAGTTTCACATTATTAAAGGTGCCTGCCCCGTCTGGTCTGAATAACAAAACGATGTTTATGCACTGGAGGTAGGATCCATGAACAGACTATGCTAATTGACTTTTTAAAATGTTAAATAGTAATACAGCTCCCTTCCCCTCAACCCAAAGCAAATTTTTATGTCAAAAAGAAAAAAGGAAGAAAAGAAAAATAACATTGCTTATTGTTACAAAGAAGAAACATTTTAAATGCAACTTCTGATTTTTCAACAGTACCAGCAAAGCACAAGAAAATACTAGGGATATTTGCTGGGCTTTCAGGGTTCAGCTTCCATTCTATTGAGCCCAGTCTCAAAAGTCTATCAGTAGCAGCAAATTAGCCACAAATTAACACAGAGCAAACCCAGCATTGACCTTGGTTAAGCTCTCAATGAATCCTGTTAATTACCTTATTTTTTACTTGTATTCTTCTATGGTGTAATGGTTTTAGATGCAGTCATACAAATGAACTGCCTTTGCACCCTACCTACCTCTTTTTCCTTTTTATGTTGAAGAAAAAGAATATTCAAAATTGTATGAGCTCGTCCCTTTATATTGTTAACTTCTCCACTTTTTCCCCCTTGATAATTCCACTTATATTACTTTTGCTGTTTTGGGGGTTTCATTTAACATCACCTTATGGAATCTGTTAATCATGCATTATTAAGTAGAGAGGAAATTGATAAGGAATGAATTTTCAAGTGGCCAGAGAAGAAAACAATCTAAAGTGTCCTAATTTAAAGTCCTACAGATGTTTAAGAGAGTAAGGCCTTGGTTATCTTGATACTAATTTCATAACCAATATTTTTCTGAAAAGATATCATTTCACTGATGGCTTTCTTCTCATGGGGTTACACCACACACAAACACACACAACCAAAGACATCTATTTCTTTACATAGAAAATCATCATCTTCAATGTGTATTCAATTCTAATTTGCTATGGATTTTAAAAAATTGCAATCAGCAGACAATGTTATATTTGTTTTAGGTGTACAACATAGTGATTTGGTATTTTCATTTCATACAAAATGATCACCATGAGAAGTCAAGTTACTATCTGTCACCATGCAAAGCTATTACAACATTATTGACCATATATTCCTTACACTATACAATTACATCCCCGTGGCATTTATTTTATAACTGGAGCTTTGTACCTCTTAATCCCCTTCCCTATGTTGCCCAATATGGCGGGAATTGTAAAAGAAGTACTAGATCTGTGTCTCTATAACAACAGCAGTTCCCTCTCAGTACCCCTAAGATGAGTCTTTCTTTGGAGTTATGACAATTCCTCTACCCCCTTACTCTCAAGAAAGCATGTTGGAATTGCAAATAGATTCCAGGGTGGTAGTTATATAATTTGTATGTAAATAAATTTCCAATTTCAACATTTTAGAATTAGTAACACATTTCTTGAAACAATGAGAAATGCCTGGACATTTCTTATCCTTACATAAAGTTTAGCAGAAACCCTCCAACTCTAGAGACACTGATGTTTAGATGTTGCTTAGTCGCTCTGTCTAAACAACAGCTTAGACTCTTTTGCGATTCCCTGGACTGTAGCCCGCCAGGTTCCTCTGTCCATAGGATTTCCCAGGCAAGAATACTGGAGTGGGCTGCCATTCCTTCCTGCAGGGGATCTTCCCGAGAGCATGGATCGAACCTGCATCTCCTGCATTGGCAGGTGGATTCTTTACTACTGAGCCACCAGGGAAGCTGATATTTGGATACATCTTAAAATATATATATATATATATATATATATATATATATATATATATATAGTGGACAACTAGGCAACTACTGTCAAGGGAAAACTCAGGAGCATTTCAACTCTACTGGGAGAGGGTTTGCAGGAGACCTTCAGAGTCATTTCCCTTCGACCCTGGATCCCAGAGGGTCTCCTGCTGCAGGGAAAATGTTCCCTTGTATTGTCTCAGAAAGTGGCTCCTTGTGGCATCAACTTCAGAGATGATACCTAATTAGCCTGAGGACACAGGGGCACAGATTCCTGGGCAGAAAGGAACACATAGCTTCATCACAGCCCTCCCATCTCCCCTTCAACCTTGCTTCCAAAACAGAGTTTGAGTATTATCATCTAAGATTCTCCAAGCCACCAGGGGAAATGCCAGTTGTGTGGGCTGTGACTTTGGGATCAAACCGCAGAGCCTGTAGAGTCAAGTCCAACCTCCAAGTGCCAGCACACAGGCTGCTCCAGCACAACGTTCCTACAGTCGCTCCACGAACAAGCTCCCTCCCCAAATGCAAATTCAGATCTCCCCAACAGATTCGGCAAGCTGGTAGTCTCTATATATACCCACTCTCACCCTCTGTAGGCAGGAGCAATTTCAGAGCTGTCTTTCTCGGTGAATTGTTAACCAACTCCGAGTCTGGCAGTGAACCTAGAGCAGCAAGCTTTTGTTGGTTTGTTTTAGGACAGCCAGAGGGAGCTCGGTGGAACTGGTCTGATGCCTCTACTGTGCAGGTGTGAACCTGGGGGTGGGTAGGAAGTGCAGCCAGGGAAAACAGAGGGCAGGAGCCCAGGCAGACCTAGGTGCCCCAATGGAATCGGGCTTCCTACTTCCCTACTCAGGTCACAGATACCTCGCTGGAATCCTTGGACAGACTATGAAGGCTTGCAAATTGGAATTTCAGGAAGAAAAATTGTTTATAATGCCAACATTCTGAATTAATTTAATGCAAGAGGTAACAATATTTAATGACAGCTGTTTGATGACATTTTGAAATGGCAAGCCATTAGATTCAGTTCAGTTCAACACGTGATCGTAGGTGCACCGACTATGAGCTTGGTTTTATGTTAGGCATTCAGGAGGAAAACAAGAAACAGACTATATCCCATGGGATTCATATTCTACTAAGATAAACATCTATTTGGGGTACAAAATGCTAAGAATACTTGTGAAAGAAACACATTTTTTCCTAAATAGAACTGAAGATGTCAGAAATCCAGAGAGAAAATTATTCAATAATAAAATAATCTTCAAGTGACAAATTCCCACAATAATAACAAAAACAACAATGACATGTATACTTAGGGCAAATCTAATTCTGTTTTCATCTAATGATTTCAAAGAGTTTAGCAACCACTGCTGAGTTAATCCTCAGTGCTAAACCTGACTCTTCCAACTTCTTTGGGAGGAAAAAAATTGGCACTAACAGTTAACATCCCACAGGGAAGAAGTTCTGGAAAAACAAAGCATGCTCACCCCCACAGAAGCATCAAGCAGCAAAATAAAGATAGTCTAATTTATTCAAAAAAGTAAGCTGGGACTCAGAAGAACCAAACCAATGCCCACAAAATAAAAAGTCAACAGGAGGAGTGTACATTTATTTCTCGCAGATGGAAATGACAAACTTTAATGTACCTTAGACATTCTTGTGGGGCTTTCTATATTTCTCAGGGATCTAAGGTCCTGAGTATATCCTGAGAAGTCTTGCTCCATATTCAAAGAGGGAATTGCTTCCTCCTATTTTAAAAACAGAATGGGGGATAAAGATTTCATTTCATATGTAGAAGCAAGTTGATTCATTGATGATCTCCAAACCCTTTGATGGGGCCCCTTAGAACCAACCAACCAGATCCATATGAAGGGAAAGGTTATGAATCAAAGAATTCAATTGTTTGCCGGAAAAAAGTGAGTCTGCCAGAGATGGAGGTGATCTGGAACAGATCTGATACCTAATTACAAAGTAATCTGATACTTAGCAGTCTCACCTGGCAGCCTTTGTCTTCAAAGGATCAGACCTTTGAATGTTAATGAATTCTTCACCTCCTTTCCTCTCATCTACTCCCCAAATAGCTACTCTTTCAAGAAAAGTTGGTCTAATTTCTTAGCAGACCTCTCATTATCCTATCATTCTAGGATACAGTTACAAGTATCTCTTTTTCCTTTTGATGTTCAGTGATATTGCCTTTAGGCTTGTTTTGAATCGATATTGTATATTGTATGACCCTTAAAAAATACACACACAGACAGGCACATTGGAGCTTCTACGTGGAGATACTATTATTATAATAAAATAATGTGGAAGTATTAGTAGGACAAAGATCAGAGATGGCTTGATAAAAGCCTCTAAGACATGAGTTGGGTCAGATAAGCACAGATACGGGGAACGTATCAAATATGGAGGTGGATTCCCAGGTGGCTCAGTAGTAAAGAATCCACCTGCAATGCAGGACACTCAGGTTGGATCCCTGGGTCAGGAAGATCCCCTGGAGGAGGAAATGGCAATCCACTCCAGTAATTCTTGCCTGGGGAAATCTCATGCACAGAGGAACCTGGTGGGCTACGGTCCACGAGGTCGCAAAGAGTCAGTCATGATTTGGTAATTCAGCAACAACAACGGTGGAAGGTAGGGTGGGTGTTGGGAAGTGATGGGTGGCTCACATTTGTTGGTTTTCAAGGAAGAAAAGCTTACACAGATGGCCAGACTAAAGGCTATAAAGGCATCCCGTGGACATCTAAGGGCAAGATGCTAATCCCAGCCTGGACTCGGGAGGAGGCTACCCCCTCCTCCGTGCTTGGTACAGCCTCAGTCTTGGCTTTTTCTCTGTTTCCTGAGTCACAGAACAGTGGAGGATGCCTGGATTAGGGCGCTGGCATTGGAACTGTGGAGCATGAGCCGAATGAAATAGATCTGATGTGAACGTGGGGGAACAGTAATGGTGTCTGCCAGGTTCCTAGCTTGGGTGCCCTGCAGAGACAGGAGGTATGAGGAAGAGTGGGTTTGGAAGGTGTTATGGACAGAGTTTGTGCCCCCAATCCATATGCTGAAGACCTAACTCCCAGTGTGGCTGTATTTGGAGATAAGGGCAATAAGGAGGTAATTAAGTTGAATGAGGTCATAAGGTGGGGGAGGGGGCCCTAACCCAATAAGACTGATGTCTCTATAAGAAGAGATATCAGAGATCTCCACCTCTATCTCTGTCTCCACACATGCAGAGAGACGCAGGCAGGTGAGGATGCAGGGAGAAGGCAGCCATCTTCAAGCCAGGAGGAGAGGTCTCACCAGAAACCAGCCCTGATGGCACCTTGACCTTAGACTTCCAGCCTCCAGGACTGTGAGGGACTGCATCTCTGTGTAATCCGCACCCAGTCTGTGGTATTTTGTTACAGCAGCTGGAACTGACTGATACAGAGGGAAACACAATTAATCCACACTTGGATGAAGATGGATTTAAAGCAAACGGTGACTTAGAATTGGCAGGTCTTGATGGTTCATGGAAGTGGAGGGTGAAAAAGAGCAAGAAGGAAGCAGAAGGAAGGGATGCTGTCCAGGTTGCAGTCTTGGGTAGAGGATGAACTCTGGTGACTTGCCTTGAGTCTGAGGTGCTGGAGCCAGACTGGGCAGAGGGTGAATGTGTAGATAAGCTCTTGGTTGTAAGCAAGAGAAATTAAGTTGGGGGTGATTAACTGTACGGAGGTAGTGGGATTGTAACGGAAATGAAACCTCACGAAACCCAAGGTCAGGATTCCAATAGAGTCATTCCCCTGGAGTCCAGACACAGAGCAGCCCCAGGGCTCTCAGCAGATGCTCACTCCAGGCGCAGGACCAGGCTGTCTCGATGGCCTGTATTCTCCCTATTGCCTGACTTACTTTCATCGTAATTCCTAGAGAGAGATTGTTTGGTTCAGGAGTTTCGATACAGGCTTCTAGGCAGCTTAGGGGTTGGTTGTGTAAGGACCTATCCTTGATCCAGCCCATTAAGGTGTTGGTCATGTGATAGAATGACTACCTGGCTTGACAAATCTGTGCCTTCAGCAGTGGCTGTGAGCAAGGCAGTATCCTCTAGAAAGATCTGGGTTGTGCCAACCAGTGTCATTGAAACATCTAGAATGGAAGGTGGGGTTGGTAAGATCTTTTTGTGTGGTTTTAGGCTTGTTAGGTACATTCACAAAATGTTCATATATCACTTTGGTTCAGTTTTTTCAACAAATGAACTCGTGGGCATGCGTGCTCAGTTACTTCAGTCGTGTCCGACTCTTTGTGACCCCATGGACTGTTAGCCTGCCAGGCTCCTCTGTCCATGGGATTCTCCAGACAAGAATACTGGAATCAGTAGCCATGCCTTCCACCAGGGATCTTCCCAACCCAGGGATCAAACTCACGTCTTCTGTGTCTCCTGCATTGCAAGCATATTCTTTACCACTGAGCCACAGGGGAAGCCCAAAATGAACTCATACTTTACGTTACATTGGCGGTGGTAGTGGTAAGTACCAGCCTGCCAGTATTGGAGACCTAAGAGATAAGGGTTTGATCCCTGGGTCAGGAAGATCCCTGGAGGAGGGCATTGCAACTCACTCCAGTATTCTTGCCTGGAGAATCCCATGGGCAGAGGAGCCTGGTGGGCTACAGTCCATAGGGTCGGAAAGAGTTGTACATGACTGAAGCGACTTGGCACACACATATGCACTCAAATAATAAAACATCTTGGAAATCCTTCCACTCATCGCCTAGAAATCTACCATATTCATTATATCTACAGCTAGTATTCTGTTGAATAGATGAGATACACATTTATTTATTCACCATCCACTGCTAGAGTTAGATTATATCTGATGAGCCTTTATTACAAACAATGATTCAAGAACATCCTTGTACATTTTTCTTTGTGTGCTCCTAGATTCCTAGAAATGAACTGCTGGGTTGAAAGCGATGTGCATTTTGTGTGCTGATAGCTACTGCCAAATTGTCCTCAAAAAACACTGTACCAGTTTATACTTCTAGCAACAGAGCATGCATGTGCTTATTTCTCCACATCCATATGAATGTTTCTTCAACTATTTTGAATCATAAACCCCTTTAGAGTCTGTTAAAAGCTATGAATCCTTGTTGTAGGAAAATACACAGATGTACAAACACAGAACATTTTCCACATAATTTCTACAAGTTCACAGATCACATAAAGACCACCCAAGACTATCAAGACTTCATATTAAGGGTCCTCCAAATAGACATGTGTGGATGGGCCTCCCAATCTAGGAGAGTAGATCTCAGTCCTGGCTGAGCATTTGTTGTGTATTAAGTTATTTTTATTTGTGCATTTGTTTGGCTGTGCTGGGTCTTTGTTGCTAGTCAGGGGCTTTCTCTAGTTGCGGTAACCAGGGGCTACTCTTCGTTGTGGTGTGTGTGTTTCTCATTGCAGGTGGCTTCTCTTGTTGTGGAGCACAGGCTCTAGGCTTGCGGGGCTCAGTAGTTGCAGCTCACGGGCTTAGTTGCTCAATGGCATGTACAATCCTCTAGGACCATGACCTCTGTCCCCTCCTCTAGGACCATGTCCCCTGTCTTGGGAGGTGGATTCTTAACCACGACCACCAGGGAAGTCCTTAGCTGCACATTGGATCACCTTGAAAAGGTCTGGCCCATGCCCAGGCCACTTTCCAAACCAAGTCAGTCAAACTGTCTCAAAAAAGATCTAGGTAATAGAATGTTTTGGGCAAGTTTTCTAAGTGATTCTAAGATGCATTCAATTGCAAGAACCACTTCAGTTTAGCAGAGCCTTAGAGAAGGGTAAAAAGTCATTTGAATACAGAAAGCCAGAGTGTACAGGGACTCTAAGGACCCCAGACATGACTGCAGGCTTTTTATTTTCATGAGTCACTGGGGGGGGCAGGGATAGGAGGGATGAGGACCTGGCACTGATACATATGTTTTCACTGAGAAAATGTTTCACAGACACAAAAGTAGAGAACCTGAGCACCCACATGACCTATGAAAAAAGTGAAAGTGTAGTCGCTCAGTCGTATCCTACTCCTTGTGACCCCATGGACTGTAGCAACCTCATCAACTGTAGCCCTCCAGGCTCCTCTGTCCATGGGATCCTCTAGGCAAGAATCCTGGAGTGGATTGCCATTTCCTTCTCCAGGGGATCTTCCCAACCCAGGGATTGGACCTGGGTCTCCTGCATTGCAGGCAGATTCTTTACTGTCTGAGCCACAATACTTATTAGAATTTTTGCTACATTTGCTCTGTTCTTGTGAGGGGGGCAACGAGTGAGAGCGGAGACTTCTCCCTCAAATAATTCAGTGGCGTTGTTACTTTTTAAAAGTTGCCCCTGGTGATTCTAAGGTGTAGCCAACATTGATAATCACTGTGCATTGTGAAGCCTCCCAAAGAGAAGGAACCTCGAGAAATGAGTAGAAGGAAGAAATGACAGGGAATTCTGTGGTGGTCCAGTGGTTATGAATCCGCCTTGCAAGGCAGGGAACCTGGGTTCCATCCCAGGTCGGGGAACTAAGATCCTGCATGCCAAGGAGTAACTAAGCCCTTGAGCTGTAGCTACTGAAGCCTGGAGGCCACAACCAGAGAGTCTGTGTTCCACAATGAAGATCGCATGTGCTACAACTAAGACTTGATGCAGCCAAATAAATCTAAATAAATCTTTTTAAAAAGAAGAAGGAAGAAAAACCAAATGCAACCCTGAGAGCCTGCAACTTGGACCAATGAGCAGAGCAAGCCGCCAGTGGGTGGCCTGACCAAAGGGCCTGCCCATGAAGGTCAAGAGCAATGACAATCTGCTTCAGGCTACAAGGATGAAAGAAGGCTTCATGGGGAAGTAGAATTTGGAGCTGGGCCTTAAAGAATCCAGATGATTTAGATCAGCAGAAAGGAGGGGAGGGGGAATTTTCGAATCTGAAAGGAAGCTGGTAGTCAGGGCTGGTTCAAGCCTTCTGAATGTTCCTCCCATTATAGACTCAACCACAGGAGTCATAGGAGAGATTTCCTTCCCCCTGGTTCTGCTGAATTAACTCAGGGACGCTCTCCAGGCTCCACACCCCCTCATCTCTAACCTCATCTTTCCTCCTTCCTGTGCTGATTCTTCCCTTAAGAAATGTTTATCTACCTTCTCCTAAGCCAGCGGTTCTCAAAAGTGGGGTCTGGGAGCTGGTAGCATCTGGGAACCTGGGAGAGAACCTGGACTGCTGCTTCAGACACATGGGGGGTGAGTCTAGCATCTGTTTTGACAGCCCTCCAGGGGATTCGGTGCACACTCAACTCTGAGGATTAATGTCATGGGGACTTCCAGCCGCATCTGATCCCTCCCCAACATTGTTCTGCTGGGGTTCTTCCTCACAGAGCGCTGGACTCCTGGTAGGAGACACAAAGAAAAGCCGTTGAGAAATCAGCCTGGGGCAAGGCTATGGGGAGTCTGGACTTGAAACTGAAGTAAGAAAGGAGCCATGAAGACGTTTGATCAGGGGAGTGAAAGTTGGAGACTACGGAATAGTGTGTTAAGAATGCAGGTGGCCCCCAACCTCATGTGTGTGCCTGCTAAGTCACTTCAGTCCTGTCTCTTTGCAACCCTATGGACTGTAGCCTGCCAGCCTCCTCTGTCCATTGGATTCTCCAGGCAAGAATACTGGAGTGGGCTGCCATGCCCTCCTCTAGGGAATCTTCCCGACCCAGGGATCAAACCTGATTCTCTTTTGAGGGTTCTTTACCTCTAGTGCCACCTGGGAGGGAAGATCCTCAACCAAACCTCACCCCCTGAAATGGTAGGCAGAGTTCATTGTGAATGTGCATCTTATGAAGAAGTGGTTTCATAACTTCTATTCAATTTTCAAATGAATTATAGCTTCCAAATGACTTAGTGATCATTGCTATGAAGAGGAAATTACTGTATTACTTGCTAAATTATATTAGTTTTTGAGGTCATGTTTCTCACAGCGTAGTCAGGCTAGTATTAGAATTTATCTGAGCTGTGTGTTGAAATGGCAACCCACTCCAGTGTTCTTGCCTGGAGAATCCCAGGGATGGCGGAGTCTGGTGAGCTGCCATCTATGGGGTCGCACAGAGTTGGACACGACTGAAGCGACTTAGCAGCAGCAGCAGCAGCAGTGTGTTAGAAAATGTACCTTCTTAGGCTGTACCCTGGACCTAATGAATCAGAATCTCTGTACTTGGCACCAGGAATCTGCACTTTGAAAGAAGTTCTCTAGGTGATTCTGGTTGATTCTGACGCATTCTGAGGTTCATGAACTGCTTCAGGCTTTAAATTCAAAAAGCCAATACTTCTAGAAAAGCTAAATTAGTTGTGAGTTTGGAAAGAATGTGGGTCATTAAAGCATGGTGCTAAGGCACACAGTCTTACGATGAGAACTGGGAATAGTAGCCAGAGAACAGATTTTCCTGGGCTGTTCAGTGATCATTTAAAGCTAGGTTCTCTTGGGAGTTTGATAATGATATATGCACATGCATGCTAAGTTGCTTCAGTTATGTCTCACTCTTTGTGACCCCATGGATCATAGCCCACCAGGATCCTCTGTCCATGGGATTCTCCAATTGTGAATACTGGAGTGGGTTGCCATGTTCTCCTCCAGGGGATCTTCCCAACCCAGGGATTGAACCTGGGTCTCTTACATCTCCTGCATTGGCAGGCAGGTTCTTTACCACGAGGACCACCTGGGAAGCCCCAGGAATGACATATACACATGACTATATTTAAAATAGATCACTAACAAAGACCTACTGCATAGCACAGGGAATTCTGTGCAATATTCTCTAATCACCTAAGTGGGAAAAGAATTTGAAAAAGAATAGATACATGTACAAGTATAAGTGAATCATTTTGCTACTCCTGAAACTAACACAACATTGTTAATCATATAAAGTAAAAATGTTTAAATAAACTTGAAATAAAAACAACAACAACAACAAAAACAGGGCTTCCCCGGTGTATCCATCTGTAAGCAACCCACCTGCCAATGCGGGAGACACAGGTTCAATCCCTAGTCTGGGAAGATCCCACAAGCCACAGAGCAATAAGCCAGCGCACCCCACTACTGACCAGGAGCTCTGGAGCCCACGCACTGCGACTGCTGAAGCGCATGCCCCTGGAGCCCATGCGCTGAAAGGAGAAGCCACCGCAGTGAGAAGCCCGTGCAGTGCAACGAAAGAAAAGCCTGCGCAGCACTGAAGACCCAGCACAGCCAAAAATAAACAAACGAAATTTAAAAACATAAAAATAAAATACAGCTCGTTCCTCTGTGTATTACCATCTGGATGGCAAAAACAGATTTGAAATGAGTTCATCTTCAAGTTTTGATAGTCCAACTCAACTTCCCAGAGTTGGATAAAGAATAAGTTAACCTGTTCTCCTATGTCAGATGCAAATAAGATAACTAAGAGAAAGGCAGAAGGAAAACTCCTGACCACATGAACCTACCGAAGGTTCACCCCTCCCTGGAGTCAGGCCAGTTGTGTTCCTGGAGAGAATCTTCTGTTTTATTTGCCTCATAGCATATTCTTGGCACTTTGCCAAAAATCCACTGACTACATACTTTGAATTACAGATTTTGAAATATATAGGATTTAAACAGCAAATCATCTGAGATCAAATTTGTGGAAATATACTCGAATCAAAGAGTGTTTTTTTGGGGGGGCAAGGGGCAATGCTGTGGAAAACAGAACCGAAGGACCTGTTTTGGTGGATTAAGTGTGTGTGTGCCCAAGTTCCACCCCCATTAGCTGTGTGATGCTGACAAGTTATTTAAGCTCTCTGGGTTTCTACTCATCTGGAAATTAGGAACAATGCTCACATATATTTTCGAGAATGACTTGAGAGTGTTAATATAAAAAACAAGACTCACAGCAAGCACCCTCTAAACCTTAATAAGAATGAAATATGGTGCATATATGTTTTTCCAGATTTCTACACTTTCTGAATCTGAAAAACCACTGCTTTTATAATCAGAAAAGAATGATAAACCAGTTTGGCTTTGTTGCTGTTTTTACTTTAATGTAAAAATGAGCTGAAAAGATAGCGAAACAAACAGATGCCATCTGTTTTTAGAGGAGCCTGTTTTTATTTGGAGTAGCAACAACGTGTAACCTCTGGGGTACCCTGATCTAACCACAGACTGTAGGATCATGTAGAATGGTGAGTTCTGTACTGATATCTCCCAGTGCCCTGGCTCTACAAACTTAGATCCCAAAATAGAGGAGTTAGGTCACACTGCTTCCAGCTTTCTCGCCCCTCTCCAAAGCAGTCTTCTTCATCAAGTGCAAAAGCCTGGATCTCCAGCAACAAATTAAAGAAATAGAACAAGCCCATCCCAGGGCTTCTTTAAATATTCAGATAAACCCATGTGCCCCTATCAGTTAAATTAAGCTTTCCTAAGAAAAAGTAAGTCAATTAGTTCAAAATGTGGGTTAGTGCTTCTGGGTATTTAAAAGGGGATTTTTTTTTTTTCTCTTTTCTTTTTAGTTCATTTAGAAACAGCCACGGGGCAGGCACATACCTACTCCTCTGCACGTCCTGTGAATTGCCACCACATACCTAGATACTAGGCTATCTAGAGCTTCAAAATCTGGTCCTTAAACTTTCTCCAAGTCCTGAAGATATTGCAATACCAGCTTTAAAACGTATCTTGCTTTGCCCTTTTGGTTCATATACTTTATCTTCACCTTCTGACAAATTACTGATATTTGTCAAAGGGTGCTTGGCATTGCTATAGAACATGAGAAGACAGGATTCTAGCCTAACTGAACTTCTTCCTTCTTTCATTCAACTAATATTCTCTAAATGTCTGTAAACAAAGGGCAAGTGTCCAAGACACAGTGAAATGTAGTTCCAGAGCACACTTGATGACATATCTTACAAAACTCATTTGTCGAAATGGTTCAGATGAAATAAACCAAACTTTACCAAAACACAAATATAATTAGATATTTCTTATGAAGATGAATTTCTGGAAGCAATTTCTGGGTCATAGAATATGAACATTTTCGTGGCTTTTGAGAAGTTGCCTACTTGCTTTCTTAAAAGGCTATCTTAATTGATACTGACAATAAAATACATGAGAATAACATTTTCATACCAACATTTGGGGATAAAGTGATGACATTTTTGTTGTTTGTTTTGTTTTGCTTTTACTAGTTTAATAAGTTACTTTTTGGCATATAACTAATAGTTTCATGAATATCTTATCTTCTGAGACAATTGTAATAACTCCTCCATTATGTAAGATATGGAGGAGGGTATGGCAATCCACTCCAGTATTCTTGCCTGGAGAATCCCATAGACAGAGGAGCCTACAGAGGCTACAGTCCATGGGGTCACAAAGAGGGCAACCCAACTGAGGTGACTTAGCACATGTAAGATATATATATTAGTTATGTGACATTAACACATATCTTACTCTCCTTTTCCACTTTAATTAGTATTGTAATGGTATTGAAATAAATGTTATTTAATAATAGGACTAACATCCACTTCAATCCTACAAGCTCTTTAAATATAAATGACTAGAAGAGAAATTGCTATCATTATTAATTTTATGTTTGACTTAACTTTGACAGCCTTTACATTTGACTTCATTATTAGCCAAGAGGAGTTTCATTATCAGAATATTATAACAAAGAGAAATAGCATGCTCTTAGGCTCTACAAAAACATTATTCTCTTATGGAAAACTACATTGCTTTAAGATATTATTTGTTTTACAAACAGCCTAGGAGATGGTAGGTGATTATTAGGTAGAAAGATCAAGAATTATAGTTACCAGGTGGCAATTAGAAATGAAAAATTCTACTCCTGTGAATCACTGTGGTAAATTTACTCTGACCTATTTTTTTTTTTTTTTGGACAAAACATCAAAGATAAAAATAGGTAAAATCCTTCTTACTCCCTAGAGAGTAATGTGGGACAACCTAGGATTTCAACAGAAAACACCTAATTCTGGTCTGATTGGGTTTGTGGGCATTCCTTTTGTCTCTAAAATCTTCACATCATTTCTTCTAAGACACAAATGGGTCTCTACTTACAACAGCCCAGGAAAATAATCCCAGTATTTTAGGTGCCATGTGATAAAGGTGACAGCTTCTTAGGCTATTTCTGCTGTGCTCACAGTCCAAGGTCTTGGTGTAGTCCTATTCTAACTCTCCAAGATTCCCAAATCGGATGACACAGAAAAGTATTTTAGTGACAGAGAATTGTTCCCTTGAAGATTTTTATTTTTATTTTCATTCTTTGGTTCCTAGAAGCTGATTGTGGCTAGCCACTTAAGACTGGGCTACAGAGCCAAAGTTTCCTGTCCTACAGAGGTCTCAGAGAGCTTGGGCAAGTGGCTTAATCTTTGGGAGCCCTTCTGGCTCTGGTTTTCTTATTTATATTCAAGCCTGGAAATACTAGAGTCTTAGTAACTAAGAGCTAACAGTTGAATGTTTTCATTTCAAAATGAATCACTTTGCTGACAATGGTCTGTATAATCAAAGCTATGGTTTTTCCAGTAGTCATGTACAGATGTGAGAGTTGGACCATTAAGAAGGCTCAGCACGAAAGAACTGGATGCTTTCAAACTATGGTGCTGGAGAAGACTTTTGAGAGTTCCTTGGACAGCAAAGAGATCAAACCAGACAATCCTAAAGGAAATCAACCCTGAATATTCATTGGAAGGACTGATGTTGAAGTTCCAATACTTTGGCTACCTGATGTGAAGAGCTGACTCATCAGAAATGACCCTGATGCTGGGAAAGATTGAGGGCAGGAGGAGAAGGGGATGGCAGAGAATGAGATGGTTGGATGGCATCACCGACTCAATGCACATGAGTTTGAGCAAACCGTTGGAGATGGTGAAGGACAGAGAAGCCTGGTGTGATGTAGGCTATGGGGTCGCAAAGAATCAGACATGCCTTAGCAATTGAACAACTGCTCTGTGAACTTTTGTGGTGGTTAGCTCTCACCTCACACATAAATATTTGTATGTTTATTGAGTGTCTACTAGTACCAGCCACTCTGCTAAAATACACTAAGGAACTGTACTGGAAATGAACCAGAGATGAGGTGGTGATAAAGGACACAGTTTCTGCTCTTACAGAGTTTTCTTCCACATCATAGAGTTAGATTACATAGATTCTATTTTCATCTGAGTTCGAAAAACATTACTCGAGATGATTTTCAATTAAATTCAGCAGAATTTAGTAGTAAAACTCTGAAACAAAGATATGTCAGAATAGTTTTGAATTCACATTTAACCTCCAGACTGCTTTATAAATCTTTTAGTAATCAAATCCAGAAAGCATGACTTTAAAAGGAGAAACTAAAAACAATGATGAAATAAAATTACTGTTCAGTCGCTCGGTAGTCACCAACTCTTTGCAACCTTATGGACTGTAGCACGCCAGGCTTCCCTGTCCATCACCAACTCCTGGAGCTTGCTCAAACTCAAGTCCATTGAGTTGATGATGCCATCCAACCATCTCATCCTCTGTTGTCCTCTTCTTCTCCTGCCTTCAATCTTTCCCATCGATGATGAACTGATTTCTTTTATGACCTCCGCCCTCAAGAACACACAACATTTTTTGAATTTATCCACTTAAATCCTCCCCAGCTCATGTCTCTTGACAAATAGCTACTTGCATTCCCCAGTCCCTTACTCCTGCAAATAACTTCCTATAATGTGGTCCACTAGAGCGGGAATCAATTGCAAGGAAATATTAAACCAAAGCAGTCATTATGTTCACTTTAACTTGTAAATATTACTGCAAACAGTAATGTTGTCATATAGTTACTTTTCATCCTACAAAAATTTTTAATATCGAAATTCAAACTCATGATATTTCAGATGCTTCCCCCAAATGTTTATTCCTTTACACAGGGGCTAACTAAACACATATCCTATTCATTCATTCACGGTGAACAACTGGAGTGCTGTGTCTCGAGCACCAGCCTTAAACAACAAAGGTATATTGATGTAGGAGAGGAAACATATAAAAAGTAACTACATTATTATATAACAGATATGTTTTTTATGGCACAAACTCAGAAAGTATGGACTGAATGGGAGTAAGTAGGTGGGTCAGAAAATGAAGAGAAAACATTTGGAATTTTTCCTTCCAAAACAACCATGCCACTACTTTCAAGTACTCTAAGAAATGGAGAAGCACAAATATATATGTGATACTTTATAATAATAAAGAGACAGAAAATGTGTGAATCTTGTTGAAGTTGTAAACCTCTTAGGGTAGCTGACAGTTAAATAATTGCAATAAATACTCTATAGAGTGCTGGAATTGTCTTTTATATGAAGAAGCGAAGCTGTATGTTTTCTATGTACAAAGCTATCCTGCACAAGAAATAACTATCTTTAGAAGGAAGGAGAGGCAGCTATCAGTTTCAAGTGGTGAGCTAAATGGACTTCATGGTAGGGCAAAATCAAAGTGGAGGAAGGGAGGCTGGGCTCTTAGGCAGAAGATAACCAATATTGCTTCCCCAGCAAAATAATAATAAGAGAGGTCTTTTGATCCTCTCAATTTGGAATTGAGTGTGTGTGAACCACAGGATGTTTTTAAGGAATCATTTATTAAAGCTAGAATTGAACTCCTTTATGAACTCAGCTGTAATTCTGTGTTATTGGGTTTTAAAAAATCAAGCAACATTTGGGGAAGGTGTCGGTGTGTACGTGTTTGGGGTGGGCGGGGGAGGGTGTCGTTGGTGAACAGGTTTATAACTGCTTGGTTTTCCTGGGTGCTCTTCCTGGTAAATACTCTTAAGTATCCTGAAGAGGTCTTTCCCAATATTTGGTGAAGTATCATTATGGGCAAAGAATTTTGGTAGTGTTTCAGGAGCCGATGCCACGAAGCCGATTCCCAGTCGCCCGATAATCAGGCCAACGCGTACTTTCCAAGGTGCGTTTTTCCATATCTAATATTAGCGGGGGTCCTGACCGTTGTTTGCAAAATATCCAGGCAGCCTCAAAAGCTGCTGTTTTCTCAACTCCGTTAAAAAGTTATTTGCGCATGGGGTTTTTTTGGTTCTGCTCTTTCCCACCCCCGCCCCCTGGCTTTTGCCAGTAGAGACCTGCCCTGGGGGCGATTTTTGTCCTGGGAGCACAAAACTATTTTCTTTCTGGAAATAAGTTGACGTCAACTGGGAGCTGTTTTTGGTTGCTTTGTTTCCCGCAGCGTCCAACCCAGCACATCGCCTTCGGCAAATTGCGAGCAATTCAAAGCAGCTCGCCCAGCGGGAGAGGGAGCCGGGGCGGAGGGAGTGGGGGCACCCCTGCCGTCCGCAGAAATGGGGAGACCTTGGGAAGCTGCTCCGCCCCTGGAGCGTGGGTCCGAGTCCCCGGAGCGCAGCCCCGAGCCAACACGGCCCCTGGGCTCACTGAATCCGCGGTGAGGACCGCCGGGCGGGGAGCAGCCCCTGGCAGGAAACGTGCCGGGCGCCCACCTGAATTCTCCGCAGGGCTGAAGTGCCGGGCCGGAGGGCTCCGGAGGCCCCCAAACCTGGGAGCATCCCGGGACAAAGGGCCAGCCTTCCGGAAGTAGCCGGTGCGGCTGCTGTGTGCCAGGTCGTGTGCGCGGGGCCGCGGGTGCGACTAGCTTCGCTGCCTACTGCCTTGGGCTCCTTTCTATACATCCCCAGCACAGTGGCGTTTGGACACAGCCGGCCGCACCTCGGGGAAGATTCCCGAGGAGTGCTACCTCCGGATCCCAGCCCTCCCTCCACTCCCCAGACGGTTCTCTGCAGAGAGGAGGACTGATGAGAGTGTGGTGTGTGTTTCACCGAGAAGGGGGAGAGTGGGGTGTGTGTATGTGTGTGTGTGTTTCCCCGAGGAGCGGGAGGGGGCCCGCGAGGCAGTGACTTGCTCTAACTTGTGCACACCTGGCGCGGTTTCCCCCAAAGCTCGGCGGCAGCGTCCAGGGCCGAGGCGGCGCGCGGAGGGCCAGACTCATCTCTGGGGAGGCACTGTCAACTCCCACTTCAGACGCCCATGCGGCCCAAAGACCTAGTCTTCCTTCCTTCCTCTTTTCTTCTTGTTCTTCTTCTTTTTAAATTACAAATTGACTCATGGGTTACTTTTCATGCACAAGATTATAAACTGCCCTGAAAGCAAAACAGAGGGCCTGGTGTGTGTGTGTTGGGGGTGGGGTGGGGGGTGGCTGTCGCAGGGAACTAGCAATTGAGTAGACCCTCCCAGCCCAGGTGCTGAGAATTCGGACTGAGATCCGAGGACGCACGCGAAGAGCTGGAGAGGCAGCCTCACCCGCGGGCGGGCCTGGGACTCGGAGTTGACTAGCGCGCTAGGGACACTCTCGGGCTCCCCGAGGAGGAGCAATTTAGAAGGCATTCCAAAATCCGGAGATAGCCGCGGCTGTGCCTCCAACGAAATGAGCCGAGGTCTCCGGTGGGTCTGGGGGCGCTGCCCCCGGGCCCGGAGTCCTGGAGGCGGTGACAAGGACGCGCCCGGAGCCTGGGCGCTCCGTGGGCGGGCGTTTGGCTGGAAATGGGACAGTGTCTCCGATGGGAAAGCGGGACCCGGCGAGCTCTCTGGCCGCCTTTCCAGTTTCGGAGGTGCCCGCCCCCGCGCGCCGAAGGCAGCACAGCCCCGAGGGCGAACGAATGGCGGTTGGCAAACTTGGAACCAGAGCGCGCCCAGGATCCGAATTGCCGGAATCGTGGCGGCGGCGGGGGCGGCAGAGACCCAAGTTCACTTTTTTTCCCGCCCACCGGCCCCCAGGGTGTTAGGGACTGGCGTTGCCCGCTCCGACCAGGCGGAGCGCCTCGCCGTCGGGAGTTGTGTTAGTTTGCTTCGAGGCAAGAGGGCGGTGGCCTGGGCGGGTGGGGGAGGGGTCCCTGGGGTCCCGAGCGCCTCTCCCCGCGTCTCCCCCCACTCGCCCCTCCCAGTCTTTCTGCCTTCGCTCCTTCCCCAGGCTGGCTGGACCGGCGCGGACTTGCCCCAGACCTACGGGGAGCGCCCCAGGTCTTTAATGACAGCTTAAAAGTGGCTGTTGGAAAAGTCGAAAGGGATGAGGCTGACGTGGGGCGTGTTTCGCTCCTTTGCAAGAGTGGGAAAGAGAGCTGGGAGCCTTGCGGCTGGCCCCAGGCCCCCGCGCCTCGCCCCCAGCAAGTAGGTGGGGAGCCGCCGCTGCCGCCAGCCCCATCCCGCTCCCAAGCCTCGCCCGCTGCGCCCTGGCCGCGGGCGCAGAGAGGGTGCGGGGGCCTCGCCGTGCCTCCTCCACCCTGCTCATTAACCTGCCTGCTCCGCTCCGTTCCGGGCGGCCCCAGACACGGGCTTCTCGAAGCAGCATCCGCGGCCCGCCCGGTGCAGCCGCCTCCCCGAACCCCCTGGTTCCGGGGGGCAATGAGGGGGCGGTGGAAGGGGCACTGCTCCTCGGGCATTACTTAGAGAAGCGAGACCGCCCCGCCCTCCCAGCCAGCCCTCCCTCGCTCCCGCCCGGGCCCGCGCGCCACTCAGCCAGAGGGTAAGTTGGGAGTGTTTCAGTCCCATCGACAGCTCTCCCTCCCCTTCCTTTTTTTTTTTTACCCCTCTTCAAAGTTTTCTTCGGAGTTGGGAGAGGGGTGGGGAGGAAGAGGGTCCAGCCAGCCTCGGTCCTTACGCGCTGCCTGTCTAACGTACCCCCGCCTCCCTACCCCTCCATCCCCCGCGCGCCGCTACCCCTCCGGAGCCGCGCTCCGAACTGACAATTGGCGCGCGGCTCCTTTAAGAGCCCGGCTTTGCCTCCCGGTAGCTGAAGGTCATTAAACACAAAAGCTCTCAGCGCTGCGGTCCAATATAGCGCATGCGCCCTGCCCGAGGACTGGCAGAGAGACGGCAATATGGCGAGAATGCCTGGCAGCGGGGACTGTAACACCAGCGCGGGCGGCAGCGCCGCCGCCGCCGCCGCCGAGAACAATGGGGAGCGGGGCGAGGGCGAGCGCGGGGTGGGGGGCCGCGGCCGCCGCCACGGCCGCCCGCACTACTGCAGCGCGGGCGAGGAGGGGAGGAGGAAGACGAGGAGGAGGACGAGATCCAGGAGGTGCAGATAACGGGGGACGAGGAGGAGGAGGGACGGAGGTGGGGGGCTGGAGGAGGACGAGGAGGAGGAGGAGATGGGGCTGGACTGGGACGAGCCCCTAGAGCCCGAGGACTCGGCCGGGGAGGAGCTGGAGCCCGAGCCGGTCCATAGGATCAATATGGACCAGAGCGCCGCGCTGGAGCCTGAGGCGCCGCCGCGGCTGTTGGCGCCCCGGGCCCGCGGCGGGCCGCCCGGGGCCGGCGCCGAGCTGGACCCCGACGTGCTGCAGCGCCCCGAGCGGGCCCGGCTGAGCGAGAACACCCGGCTGGCCACCCGCTATGCCGTGCGCATCTTCCGGGAATACCTGAGTGAGAAGGCGCAGAGCCCGGACTTCGAGACCATGGACAAGGGGGGCGCTGTGCCGCGTGCTGCGCTCCTTCTACGCCGAGGCCCGCTCCAAGAGCGGCCAGCTCTACAGCAAGTCGTCGCTCATCAGCATCCGCAGCTCCTCAACCGCTACCTCAACGAGCCCCCGTACTGCCGCACGCTCGACCTCACCAAGGACCCCGAGCTGCGCAGCGCCAACCTGACGCTGGCCGCGGTTATCCGCAAGCTCGAGGAGCAGGGCGCGGGGCCGGTGGTGCAGAAGCAAGCCATCACGCGCGCCGACCTGCGCAAGCTCTACACCTCCAGCGTCTTCAGCACCAACACGCCCTTCGGGCTGCTCAACAAGGTCTGGTTCGAGACGTGCATGTACTTCTGCACGCGCGGCCGCGAGAACCAGCGCGAGCTGGAGGAGGACTCCTTCGGGCTGGCTATGGACGAGGATGGCCGCAAGTTCGTCTACTTCAAGTCCCTCGGGCCCTACCACAAGTCGCGCTCGTCGTCATGGAGCAAGAAGCGCGCCGAGAGCAGCGACGAGGAGAACTTGCCGCGCATGTACGAGACGGGCACCGAGTTCTGCCCCTACGCCAGCTTCGTCAAGTACTTGTCGAAGCGCAACCCCCTGTGCAAGGCGTTCTTCCAGCGGCCCCGGGACCACTGCAGCGAGGGTGATGTGACCTGGTACGAGAACAAAGCCATCGGCAAGAACTTGCTGGGCACCAGGATGCAGATGCTCTCCAAGGCGGCCAAACTCTCCAAGACCTACACCAACCACTGCATCGGCGCCGTCTCCATCGCCACGCTCAACAGCATCGCCGGCATCGGTACCAAACTGGGCTCGCCCGCCCCGCAGGGCTGCTACGCCGAGGCTCTGAACGGGGCGGCGCGCCACCACTCCCACCAGCCCCCCACCCATCCCTCCCACCACCACCGCCCCCAGCCGCCCTCGCTGGGGAACACCTATATCCTCCCCAGAGACAGCCAGGTCGGGCCCGACGTGAAATCGGAGGCTGCGCCCAAGCGCGCCCTGTACGAGTCGGTGTTCGGGTCGGGGGAGATGTGCGGCCCCTCTTCCCCTAAAAGACTTTGTATCCGCCCCTCGGAGCCTGTGGACGCGGTGGTGGTGGTTTCGGGTGAAACACGACCCCCTGCCTCTTCTTCCAGAAGCCAATGGGCACAGAAGCAGCAATTCTCCCACAATAGTTTCACCTGCTATTGTTTCCCCCACCCAGGTAACCAAACCAAAGTCTATGCATGAAGTGTTTCTCTGGGCCTGGGTTGGTGGGGGGCGGGGTAAGTTTTTCAAAGTAGCCGATAAGCTGAATCGGATTCGATTTCACTGTTAGAAGCTTAACTCTCTTGACGCTTTTCAGGAAAGTTTCCACCTAACCGTAAAAGCTTGGACAGGGCCAGCTAGCTAACACTCCCTCCTGCGCAGTAATGCTGAAAACTTCAGAGTTCACAGAACAAAAGGGTCGACTCAACCCTCCATTGAATGTCTGGGTTTTAGACGGCAAAGCGTGCAGGAATACTGTGCTTCTAAATGAAGCAGTTACTTAAACTATCTTTGAATAAAGCAACCATTAAAATACTCTAGTACATATTCACACTAACTTATGAAGGTAAAAAGCAGTTATAAATGATTATTTATAACTCAGACATGCCATTCCCACTTCCTGTAAGGGGCGGATTTTGGAGAGTGGTGGGTGAGTGCCAGTTTATACTGTGAGGTGTAGTTGAATGTAAAGCAACCGTTTGGAATGTCGTTTTCATCAACTAAGTCACTTGTTGATGGTTTGGAAAGGTAGTGTCTACTCCCAGCCAGTCTCCCAGTTGGAGCATGCTTTCTGTGCTGGGCTGTGTGGGCACTGGAACTTTGCTTTCTTTCCTAGAGCCATGGAGCTGTTGGTCTAGGGCGCAGTGAAGTGATGGCAAGATAGACAGTTGAGATAACAGCACATTAGGAGTGGAAAGAACTCTGAAGTAAGCTAGCTCAGAAGCTGAGCCACCTCGGTTAAATCTCTTCACCTCTCTGGGCTTCAGGATCCTTAACAAAGATAAGGGAGCTGTTTGAACATTGAAATTATTTAATTCAAAGTGGTTAGACTTCTGGGTTGAGATTAGAGGTTCAACTGGATATTTGTCTTACTATTTTTCCTAGAAGAATATATTCATATTCTTTTTAAAGCTAGGTTCATCTTTTGGATACTGTGCTGTAGGAGCCAAAAGCAGAGGTCCTTGGGGATCCTCCTCTCTTCTTCAGACAGGAGTAGCCCCTGGGTTTTTACAGCTTGGCCCTGAGTTTGGGGGTGTAGGGCAGGCCTTTCAAGGCACAGATGTCAGGTACTTTTTCCAAAGTGGAAATTCCAGTTCTGGATAAACTGACCCTTTCAGATGTTTACTGGCTAATCAGCAAGCCTCAAGGCCAACTGAGAAGGGGCTTGTGAATGGTGCTATAAACACCGAGTTCTCTAAGATCCGGAGGCTGTGTGTCTTTCTGTGCTTGTAGTGCAGTTTCTGACAGACAACGAGGTGGTTTAGGGAGTTGGAAGGGTGGAGACTTTGGATTTGCTTTTTCTTTGCAAGCAGAAGTAAATGATCAGATTCTTCTGATAAAGTAAAACCCTTAAAATGTCCTGATTTCAAGTAGCACCTGATTAATTAAGAGTTAAAAGCCTAAGAGAGTTTATTAAAGTACCTATCTGCTTGAAATAACAATGAAGCAGTTGGTCCCCTGGCATCTTGTCTACTGATTTTTTGACTCTAGCGTCACATGGAATCCTGACTTAAGATCCACAGAAGATGAGGGACCTTTGTTTCGTTGGTTTGGTTTTGTTCTAAGAATTACAGCACTCTGTCACAGTCTTTTATTTTAACTGAGTGAGTTCAGTCATTTCTATAAACCTGCTTTTATTCTTGAGTTCTTGTTAGGTAACTCCCAAGTTAAATATAGTTTGGAGTGTCCATATGTCCATATGTCGGTTATGTTATCACTATGCCTTTCAAACAGTATCTTAGCTAAGTCCTTTACAGTTAAAACACTACAAAAATTTTCTTTGCTTTCGCTAATGTTAGAGTAAAAATTGTTTTCAACATTAAGAAGTTTAAGGGAACTATTTAGTAACTTCTGTAGAATTCCCTTCAAAAGTCTGAGCATTCTAAGTATGAGATGCATGTTCACTGTAAGTACAAAGCTGATATTAAACTTTTTCCTCCTGTATTTACTAAAGTCAGTATTGAGGTTCAGGGCATTTCCTGGGCTTTAATGACTGGCTGGAGTTGCTGGCCTAAGGCATCACTTTAGTCAGCAGCTCCTCTGGCTGGTCATTAATCCGCAGGAAATGCCCTGTGTACCTTGAGCTTCAGTCATTATTACTTAATTATAAAACATAGGCTGTCTAACCTTACTTAGTACGGGTTAGACCTTATCAAGTGGAGTCACACTGAATTCCACTAAGGACTACTTGATGACACAGTGACACCCTGTTTGAGTCTTTCATCATATCAAAAGTTTCTCAGCAAATGAAGAGCCTGTTACTGTAAATGCATTTACTCTTTTAGTTATTAAGGGTGTTCAAAAGTGTATCACTTATGGGACTGGTTGACAAATGAATGCACATAAGGATTAATGAAGATTATGGAATTTGTGATTCTTTCACTCATGTGAAGTTCCTGGCTTTATTTAATTTTGAAGGGGATGGAGGCTTGGTGGTTGAGATGGTTACCTTAACTGATTGACTCTTTAATCTCTTGAATGTCTGTGTTCAAAGTAAGAGATAGTCTTAGTTCTCTCCCCTCCTCCACCCCAAGGCTGTTGTGTCTAAGATGATCTCCTTACTGGTACAACTTCCTAACTCTCAGGTGGAGATTACATGGTATGTATTTAAAGGCTTAGCACATCTCCTATTCGACTTTTTCATAGCTTTTCTCTTTGCATGAAAATGCGGCATTTTTCTTGCCTCATCAACACTTCGCAGCATTTGTAAACTTGTGAGAAAGGTGTCCTCAGTTGAAGTTTCTTGACCCTAACCTAGATTACCTCCAGAAATACTTTTAAGGAATTCTGTAAGTAGGAATCCTATCAGTGGCGAGATTCTGGGGTTGGTGGTACACATCCAGTGTTTTCTGTTTCATTGACTTCACTAGGGACCAGAGTCTGTCCTTCGAATCTCTAAGCTGAAAATTAGAGCAGCTTCCCCGTGGGGCACACCCAGTGGTTCATGACCTTGCCTTTGAAGAAGCTGGATGCTGACAGCACTTGGAAATCCAGTCTTCATTCAGGTGCTGTCATGCGGGAAGAGAGAAGGAATATTCGTTCTAACTACTTACTTGAAAAAAACATGCATTTTACGTGTCATTGAAATAATCGCCAAAGTCTTGTTTTGAATTTGGAGACTAGGCAGGTGGGATACTCTTTTTTTTTTTCCCTTAAAGATGGAACCAAACTTATGTAAATGTGACAGGTACGTTCATGCTCAGTCATGTCCAACTCTTTGCAACCCCACGGACTGTAGCCTGCCAGGTTCCTCTGTCCGTGGGATTATCCCGGTAAGAATTCTGGAGTGTGTTGCCATTTCCTCTTCCAGGAAAGGATCTTCCTGACCCAGGGATCGAACCCACATCTCCTGCATTGCAAAGCGGATTCTTGACCACTGAGCCATCTGGGAAGCCCCTCAGTTGAGACAGAAGGGTGTGTTTAACAGTTATGTCAGCTGTAGGTTATCTGGAGTGGTTAGGATTAACCACCTTGTGTAAAATGGATATTTTCCTGATTTTTAATAATACTTTGTGGCTGTATTCTTTTTTCTTAGGCAGGAATGTTTGCTCTCCTTTATAGAAAGTTCAGATTGGTAAAGGAACTAAGTGGTGTTAGCCTAAGTATGGAAGTTTCTTTTGTTCTTTTAGGAAACAATTGCTGAACACTTACTATTTTGTCTTTGGTACCAGAAATCTTTATAAATTAATCATTTTCCACTTGGCACTCTCACTGGCAAGATTTTGGCCTCATTAAATATTAAAGGAGATTAAAATAAAAACAGTTAAAAGGTAAAACACTCAATGTTTTGAAAGTCTGTTTTTGCAAGTCATTTGGGAAAGAAATTTGGATTTTACTCTTTAGTATTAATATTGCCATGAGTACTCAGGTGTATTTTAAATTGATACAAACCCACATATATGTCATGGGCACCTCACTCCAGTATTCCTGCCTGGAAAATCACATGGACAGAGGAGCCTGGCAGGCTACAGTCTGTGGGGCCACAAAGAGTCGGACATGACGAGTGACTGAGTGTGCGTGCATGCACACACATCAGCTCACTATCAAATCTAATTCAGAAAAGGGAGAAAAACTATTTGCTGCCAACAGGGAAAGTGGATGGCAGTCTCTAAATGTAAATCTTTGGATCACCTTGATTTAAAATCTGGCTCCCCTGACAAATGTTACATAAAAGGCCATCCTCTCATCATTGTAGACAGATTTCAAGCAAGAAGAGTTTCTTCAAATGGGACTGCATGTTGTATATGAGACCTCTTATATTTTCACCTTGATTTAGGCCAAAGCTCCATTTCAGTGATTTATGAAGAGTTCACTTTCAAGTTATCATTTGGTGTCTGCATCGCCATTTCAAAAGCACAGTTGATACAGAAGTTGCTTTGTGGTTACCTATGTTGAAAATCTTAGGACCAGACATATAGACTATGTATAACTTTTTTTTTTTTACTTTTCTTTGATCATTCAGTCATTCGCTGCATCGTACCAATTAGTTAGGATGCCATTTGAAAGACTTCTCTGGATAATTTTTGCTGCCCCCACCCCCATACCCTGAGGGATGTGGGATCTTAGTTCCCTGAACCAGGAGCAAACCTGTGCTCCCTGCATTGGAAACGCAGAGTCTTAGCTACCAGACTGCCAGGGAAGTCGTCCTTTGGAGAATTTAGAGACGGGGTGGAGAGGTGGGAAGTGATTGGTCTAAGGGAAATTGATTGCCTTTGATAAACGGAAATGAAAGACAACACAGCTTTAAGAATTTGAAACATTGTGCTGATGTTTTTATTTAACACTAGTGGTTTTCTAAAGATGCTGACTTCCACTCAGCCATTGTTACCTGAACCTCTTACTACCTGCTAAGGGTTGCCAAGGGAGCTGGATTCAGAGGACGGGCTTCCAAGCTGAAGTGATTCTTTGCTTGATGCGTGAATGTTGCGGGAGAAACCGATGAACTTGTAAAATTGTAGGCTGTTTGGGTTTCCAGAGTTGCCAGAGTTTCTCTTTGGCTATTCTCCTTCGAGAGAGGATGGTCTCCTTTGAGAAGAGAATGAGCTGCTTATAGGTCTAGAAATAAGTAGGTGTTTTAACTTTTTGAGATGTCTCACTAGAGCAGGGGCTATGGGCTGAAACTGAACCTGCATGCAGGGGGTTTGCCTAGCACCCATGACTATATGAACTACAGTAGACCCCATCGAATCCCCTTGGACTACTGGAGGCCCAACCTAATTAGATGTGTTTTAGATTTTCAGTAATTCTGCTTGGCTTTCTGTTCAACACTTTCTTTACAGTCAGACTTTATTCCTTTTGGCTTACGTATTAACAATCTGATGAAACCTTTTCTTTTCCCCTAAAAAAGATGCATTTGTATCTGACAGCAAACTCTTTCTTAGAGACTGATTATCTTCTTTATCATAGTTCTTTTTATATTCTATCCTAAATTTGTCCGAGTCTTGGGTCACAGAAACAAATGGGTGTGGGTAACATCTCCCAGTATTGGAAGGCCAGAGTGTCTGAGCTTTAATTGGAGGTTTTGTCACTGCAGTTGCTCTTGTGCTGCTTTGCAAACCCCAGTGGGAACTTCCTTTTTCTGGAAACCCACTGCTTTCTGAGATTTGTAATTTGTGTTTGTTTAGCAGCTGGCACCTGCCAGGCCCTCTCAATTTTTTCCCCATCAACAGCCCCATCTCCACCCAGGTATAGACTTTGAAAATCATCTTTGTAAGGCAAACCTTCCTGGGAATATCTAGACTCCTTCACTGCCTGAATGACTGCTTTCCCCTGATCACCTGGCCGTGAACCCTGGCAGATGGGTGGTTTGATTCGGTCTGTAAGGAAAGAAAGTGGACGTGAAAGTGTTAGTCACTCAGTCATGTCCAATTCTTTGTGACCCCCATGGACTGTAGCCCTCCATGCTCCTCTGTCCATGAAATTGTCCAGGCAAGTATACTGGAGTGGGTGGCCATTCCCTTCTCCAGGGGATCTTCCCAACCCAGGGATTGAACCCAGGTCTCCTCCATTGCATTCTTTACCACCTGAGCCACCAGGGAAGCTCTGGGCACATACGGAAGGAGGCAAAAATCTGCTACCTGTAAAGGGCTGACAGATTGATGAGACCGTCTGGCTGTAGGCTTCTGGGAAGAAAGGAGAGGAATTCGGAAAGGAATGTGGGAGAATGGCAGAGATAAATGTTGGTTCCTTTGTGAATAATTCGGTTCCCGAATGTCAAGACTAGTTTGGGAGCTTATAATTATCGATTTCTAGTTTTATTACGTGTCCCCGATCCAGCTTAACTCACCTAGTTCAGTCCAGGCTCTCACCATGCATCCCCATCCCTCCTCTCTTAACACAAGACAAAGGAAACTGTGATTTATAGCGCTGGGTCCCATGTGGGCTCTTGAGCTTGTGGATTAGTTCTGATACCTAAACTTGCTGTGGTCTTTTGGCATGTAGTTTTTAAGGAAGTTACAGACGTTGAGCTGGTTCACCATCCTGGCTTCTTTGTCATTCTGGGTGGACAGTTGGACCAGATCGAGGCAGGAGTGAAGGGAGGGGGCGTGAGGCTGCAAGGCTGTCATGTCACTGGGCCTCAGTCCAGACACAAACGTGATTCCCTCCTTGCAGAGTCTGATGTCAACTGTCTCAACCTCTGACTGACTGTAGTCAGGAAGTAGAGTGCAATTGTTAGTATTCATAATAACCAAGATGAACCGAGGGCTTTAAACTGGCCCCCTGACCGGCGGCCTCTGCATCACTTGGGAGCAGTGGGCTACTTGGTCTAATTTAATCTTCACACAGTCCTTCAAGGAGTTGTGGTTATTATTTCCACTTTACAAAGGAGGAATCCAGGGTTAATAGATGCTGACTTAATTCCCTGAAGGTCTAAAAACTGGTTAGTGACTATGCTGGCATTTGAATCCAGGACTGTCAGATTCTGGAGTCTGCTTTTAAAATCCATGGGCTGTTGATTCCACAACCCTTAGCTGTTCGTATAAAATAATCCAGTAAAGAGAGCATGATATAACATTAGATTCATATCACTGCCTTAAGTGCTTTGCTAGAGCAACGTAAGAACTTATTAAAACACAGCAAGGAAAAAAAAAAGTGAGAACACAGACTATTTCCAGTACTTACCATGCTTCCATTTGGCTGCATGTGGTCCCAGCCTCTGCTGAATCTGGGGACAGTATCAGCCAGACTCTTTGAGACACCCCATCACAGAACAGGTTAAGAGCCGACTCAGGCCAGACTGCCAGGGAAAATCTCAGCTCTGCCCAGAGCCAGCCTGCACTTTGGTTCCCTCCTGAACCATGTGGGGACAGTGGTCATCCTTACCTCCTGGGTCATCAGTGTTAAACGAATTACTGTTTGAAAATTGCTTAACTCTGGAGCGTTTGATGAACACATGAAAAACGGCTGATCTTGCTGACGAAGTCTCAGTCCCAGTCTTCAGTGTTTCTCTTGTGAATTGCTTATCCAGACACCTCACAGGCCCTTCTGCCTTCTGGGGCGTCCGTTGCCTCGGGCCACTAGCATACCCTCTGATCTCCTAGGAGGTGGCCAGTCCCCGGAGGCTTCTGGCACTGTGGCTCTCCCAGACCCCCTCCCTCTCGCTCACCTCCAGCTGTCCATCCAGGTATCCTTTACACCAAAGCCATTTTTTTCCTTCCCCGCTACTTTTCTTTGAGATTCTACACTTTTCTTCTGAGTTTGTTCTGCAGACCCTTCCCATTGCTAGAGGGGGTAAGAGGCACCCTCTGGAGGCCTAATTGCCGCCCAGACTCCAGGGGATTCACAAAAGTTGGCTTAGATTGAGATCTACAGCTTTTCACAAGAAAGTTTATTTGGAATGGTTTGGGATTAGGGGAAGCAGTCATAATACATAGTCTTAAAACATTATGAAGGTTGTTTTGGTAATAGCTTTCATAAATTTTAATTCTAATATTTTAGAAGTAGGGCCTGTATTTGCCTACATCTTCTGTTATATTGTTGTGTTTCCCTCCTGGTGTAATTGGATTATCATTTTCTAATTCTTGACTTTGGTCTTGGAGACTATACAAAATCAACAGAAATTTTACTTAAAGTTGATGTGTACTAGTACTAACACATGTTTTGAATAGACTGCAGAATCAGGGTAATTGGTTGGTGTTCGGATGCAGCATTTCTGACTAATTAGTGACCTCTTCTGCCTTGTTTTAATTTGACAGAGTGAGCACTGTTATAAAATAGAAAGGATCGCTGTGATGATACGGGCTCTGTTACCTCTAGTTTGCTCTTCAGATAATCACAGTATTGTAGTCCCAATAGTATAAGTTTGTGGGTTTTAAAATTATATTAATTATTAATAACTTTAATACTTCCGTTAATTTCATTAAGCCAGCTCATCTGGAGTGTTGGTTTCTATCTTGTGATTTTTTTCCTGACAAAATTATATATAAATAGATGTTAGCTATTTTCTTTCCATTTTGAACAAATATTTCACTGTTTTTTACTCCAGAGAAAAATGAGAGACTGGCAGTATGTTTATTTTTCAGTGGAAAACATGTTGCTGCGGAAACACGGGGACCTAAATAAAAGTGTAACAAGAATATTAGAAAATGAATTATGCTAGCTTCATTTTCTTTTCTTCTCAACATGATGTTCCTTCACACATGGCCTTTTTTTTTTTAACTAATAGTAGGATGTTCATAGTGCTGGTGAGATTTCACTAGTTTCAGGATTTTTTTTTTTTTTTAACTTACAAAGAGGATCATGGGATCCTAGACCCTTTTGTGCATTTAACTACTATCTCGAGTGATGGGTTTTAGAACCACCCCTTGGGATGTGAGTGGTGATCTAGGAAAAGTCAAGATGTTATACAAAATAACTCTAAAAGTAGGATTCATTTATTGAGCACTTACTGTGTGCAAGGGCAGGAATTTGAAGGTAAAAAATAGCTTAGAAATAGTTAAAGGAAGATGCTGGAGAAGCTACAGGGGGGATACCTACCGTGTAAACTGCAGTGGGCAAGTCAGGAGGGGGACCTGATAGAGGGGGAGGGGATGGGGGTCTTGGCCCAGCTACTGACTGCTCACCAGTAAAGCCTGGGAAGTAAACAGTGTGTGTGTTGCTGTCTAAGAAATGGGACCAAAGGTGGCCTGACCAAACTGAAAGACTAGACATTTAAACCTTAAAAGTGTGTGAGGAGAAAATGTAAAATCTCAGAAGAAAGAAAATCTTGCCTTGTCAAAATGTAAGCCTTCTCACTGCTGTGACTGTTTGTGGGAAAGCCTAAGTTCACGACTCTCTCTGCTGTCCCAGCATGAAGTAGGCTGCCACGTCCTCATGAGAATAGTGCTTTACAGGTTGCAAAGGGCTTTTAATATGTGATTTCATTCTGAGGAAGCTTTGCAGGGCCCTTTCTAGTGTCAGTCACTGGGTTGGATAGACTGTGGGGACACGGATAAACTCCTTGACCTGGGAGGACTCATCTGTGGAGGAGGCAGACAAGTGACCTGACGTGTGGTATCTCCTGTGATATCTCGAGTGATGGATTTTAGAACCACCCCTTGGGATGTGAGTGGTGATCTAGGCAGAGTCAAGATGTTATACAAAAAAGTATGAAGGGAAAGGGTAGAAACTGGAATTATACCCATGCTCCAGATGAGGAAAACTGACCCTTAGAGAGGTTAGGCAGTTTCTCAAGTTCACCTCGTTCCTGAGGAATTAAGTTCCAAGTCTAGGTTCAGGCCCTTTTACAGTGCTCCTTTTGGGGCTGTCATGTACAGCTGAAGGTTGTTTTGTTTAGTTTGTAGTTTTTAGCTACACTTCATGGCTTGCAGAATCTTAGTTCTCTGACCAGGGATTGAACCTGTGCCTTTGGCAGTGAGAGCACAGAGTCTAACCGCTGGACCACCGGGGAATTCCCTAGCTGCAGTTATAAAACCATTGCTGTCAGGCACTGAAGAAAGAAAGAAAAAAGTACACTGAAGCACAAGTATGTGGATGGATGTGTCTTTTAAAAACTGAGAGTCTTAATGTGATTTTCATGCTTTTGGTGTTTTAGGACAGTCCAAGAGAACATTCTGGATCAGGGTGAAGGAGAATGGTCCAGCAGTGCTCCAGATGTCAGTGGCTGATAGCTCCAGCCAGACTGACTGGGCGGGGGTGGGGGGATCTTTCCTCACAGTGAAGCCCAGCTCCTGGAGCCCCCTGCAGTGGCTGAGGACTGACCCCCACGCAGAGCTGTATAGTTTTGTCTTTTCCCACTTGAGCCAGAGCACTTAATTAAAAGAAAGAGTGTACACAGTTCTGATGCAGTTATGACTAGTAAAAGGAGCCAATAAAAATGACAATAAAGTGCCTGACAAATAGAAAATGTTTAATAATGCTGAGGTACTTTATGGGGCAAGGCTTTACCTCTTGGCATGGGATGACAGGCTTCCCATGGAGGCTTTCCTGGCGGCTGCCCTTGGCCGCCAGCTCCCGCCCAGACGGTTCAGGCGAAGTGCCCGGGCACTGCCGTCCTGGAATCACCCAACTTTTTCCTGCAGAAACCTCGCTGGGAAGTGACCGCCGCAGACGTGTAGCCCTTTTAATTGTGACAACGGGTAACACAAAGTTTACAGGATGCTTCAGTGAGAAGGAAAAGGCACAGTAGCAAAAAAGTAAAGGGAAGGCAAGCAGCTAAAGTGCCTCCCGATCTTACTGGACATTTGGAGCAAAACCAACATTCTCCATCAGTTCTAATTAGACCTCCCAAAGGAGAGACCAAATTAAAGTTAAGCTGAATTAACCCTGGGCAGGTTATTTAGTCTCCCTTCTCTTAGGTGGGAGTCTAGTTGTTCCTCCGTATCCTCAGAGAATGGGTTCCAGGACCCCCTGGGATGCTCAGGTCCCTTATATAAAGTGGCGTCATATTTGCATATAACTGGTAAATGTCCTCCCTAAACATTGCATCATCTTTAGATTACTTATAATGCCTGATGCCATCATGCCATGTAAGTAGTTATAAATACAATGTAAATGTTCTTAAACAGTTGCTGTTGCTGCTGCTGCTACTGCTAAGTCACTTCAGTCGTGTCCGACTCTGTGTGACCCTGTAGACGGAAGCCCAAATTCAAGTTTGTGGACTGATTTTTGCAATATTTTTAAATACTTTCGATCTGCAGTTGATTGAAACTCTGGGTGCCCGTAGACACAGAGGGTGGACTGCACCCCTGCTCTGAGTGGTAAAAGCCCATAGTAAGCGCTCAGTAACTAATAGCTTTTAAAAATTTCAGTTGATTAGAGATTACTGATAGCGTACAGGAAAAGTAGAGGGGCAGTATACAATTTCCAGTTGATCCTCAGTATTCTCTTTTTGAGCTAAAACAGAGGATCCCCCCTCCCCATAAGAAAACCTGCAAAATAGTTATAAACACAGGTGAAAGAATGGAAATATCCAAATAAACCAGCTGGAGAACCCCCATCTGTGGTAATGACAAAATAATGAAAAACAAAAGGCAAAGAATAACTTTAAAATTTATATAGAAAAATGCATGTTAAATTCTAGATATCCCTGTTGAGCCAGCGTGTAACTCATTAAAATATAAAAATAAAACTAAATTCACAAGCTTTTATTCTCATTTATACCATGAAGAGGATAATTTAATAATTAAAGGATTAATTTTGGACTGTCTTTTAAGTAGGTCTTGAAAAAGTTGAAATGACTTATAAGTATTGACCACATGTCTACAGTGTTCAATACAATTATCCATTTCATTAAAAATACACAATTTGATTTAATTTTTAATATAAATTTATTTATTTTAATTGGAGGCTAATTAATTTAAAATATTATATTGGTTTTGCCATACATCAACATGATTCCTCCACGAGTATACATGTGTTCCCCATCCTGAACCCCCCTCCCACCTCCCTCCCCATATCATCCCTCTGGGTCATCCCAGTGCACCAGCCCCGAGCATCCTGTATCATGCATCGAACCTAGACTGGTGATTCGTTTCACATATGATATTATACATGTTTCAATGCCATTCTCCCAAATCATTCCACCCTCACCCTCTCCCACAGAGTCCAAAAGACTATTCTATACATCTGTGTCTCTTTTGCTGCTTGCATACAGGGTTATCGTTACCATCTTTCTAAAATCCATATATATGTGTTAGTATACTGTATTGGTGTTTTGCTTTTGGCTTACTTCACTCTGTATAATAGGCTCCAGTTTCATCCACCTCATTAGAACTGATTCAAATATATTCTTTTTAATGGCTGAGTAATACTCCATTGTGTATATGTACCACAGCTTTCTTATCCATTCGTCTGCTGATGGACATCTAGGTTGCTTCCATGTCCTGGGTATTATAAACAGTGCTACGATGAACACTGGGGTACACGTGTCTCTTTCAGTTCTGGTTTCCTCAGTGTGTATGCCCAACAGTGGGATTGCTGGGTCATAAGGCAGTTTTATTTCCAGTTTTTTAAGGAGTCTCCACACTGTTCTCCATAGTGGCTGTACTAGTTTGCATTCCCTTTTCTCCACACCCTCTTCAGCATTTACTGCTTGTAGACTTTTGGATAGCAGCCATTCTGACTGGTGTGAAATGGTACCTCACTGTGGTTTTGATTTGCATTTCTCTGATAATGAGTGATCTTGAGCATCTTTTCATGTGTTTGTTAGTCATCTGTATGTCTTCTTTGGAGAAATGTCTATTTAGTTCTTTGGCCCAATTTTTGGTTGGGTTGTTTATTTTTCTGGAATTGAGCTGCAGGAGTTGCTTGTATATTTTTGAGATTAATTCTTTGTCAGTTGCTTCATTTGCTATTATTTTCTCCCATTCTGAAGGCTGTCTTTTCACCTTGCTTATAGTTTCCTTTGTTGTACAGAAGCTTTTAATTTTAATTAGATCCCATTTGTTTATTTTTGCTTTTATTTTCAATATTTTGGGAGGTGGATCATAGAGGATCCTGCTGTGATTTATGTCGGAGAATGTTTTGCTTATGTTCTCCTCTAGGAGTTTTATAGTTTCTGGTCTTACATTTAGATCTTTAATCCATTTTGAGTTTATTTTTTGTGTGTGATGTTAGAAAGTGTTCTAGTTTCATTCTTTTACAAGTGGTTGACCAGTTTTCCCAGCACTGTTTGTTAAAGAGATTGTCTTTTCTCCATTGTATATTCTTGCCTCCTTTGTCAAAGATGAGGTGTCCATAGGTGTGTGGATTTATCTCTGGGTTTTCTATTTTGTTCCATTGATCTATATTTCTGTCTTTGTGCCAGTACCATACTGTCTTGATGACTGTGGCTTTGTAGTAGAGCCTGAAGTCAGGCAGATTGATTCCTCCAGTTCCATTCTTCTTTCTCAAGATTGCTTTGGCTATTCGAGGTTTTTTTGTATTTCCATACAAATTGTGAAATTATTTGTTCTAGCTCTGCAAAGAATACTGTTGGTAGGTTGATAGGGATTGCATTGAATCTATAGATTGCTTTGGTTAGTATACTCATTTTCACTATATTAATTCTTCTGATCCATGATCATGGTATATTTCTCCATCTATTAGTGTCCTCTTTGATTTCTTTCACCAGTGTCTTATGGTTTTCTATATATAGGTCTTTAGTTTCTTTAGGTAGATATATTCCTAGGTATTTTATTCTTTTCATTGCAATGGTGAATGGAATTGTTTCCTTAATTTCTCTTTCTATTTCCTCATTATTAGTGTATAGGAATGCAAGGGATTTCTGTGGGTTGATTTTATATCCTGCAGCTTTACTATATTCATTGATTAGCTCTAGTAATTTTCTGGTGGAGTCTTTAGGGTTTTCTATGTAGAGGATCATGTCATCTGCAAACAGTGAGAGTTTTACTTCTTCTTTTCCAATTTGGATTCCTTTTATTTCTTTTTCTGCTCTGATTGCTGTGGCCAAAACTTCCAAAACTATGTTGAATAGTAGTGGTGAGAGTGGGCACCCTTGTCTTGTTCCTGACTTTAGGGAGATGCTTTCAGTTTTTCACCATTGAGGATAATGTTTGCTGTGGGTTTGTCATAAGTAGCTTTTATTATGTTGAGGAATGTTCATTCTATTCCTGCTTTCTGGAGAGTTTTTATCATAAGTGGATGTTGAATTTTGTTGAAGGCTTTCTCTGCATCTATTGAGATAATCAGATGGCTTTTGTTTTTCAATTTGTTAATGTAGTGTATTACATTGATTGATTTGCAGATATTAAAGAATCCTTGCATCCCTGGGATAAAGCCCACTTGGTCATGATGTATGATCTTTTTAATGTGTTGTTGGATTCCGACTGCTAGGATTTTGTTAAGGATTTTTGCATCTATGTTCATCAGTGATATTGGCCTGTAGTTTTCTTTTTCTGTGGCATCTTTGTCAGGTTTTGGTATTAGGGTGATGGTGGCCACATAAAATGAGTTTGGAAGTTTACCTTCCTCTGCAGTTTTCTGGGAGAGTTTGAGTAGGATAGGTGTTAGCTCTTCTCTAAATTTTTGGTAGAATTCAGCTGTGAAGCTGTGACCTGGGCTTTTTGTTTGCTGGAAGATTTCTGATTACAGTTTCAATTTCTGTGCTTGTGATGGATCTGTTAAGATTTTCTATTTCTTCCTGGTTCAGTTTTGGAAAGTTGTACTTTTTTAAGAATTTGTCCATTTCTTCCACGTTGTTCATTTTATTGGCATATAATTGCTGATAGTAGTCTCTTATGATCCTTTGTATTTCTGTGTTGTCTGTTGTGATTGCTCCATTTTCATTTCTAATTTTATTGATTTGATTTTTTTCTCTTTGTTTCTTGATGAGTCTGGCTAATGGTTTGTCAATTTTATTTATCCTCTCAAAGAAACAGCTTTTGGCTTTGTTGATTTTTGCTATGGTCTCTCTCATTTCTTTTGCATTTATTTCTGCCCTAATTTTTAAGATTTCTTTCCTTCTACTAACCCTGGGATTCTTCATTTCTTCCTTTTCTAGTTGCTTTAGGTGTAGAGTTAGGTTATTTATTTGACTTTTTTCTTGTTTCTTGAGGTATGCCTGTATTGCTATGAACCTTCCCCTTAGCACTGCTTTTACAGTGTCCCACAGGTTTTAGGTTGTTGTGTTTTCATTTTCATTCATTTCTATGCATATTTTGATTTCTTTTTGATTTCTTCTGTGATTTGTTGGTTATTCAGCAGCATGTTGTTCAGCCTCCATATACTGGGATTTTTAATAATTTTTCTCCTGTAATTGACATCTAATCTTACTGCATTGTGGTCAGAAAAGATGCTTGGAATGATTTCAATTTTTTTGAATTTACCAAGGCTAGATTTATGGCCCAGGATCTGATCTATCCTGGAGAAGGTTCTGTGTATGCTTGAGAAAAGGGTGAAATTCATTGTTTTGGGGTGAAATGTCCTATAGATATCAATTAGGTCTAACTGGTCTATTGTATCATTTAAAGTTTGTGTTTCCTTGTTAATTTTCTGTTTAGTTGATCTATCCATAGGTGTGAGTGGGGCATTAAAGTCTCCCACTATCATTGTGTTATTGTTAATTTCCCCTTTCATACTTGTTAGCATTTGTCTTACATACTGCAGTGCTCCTATGTTGGGTGCATATATATTTATAATTGTTATGTCTTCTTCTTGGATTGATCCTTTGATCATTACACAGTGTCCGTCTTTGTCTCTTTTCACAGCCTTTGTTTTAAAGTCTATTTTATCTGATAGGAGTATTGCTACTCCTGCTTTCTGATTTCTTTTAATTATAAACAATAAATTTATGGAAATTGATCTCTAATTTTCATTAGAATGTAGTGAGTTTGGTAAAATATATTCTAAATTTATTTGAATAAATAAAATATCTTAATCATATAGAATATGGAATTAAGATCTTTTAAACTTTTGTCATTAAAAACCGTACATGTGAGCAGGTGATTAATTTCATTTTTTTTAAATAAAAGTTTTGAAAACATTCTCACAGCCACTTTACAACCAGAAAAGATCTCATCCAAATACTAAAGAATATGAAGCTTTTTGGCAATGTATTACATAGAACAATGGCACTCTTTGTGTCAAAGTGCTAATTTGAGAGAGATTATGTCATGCTTTTAACTCTTTTCCAAATAAAGTACTTGCTTAACTGAGATAAATCATCAAATATTTCACATTTTAGTTGTAGTTTAGTTTATACCAACATGTTTAGAAATGAAGTCAGTAATGCTATCTGTATCATGAAGTATGAATTATCATTAGATTATTAGTCTTCAGTCCACTGCCTGGTAGCAAGGATACACCTCTCATTCCTAAAATATTCATCCCCATGATTCATCCAGTAGCTGACACATATGTACTGACATGTTACAGTAAATACTCAGCCTATGTGATTCCATCTGCATAACAGTCTTGATGATTCCAATCCACATAACCATCTTGTAGCCCAGAGAGATGAAGTAGCCTGCCCCAGAAAGTTCAATTAGTAAATGGCAAAACCAAGGCTCTCACTTGAACTTTTCATTCAACAAATATTGAGTGCCTACTATGTTCCAGTCACTGATGACCCTATAAAGATTGAGGTGGAAGGTCTCATTTCTCATAAACTTTACATTCAAATAGGAGAGACAGACATTAGAACTAACAAAACTATCACTGAAATAGACCAAAGTGACTGGGCAGCTACTGCCTCCCCATTACTTGGGTCCCACCCACACCGGAGCAGGTCCCACACGCTAAACACGTGTACTCATCTAGCCCCAGAGGGGGCTCTGTGCGAGCCCAGAGCAGATGGACCTGTGACTGGCCTCATCCACTCCCCTAGGTACAGTTGGGCGCTTTGAAATCAGACTTAGAGTTTCCCCAATTAAAATATTAGTGGGGACTTTCCTGGTACTCCAGTGGCTACGACTCTGTGTTCCCCATGATGGGGCCCCGGTTGAATCCCTGGTCCAGGAACTAGATTCCACATAAAGTAACTAAAGATCCCACATGCTGCAACAAAGACCCAGCACAGCCAAAAAAAAATTTTTGTAAATATTAGGGGAAGGACCGTAATCTGCATAGAACAGATGTTAGCACTGTTCCTTTCTGAAGAACTCAGGGTTGACAACACATCTTTCCACCTCAGCTTGAGGGCAGATTGAAGATACGGAAGCCCAGGAAATGATCCGGATTCAAGGCTCAGAATCTACTTCCTGGAAAACAAAGCCCCAACTCATTTGCTAAAGTGTTAGTGTCTCAGTCATGTCCGATTCTTGCAACCCCATGGACTGCAGCCTGCCAGGCTCCTCTGTCCATGGGAATCTCCAGGCAAGAATACCGGAGTGGGTAGCCATTCCCTTCTGCAGAGGATCTTCCCAGCCCAGGGATTAAACCCAGGTCTCCAACATTGCAGGCAGATTCTTTACTGTCTGAGCCACCAGGGAAGCCCTCTTGCTAGGTTATGTGTAACCCTTATGACGTGATAGCTTCAGAGTTTATCCAGTCGATTCTGGGCAAGGTGCTCCCATGCCTTCAAAGGTCTGGGGTCTTCTTTCTCTAGGGGACATGCTTTCCCAAACTGTGTCACTGAGGACATTTGTCAGAAAATCTGTGCTTTTCTCCCCACTCCTGTACAAGAAAGCAGCTAAGATATTATTGCTGGAAGCAGGAGAAAATATCAACTTGGGTGGGTACTGGCTCCTCCATATTTGTGATGCTGAAGGATCGTGGGATTAGCGTTTAAGTGTGAGGTCACCTGGCATGGCTGCTGGTTACTGCCCTCACCTCTCTGGGTGTTAATCAGGCCAAGTCACCTAAACCAGTTTATGAGAAGCTCTTGATGAGACAGGCATTAACCGGAATACCTGGTCAGGTGACCTCAAGAATCCTTTCTGCCCTAAGAACCTATGATTTCATCCTGGACCAAAAAAAAAAAAAAAGTCTACAGATCAGCATTGTATAAAAGTTTATAAATTACATCGCAGTTCAAAGACATGAAAGAATTCTGTTTTGGAATCCTCGTTTTTCTTGATGTGAACTCCAGTATCTGATCAGGCTGTTTAATGTTAAAGATACCTTGCTGTACTTTCTAGTGTCTGTTGCCATTCTGGGTTGGGTTTATGTTTCAAGGATGTGTGTCTCCCCCAACCCCCATAAGATTTGAGTTACTCTGATGTATAAAGTAGTGTATCTGACTTAATGATCTCAGCCTGTGGTTGAAAATTTCTAACTGATTTAGGGTTGTTTTCTCCTTTATTTGCTGTATGCAGAGTGGGTAGCCCTTCAAGAACTAATGGTTGAATGTTTTTAAAGTGAGTTGATATTTTCATCAGACCCCTTTGTATAAGGATCATTCCTGGAATGTTGCTTCCTTTTCTCGCCACTCTATCCCCAGCACCTGGCACAGTGATTGGGCACATTTTAGGTTCACTAAAGTATTTGTACAAGAAAATAAAAATATTTTGTAATAACAGTAAAGGTTAATGTATAATCTCTGCCCTCCTAGCCTTGAGCAGAGTGGATCTAAATATTTTACTCTGATTTGAAAAAATGAAAATGAATTCTTTCACTGTGGAGGTTGGAAATAAAATGCTCCTCCAACAGCATATAAGGGAAAAAAATAAAACACACATTTCCGTAAATATCTGTGGCACACCTACAGTGTACCTAGCGTCGTTCTCTGCTCCGAAGGTCTGATGATTACGACAGTGCCCCGAAGACTAAATCCAGCTCTGTCCTGCGTACGTTGCAGATGTAATTCGCTCTTTTCTACTGATTTCCTAGCACATGACAGGGGTCACAGACACTCAGATAGATGAGCCGCCAGGTTAAATATGGTGATGGTAGTCATGCTGGCCGAGTAAAACAAATACTTGAAAAGTTTTCAAGATGCTTCTCAGGAAATAGACATCAGTTGTGGGGGGGGCTGTTCGCAGCAGAGGGTTGCAGACTGGGTGGAAGATTATGGAAGATGCTGCAGTCTAAGTGCAGCTTACAGTCTGTACCAGCTATGCAGGTCTGTGGTGGTGCCCTCTGGGGATGAGGGGTGAGGTGGGCAGGGCGAGGGTGGCCTTGCCTGGAGGTCCTCACACCTGGGCTTCCGCCCGTTCTGTGCTTCATGTCTGGACAGTATTCACCTCTCCACCTCCAGCCTACTCAGATTTTTCCTTTCTTTTTTCCCTTCCCCAGGGCCCTCATTTCTTCTCCTCCTTTCCCTGGCTCCACCTCCAGCCTCATAACAACAAAGAGAAACCCTTTTGCAAAGAAATCCATTTGATTTCATAGAATCATCCAGAATGTAGTGTTTGCTCCAACTACAGAGTTGTCAGTGCACAACTACAAATTTCTTAGGGAGGGAACTCCCGACTTTAGGGAGGTCAGTGTTCGATAACTTGGGTTTAGGGGAAAGAGTTCCTTTTGCTTGTCTGTCTGTCTGTGTCTGTCTCTCCAGTTGTCTGCATTGGGCTTTTGTGGTAATTTGGCCTCTTGTTTCTCTCCTGTGTCAAGTTTATCAATATTAGGACATAGCATACTATATTAGAAAATATCAGTGACTGTTGTCACTAACCCCATTTCTCTTTTATGAAGTTTGATCATAGACTCCAGACACCTCTGTGATTGCTGGCAGATAAATCTTTAGATAGATAGATAAATCTTTATCTGCCAGCAATCAAAGAGGTGTCCGGTAGTCCTGGTAGCTCAGCTGGTAAAGAATGTACCTGATAAAGAATCCACCTGCAATGCAGGTCTCCACCCCAGTTCCATCCCCGGGTTGGGAAGATCCCCTGGAGAAGAGAATGGCTGCCCACTCCAGTATTCTTGGGCTTCCCTGGTGGTTCAGACAGCAGAGAATCCGCCTACAAGGTGGGAGACCTGAGTTCGATCCCTGTATTGGGAAGATACCCTGGAGAAGGGAGTGGCTGTCCGCTCCAGTGTTCTTACCTGGAGAAATCCATGGACAGAAGAGCCTGGCAGGCTATAGACCATGGGGTCGCAAAAGAGTCGGATACAGCTGATGGTCTGGTCTGTTGTGCATGGGCTCTAAGCAGAGGAGGACAGGATTCAACTTGTTTGCCTTTGTGTGTGTGTGCTTTTGTTGTTAACAAGTTCTGTTCTGTTGAGAGATATGGACCTTGGATTCCAGAGGAATTGGAGCAAGGGAGAAGTGATGGTGTTCGAGGACTAAGATAGTAGCAGATGGTTCCCAGAGATGTTTGGGAGGTGGACTCCTCAGGGCACGGAGGTCGGTGTTGTGGGAACAGGAGTTCAGGCGACGGACAGACAGACGAAGGGTGATGCTACTTATTACAGCCTCGCCCCTGAGGGGTGGAGGGGTGAGGGCAGGGGAAAGCCCCGGGGGCAGATGTTGAGCTCTGCTTAGGGATTTGAGAGGCTCAGGGACACCCGAGGGGCATGTCAGATAAGCAGGCAGATAAACAGGTCTGGCAGAAGTCGTCTGGGATAAAACTTGAAAGTTCACCAGTTTGTGGATGATAATGGAAGCCACGTGGGGTGGATTGTTTTCCTTAGAAAGAAATCCTAGCTGGAGAATAAGAGAGAGCCTGAAGAAACTTGAATATTGGGTGGAAGAACAGAGAAGGGGGTGGCCTGGCGCACAGCCAGGGGTGGGGACGCCTAGGGCACTGTGGGGTAGGGTTGTAGTGTAGTGGTGGGTTTTGTTAATGGGCCTGAGATTGCTGTAAGATGAGACCTTGGGGTATGCCCTAAGATGAGATCTTGGGGTACACCTTCTGGCTTCTCCACAGAGCAGTTCTGTGGGGTGTCGGGCAGTGGGCAGAAACCATATGGAGGGAGCCGAAGGAAGGAAGAGAGGTGAGGACCCAGGAACAGCTGAGCTACTCCCAGGCTTGACCATCCAGGAGAAAGGGAGCTAGAGGGAGCTGGGGCCGAGACAAGTTGGTAGGGGATTTCATGTATTTTTAATATGGGAGACACGTGAATGTGTTTACATGCTGATAGGGAGGAGGTGATGGACAGCAGGTTGGGAGGAATAAGGGTGAGAGTGGAGGCATACCAAGGACAGATGGGGTGGCTGGTTAGCGGCGGTCTTGTTCACAACTGATGTACTTTTCGAAAATCGCGGAAGGAAAACGCTGACCCAGGTTAGACTCAGATAACACTGAGACCTCACCTCCTCTGCCAGCCCTCAGTATCCCATCCCCTCCATCAGCGCTCCCCAGGAGTCTGGGATCCTGGTAGTGAAAGATCCCCACTTCAAGTGCCTTCCTCATTCATTGAGGACACAAGGAGAACATCCATTGTGTTTCAGTTGAGTCAGTGACAGAGGGGAGGATCCCTTTCAAGGTAGGGGCCCATTTAATCCAAAGGGAAGCTAAGTAAAATAGGAACATTGTCTGAAACTTGTTTCTCAGAGAGGGAATGAGTTACAGGAGAACTGCTGGGTCTCAAGTTTCTTAGAATGAAGATAGACACTTGTTGGCATGACTTTAACTGATGCTGAGTATCGTACATGTGTGCAGAGAGAAACAGTTTTTAACTTTCAGGCTTCTGGCTTTTTCTGGGAGGAAAAAAAATTCCTGTAATTTGTAAAAAGTATGATTTAAAATTTTTTTTCCTCAATTGATAAACTTTATATTTTAGAGTAGTTTTAGGTTTCCAGGAAAATGGAGCAGAAAATTCAGAGTGCCCATAGATACCATGTCCCCAAACAGTACGGCCTTCCCAGGTGGCACCAGTGGTAAAGAACCTGCCTGCCAATGCAGATGTGGGTTCAGTCCCTGGGTCAGGAAGATCCCCTGGAGTAGGGCATGGTAACCCACTCTCCCACTCTATTCTTGCCTGGGGAATCCCATGGACAAGGTGGAAAAGAGTCAGACATGACTGTGGCGACTCAGCACACACGCATACGGTACAGCCTGCTCCACGGTCGGTGGCCCATTGTTACAGTTGGTCCCCCTCCACTGACACCTCCGAGCACCCAAACTCCATAGTGTACATTAGGGCTCATCCCTGATGGGGCACGTTCTATAGGATTTGACAAATTACCAGCGATATGCATCCACCGATGCAGCATCGTACAGAGTACTTTCACTGCCCTAAACATCCTCTGCGCTCTGCCCGTTCACCCCTCCCTCCCCTCTGTTTCTTTCTATGTGTGTCTGTTGGCTTTTTTTTGGCAGTTATCTTCTGTGTAAACATAAAAATTAGTTGTTCAGTATCTCCTTGGGAAGATCTTGATAGAACCTTAATAACAGCTTTGAGTTTTGAGTACTTTGGTACATAACAGAAAAATTCAGTCCCTGGTCTGGAATTATGACTTTAAAGCAATAATAGTAATTATTCAGTCTTTATCCTCCTCTCCCTGCTCCACTTTGTCAGCCCCCTGTAGTTAACATTTCAGGGCTTGAATGCGCCTGCAGTGCAGGAGGCCCGGGTCCATCCCTAGGTCGGGAAGATCCCCTGGAGAAGGAAGTGGCAACCCACTCCAATATCCTTGCCTGGAAAATCCCATGGATTGAGGAGCCTATGGATTAAGGAGGCTACAGTCCTTGGGGTCGTAAAGAGTCAGACATGACTGAGCGACTAAACAACAACAGTTAACATTTCAAGGAAGAACTTTTCCCTCTCTTCCTTTCGGAGTGGGGGTGGGGGTAGCCGGAAGGGCAGAGAGATTTGCTCTTGACCCCACTAAACTACTAAACCGCCACGGAGCAACTCGCTAAGGAAGTGTCCTGGGCCTCTCCAGAGTCTTGAGTCCTGTTCCTAAAGGGCCAGAAGAGAATCGAAGAAGCTTCTTAAAGGTACAGGCAGCAGTGTTGGCTGCAGGGGCCTTAAAAGATGAAGAAAGGCCATGTGGGGATTAAGAGGTTAAAGCGTTAGTGTTCAAGGCTCTGCTTTTTACTCTTTGCTACTTGTACAGAAAGGATGCTGCCTTAAAGCCTGTGGAAACTGGTCATTGTAAATTCTGCGGTTTCAAAATCATTGGGGGAAAAAAAAGTCCCAAAATGTGCAGGGAGAATTGGACTGCAAATACCAGTTCAGAGAAGAGCCTCCAAGCGTTCAAGCTTCTTGATTATGGGTTGTGTTTCCATAACCAAGGCTTTACCCAGTTCACCTGGGTTTCCAGCATCCCTGAGGATGCGTTGGAGGAGACGGGGTAAAGTGGGAATCACTTCTCCGATGTCACTTTGCAAGGATGTCGTGACTTTTGATGTTTCTCATTTCGCCGGGGTTCATGTTTGCCTAGTATTTTTCTAATGACTATTTCACACTCATCCCAAGTGACAGTACCCAGGAAATCATAGCTTTGATATGCTGGCTGTATTTTCTACTACTTACTAAAACACACAGAACTATTTATTTATTAATGAGAGCTATTAATGTATTTATTAATTTATTAAAGCAAGAAGATGCACCCGGTCCCTTGTGTGGGAATGTCCATCTAGACCATAGTCTCCCAGAGGAGGACGACCCCTGATAGCCTGAAACCCATGAATCAAGGCCCCAGGAGGTTCATCGAGCACACGCGGCGCGGTCAGTCTCTCTTCCAGTTGCTCCCTGGTCCCCAGAAGTGTCAAGGAAGGATAGCTTCCTTGCTGGTCTCTCCTCACATTCAACTAAATCACAGTTTTGTACATTCTTGGATTTTATTTTCTTCACACTCAGAGGAAAATGCTCGTAAAGACTGATCTCCTGGGACTTGCCAGGCAGCCCAGTGGTTAGTTGTTTATCTTCCAATGCAAGGGGTGCAAGGTTCCATCCCCTGGTCAGGGAGCAAAGATTCCACATCCCTCCGGGCCAGAAAAACAGTGTAAAACAGAAGCAGTATTGTAACAAATTCATTTCAGACTTAAAAATGGTCCACTTACACTGGTCTCTGGCCTCCAGGATTGTGTGACTGCGTGGCCTCTACCCTAAGGGGTGGAGCTTAGAGATACTTAAATCCTTTCCATATTTCTCAGTTGGCCTTCCCTGGTGGGTCAGATGGTAAAGAATCTGCCCGCGGTGCAGAAGAGCTGGGTTCAGTCCTTGGGTTGGGAAGATAACCTGGAGAAGGGGACTCCATTATTCTTGCCTGGAGAATTCCATGGATAGAGGAGCCTGGTGAGCTACAGGCCACGGGCTGGGAGTGAGTTGGACACTGACTCAGCGACTAACATGCTCAGTTACTATTAAACTGAGTAACTCAGTTAACTTAGTAACAAGCTCAGTTACTATCAGCAGGTGCTGTGTGGGGTCTGGAAAGGACAACTGTTGTCAGAATGACAAGGGCCTCCCCTGAGCTTATATCCTCTAAAGGGATAAAAGGGAGAATAGGTAACAACAAGAAAGTAGCACCATACTATATAGTAGGCTGTGTTCTACAGAAGAGAAAATCCCAGGGACATGACAGGTGGTTATGGGGATGTGGGGCCGCTTAGAAGGGACACCAAGAGGCCCACCCTGGGAAGAGTGCTTCAGGCAGAGGGAAACAGTATGTGTAAAAGTTTTGGAAAATCTTTGGGAAGTATCAAGTTAGTTCAGTTTAATGCTGGTCTCCAAAAGAACGCAATGAAGTAAACAGCTGGTTGGATCTTCCTGGAGGTGATGGGGAGACAGGGACCCAGGCTTACACCAACTTAGCATGTCCTGGAATTGAACACTGAACAGAAGCAGATTGCTAAGCGCAACGCGTGCATGTTGATGTAGTTTGTTTGAAGCTTGAAGCAGGTTCGTCACGGTGGTTTATTTGTTAAGTCGTGTCTGACACCATTCATGGACCGTGGCCCACCAGGCTCCTCTGTCCATGGGATTTCCTACGCAAGAATACTTAAGTGGTTTGCCATTTCCTCCTCCGGGGAGATCTTCCTGACCCAGGGATCAGAAACCTCGTCTCCTACATTTTAGGCAGATTCTTTACTGACTGAGCCACCGGGAAAGCAGGTTACTGCACCTCTTTAACTACATCTGATCTGTCAAGGAGCCTTGCTAGCCTCTCTGTCCCCTGCAAGGGGATCAGCTTGCAAACGACCTGGCAAGCACCCGGTGAAGGTTTAGCTCGCCGAATCCTCCTGTTAACCCCTGAGGCCTCCTGGAAAGTCTTTCTTGGTAGAAAGAGATGCATTGTGAGAAATAAACCAAGATTTGAAGTTGTTTGGGTAATTCTGCTTTTTACCAGCCTCATCAAAGGAAGACTGTCGAGACTAGTGGCTGGTATTGGCTGCATTTTCCAGGAGAGGGATTTTTTTTTTTTTTTTTTTTAGGAAAATGAACTCTTGATATTCAGCATTCTTTCCAGCGAGGCTTTTTGGGCAGAATTTATTCAAGCAGTACATATAAACAGGGAGATCAAGGCATTTTGTTAGGCGAAGAGTAAAAGTCATGGCTCTAACAAGTAACTCCAGAGGGCGTATGTGGCTTTGTGCCTTTAGAGTCTTTTCTTAATTTAAAGAAATGTCCTGTAATTTAACACATGCACGTAGTAAATTTTTAAATATGCTATGAAAAATGTCTTTGCTGCCCACTCCTGACCTCCGGTTCCCCACTAGAGATAGCCACTGTTACATTTTCTTACAAATTGTTAGGATTCAGCCATTTAATATGCATGTTCAAAATATTGTCTGCATCCCCTATGAGTTTTGAAAGGTAGTGCTTTCTTAAATATTTGGATGTATGGCAGCTATTCAAAGGTCTGGGGAAAAAAAATCAGACAATATAGAAAGAAGGTGGAATCATGTCATTGGGATACTGATTTCCTGAGCATGAGTGAATTGGGGGTTCACATAAGTAAAACAAATCATTGCTAAGGGAAAAGTTAAAATCGAGTGTACAGGGACTTCCCTGGTGGTTAAGATTCTATGCTCCCAGTGCAGGGGACCCCGGTTTGATCCCTGGTCAGGGAACTAGATCCCACATGCCACAACTAAGACCTGGCACAGGCAAATAAATATTTTTAAAAAGAGGGAGAGTTGGTTACATATTTAGTTGTGAAATTTTGTACTTACTTTTTTTTCCCCCTTAGAACTACTTTTTTTCAATCACGTTTATTAAGGTGGGATTGTTGTTTAGTTGCTAAATAGTGTCTGACTCTTTGCAACTCCATGGACTGCAGCCCGCCAGGCCCCTCTGTCCATGGGATTTCCCAGGCAAGAATACTTCAAGTGGGTGGCCATTTCCTGCTCCAGGGGGATCTGCTGAATCCAAGGATCAAGCTCATGTCTCTTGCATTGGCAGGCAGATTCTTTACTACTGAGACACAAGGGCAGCCCTAAGGTAGGATTACATAGAACAAAATGTGTCCATAAGTTCAGTGAATCGTGACAAGCATATATACCTGTGTAACTACCATCCCAGTCAGTATACCGATCATTGTCATCATCCTAAAGTTTCCCCTGGTCCCTCCTCAGTCAGCCCCCTGCCCTTGCCCAGCCCCTTGGCAAGCCATCACTGATCTGCTTCCTGCCACTGTGGCAGGAAAAGAGGCATTTTCTTAGCACATTTGGTGGTGGGGACGGGGCGGGGGCGGGGGGGTGGGGGGTGGGCAGAGCACGGTCTTTGATTATTGCTACTGTTAACTGTGTTTAGTTGAGGGAAGTGGAACATCAGCATATCAGAATATAGCTGTAATGGTATTTTTGAGTGAAGTATCACAAGGTTGATCTAAAGATGAAATGAGATAGTGTGTGTCGAGTGTTGTGTATAGTTGCTTCGCACACAGCGAGGGGCCCCCAAGTGCTCCTTGTCACTGTGGTCATTGTTGGGCTCCAGGTGTCACAGCTGGAGCCTCTCTGTGATAATCCAGGCCCAAGCTTCTCACCCTTCAGGGACCTGGAGGGTTTGCCCCCTCCAGGGAGGGGTGGGTGTGATGGGGGAGGGTGGGCCTGTCTCCCCTGCCCCCTCCTCCCCCACCTCCCCCACCCCGGTCCAACAGCACAGCCTTATTTTGCTTTTCAACTGTGACTCCAGTGGTTAAGATGTCACCTTCCAATGCATGGGGGTGCAGCTTCCACCATGGGTCAGAGAGCTAAAATCCCACGTGCTTCATGGCCAAAAAACCAAGAACATGAAACAGAAGTAATACTGCAGCACATTCAATAAAGACTTTGAAAATGGTCTACGTTAAAAAAAAACAAAACCACTTTCTTCTGAAAAGTAAGGGTTCCCCATGAACAAACATGGGCGTCCTCCTGAAGTTCAGCCTCCTAATTTAATGGCAGAAGGTTTATTACCTTTGGGCAGCAGGAGCACTGGAACCCAGCCCTCCAAATTTCTAGCCTTTAGAAAATTAAAACAGGGGTGATGCATTGATAGGCATAGACATTGTAAGTTACCTTACAGCTTCTAGTTTGGAACATATTCATTTGGGACATTTTAAGAGCTAAAATGTGGAATTGGCTGACACCATCTTTTTAGCAGTCATTTTCCCGTTTTTAATTTTAACTCTTATTTGTCATATTTTCCTCATCCCTTACCCCTTCATATCACTTTTGAAATACGTGTGAATTAAGGTCAATTAGCATGTGTGTTGACATCCACCTCCAACTAAATTTTCGAATTATCTTCCTATCCATCTTGAAGAGGTAGTAATTTCAGCTTAAGTGGCAATTAAAAAGCAAAGAATTACACTTAATAACCTCCACCAGCATACTCAAGATCTTCTGTTGTGGCGTCTGAACAAATACTACTCGTCATCAATAATTTAGGTGGGATAGCACGTGACTTCCATTTAGTTTTACAGGGTTACCAAGGGCTCTGGTTCTCTCTGGGGAGATGGCAGAGAGAAGGGAGCTAACCTGAGAACCTGCTTATCAGGCACCTCTCAGCTGTGGGCCGGAAGCAAGATTCCTTGAGCCTCAGTTTCCCTTTTTGGAGAACACTCAAAATATACCTAGCTCTTTTCCAGCCCTGAGTTCATTTGGTGTTTATTATCAAAACAGTAATGTGCAAATTCTGTTTTAGACCTGCTATCTCAAATGGTTTCCCATGTTACAGGACTAACAGTAATTTAGTTAAGTGTATTGTCAGAGTTGACAGTGAGGATATATTCATGCTAATTAGAACAGGTACAGTGAATAGGCTCCTGCTCTAGCTGTCTCATTAAGACTGAATTGAATTGATTTTGATGCTTTTTACAGATTTTTAAGTTAACAGTACCAAGTGGTAGCGATTGGCTCTTAGTGTATAGACTTTTACCTAAAACAGCCATATTCTTTCTCCACAATGGTTATTCTTTTACCTTTTAAATACAGTATGCTAATTTCTTACCTCCTCCTACATCCTTCTTTCTTATTATCCAACTAAATGTATTAGCACAACTGAATATAGATTTAGAGAGAGATGTGGTAATCACTGCTTAATTTAACGTTTTAATTTCTGTAGTCCAACTACATGAAACAGGATGTATCAAGTACATTATTAGCAGATAAACTAATTCCGGTGATGAAATTTATTTGAGTCTTTAGTTTATATAAATGGTTGGCTGAATATTAATACTGAGATTAATACTGAGCTCCTCCCCATTACTACTAACTTCATTTGATTACCTTTTAGTTTAAGATTTCTAATAGAAGGGCAGCACATCTTTAAATGTAAAGATTTAGAATATTGTTTCAACAAAACACTTTCCCATACAAAACTAGCATCACTGTTTTTTTTTCTTTTTTTTTTAATTTTTTAAACTTTTAGTTGGAGGATAATTGCTTTACAATGTTGTGTTGGTTTTTGCTGTACAGCAGCTCAAACCAGCCATAAGTATACAAATATCCTGTCCCTCCTGGGCCTCCCTCCCACCCCCTCTCTCCATCCCATCCCATCCCTCTAGGTCATCACAGAGCTGAGCTGAGCTCCCTGCGCTGTGCAGCAGCTTCCCGCCAGCTATCTGTTTTACATATGGTAATGTACATGTGTGGGTGCTTCTCTCAATTCGTCCCACCGTCTCCTTCCCCTGCTGTGTCCACAAGTCTGTTCTCAGTGTCTGTGTCTCTATGCCTGCACTGCAGATCGATTTATCGGTACCATTTTTCTAGATTCTGTATATGTGCATTAATATTATACCACACTTGCATAAGAGTTACCGAAGGAGGCATGTTTTCTCGTTCTGAGGGCACTTCTAGTCTCAGGGGAATTCTCTAGGCAGTGGCCGAGGCCCTCATCAGAAGTAGCAGTTTCTGAAGACACGTGAAAAATGGTACTTGTGGGATTTAACATAATTGTGAAAGTCGGGCAAGTTTTCATTCACCAAATGTCTTCACTGAGCTAGAGTTGTCCTTAAACAGACTCGAGAACAAAGGAATAAACATAAACTCAAAACATGAAAACAGTTAATGTACTGCTTATTATTCTTGGCAGTATAATATCAGAAGTTCATCAATATATACTATATGTATCAGATAGTATATATTCTCTTTTCTCAGCAAAAAAATAATAGTAATACTTGTGAAGTTTAAGTTTCTGGTTTGTATAGTACTGCATACCATGTAGTGTAATGTAAGCTAGGACTTCACAACCAGTTCAGAACCACTGGAAAACAGAGGGAATGAAAAAGCTTGTGTGAGTGACATACATGTAGACAGGTATTTTGTAAGTATCTCTTAAAATAATCATTAAGTCCTTTAGAAATAAAATAATAATTTATAAAATTGAGACCATCATTAAAAATAATAGCTTTACTTGGGGACAGCAGTGGTTCAGCAGTTAAGACTCAGAGCTTCCACAGCAGGGGGCACAGGTTCAATCCCTGGTTGGGGAACTAAGATCCCATATGCTACAAGGTGCTGCCCAAAAAAGAAGGGAAAAAATAGCTTATCGTTCAAGATTATATTCCAGGTACTAGGTAAGTGCTTTTCGTAACTGCCTGCTCCATAACGTGAATTATTGATTTTCTCCATAATCACAAAAAGGCGTTATTTTGACCTTGTTTAAAAAATGGGCTAAAGCTGAAACTCCAGTACTTGGGCCACCTCATGAGAAGAGTTGACTCATTGGAAAAGACTCTGGTGCTGGGAGGGATTGGGGGCAGGAGGAAAAGGGGACGACAGAGGATGAGATTGCTGGATGGTATCACTGACTCGATGGATGTGAGTTTGAGTGAATTCCGGGAGTTGGTGATGGACAGGGAGGCCTGGCGTGCTGCAATTCATGGGGTTGCAAAGAGTCGGACGTGACTGAGCGACTGAACTGAACTGAACTGAAAGAATGGGCTTCCTTTGTGGCTCAAATGGTAAAGAATATGCCCGCAATGCAGGAGACCAGGGGTTTGATCCCCAGGCTGGAAAGATCCCCTGGAGGAGGGCATGGCAACCCACTCTGGTATTCTTGCCTGGAAGATCCCATGGACAGAGGAGCCTGGTGGTTACAGTCCCTGGGATCGCAAAGAGCTGGACACGACTGAAGTGACTTAGCACACAGCAGCATGCAAAGGTGGGGAAACTGAGGCAGAGAGCTGTTAAATCAAGCCCAACAAGCTCGTGATGAAACTAGTGTATGGAAGCCCAGCACCCTGGCCCTGGAGCCCTCAGTTTGATTCTGCTTCTGCACCGCTGCTGATGTGTTAGTAGTATTTTTCCAAATATAATTTAGAAAGAATAGCTGTCAATTCATCAGATTATTCCATAAAATATTTTACTTCATTTGAAAATGTTATTATTTTTATTACTGAATAAACGTCCACCTCAGTTATTCATAACATTTCTCATAGTGTCTGTTTAAATTGCATGCTGCTCTCTGTTGCTCTGTTATGTTGCTGGAAGCATTCTGCCAGTTCCAGCCTCAGGTTCATTTTTTGTTTCCCCTTCTGTTCCTGTTCTCTCTACTGAAGCAGTTTTGAGCACCTTCTGTGGTTAGTGCAGAGACGAGAAAGCAGCTAGTGGTACACCCACCTTTCACAGCCCCTCCTGGAATTAAGTATCAAGTTATTCAATCAGTTGATTATTAGGCTTCCCTGGTGGCTCAGTTGTAAAGAATCCACCTGCAATGCAGGAGTGAAAGAAAGTGAAGTCACTCAGTCGTGTCCGACTCTTTGCGACCCCATGGACTGTAACCTACCAGGCTCCTCCGTCCATGGGATTTTCCAGGCAAGAGTACTGGAGTGGGTTGCCATTGCGTTCTCCAGAGGATCTACCCGACCCAGGGATCGAGCCCGGGTCTCCCACATTGTAGGCAGACGCTTTACTGTCAATCCCTATTTCTGGAGGATCCCCTGGAGAAGGGAATGGCAACCCATTCCAGTATTCTTGCCTAGAGAATTCCATGGACAGAGGAGCCTGGAAGTCTACAGTCCATGGCGTGGCAAAGAGTCTGACACAACTGAGTGACTAACACTTTCACTTTCAGTTGGTTATTAGAGCCTGGTAAGTGCCCGGCTCTGTGCTGGAGACTGAGCAAAGCGTTGCTGTGGCCCCGGTGGAGGTGCGGTCTAGTTGATTTTCAGGAGTGACTGTGTGTGTGTGTGTGTGTGTGCTTAGTGTCTCAGTCGTGTCTGACTCTTGGACTGTAGTTTTTGACCCCACTGACTGTAGCTTGCCAGGCTTGTTTGTCCACGGGGATTCTCCAGGCAAGAATACTAGGTGACTCTGAGTACCTCTCATTTATGAAATGCTTCACCACGGATTGGGATGAAGTGCCGTTCGACTCTCTTCTCTTGTCCAGCCTTACCGCACCCACCCTGAGTCTGCACCTCAGATCTACAGGGACCCAGAGTCAGCCCCACCGAGCTGGCCCCTTGTCATTTTCTGTAAACCTCAGCAAAGCCAAGACGCCTCGCACCCTGCTTCTCGGAGTGTGGACTGCTAACCCCGAGTGCTGGTCTTTTTGTTGTGCAGTCTGACAGCGTTAGACTTCTGTCATGGAAAAGTACGCCTTTATTTTATTTCCACAAAATCCCTTTCGCCTCGTTAGTGTTTGATTTTTCCTTAATTGACATTCGTGCCTATTAACACTGCGAGTTGGTGGGTTTTGTCTTATCTTTTTCACTTGACGGATATGGGTTTTGTCTTATCTTTTTCACTTGACGGATAGAATGGGTAGATAACAATCAAAAAGCATTTGAGGGCCTTTGCCCGAAGGAAGAAATTGCTGAAGTCGTTTACTGGAAGGCGATCAGAGCCCTCAGTTATGGAGCCTTATAGACTTGCTTTATCATCATCAGTACTGTGTATTCATTTTCCACTGTGTGCAAAAATAAAAATGTATTTCATTAAGTACTGTGGGGAACTGGTAGGAAAAATAACCCGGCAGTGCTCGCCACGCCCTGGTTTCACTCTGATGATGGCTGTAAGCTTTCACTGGATGCCTGTGATCTTCCATCCTGCTGGCTGGTGGTCACTGATCTGTGAGCTCACTTAGGGGCCAGCTTTGCATGAGGGTCACGGATCTATCTACCTGCTTCTCTGAAAGTTAGGCTTCTTCCTCCTGATAATCTTCAGAAGGAAGCAGTACCTAGAGGGGTCTTTCAGATTGTTATAAAGGAGACCCTTGCAAATTGTAGGACCTAGAGAACCTTCAGACCTTCCCCACACACCTCTGTCTTGACTGTCCACCTAGAGTAGTGGTCCCCAAACTTTTGGCACCAGGGACCAGTTTCGTGGTAGATGATTTTTCCACGGATTGGGTGGGGGAGGGGGATGGTTTTGGGGCGACTCAAGCGTGTTCTGTTTATTATGCTGCTGGTGATCTGACAGGAGGTGGGGCTCAGGTGGTAATGAGAGTGATGGGGATCAGCTGTAAAAACAGGTAAAGCCTCTACCAGTATGCACCTCCTGCTGTATGGCCCAGTTCCTAACAGTCCACAGACTGGGGCTGAGGACCCCTGACTCAGAGGGATCAAGTGAGATCTACCCTGGAATAAAAGGAGGACCTGGGGGCCAGCAGCCAGGCATTAAAAACTGACCTCCTGAATAGAAGAGCCGACAGGTTGGTTGGGAAACAAGATGAAACCAGTCTGATCCTCCCCACTTTCCCAACACATCTGCATTTCTTCCTGTCTCTCCTGCGCTTCCCTCTCCATCAGTTTCTCTTCCCGTCCCCCTCCCACATCACTGGCCTTTTCTCCCTTCTAAACCTCTCTTGCATCCCTTCTTGTCGCATTTCTTCTTGGTCTGGGTTTTTGGGCTATTTTCTCTGCTGCTGCTGCTGTTCTAACAGCAACTGTTTTTCCTCTTAGATGGAATTTTGCTATCCGCCTCCTCACTATACCACCACTGCCGTTGTTGTGGCGTTACATACTGTATCTTGTGGTTAAATAACCATCTAATAAGATGGAACCGGGACTTTTAAGACCACCAAAGACACTATCCTGCACGGTTCACTGCCTTAAGTGGAAATGCTCCAGTGAAGTCCTGTCTGCTGTTGTAGGTGAACCAAATGACTGCTTTCAGAGTCTAAGTCCTGGTGGGTTAGATGCTACCAGATTGCCCCAGGCCAAAGCGCACATTTCAGGAGGAAAAATGCAGGCTTAGATACCAGGATATTTTGCTTCTGACTTTTTAATCAGCTAACTTTCGATGACTTTGGGCTACCATTGGACAGTTTGAATATTCCTGCTTCAGTTTCCCTTCTTTGCAAAAGAAAGTATTGGCCTTACCCTCCTCCTTCTCTGGACCTTTTAGAAGGCTTATGGGTTGTTATTACTCACAACATCTGGGATTTCATAGATTAACTGCTTCATATACATAAGGCACTATGTAAATTCCAGGTACGATTTTTATTTTTCTAATCTGTTTCCTTTTTTGTACCATAGTTTTCTGGCCAGTCAGGTTGATCTTTAAAAGTTAGTTTTTTTTTTTTAAACTCTTGTTAGTATTTATTTTAAGATACTTCTCCAAGAACACAGATGTCTCCTCCTTTACAGCATGAAAACTGTAAGGAACGGCTCATTGCAGTAAAATCGGAAGAGGGAGACGGCTGTGATGCTGCCTTTACTGCTCATTCACTTTCTTTCTAAGCTGTGCTTTCAGTGTTATCTCTTCATCCATCTGCTCCCAAGCAGGACGTTTCATCAGTCAACATTCCCTCTAAAACTTCCAAAGAAACATGTCTCATACCAGGACCAATAGTTCAGCTAGAGGCGCGGTCACCTCTCCAGTGGTCACTGGCCACAGCTGGCTGCTGCCAGACCTGAGTTCCACCACATCATCGGAAGCCGACCCAGAGCATAGACTCACCTCCACCACTCTTGCTTCATACAACCAGCGGCTCAGATGGGACCCATGTAATAACGAAAAACCAGGATGACCCAAACAGCCAGAATCAGCCTCCATCTTCTGAGAACAAAGATTCTACCTGGCAGGAGATGTCCCCTGAGTGAGCAAGTGAAAGTTGCTCAGTCGTGTCTCTCTAGTGACCCCATGGACTATACAGTCCATGGACTTCTCCAGGCCAGAATACTGGAGTGGGTAGCCTTTCCTTCTCCAGGGGATCTTCCCAACCCAAGTCTCTCACCCTGCAGGCAGATTCTTTACCAGCTGAGCCACAAGGGAAGCCCAAGAATACCGGAGTGGGTAGCCTATCCCTTCTCCAGTGGATCTTCCCGACCCAGGAACCAAATCGGGTATCCTGCATTACAGACAAATTCTTTAGCAACTGAGCTATCAGGGAAGCCCGAGATGTCCCCTAGGAGAAGCATTTTTGGCAAGCCGTTCACCCTCTGGCATGCCTGTCAATACAACACAATACCCATTGGTTCTGGTGCGGAAACATCGAGACGGTAACTCTCACTTGCCCTGATTTTTTTCTTCTATATTACTCAATATTTCTTTCTGAAGAGATGACACTGATGTGGCTTACAAGAGATTCTTACTTTATTAAAAAGCATTTGTTTTCTATCACAAGAATAAATGTTTTCTATTCTGTAAGGGAATCTCAAGTAAGCTGCTTTCAGACCACTCCAGTATTGTAGAATAGTGCAAGAGCACTATGGAAAAAAAATCTCTCTGAAGTAGGCGTTCCAGTCATTAAGCACCATATTTTGTTGGCTGTTTCATCCTTTCAGTGAAGGCAAATAAAAAGCAGTAGTGATTAAAATTTAATCTTTCCTAATCAGCTAGAGAAAATGCTGTGATTATTAAGAAATCTCTCTGTGTTGGCTTCTTTTTTTTTTTTTTTTTTGCTTTTGCGCTCATAGTTTTGAAATGCCTTTCATTTCATGACCAGTTCTTCTTTCTTTCGAAATAACTTTGAATTCTGACCTCCTAAAATGCTAACTTTCTTAAAGCATTTGAATCTCTTACAGTTTATGTTTTTAACAATCACATAATTATTTTAAAAAATGAGGACTGAGAAAAGCATTATACATCAGCTGGGTCAGCTGCATCTATTATAAATGGGAAAAATGAAGTGAGAAATGACATACTTTGCCAAGGCCACATAACTCATTATTGACATGGCTCAGACTAAAACTTGGGCCTCTATTCTGTCACATCTTCAGGAAAAAGTCTCTGAATTTAGAAACTTAAATCGATGTTGACACTGTTAGAAACGCTGCTGCTGGTATTCTTTGCAAAGGTAAATGGGAAAATAAGGAGTATGATCCTGGTAATGTGAAATTACTAAATATATAGGTGTCTTAATTTAAAATAGTGTACTCTAGAGTCATAAAACCGAGAGTGATTATTTTCTGACTGTACCAAATTATTGTTTGCTTAAGATTGTCCATAACTAATTCTCAGGACATTTAAAGCATAATTTGATTCATTTTCTTTATTTCCATGGGGCTCTTTTGTCATCCGGAATTCCCTGTGCATGCATGCGGCTTCTTCCCCAGGCAGACTCTCGCTCCTTGAATTGTTCACATCCACAGTGCCCCAAGTAAAAGTGAAACCGAAAGTTGCTCAGTCTGACTCTTTGTGACCCCATGAACTATGCTGTCCATGGAATTCTTCAGGCCAGAATACTGGAGTGGGTAGCCTATCTCTTCTCCAGGGGATCTTCTTAATCCAGGAATTGAACCGGGGTCTCCTGCATAGCAGGCAGCTTATCAACTGAGTTATCAGGGAAGCACGCAGTGCCCTAGCCCTGCACCAAATAGTGGGCCATCGTTTCTCGCTGAATGAACAAGTGGTCAAATGAACTTTTGAACACCCCTGTTATGTAAATGAGAGTAAGTCAGTATACTTAAAAACTTATGTATATTAATTTTTTATTTTTTAAAGTGCATAAAGGTAAGCAGAAAGGCATCTAAGAATCTTAAGAGGAGCTTCCAAGGGACTCAGTTAAGTCCTTGAAAGGAACCTATTTAGCTTTTGACACTGTTGGACAATGAATTTTTATGACCGCATCCAAGAAAACAGTAAGTCAAGTTTATTGTTTATTTAGAGGCAGATGTGCCCTGTAGTTAGCAACAAGGACTAACAGAGGAGTAAATGAAACGCCAGTTCCTTTGTTTCATTTTGGGAAACAGAGATGGGGGCTGGGGAGAGGAGTCTGCTTCCTGGACCAGCTGTCTCTTGTCTTCTGCATGACCACTGACCATCCATCCTTCAAACTCTCAAGCCCATTGTCTTTATCCCAAAACAGACTGAAAGGAAGAAGGTAGATGGAGCAAGGCAAATCTGTCCTTTCTCTTGTGAAAGCCAGGGTATGGATCACCTAGTAGTGAAGAGTGGTAACAGTACACTGGTACACAGTGGTGAGCATGTAAAATATCACAGTAAATTCATTACTAGATAATTATAGACTAAGACACTTGACCTCGGTGTCAACTTCCTTCTCTGTGAAATGGTGATAATACTTAACATTGTGCAGGGGGTTCTGGTTTCAGACTCCAAGGCCCTCTGAGCGTGATAGAGTGCGTCACTGCCAACCTTTTTGCTGCCACCTGCATCTTCTTGCAAGAAAGCAGGTGCCAAACTGACTTCTGGAAAAGCAGGCAGTATTCACGTGTGGCTTTTATCAGCTTGCTCTTGCTGGGTTTTATATCTGGGAATCGAGGGGACCCCAGGGCAGGGATAGATGACCAGATAGTTCCCAAGGGTGTAGAAACCAGAGGCTTCTGCCCCTTTCTTTTAGGATCAAACTAAATAGACTTCCATGTCAGCTAAATATGAGCTTACCATGACCTGAGGCCCATTTAATTTTTTGTTCTGCACATTTCCTTCCTGGCAAGAAAATAAAAGGAAGAGAAGCTTCACCCCTAAGTTCTGTTCCATTTCTGTATTTCTTCATTCTGTTCTTCATTTTAAAATGTCCACAAAATTCTGATGATGAAAGTAAAATATAACAGCATGCCAAGACTGTGTACTAATTGATTCAATTGGGCAATATAGTGCTGGGTGTTTTTTTACTGGTGTTTGTTTTTTTTTTTTTTAGAATTTTTTTTTTTAATTTCAGTGTTCAACATCATAAAGTACAAGAGAAAAAACAAAAAAAATTTGCCTGTAACATCATTACCCAGCCCTACACCCTACTGATATGTGGGTACATTTAATTTCAGATATTTCCATTGTACCTACACCTATTTTTGCAAAAAAAAAAAGAGACTTTTCCTATAGAACTGTGACAGAGACTGCTTTCACTTTAATGCTATATTTTAATTTTTAAAAAAGTAACATCCACAGTTGAGCTATAATGTCTATTTAAAAATACTAGTCTGATTTTTTAAATATATTTGAAACTGTCCAAGAAATCTAATTTAAAAATTAATCCAGCTATAATAAACACAGCAAAATTCTATCAAAATGTTACCTTTTTATAAATTCACTTTGATTTTTGAGAGGAAAAAAAAAGGCAGAGAAATCTTGGCAAATAGTTTTCTTTTCATGGTCCCAGCTTGATAATCTAATAAGGGAACTTCTTGGATACATATTTCACTATTGGAGGGAAGAAGGCACATTGAGGACACTCTATATCTGGTAAATATTGTGCATTAAAATAGATAAACAGTAGTAAGCCGTCCTCCTGGCCCGAGGCAAGAAGAGTAACGTTTTGCTATTTCAGATTAGGAAGTAATTACAGATTAATTTAACACAGTTGCTAGTCATTTTGAAACAACTTTGAAGCCTCCTATTTTTATTTCCTTTTTTTTAATCTGTGAAATTAAGATTTGATCTGAAAACGAAATCAATACAGCTCACATGCTACTTCATTTTATGAACCTACTGTGATGATCTCATTCTCTACTTCTTTTCTTAGGCTTTGTCCGGCTCTCATCTTGTGATGTTCCATCCTATTTTTTTTTAATTAAAAATTTTTGTCCGTGATGTAGACTGTTATTTTTAAAGTCTTTATTGACTCTTACAGTTTTGCTTCTGTTGTATGTTTTGGTGTTACTGCTGTGAGGCCTGTGGGATCTTAGCTCATGGACCAGGAATAGAACCTACAGCCCCTGCATCAGAAGGCAAAGTCCTAACCACTGGACCATCAGGGAGGTCCCTGTCCTATTCTGTTCTTCTTTATCTGTACCCCATTACGTAATATTTTATCGGTGTAAAATGCTGTCTTTCTCATCTATGAGTCTTTACTCCTCAGCTGCTTTAAACGTTTTCTGTATGTCTTGTTGGATCCATAGACATCTCTGTACACGGAGTGTATGGATGTATTAAATTTCATTTTTCATGTGTAGAAGGAAAGAATTCCTTCTGCAGAAATTCCTCTGTCTTTTCTCTGTGCAGCATCCTGTATTGTAAGCCATCACCAACATTTTACTCTCTGCTGGCTTTACCTCTCTGTAGAGTGGGAAGATTCATCCTGTCTTAGAGATGAGAAAGCTGGAGTCCCGTAGGTTTGGTAACTTCTCCAAGATGACCTAAAGACTGAGCCTGCACTCAAACCAGGTCTTCAGATTCCACAAACCAGGGTTCTTTCTCCTGCACACTTGAGGTGTTCTGTTTTGGTTTATTTTTTCCAGCTATGTAAAGTTTTCAAAATTGTTTTACCTTAAAAATAAGTTTTTAAAAAATCATATTTGTGCAGAAGTTTTTCTTCATTTTATTATTTATTTTACAATCTAAGTTAATGTGGGGCTTGATCTGGGGATGAATTAATTTGGAGTGATTCTTGTATAGGCTAGAAAACCAATGACCACACTTGTTATGAATCTCTTGAGTCAGAAGTAAGCAGGTTCTGTGAGTCTGAAGGGAGTACCTGTGAATAAAATGAATGGAAGATCTGATATCAAATTTGGATGCTCTGAAGACTTTTTAGCCTACTTTTCCGCTGACTTCAGAGATTGACAGAAACAGTCTTCAGTTTTGAAATATTGCTCGAGCTTGTTTTTTCTTGTTTTTTGTTTAACCTATGTGAAATTATAAGAAGTGATTTATTTCTCTCTCTCTCCAGTGTCACTCTACTATTAAAGTAAAGTTTGACACATAGTAGGAGCTCAATCAGGCTTCCCTGGTGGCTCAAATGGTAGACTCTGCCTGCAGTGTAAGAGACCAGAGTTCAATCCCTGGGTGGGGAAGATCCTCAGGAGAAGGCACTGGCTACCCACTCAAGAACCCAGTCAATATTACTTGAATGAAGAAACAATGGGGGCCCTTACAAAAGATGCTGGTTTTACAGTTGAGAGTCTCAGCACACAACTTAGGTGATGTTTCTCTATAAGAACCTTTACTGTGAGTCCAGCAAGATGGTGTCAGCTTTAAACTAACCCTCCCAAGGCAATGCCAGATTTCTACCTAGGAAGCAAGGTCCTTGTCTAAGACACTTTGATTACAAGCTACATGGCTGAAATGGTTGGCCGAGTATCAGAAAACAGAATTAATCAGAACACCCCACTCTCCATGCATTCCGTATAACTGAGATGCTACTTGGGTACGTGTGAGAGTATGGGTGACATAAATACATGTATTTTAAAACCAGGCTGCATTTTGTGGGAAAAGTTAGGGTTTGTGTTAAATTCCATCACTGCTCTATTGCATGTATCAAATAATATAGGTAAATACTTTACTATTGACATGCTTTTCTGAAAGTATCCCTGAGTAACCTGTTTCTTTTCCCAGTGAAAGAGATAATATAGTCCAGCCTGATAGTGGAACGTGACATGAGGCAGGGGCATACGTTCTTAACAAATAAAGTCATTAAAACTTTCAGTTTAAACTTCAGCTCATTTGTTCCAGGCGGTGCCCCTGGGGGCTCCTGTTTGAACAGCACACAGCAAGGTTAGATTTAGGAGGCACATTTTTCATTAGCTTCTTTTGAAAGATGCCTGCAGTCAAATCCCTTGAAGGACTCTCCTCGCCCAGAATCATTGCTGCTCTGTTGGGTAGGTGAGATGGATGATTAAGGTACAAGGAAGCCGCAGACTGAAAGCAGCTGAGAAATGGAAATTTTAAAGATAAACCGATCAACATGCCTGAAAAATCTATACAGGATAGAAATGAGGGGATGGAGAATTAGAAATAGAATTTCAGGCACCGTTTCATGTCCAAGTATTAGAGTCAGATTTGGGGAATCAGATGCAAGGAAATAATAAGTGTCTTTTTGGCTTTTAAAAGAAGTATTTCACAGCAATTTAAATGAGTATCTGAACAGAAAAGTGTTTGGATTGGAGGAGTTTCTTCTGAGATTATTTTCTGGTTTATTTTCTTTTTAAGTAGAACTTAAAAGTCAAGTGAATAAATCTTAGGTGCACGTATATATGGGATTCCAAGCCAGCAGTTAAAGAATCCACCTGCCAGTGCAGGAGATTCGGGTTCAGTCGCTGGGTTGGGAAGATCCCCTGGAGAAGGAAATGGCAACCCACACTAGTATTCTTGCCTAGAGAAGCCTCATGGACAGAGGAGCTTGGTGGGCTACAGTCCATGGGGTCTCAAAGAGTCGGACACGACTGAAAACACACACATGCACATACGTATGTATATAACTGTTTAACTTCCCGGATCAAGATTCAGGACTTTTCTAGCTCTCCAGAAGATTCAGTCTTATCCCCTCCTAGCCAGCCACCCGCCCTGCCCAAAAAAAAGGTGGCCAGTGTGCTGAGCTCTGTCATCACAGATTCCTTAGGCTGCCTGTAACCTCTTGGCAATGGAGTCATTTGGGATGTGCTTTTATGTCTCAGCTTCCTCTTTGAGACCCAGAGATGTAGTGTGTGCGGCATCTTCACTCATCTCTTTTATTCTCATAAAATCAGTAAAGAAGGCAGAAGTACAGTTAGAAGAGGAGAGGGAAATGAATGTGTTGGAGGGGATGGGGTCATAAACCATTTGTATTCACTTTAAAATGCCCCTGCTTCTCCCTGAGTGATTAAAGTTCATCATGATTTGGGCCTCCATATATCAAGAAAAATTCGAACAAGTTTTACTGCACTTTCCTGTCCAACATGACAGCCACAAGTCACACTTAACCTTAGAGTTAGTTGCTCATTCGTGTCCGACTTTTGTGACCCCATGGACTGCAGCCCACCAGGCTCCTCTGTCCATGGAATTCCCCCAGACAAGAATACTGGAGTGGGTTGCCTCCAGTGTTGCCTCCAACACTTGACCTGCCTACATTACATTTAAACTAGTTAAAATGCAATAAGATTACAAATTCGGTTCCTCAGTCGCATTAGCCACATTTCTGGTCCTCGGATGGCCACACTTGGCTCATGGCCACCCTTCTAAATGGTGCAGATATGGAACATTGTCTCCATTCTTGCAGAAAGTTCTGTTGAACAGCTGCTTAGAAAACTGGCTGTGAGTTTCCTTCCTCCGCTTCTTCTCCCTTTTCCCATCATAATAATATTCTGGTGGGTTTATTTATATTTTCATTGTAAATTGCCATTTAATTTTGTGGTCCTCAGACCATCATCTTCAAGCTTCCGTTTCCTGCACTTTCCCTCCATATTTGGGAAGAAAACAAGTAGGAGAATTCTCACAGTGTACTGAAATTTCACTATGAATTTTAATTTCTAGAATGTACCGTGTGATCTCCTTCCTGCATCCCACAGTGAGCTGACTTCTCACCCATCAGATTTCAGCTTAGACTATCTCCAGGGAATCTTCCCCACCCCTCCTCCCCCACCCCCAAGCCTGGATTACATGTCCTTATAGTTAAAAGTGCCACAGTAATCTGGCTACCCCCTGCCTGTTTCAGTTGATTGTTTCCTGTCTCCTTTCTCCCACTGAACCAGCTTGCTGAGGCCAGGGTCCAGCCTGTCCTGTTCCCCAAGGTATGTGCATCCTTAGGGACACTGCCTGAGACTGGAAGGAGGGAACAGTGGGCTACACGAGGAGGAGACCATAACTGAGTAACTTAACATTAAGATGGGGTTCCGTCCACCAGCCCACCGCCCGGGTGAGGAGTCTGTTCCAGAGGAGGAATGATCAGAAACACCACCATTCTGTCTGGCCACTTTTCCAAATATACCTCGGTGCCCTGAGCTGTTTCTCCAGCAGCGATGTTGGCACATTCAAAACACTTGTGCTCTCTTCTGGTTAAAGTTCATGGTTTTCATCTCATCAGAAGTAATGTTGAAAGACACACAAACTAATGAGATGATGCTGGGAAAGTGATTAAAGATGGGATTGTGGAGCTGAAGCATGGTAATAGGATAGAAAGTTTTGCCGCGTCTGTCTGCAGGCAGCTGTTGAGTCTCACCAACCCAAATGACCTCATGGGGGAGGTGGCTGTATCCAGGAAAGGTAGGAAGCAGGTTAGGTAACAGAAGTCCCAGCGCAGTCTAGCTTTAAAGATGAATTTATCTTCCTGAGTATCAGGAAACAGAGATCGGAGGTTCAGAGTTGGTGGATTCTGTGTCTCAACAGTGCCAGGGAGGATCCAGCTCAGCCAGCCTGGGTGTTGGCTTCATCCTTAGGCTGGTAGGGAAGTGGCTGCTGCAGGCAGGTGCAGATATCCTATCTGAGACCTCAGTGTCCAGTTAAAGAAGAGATAGTGCCAGTTCTGGTCACTGGCGAGGGGAGGAGGTGGCCACGGCTGAGTCAACTGAAGCACCTAGAATCAGAGCAACAGATCTGAGTGTCTCCTACAAGCGCTAAGACCACCCAGCCCCAAACACGCCCCCTACCCCCAGCCTGTGGGTTTAAAAAGTCCTTTTAGCCTGCACCAATGTGGAAAATACTGAGTGAAAACCCTTTATTCCATTAGCTAATAGCAGTTAATACCTTAGAAATGATCTAACTAAGGGTACAAATACAGAAAACTCCCAGGATGAGAAGACAGAGCCTCAGAGAAGAGCTAGAAGAGCCCACCAAAGACTAATTGTAACACTTCAAGTCTTATTGGAACCAACAGGAACCTACTGTATAGCACAGGAAATTAGACTCAGTATTTTATAATAGCCTATAAGGGAAAAGAATCTGAAAAGATAGATTGTGTGTGTGTGTGTGTGTGTGTGTGCGCGCGCGTGTGTGCACGTTGTGTGCTCAGTCGTGTCCGACTCTTTGTGACCCCATGAACTGTAGCCTGCCAGGCGCCTCTATCCATGAAATTTTCCAGGCAAGAATATTGGAATGGGTTGCCATTTCCTTCTCCAAGGGATCTTCCAGACCCAGAAATCGAACTGTTGTCTCCTACAGCTCGTGCATTGGCAGGCAGATTCTTTATCACTGTGGCACCTGAGAAGACTATATATATATATATATATATACATATACATATACATATGTGTGTGTGTGCGCGTGTGTGTGAAATGAAAGTGTTAGTTGCTCAGTTGTGTCCGACTTTTGTGACCCCATGGACTGTAACCCGCCAGGCTCCTCTGTCCATGATGATTCTTCAGGCAGGAACACTGGAGTGGGTATCCATTCCCTTCTCAAGGGGATCTTCCAGACCCAGGGATAGAAAGAGATTCTTTACCGTTGGAGCTGCCGGGGAAGCTGTATAGATATAGATAGGCATAGCTGAATCATTTTGCTGTGCACCTGAAACTAACACAACATTGTTACATCCACTATATTTCAGTTTAAAAAAAAGTGGGGAGGACTTCTCTGATGGTCCAGTGGCTAAGAGTCTGTGCTCCCAATGCGGGGGCACAGGTTTGATCCTTGGTCAGGAAACTAGGAGAAGGGGATGATGGAGGATGAGATGGTTGAATGGCATCACCCACTCAGTGGACATGAGTTTGAGCATGTCCGGGAGGTGGTGAAGGACAGGGAATCCTGGCATGCTACAGTCACAAAGTCATGGGGTTGCAAAGAGTCGGACATAACTGAGCAACAAGGGAACTAGATCCTGAAGCCGCCACAGAGAGAGAGAGGATCCTGTGTGCCACAAGATCTGGCAGAGACAAATCAATTTAAAAAAAAATCTTACTAGTCTGCCTGAGCCCACCCATTAGGAAACTTCCCCCTTGTCCTAAAGGGTTAATCCCCCACTTCCCACCCTCCCCCCCACAAGGGGGATTTGATTTTCAGTGTACATGGTATATATTCTGAGAAATCTGGATTCCTTCAACTGATCAGTTACGCTTTCTTTTTTACTCCTTCTCTGTAGACCTGGCGTGTTAGAGCTGTGCTGAGTGAGGTCACAGTCTAACTACAGTATTAACCCTGCAAATCTGTTCATTTTCACCCCAGCACCCTGAGGCAGGGTATAGAATGTGTCCAATTGAAAACTATTACAGACGCTGCAGTGCTGTGATGGACTGAATTGTAACAGAGACTAGGGGGGTGTGTGTGTGTGTGTGTGTGTGTGTGTGTGTGTGTGTGTGTGTGTGTGTGTGTGTGTGTGTGTGTGTGTGTGTGTGTGTGTGTGTGTGTGTGTGTGTGTGTGTGTGTGTGTGTGTGTGTGTGTGTGTGTGTGTGTGTGTGTGTGTGTGTGTGTGTCTTTAGCCAAGAAATCCTTTTCTAAAAGGAAGTCAGGTAGTACGTAGCTCTTAAAAGTGGATAATATGATTGTACTTTTAAAGGAAAAAACCCATTTTCTTTGTTTTTATTTTTTATTTTTTTAATACTTTATTCTACATTACAATACTGTATTTGTTTTGCCATACATTGACATGAATCAGCCACAGGTGTCCACGATCTCCCAATGCCGAAGCCCCCTCCCACCTCCCACCCCATAAAAAACCCATTTTCTAACACCCAGATTTTAAAATGCTGTTGAATATTTCAGCCTTCACTGCTTTACATTTCCTACTGATGTGTGTCCTTGTTTTTTAGTTCTTTTCCCCATCCAGTACCTCTTTCACTTTTCTCTCTGTGTTGCAATCATCCCTTGTGTTTTTTAATATCTATTTTGCATTGTTAAAAATATACAGGAACATACAAAGAATAACACAGTGACATCTACAAACCCACTTTCCCCAGTTTAAGAAATAAAGCATGAGCTCTTGCTATGAATGTTTCTGGGCTCTGTTTAATTCAGCACGGAGAAAAGCACCACACAGATGGTCAACATTTTGAGTGAAAGCTCAATCACCATCACGTTCACAGTAGATGGGGAGTTTCAGAAGAAACGTGCATTCCCAGTCTTGCCTGGACATGTGGTTAATGCTAACTAGTCCAACAGCTGTGCCCCAGGTAACTCCTGAAGCTGTTCTGGATCGTAAAATCTAGGATGTTTCGCAAATTTATATTTCATCATGCTGGGCTTTATGCACAAAAACTAGATGACTTCCCATTTATAATCTCCATCAAAGGCATTTCTCAAAATCCCTTTATTATGCCTTATCACTGACTCTGCCGCACATTGTTTGCAAACAATTTCTGGCTAAATTGTAAAGCTACAAGCACCCTCGTGGCGATCGCCTGGTAGAATTCAGACATGATTGCTGTTTGAGCTTTTTCCTAATTGTAGATTCTAAATGTTTGACCCCCTTCTTTGAGTGCCAGAGACCTGACTTGACTTGTCTATGGCTTGGGCTCTAATTTGAACGCTATCGACCATGTGTGGATGGTGTTTGAAATATTTATGTTGTGTCCATGAAAAGGATGGGAGGTTTCATTTTCTCAAGAGCAGTTTCTTCAGCATGCCTTCCTGCCATCATGCGATGTCCTTCTGCTTCGTTTGCTTTCAGGATACCTTTGCCTGTGGGGCAGCACGTTGTACCTGGACATGTGCCTCAGCCTCACCTTGGAAAATGATCCCTTCTATGAGCTCAGCACACACAAGAGCGGCTGGCTCATGGCTCCCAAGCACATACCTAACCACTGGAGGGGACACGCTTTTCAAAGTGTGCCCAGGTCCATAGTCTTCTAGTGAGAGAAGCAGGAACCCAGTGGGTAGATGTGGGGTTATCTTTTTGTTTGTTTCATCTGTTGACTGATGAATGTCTGGTACCCGTTTACAAGGTTGCTTTGAGTGTGTGAACTGATGGTTAGACCACTCATGCCCCCTTTTCCTGATTTGGAAAACAGAAATTGAAGAGACCATTCTGCAGAACCCAAGTGCTGAAGGTCTGTATTTATCCCCAGCCCATAGCAGTAAGGTAGTTTTCCAAGAGCAGGATAAAGCATACGTATTTTATCTGGATGGAGACCATTTCAAGTATTGATTATCTTTTCATTTGTAATGAATAGTAGTTCTCCACAAGCCATTAACCAGTTGTTCAGTGCAAGAACTCTTTAGTAAAATAAGCCATCACAGTACGTGGTTTTATGTGAAATGAACATTAGTTCAGCTCCTTGATTCTAAACATTGGAAGTTTTCCTTTTCTTTGTCACATATCTCAGAGTTTTTCATACGCGTGACAGTGAAAGCGAGAGCTTGTTGATTTTCCAGATTTTATGAGTGAACGAATATCAGCGCTAGTCACTGGCTTATTCTGTAGGAGGTATGCATTTCCTTTCTCTCCACTGAATAAAGCAAACATGTCTAAACTTGCTTCTCTCTCTGTAGGACAGTCGGCCCAATATGTCAAGACCTCTGATCACTAGATCTCCTGCATCTCCACTGAACAATCAAGGCATTCCCACTCCAGCACAGCTCACAAAGTCCAACGCGCCCGTCCACATTGACGTGGGCGGCCACATGTACACCAGCAGCCTGGCCACCCTCACCAAATACCCCGAGTCAAGGTAATCTGAAAGTGTGTTTGATGAGCTAACTGTTCTTCCTTTGACCAGCTTTGCAGCGTGGCCTCACCGCGGCGAGGAGAAGAACATGAAGGCATCGCGCACCCCCCAACCCCCCCGCCCCAGACACTGCCCTGGGACATGAACGGAAGTCTGAGAGTCAGGGTTTGATCCAGAGCTTAGCTGAATACGTGTGAGAGTGTCAACCGAGGACGGAGTTCTGCGATATTTCACTCCTTTGAGATCTTCACATTTCTTAGCCTAGCAAACAAAGGATGGTGATTTCTCCCCCTGACCTTTCTTCTGTCCTCTTCTGCTAAAACACACTTTCTTATCAAGTCTTAGAATTTTATAAGGGATCACTTGGCCCACCAACTTGTGAACTGGAAAAAAATCGAGACTCTTATCAGTAGGGCAGTATATTTAGAACAGCTGGCAAAAGTCCAGAAAGATAGTCTTGCTTGAAAAAATGAAGGGCAGTGGAACTGTAAGAGATAAGCAAATATAAAAAGGATGTGAAGGGAGGAGGCTGTTCTACAGACAGGCTGTGTACACCACTCTGAGGAGAGCTCCCCTCCTAAGTCCCTGTCCACCCATTTCTAAAGGAGTTCCAAGGAAACAATTTACTTTGCACCCCCAAACCCCACTCCCTCCCCACCCCCCACCTCAGCCCATCTGGATCTGGGGGCTGTGGCAGAACTTATTAGGGAGTTTATCTCAGGCAGTTAGGCTGTTGAGGAGAGAAAGAGGCATGAGCTCACATGGGCTGATGTCAGGATAAAGAGTTTTCCCTACTTGTTTCTGCTCAAATGAAATGGAAGCAGAGCACTTAGCCTTCAGAAGAGCACTCGTTGCATTTTTTGAGCACCTCCTATAATGTGACAGGTATCAGGTAACTTACAGCCTAAGGAGAAAGCACTCATGAAATCACTGTCATAAATGCACGAAGCCTGCTCTTTTGTTTTTCGTTAATCTCACTTCACTATCTGATATTTTATGAAGGAATATGAGTGTGTGCCAAGTCGCTTCAGTCGTGTCTGACTCTTTGTGACCTTATGGACTGCAGCCCACCAGGCTCCTCTGTCCATGGGATTCTCTAGGCAAGAATGCTGGAGTGGGTTGCCATGCCCTCCTCCAGGAGATCTTTCTGACCCAGGGATCGAACCTGTGTATCCTGTGTCTCTTGCACTGTGGGTGGATTACCACTGAGCCACCAGAGAAGCCCCAGTAGGATAATATATTGAGTCATAAATAATAATTGAGTTAAATAAAATATATCAAAATTGATTTCACCTGTTCCTTTTTACTCTTAATGTGGCTACCAGAAAGTACAAAATTACACATGTGTCTCACTCTTTATTTCTGTTGGACAGCACTGAACTATATATACAGAGATTTAAAAAGCATATACATAATTAACCCTCTCCCTCCCCCAACCTCCTGATACTTAACATATATCATAAATTGAATATCTCTTTCTCCAACTTAATTAGACAAGATACAGTGTTCATCTTTTTTCTCAGTCTTTCTCTGTTCTTCCTTGTCACATACAGTGAGCCATGGTATCCTGGGAGCAACATCAGAAATAATTTGTGGTTCATTATTCCCAGGTTTGAATGTTGACGCTCCCATTTAATAGTTATTCGGCCATGGATAGGTTCAATTTGTAAACCGCCTATCTTCTATCTTGTGAAATAGATGCAAATATATATTCTTCCACAGTTATTAGGAGGATTATATGTGATTACAGAAAGCACGCCGTGGCTCTGTGCCCAACACATAGTATTGCCTTTATACTTAATCCTCTGCCAAACCCAGCAATTGTTTCTTCTCAAACTGCCTTCCAAATTCCAAATATATCCCATTCCTTCATTTCCTAGACCACAGTAACAGCCTCACGTCTGGATTCTTGCCTGGATTCTTACAGGCTCAAAGGCCTCCTTGCCTGCATCTTCTGGTCCTTTATCTTTAATGTCCCCACCTATTGTAGAACTACTGAGCCATTCCAAGGAGATATTTTTAACCATATGTCCAGACTTTCGGGAACAAGCCTTACAAGTAGCTTCTGTTTCTATTGCTTACACCTAAAGCAGATGACACTGGTCAGAAGACAGTGGTGTGGATGTTGAATTGGTCACTGTGTGTTGCTTTGCTTCCTTTTGGATTTGGGGCAGAGGGGCTTGGAAAGCAACTAAATGGTCATTTCAAAGCAGCAGTCAGTTTAATGGGGCCGATCCCAGGAGGTGCTAGTGGTAAAGAATCTGCCTGCCAATGCAAGAGATGTAAAAGATTCCCTGGGTTGGGAAGATCCCCTAGAGGAGGAAATGGCAACCCACTCCAGTATTCCTGCCTGGGAAATCCCATGGACAGAGGAGCCTGGAGGGTTACAGTCCACGGGGTTGGAAAGAGTCATACATGACTGAACTTCTGAATACAAAACCACAACTTTTAGTAGCCAAAGATATAGGGAAGAAATAGTTCTTCATGCTTTTTTCCGTAGATGTCAGATGTTCCTTCCAAATTCTAGGAATATCTCATCTGTATCATCAATGTTTGGGGGATACATTTTAGGATATTAGGTTGGCCGTGGCTATGGAATGACAAATAATAATTCCAAACCAAGTTCTCTAGATTCTAGGGTGTCTTGAACACTTCTCAGCCAGTGGGACCTTTCCCAGTCCCCTAGTTCCTCTTTTATCCGTCTTTTCCTTGGTGTAGCCCAGAGGGGAAGGGGTTTTTCCTTGGTTTTCTTTTCAAAGATTTCAGGAGGAGACCTATAGTATAAAAGTACAAAGCTGTTTGTAACAAGTGATCTTAAAAGATATGATGTCTTTCTATAAATTCAAAGGTCCTGCAAGAGTTTTTACTTCATTTTGAAATATTGTAGGTGATTTTTTATTCTATTTCTATTTACTGTCTTCTACACTAAAGATTACCTTTAGAACAGTGGTCCCCAACCTTTTTGGCACCAAGGACAGGTATCATGGAAAATAATTTTAACACAGACCAGGATGGGGAGGTTTTGGGGCGATTAAAGCACATTACATTTATTCTGCACTTTATTATTATTACATCTGCTCCACCTCAGATCATTGGGCATTAGATTCCAGAGGTTGGGGACCCCTGCTTTAGAACATTGTCCCCAGAAAGTGGTAAATTGGACACAGGTAAACATTAGAAGCACCTGGGAAGCATTAAAAGACCATGCGAGACTCCAGACCAATGAAACAAGAACCTCTGCAATTTTCCTAAGAGATCCTGATTTTCACCATATGGCTCTATATGGTCCCTCCAAGTGAATATAGGTCTTTTACTCGATGAATATTTTGATATTTTGTGCTATATCATTATGGCCATTCCACCATTGAAAATACATCTTCATCTTCATTTCTTTAATTAGCAAGGTTCCCTAGTCCCACGGTATGCACTGATGTGCCCTGTTTTTTGTTTTTTTGTTTTTTTTTTTGTTTTTTGTGTGTTTTTTGGTTTACAAACCCTAAGTAAGGATTCAGTAAGCATGTTGAATTTTACATTTTACAACAAGGTTAATTACTCACATTGTTATTCACTTTTATTATCAGGTGGTTTTTAGCTAACAGGACTGGACATAAGGGTTCAAATTAACTGTAGTACTGCATACATCTGTGATGTGGTCTGTCTTTACCAGTGTTTCATGTAAGATGCAAGGTCTTTGGAGGTGTTTATGAGACAGAGGCTGATCCATACCACCTCAGTGATTAACACTGTTCCCTTTCAGGGGAACCTTGCATATGTCGTTTCAATTGTATCTGACTCTTTGTGACCCAAGGGACTGTAGCCTCCCAGGCTCCTCTGTCCATGGGATTCTCCAGGCAAGAATGCTGGCATGGGTTGCTTATGCCTTCCTCCAGGGATCCTCCCACCCCAGGGATCGAACCTGAACCTCCTGCGATTCCTGCACTGCAGGTGGATTCTTTAGTGTCTGAGCCGCCTGGGAAGCCCTCATGGGAGCCTACAGGTCTCCAGTTCTGGCTGCTTTTTGGAATTGGAATCACCAGGAAAACCACCCAGTTCGGATCTGTAATAATTTTACATTAAATAAATGAAACCAAATATTAAAAAGACTCAAGAAAAAATATTATCAGCATTAAAATATTTTAAATAGATATACAAAGGAGATAGAACACATTTAACAGTTTGTTAGCTTGATTTCTAAGTTGTAAATATTTAGACAAATGGGAGGTGGACCTCACTTATAATCTTGCCTTGTGCCCTGCACAGTTGAAGAACAGACCTGATTATATCTAACTCAAAAATCCAAGGTCCCCACTAACATCATTGGTAACAAAAATCTACGTATCTAATTTGTCCTAAGTAAGTAATATTGGTAACAAATTACATGGCCTTTTAAAACTTCCTAATGCACTCACCTGGAGAAGGCAATGGCACTCCACTCCAGTACTCTTGCTTGGAAAATCCCATGGATAGAGGAGCCTGGTAGGCTGCAGTATGGGATCACGAAGAGTCAGACACGACTGAGCGACTTCACTTTCACTTTTCACTCTCATGCATTGGAGAAGGAAATGGCAACCCACTCCAGTGTTCTTCCCTGGAGAATCCCAGGGACAGAAGAGCCTGGTAGGCTGCCATCTCTGGGGTTGCACAGAGTCGGACACGATTAGGCTACTTAGCAGCAGCAGCAGCAATGTACTCATCTCACACGCTAGTAAAGTAATGCTCAAAATTCTCCAAGCCAGGCTTCAGCAATACGTGAACCATGAACTTCCAGATGTTCAAGCTGGTTTTGGAAAAGGCAGAGGAACCAGAGATCAAATTGCCAACATAGAGAGTTCCAGAAAAACATCTATTTCTGCTTATGCCAAAGCCTTTGACGGTGTGGATCACAATAAACTGTGGACAATTCTGAAAGAGATGGGAATACCAGACCACCTGACCTGCCTCTTGAGAAACCTGTATGCAGGTCAGGAAGCAACAGTTAGAACTGGACATGGAACAAAAGACTGGTTCCAAATAGGACAAGGAGTATGTCAAGGCTGTATATTGTCACTCTGCTTATTTAACTTCTATGCAGAGTACATCATGAGAGACACTGGGCTGGAAGAAGAACAAGCTGAAATTGAGAGTGCAGGGAGAAATATCAATAACCTCAGATATGCAGATGACACCACTCTTATGGCAGAAAATGAAGAGGAACTAAAAAGCCTCTTGATGAAAGTGAAAGAGGAGAGTGAAAAAAGTTGGCTTAAAGCTCAACATTCAGAAAACGAAGATCGTGGCATCTGGTCCCATCACTTCATGGGAAATAGATGGGGAAACAGTGGAAACAGTGTCAGACTTTATTTGGGGGGCTCCAAAATCACTGCAGATGGTGACTGCAGCCATGACATTAAAAGACGCTTACTCCTTGGAAGAAAAGTTGTGACCAACCTAGATAGTATATTCAAAAGCAGAAACATTACTTTGCCAACAAAGGTCCATCTAGTCAAGGCTATGGTTTTTCCAATGGTCATGTATGGATGTGAGAGTTGGACTGTGAAGAAAGCTGAGCACCAAGGAATTGATGCTTTTGAACTGTGGTGTTGGAGAAGACTCTTGAGAGTCCCTTGGACTGCAAGGAGATCCAACCAGTCCATCCTAAAGGAGATCAGTCCTGGGTGTTCATTGGAAGGACTGATGCTGAACCTGAAACTCCAATATTTTGGCCACCTCATGAGAAGGGTTGACTCATTGAAAAAGACCCTGATGCTGGGAGGGATTGGGGGTAGAAGGAGAAGGGGACGACAGAGGATGAGATGGCTGGATGGCATCACTGATTCGATGCACATGAGTTTGGGTGAACTCCGGGAGCTGTTGATGGACAGGGAGGTTTGGCGTGCCACTGTTCATGGGGTCGCAAAGAGTCAGACACAACTGAGCGACTGGACTGAACTGAACTGAATGTTGACACTGAGGTATCTACCTAGCCACACATGTCTGTGATACTAAATAAATGTTCTAGGCAAGGATACTGGAGTGGGTTGCCATTTCCTTTCCCAGGGGATCTTCCTGGCCCAGGGATCAAACCCAGCTCTCCTGCATTGCAGGCCCATTCTTTACCATCTGAGCCACCAGGGAAGCCCATGCTTTAAAACAGTGGTCCTCAATCTTTTTATCACCAAGGACCAGTTGCATGGAAGAAAATTTTTCCATGAACTGGGCTGGGGATGGAGGACGATGGTTTCAAGATGATTCAAACACATTACATTTACTGTGTACTTTATTTCTATTATTACATCAGCTCCATCTCAGATCATCAGGCATATTAGATCCTGGAGGCGGGAGATCCCTGCTTTAAAAGAAAACATAAATCTGAGTTCAGAGTTAGGTCTATTTCAGCCTAATGGTCACCTCGATCAAAAATAATATTAACAGCAGTTGTTATATGATGGCTATTCTGATGTGGACTTCTTAAACCCAGGAAGTGAGCTAATACAACTGATTAACCAAACCTATCAGGTGGCAGTGAGGCAAGGCCTAGCTAAAAGAGCTGCTAACCTGGAAGTGAAAGACAAGATCTCATGTTACAGTCCCCTGAGCCATCCTATCTGTGTGCTTCACAGAGCTTTTGTATCTTTTAAACCAAGTATATGAGTTAACTCCCACATAAGGAGATTATGCTGAATTGGTCTCTTCTAAATAGCAGCAGAGTTACTAAGCACACTGGCACATATAGCTAATTGCAAAACCCAAGAGACTCAGCTTTCAGCCTTGTAGTCGACACCCATGGCCACCCAAGGGGTGTGTGTATCTGGTGCTTTAGGGTGGCAGTGCCAGGCATGTGTGCCTTGCCAGCAGTGAGCTGGCTCTGGCAGGCTTCACCCCCAACGTGCTGGCCATTCCACGGCACTTCACCTGGAGCTGCACTAGAAGGGAGGGCTTCCCGGGAACTTGCATTCAATCCCTTGGTCGGGAAGATCCCCTGGAGAAGGAAGTGGCGACCCACTCCAGTATTCTTGCCTGGAGAATCCCATGGGCAGAGGAGCCTGGCGGGCTATGGTCCACGGGATGGCAAAGAGTCGGACACGACTGAGAGACTAAAACAACAAAAGCAGCCCTGAAGGGAAAGTTGGGCACCTGCAACGTGAAGAGGTTGGTCTGCAGTTTCAGGACAATTGAATTCTCATGTGTGGATTTCCCGAGTAACTTTTGTATGCCAGCCTCGGGAATTTTCTGTAATCCTGTGTCAGGGCTGGGAGTTCTGTGCTCTGACTGTGATGTCAACAGTTCCAGTTCACACTGCAGTCCCTAGACGCACACAGTGGGTCCCCAGGTGTCATCTCACAGGCTCACACTTTAGGATCTCAACAAAAATGCCCACAAATTAATGTAGCCTATTTCGCAAACTGTTCCCCTACACGTTCATTTGGAATTACTGCATGGCGCTGAACATAACTCAGCTGGTTAAGAACCTGCCTGCAATGTGGGAGACCCAGATTCGATCTCTGGGTGGGGAAGATCCCCTGGAGAAGGGAAAGTCTACCCACTCCAGTATTCTGGCTTGGGAATTCCACGGACTATATAGTCCATGGGGTCGCAAAGAGTCGGACATGACTGAGTGACTCTCACTTCACTTCACTTCAGATGGAAAGAGACAGCTGCTGGGGAAATGCCTGTGGACCTTCACACAGTGAGGACAGTCTAATGGTGAGCAGTTCTGATTGGCAAGATTGGTTGATTTTTTTAAAAGAAGGGACTTCCCCAGTGATCCCCATTCCAATGAGAATCCTCCTTGCAATGCAGCAGACTTGGGTCTGATCCCTGGTCAGGGAACTAGGATCCTGCCTGCCTTGGAGAAAAACCCTCATACTTAGGCAACTGCCGAGACCATGTCAGCAGCTAAGACCTGATACAGTAAAAAATAAATAAATATACTTTAAAAAAAGAAAAAATTAGTTTATGGCGTGGCTCAAAAGGAGGAAAAGCACCTGGCCAATGAACAATGGAAAGTCTCTCCGGGATAAGAAGGGAAATTTTTCCTCTTCTCTGCTGCTTCTTTTCATCTTACAGTACTGCTTTTCCAAAACTTCTCCTCAGTTATATAGGCAAAGAGTAAATAAAACCAGCTTCAAAAGACTGTTTGTTTTTTTGTTTGTTTTTCAGAAACGATGAAGCTGGATTTTCTGTTTAGGGCTGAAAACCCAGCTTCAGTATCTTAGACTAGCAGATTCAGCCAAGTTGCTTTGCCACTGGGAGCAACATAGGCCTGAGTTTTAAAGTAATCTAGCTCATCAAGTCTTACCTTAGAGCATTATTCGAAGAAAAGTGCAGCCAAGTTACAGGCACTGGCCTGTAGTTTTCCCTGTCATATTCTTTTTATTCATTCCACTGATGTATTCTGTGTTCTCTGTCAACTGTGGCATACACTAGCCAACAAAAACCCTTGCTGTCTTGTCGTTTACATGGGAGTGGGGTGGAAGACAGACTGTAAACAAGTACACAATCAAATAATATTTGAGGTGGTAGTAAGTGAAGCAGGAAGAAAAATAAAACAGGGTAAATAGCCTTGGGATGTAGTTTGCTTCCTATGCTAAGTCTGCAGATAATTTTATTCTGTGGTCTCTTTCTTCAGGATACATCTTTATTTGTTCATCTACATTTTTCAAAACAAAATCTAGGTTACATTTCAGGGTCGATGCAGAAGCAGATTGTTGTGACTTTGGTATCACACATCACCTTTGATCTGTGATCAACAGCCTGTCCTTTTTTTTTTTTTGACGTTTAAGTAATTAATTTTATTTTTTATTTATTAATTTCTTTGACTGCACTAAGTCCTCAGTGTTGCACACAGGCTTTCTCTAGTGCAGTGAGCAGGGGCTGCGCTCTCGTTGTGGTGCACAGGCATCTGATTGTGGTGTCTTCTCTTGCTGTGAAGCACCGGCTCTGGGGCTCCAGGACTTCAGTAGTTGTGGCACACGGAGTTAGCTGCCCAGTGGCCTGTGGAATCTCCCCGGACCAGGGATCGAAGCCCTGTCCCCTGCATTAGCAGGCAGATTCTTTACCACTGGACCACTGGGGAAGTCCCAGTGGCCTGTTCTGCATTCTGTGATTCACCTCCTATTACCTAATGTGTGGCAGATACACACGTTCACCCTTCATCTCAGCGGGGGAAGTTCAGGGTCATGTCTGTTGTCTGGGCCGTGGGTACGGAACAGCTCCAGCCCCTTCCATCATGTCCCGATTACCTCGCTAGTTATATTAACCATAGTGCTGTTTCTGGTACATTTTCTATATTTTTGCATCTGGCGGTGACTGAAGTTTAATTTGGTGTTAATCGAAGTAGAGAGTTAACAGATGTTCAAAATAAACGTGGGCAGAAGGCCCTTGCAGGCAAGTAATAACAAGGCTGGGATCCCTTAGCCCAATCCTTAGACATAGAAGAAGCGCTGGAGCCTTTGATGGCAGAGCAGTGACAATGGGTGGGGAGTAACACCGAGTGTTTAGAGTGAAACAACTCAGGACAGGACTGTAAGCCTCATCTCAATTTTTAACAACTTCTCACTTGCCAAGCACTCAGCCTCGACTCAGATGGAAACCTCCTCGGAAAGCTCCTTCTGAGTTCTCACCTTGAATCCTTGGTACCTAGTATCAGGCGAGCCACAGTGGACATTCAAGAGTTTGCTTAATATGTGAATTAATTATTGGGTAAAATACTGTACCCAGAGGCCAGAGCTTCAAAACAGTGAAGGTCGAATAATCAAGTGAAGCTTTTCAAAAATAGAAAATTACATTTAAAGCTGGCCTGGGTTCATTACCTCCACCATTCCATGTGCCGCCATAACATTATAGGAGGGCCTGTTATTGACCTCGTTTAAGAGATGAGAACACACAGTTCCACAAGGCTCAGCAATGCATTCACCCTTATTCAGCAAATGGGGGAAGGACCAGGATTCCAGCTCCCTCTGGCTCTAGGACCTTGGTTTTACATTCTTTTATTTATTTATTTATTTACTTTTGCTGACAAAGCAAGGAAAGGGCACCTGGGTGGAGAGTAGGAGAGTAAGGGAACCCAGAAGAACAGCTCTGTCACATGGCTTGCAGTCTCGGGTTTTATGGTGATGGGATTACTTTCTGGGTTGTCTTATTCTTTTAAAGTCATGTGCTGAAGAATTGATGATTTTGAATTGCTGTGTTGGAGAAGACTCTTAAGAGTCCCTTGGACTGCAAGGAGTTCAAACCAGACAATCCTAAAGGAAATCTACCCTGAATGTTCATTGGAAGGACTGATGCTGGAGCCACCTGTTGCAAAGAGCTGACTTGCTGGAAAGACCCAAGACCCAGGCTGAAAAAGCCTGGCATGCTGTAGCCCATGGGGTCACAAAGAGTTGGACATGACTTAGCAACTGAACAACAATAACAACACAACAGAGCCATGCTTCTGAACCTTAGTGGCATGTTAGAATCGGCTGAGACTTGCAAAGAAAACCTGGCCCTGCCCACAAAGATTCTGATTGCATTGGGCTTGAACAGGGCCTGGGCGTGGGATTTGCTAATGCTTCCCACCTTCAGCCACGCAGTCCATCTTTCCACCTTCTGGAACTGTGTTCTAAAGGTGGGCTTTGGCCAAGGGAGCAGCTCATCTACAGTATCTCAAGCTCTTTTATTCTCAAGTGGCCTTCACCCAGCATTAGCTGGGGCATGTGGGACCCCTGGGTGCTGGAGCTCCCATGCGGGTCTCCTGCCATGAGCATGTGACCCAGGGTTGTCCAAATACCATGCCATCCATTTCTGTGTGTCATGACTTGAAGAAGCCTGAAAAGCACCACCTTAGATGGGATAGTGGGATAAATGAGTCTTGTTCTTTGCCGCTGGGTTTCAGGAGGCTCTTTTTCCATGCCCCATGTCCAGCATACACACCCTTCCCACAGCAAGGGGCAAAGTTGGCCTTGGACCAGTGACCTTGCCACCTGTTGATGGCTGCTGGGTTGCACCTGTTTAGAGAAATCCATTAGGAAAACTTTCAGGGACCAGCTTTGGCCCTGGCATGCTGTGCCCAGGGGGAGGAATGGTCTAGGGGATGCCAGGACAGGTAAGGCTGCTCATCAGGTTAGGGGGCTCTAAGCCCATTGATGCGTCACTCACCACCTCTCTGCTGGGCTCCTCCTTGTCTGTTAAAGCAGTGAACCCGAGTGCAAGATGCTATAGACTATCTCACATTCACACCGCTGTGCAAAATGCACATGCATGCACCCATCAGAAACATTTAAAGACTTTTAAAATGTGTTTCTAAAACATGCCCCCTAAGCTTACACTTCAGGTTTTAAGTCAAATAATAGGTCTACCAGTTGTCTTCAGCAACTTGCACTGTGCCTGGCAATGCTGGGTAAATATTTGTTGAATGAGTTTTGCTTTATTGAGTGGCATGAGTTTTGCTCTGACCTAGAGCAGCTTAACCACCTCAGGGCTGCTTCAGCTCAACCACATTTTGAATCATCAGATGCTACGGTGATGTCAGATGTTAATAGCAGGCCTAGTCCAATCTGGGCAGCAAAGATTATAATCCCATTCTCTTCAAAGCAGAGTCTAGAAAGAGATTTTCTAGTCTAATTACCTTGAATCAAAAAAGAAGAAGGAGAAGGGAGCCATCAGTCTGGTCATAACCCAGACACCCAGGAACCAGATGAACAGAAGGGTAACACCTGCCTTCAGAATGTTTTCCTCCCACTGATAATGTCCTCCCTGAACCTCTCAGATCAGCGTCATCTCCAGATGCTTGGGGAAAAAATGGTGCAGGTTCCTCCGCTCCGCCCATGTGTATCCCAGGATGTGAGGGAAATGAGCAGTTTCCACTGACATCCAGTTGATCCACCTACATCTCAGAGTTTGGGCCCCAGATCTGCAGAGGACTGTAAAACATGAACGCATCCACCTGCAGCCTGGTGGAAACGATGGTGGCGTGGCCAGGGACACATTGTTAGCGAGATGCTTTTCTTATTGAGTCTTTTTGATTCTCAGCACTTGGGACTATAATACGGACTGTGCTCATTTTGATCTGTCACAATGAATAATGTCCTTGAGCAACACCAATGTCGGTTTTGCTCTGTGTTTATAATCGTATTTTCATATTTCCTGAAGAAAGTACTTTTATAATAAACTATATATTCTATTTACTTACTTGAAAAAGTTAATTTGTAGGTATTTCACAGAAGATTCCAATCATCTCATCCAAGGTTAACATGTGACAAATATGTTCCGCTTTACTGTGTTGTTGAGAACAATTCCATTAAAAGGGCTTAAAATTACCAACATTATTTTACACAACCCAGCTCACAAATCTCCCACGACTTGGGTTCCCCAAACCCTTTAGTTTCTGTTGGTTATGTAATTCTGATTCTGGTTGAGTGCTTTGAGAGCTTTTTCATGGCAGAGGAGAACCAACATTAATTTTAGGTGAATTTCCAAAAGACAGACTACATTTTGGCTCCATAGGGAGTTTTGTGAGTAGAATATTACACCTCACTGCTTGTGTCTACCATATCGGCCTTGATGCCATCTTCCCAAATTGCTGTGGTCTACAGAGAACTCTCTGTATCTCCCTGTATCAAAAACACAGCAAGGTATGTATGCTATATGTATTCTTGGCTGGAATAAACAATGTATAAGTCATTCTAAAGTTGAAGGATCTTTTTTATGACACCAATGCAGAAACTAAACTTTTCTCCTCTTCCAAAGAGAAGCATTTATTCAAAACAAAAGCACATGGTGTTACAATTTGCATGTAAATTCTGAGGACTTAAGAAAAATTCTGAAAGTCACAGTGAAGGATCCCTTATGGGTCCACTGGACACCCACATGTCCTCAGCCGAAGCCTGAGCTGTGGTGCGAGATATATCCGTTTCTGTGTCTGGCAGTTCTTTCTATTATTGACATATAAATAACTGATATTAAAATGCCACTTATTTTCATTAGAAATGCAGGATTCATTGTCTCAAATCGATGAATTATTAATATTCTGCTTCCAAATGGTAACTCTCAAGGTGCCTGGAGATAGAAAGTTGTGACAATCTGTCTGCAAAGCAGCAAGCTGAAATGGGTACATAAGGCTTTACATGTGGCTTCCGATTGTGCCCAGGGTGGTCCTGGTGGGAGGTGAAGGATGTGAGAGGTGGCGGGGGATGAGAAGTCAGCTGTGCTCTTACGGGCATATGCTTTTCCTGTAGTCTTATTCCCAAGGCAGACACCTAGGAGTTCCAACTGGGTGGCAATTCCGTTTGCCAGAAAAACATTAAAAAAAAAAAAAAATTGGTCCCACAGATGTAACAGGGTTTTGCTGGACTGTCTGAATCTAATCAAGACACAGAGTCAGTAGAAATGACACCATCATTTGGATGACGTTCTCCTGCTGCCACGTAGATGCCACGTGTCGGTTTGCCTAGTGTATTTTTTTTCGGTGGTAATGATTATTTTTACTCCTGCGAAACTTCTCTTACTGTGTCGCATATTCAGAAGATAAATGACCACTGTGTACGTCAGCTAACCGCCACTTTCAAACAGTGGCCTTCCTCGCCCGGCTCAGAGGGCTTCGGAACTAAAGGTGAATCTCAACTCGCCCAAACTTGTTTCAATGATTGGAACCAAACGTGCTTCAGAGCTCCCACCTGGCCTTGTGAGGGCTTGGTGAGGCCCCGGCCACCCCTCCAAAAACTGACTTTAAAAAACATAGCTTAGGAGGCCCTGAGGGCTTCAGACCTTACCTCAGAAATGAAACTTCTAGTCTCGAAGTGGTACAAAACAGTCACTGTCAAAGAAAAAAGAAGGATTTTTTTCCCCCTTCTATTCACTGTGAACTAATACTTATTCATTTAGCCTAGTGACAGTAAAAGATTGCAAAGGCAAATACAGGCTACTTAAATGTAAAGAAATTTTATAATCTGTTATAAAAAGCAGATCACTAATACAACACTGTAAATCAACTATACTTCAATAAAAAGGGAAAAAAATCAGATCAATAGTCCAAGAAAACTTTGTCCTCTTGACAGAGAGAAAACCAAATTCTAACTTTGTACCACTTTATATATTAAAATGTGTTCCAATCTTAACCAGTTCTGACAACGTATAAAACTCCTTTATCAAGGGTGTTTCCCGCCCCCATAAAACTTCTACAGATTCTCTTCACCTTCAGATTTCTTCCTTTTCTCATTTTCTCTTTTTTTTAACCTGGGGGAAAAGGAAGGATATACATTTAAGTATATCTGGCTAGCCCATAATCTTAGGGACCCTGAGGAAGGTACTTCATCACAATACAATCATTTTGGTGATACATTGCGAAAAGAATAAGGTGGCATGAAGGGTGGAATTCGGAGAAGATTGCTGGACATGTTAAGTGAAAGTGTTAGTCGCTCAGTCATATTTGACTCTTTGAGATCCCATGGACTGTAGCCGCCAGGCTCCTCTATCCATGGACTTTCCCAGGCAAGAATATTGGAATGGATAGCCATTTCCTTCTCCAGGGGATCTTCCCAACTCAGGGATGGAACCCAGATATCCTGCATTACAGGCAGATTCTTTACTGTCTAATCCATGTTAAAATGTACTTGAACAAGGTTATAACAGCTTAATGAACTTAGGGAGCTGTGAGCAGTGCAATTGAAGTTCTGGTCTCCACTCTAGCAAACAATCTATGATGATTACAAAAACCCAACAGTCATGATAACAGTTTGTATTTCCAGGTACATATCCTGCCAGGCTCTTATTCTTATACACGTTTGTAAAACTTACATGTAGATTTTTTTAAACTTTGAGAAAGTAGTTATTTGTAAAAAGCAGCTTTTGTTTTAGTGCACTTTCCCTTGAGACTCAAATAAAAAGTTATGGGAGCAACGGATATGGGAAACAGTGGTATCAAGTGACTTCTGCAGTTCGTCCCATTTATATGGTCACAGTAAGGAAGAGGAAACATGAGAAAATCTTGTCATTAGCAGTGAGACTTTTTTTTTTCTTTAAATGTGTTGTAGGTCAGGACGTGGTGCTGGTTTTTGTTGGAAGGGATGAGGAGAAACATCGATAGATACACCTACCGCCCAGTGAGTCTATGGACTGGCTTGGTGCCTTTGGGTAAATTCTTATACTATGATAAACCAAGCCTGAGTCCCAGAAGGGCGTAGACAGTTGCACAAGATACACACACACCTATGACAACGCATTGTTGACCCTGGTGCAGCCAAAGGCAGGTGCTGTCAGTAAGCACCCTCCTGATTTCTCAACCCCCCACACCCGAGAATGTTGTCTTTGAATCATGAGCTGATAAAAACTTCATATTTTTCACATGTCACTTTTGATTTAGTGACTGTGTAAATAATCTTGCAACATAAATTCAAAATCTTAAGCCTCTCAGAGTACAAAGCTAACCAGGCACATCATCCTTCATGATTTGAAGAGATAATTGAACGGTGTTTTCAACAAAAAGGGTGGTATGGATATTTTATATATTCTTTAAAACGTTTAGATGCCTTTGAAGCTGTGTAAATATGACTTGTCTGGTTAGCAGCTTGCTTTCCTTCTTAGCTTCTGAGGTGGTATAACTCACAGTCCTGGGGCTAAATCTCCTCCCTTTTGGCTTTGTCATCTCAAAGCCTAGTTTGTGAAAGTGTTTTTAAGCCTCTTAGTCACTCTGAAGGCATACAGTGACAGAATAATTCATTTTCATTCATCTAACCACCTTTCAATCCTCCTGAGTTTTTGAATGATGCTCTGTTATAAGACCTTTGAACAGTGTCAGTAATGGCTCTGTGTGTGTGGCGGGGGTGGGGGTAGGGGGTGTTTGTGTGTGTGTGTAGGAGCAGGAAAGGGATACAGAGGAGTCAGTATAGATTCACTTACTTTCTTCCATACATCTCCTTTTAAGTTTTCACAAAGCATTTACATAGTCTTTAGGTAAATTGTATTTTTCTTTTTCTGTTTTATCGAGCACTGTGTGAAGCCTCTGGTTTTTCACATTTAGGTACTATGCAAAATATGTAAATGCTTTGTTGTAAACTGCTGTTTTGCTGGCCCCATTACAAGTAGGAAAACACTGTTAAATTGAATTTGAAAAAAACAGCTGGCTTCACCATAGCCCTCTCATAGTGTCATATAATTAATAAGATGTTTTTATTTGAAAGGACTGCTGTGATATACTATGAGCCAATTCCAACAGGCTGGGGTAGTAAGACAGCAGAGGAAATGGGAAGAGGCTCCAGTCCACATCCTGTTGTTGCTGATAGTCTCCAAGTACACTGCAGAGAATGAGGGGCCACAGTCATAGGGGGCTGGGCTGAGTCCCTTCCCCATATGAGGGAGATTGATGACACAGATGGAGGAGTCAGTCACAGAGAAAGGCACTCCTTCAGTAGTTGGGGCTGCCGATACTCAGAATCCTGGGAATAAGATCACTCAAAAAAAGGTTAGGAATTTCCATTATGGTCCGATGGTTAAGACTCCACGCTTCCTTTGTACAGTGTATGGATGGGATCCCTGGTCAAGGAACTAAGATCCTGCATGCTGTATGGCACAGCCAAAAATTATTATTATTATTTAAAAATACATGTTAAAACAGTAGGTTAAGTTCAGCAGGAACATATGCAAGGGTTTGCTTATGTGACGAGAAAACTGGAGTGGAGCAAGATGCAGACGGTTGGCAGGAGGTGCTGGAGCTGGAGTTCTGGAACAGACAAACACTGAGAGTTGGGGACGACGACGAGAGTGGGCTGGCCCTCTCTTCCAGGTTGGGAGGCTGCACAGCTCAGCCACCCTCAGCTAGCGATCTGGTGGCTCTACGCCTCAGCATCTCCACTACTCACATCACAGTATCACTTGTACATACTCTCGAGTTCTGGTGAGGATTAAATCTGCTAATCCACAGAGGTTTTAGCAGCATTCCTAACATAAATTTGGGCTTCCCTGGTGGCTCAGATGGTAAAGAATCTGCCTGCAATGCAGGAGCCCAGATTTGATCTCTGGGTGAGGTAGGTCTCCCTGTAGAACGGAATAGCAACCCACTCCAGTATTCTTGCCTGGAGAATTCCATGGACAGAGGAGCCTGGTGGGCTACGATCCGGTCCATAGGGTTGCAAAGAGACACAAGCGACTGACATTTTCACACTTAACAGAAACTCAAATAATGTTAGCTATTATAACATTTTTTTTCCTCTGAATAGTAATTATATTGTAAACTGAAAAACATATTCTAGAGTCTTAAATCAAGAGTATGTCACAAATACCTCTAAATATAGAACAGCCAGTGGGGAGGAGGGTGGGGGTGGGCTGGGGAGAGACCTCTGCACACGTGCGGGCTTGCCTGCCTCCAGAGAAAGCAAGGGGAAGGTAAAGCAGAAACCACTGGAGCCGAAAATACCAAAGTGGGCTCCCATGAGACACAGTGATGCTCTGATCCAGGCCTGGTCTAAAAAGTAGTGGTAAACCCCAGGAACCATTTGAAAGCAGACACTTGTTCAAACCAGAGCAGGTGATCTAAAACATTGTCTTCCAAATCAAGGTGCTCAACAGGATTTTCTGTGCAGTTGGATTCTGTTTTGGCATTGCACATCTTGTCCACGGTATGAAAAGCTGTCAGCGCTGACTGAGCCCAGGCTTGACCGAGAAGCAGAAGAATCACTGGGCAGGAAGAGAGCCGCTCCGAGCGAGACCCTGCGGCCTGCTGCCTCCACGCCGGTTAACTGACGGCAGGGTCCTCCCTTCTGAGATGCAAGTGATGGTATCTACCTAGCAGAGCTGGCACCCTGCAGGTGGTGGACACTCAGTAAATGGAGCTCATGTCAGACATCCACTTCTTCCTCATAAAAATTCTTTGGATGGGCTATTATCCCCTTCCTCAGATGAAGAAATCAAAACTCAAACCAATTTGGTCTTGAAGATGGTAAAGCCAGGATTCCCGCAGGTCTGCTGAGTCAGAGCTGAACTTCCAGGGGCTCCTGAGAGATGACTGAAAGCAAGCTGCTGTGCCATCACTTGCTCCACTCAGGCCAACACTTTGACAGAGGCGCTCTTCGCGCTGTTTCTCGCCTGAAATCCCTCCCTCAAGCCCTTGTGCCCTTCTCTTTATGCCTGGCGGTCCTGAAGACCCAGACTAGCATTGCTTCCTACAGGAAGCCCTCCCTGCCTGCCCCAGGCTGGCTGGTCCCTGTCCTTTGTCCTTCTGTAGCACCCAGCTGGCCCGAACCGTGCTCATCTGAGTGGGCTCTAGGACTTCGCTGGGGGTCCAGGAGTAAGGATCCACCTTCCAGCGAAAGGGGCGTAGCTTCTACCCCTGGTCAGGGAGCTAAGATCCTGAATGCCTAGGGGCCAAAAACACAAAACGCAAAACAAAAGCACTCTTATCACAAATTCAATAAAGACTTTAAAAGGGTTCCACATCAAAAAAATTAAGTTAAAAAATAAGAGATTCAGCAGAGTACCCAGGAACATGACAAGTATTCAAGAAATGTACGAGCAGAAAGCCTACTTTGGTAAATTCCAGTGGTGGTTTTTCAAAACAAGTTAATTATAATACATTTTGTATAGTAACCAATTAAAGTAACTCTCTAACTTAAAAAATTTTCCCTGTGTGTCATGAGAAGGACTAGCTCCCCCTCCCCACCAGTGGCCCTGGGCTCCCCTTGAAGCCATCCGTATTGCTGTCAACTAGCAATTCTCCACAACGCTGAGTGCCAGAATTGCTGGTGCGCTCATATATTTTTTTATATTTTAAACTTGCCTTTCTTTTTCTCCCCTGCTTTCTTCAGCTCTGTGAATCATTTAAGAAAATGATGCTGCCACAGGGAACAGGTACTGGAAACATTACTTCCTCATAAGTAGATATAATTTGTTTTGTTTGCTTTTCCTTAGAAGGTATTTTCTCTCTTAAATTACTTCTGTCCATTTCTGTAACAAGCTCTGAATTCATTTTTATCTGTGTTCCTGAAATATCAATGAAACTTCCCAAGTGTGGAAACTCTACCCAACTATTTCTCAAATTTTGTAAACAATTATATGCAAATTAAATACTGTTCAATAAGTAAGGATTCTCTAACAGTGAGTTGACTGGTGTTTTTCATTTTTGGGGATTTTTACATTACAATAATACCCAGCATAGCATCACCTCTCCCCATTTTAAGAAAAACTTTTTATTATGGATATTATTCTTTTTTTTTTTTGGCCATATGACTTGTGGGACTTTAATTCCCCAAGGATTGAATCGAGATCCTTGGTAGTGAGACAGCAGAGTCCACTGGATTGCCAGGAAATTCCCTATTATGGACATTTAAAAATATATGCAAAGCAACTATACCATAATAAAAACTAATTTTAAAAATATGTAAAAATAGAATGTGAAATGAAGACTCCTGCATTTCAAAAGTTTCTGGTATCAACCTAGCATTTCTCTTCCTTCCACCTGTTCTATTTCCCTGCTCTCCCATGCCAGTAGAAAGGAGGGAAGGGGACCCTTTGGTTGCAGTGCTGATTTTTCTTTAAAAAAAAAAAAAAGCCACAAAACTTTTAAAATGTATTTGGCTCTGCAGGGTCTTAAGTTTTGGCATGCAAGATCTTCAGTATTTGCTGTGGAATGGGAACTCTTAGTTGCTACATGTGGGATCTAGTTCCCTGACCAGGGATTGAACCTGGGCCCCCTGCACTGGGAGCTCAGAGATGTAGCCACTGGCCCACCAGGCAAGTCCCAGTGCTGATTTTTCTCTGCTTTTCTTTCCTTCCTTGCTGTTCCAAGTTTAGGTTCCACTACCTCTCGTTCATGTACCCACACCTACAAATATACTCACTCCCACCCACACACTTATACATCTGCACAAACACACACCTTCCCCCAGCCCTCTATCTCATTTGCTGTCTTCCTTAGGTATCAAATATTAGGAGAGAAGCTTGGTTGAATCCAGGTCTCCTGCATTGCAGGCGGATTCTTTACCAGATGAGCCACAAGGGAAGCCCAGGAATACTGGAGTGGGTAACCTATCTTCTCCAGCGGAGAAGGTTTCCTGAGTTGCAGGTAGATTCCTTACCAGATGAGCTATCAGGGAGCTTGGGTTAGTAGGCTCTGAAAAGTATGAAGCCACAGTGCTTCTGAAAACAAAATTATTCAATAGAAAAAGGCTGTAAGTCAGATTTTTTTAAAGTAATATCCTACTGATTGGTGGACTCGTCACAGATTGTTTTTCTGTTTTGCTGCTTCTTCATTCTCTGTGCTTTTCTAGTTTTTAACAATGAGTAGTTATTGCTTTTATAATTTAAAAATATCCACCAAAAGTAATGCTCAAGAGGTCACTTGGATATTGCCTCTGAAACGGTTCACCAGCAAAATAAATCTGGACCGAAAACTAAACGAAACCTTTTCCTAAAGTTCAAACCATATATTCCATGGCTTGGAAGCCCAGAGGTGGAGAAGAAAAGGCTATTCTTGGCAAAGGAGAGCTGAGTGGGTGAAAGGTTCCACAACCCATGTCCTGCCTTTTCTCACCATCTTTATCCCTCGGTGTGTCTTTGGCACTTACCTCTCAACCCCACCCCTGGGCAGGGTCCTCTCCACCCTCCCTGAGCAAGTTAATCCTAGCATGGGCACTGCCCACAGGCCCTTGTCCTACCGCCTCCCTGCCCTGTAATTACCATGTGTGCACCAGCTCCTCCAAAGAGTTGAAAGGATTAACCTGCTTGCCTTGGGTAAAGTAGGGCCAGGTGCTTCATGTGGCCTGGGGTTCAGACAGCACAAGGACCACTGGGTGGATGGAGCTCAGAAGAGCTGGAAGCATCTCCAAGCTAAACTGCTTTAGCTGTAAAGTGACCGTTCCCACAGGGGGCTGGCAGAATTAAACGTAGGGGCACCGCACGTAATGGGACGCAAGAACTCAAGGTAAATGGAGTTGAAATACACCATTTCAGGTATACGCCTCAACCCAGAAGAAGTTTTCATTGTCCTAAGAATCCTGACTTTCCCATCTATTCTTGGGCCCCTATTATGTCATAGTTGTACCAACAGTTTGAAAGTAACCTCTGAAGTCTTGGGGTATTTTGGTTCGGTTCAGTTTGGTTTGGTTCAGTTTCCCTGAGCTTCAGCTTTTCCTCAGCTGTTAAGTAAATGATAGCTTCTCCACAAAGCTGGTAATAATCAAGCTTTCTTGAGATAACATGCAACACTAGCAAAGTCTTATTGAACTACTGTGCATTCCCCAAGGGATGTTGTTCATTTGTTGTCTTCTTGCATGTTTTAGGGTTTGTTTTTGTTTTTGTTTTTAGAAATAAAAACAGGCTTTAGAATGAGACCTAGGTTGGAGCCTGAGCCAAGTGATGGCCATTGTGGGCTCAGTGTTCTCATCTGTGAAATGGGAATAATATGGTCACCTTATAGGATCATTGTAAGAATGAAATGCAATGAAGCCTATAAAGCAGGCAGCTCCTTCTTTGACACATAATAATATTCAATCAGTAGTAACTACCATTAGAGCAGGTGTCCTCATAGACTTGAATGTGACCATCCTCTGCCCATCCCTGGGGCAGCATGGTGGGTTTACTGCCAACTCTGTCTAGCCAACTGTGCATCCTTGAGTCATTTCTCCATTTGTAAAATGGGAGGTTGGTCTAGGTCACGCTGGTGATCCTTAACCTCTAAAAATGTGGCCGGCTATTTAAGAAAACGTGCTGTGACAGTTCAGGGTGACAGAATGACCAACTTGAAATTATTTCAAATTGACAACATTGACTTGCTCCTCTTTAGTTTCTCTGCTCATCTGCCTTTGCACTGGTTCCCAGCTCAGCAGCTCATTAAACTTCCTTGGGGAGCGTTTAAGAGATGCAGATGCTTGGAGTCTAAACCCTGAGCAATAATTACATCAGAATATCTAGCACTGGGCATCTTTATTTTTTAAAAGGTCCCTAGGTAATTCCACTGTGCAACCAGGGTTCAGAAGCACTGCTCTATACAAATAACATAGTCAAAAACAAGGGAAAGGAGATAGGACTTGGATAAACTGCAAGCTGCCTCTGTGGGGAGATGTTATCTCAGAGATAGTGTTTTGATTTTCTCACTTCTAAATTTGCTCTTTTCCTAAACATTGCTGAGAGCATAGCCTGACATCAGTCCCCACCGCCCTCCAAACCAAACCCAAACTCCTTGACCTGCTTACACAGCTCTTCATGGTCTGACTTCTGCTGCCCGTCTCATTTTTCAGTTGGCCTGTCTCTATGCCCTAGTGGAGAGTAATCATATGGCAGGGTTTTTCTCTCCACCTTCAAGCCTTTGAATCTTCCCTATACCTGTCCTTTCTTATCTAACCTTAGCTTCCACCTCTGTACCAGCTTCTGCGGATCATTCAGGCTCTCCTGTGAACTTTCTTTTTCTTCCCTGACTGCTCCCACAGCCTACTCTGCACACCCACCGCACGCTCAGTCACACCACTTGATCTGCATTCGCAGCCCCACAGACTGTTAAATCCCATGAAACTCAAGAGTATGGTTTATTCCCCACTGCATTCCCTGTATTTCACATGATCAGGTTGAGTGAGTATTGGTGGAAAGAATGAACAAATAACTGAGTGACTATGCAATTTTAAAAAGAGAGAGAATTTTCTTTTTTTTGACCATGCAGCATGGCATGTGGGATGTATAGTTTCTTAACCAAGGATTGAACCCATGCTGCTTGCAGTGCAAGTGGGAAGTCTTAACTTTCTGGACCGCCAGGGAATTCCCAGGAAAGCAAAATTCTTAAGGAACTGAGTCACAGTTACATTAGAGAACCCAAGTCCTATAAATGATAGAATACACAAGAAAAAAATAAATTCTTAATGACTAATATTCACACTAAGCTAGGTCTCTTTCATTTAAGACCATTCTTTAATGCTGGGAGTGAGGAAGCAGGGTAACTTTTCACCAAAAGGAACTTAATTTCCTTGGTAGTTGGGCTGCATTATTTGCGGCATAATCAACAGACTTCTAACTAAAAAGCAAGAAAGAGAGCACATTTGAATGTCTGTTAATGTGTATTTTAAGTGAACCTTTATAATCCTCTACTCTTTGCGATCTGTAACCTCTGTTCATGGAATTCTCCAGACAAGTATACTGGAGTGGGTTGCCATTTCCTCCTCCAGGGACTCTTCCTGACCCAGGAATTGAACCCAGGCCTCCTGCATTGCAGGCAGATTCTTTACCATCTGAGCCACCAGGGAAGCCCAATCCTCTAGTTAATGAATTCACTTCAGTTCACTTCAGTCGCTCAGTCGTGTCCGACTCTTTGCGACCCCATGAATCATAGCACGCCAGGCCTCCCTGTCCATCACCATCTCCAGAGTTCACTCAGACTCACATCCATCAAGTCAGTGATGCCATCCAGCCATCTCATCCTCAGTCGTCCCCTTCTCCTCCTGCCCCGAATCCTTCCCAGCGTCAGAGTCTTTTCCAGTGAGTCAACTCTTCGCATGAGGTGGCCAAAGTACTGGAGTTTCAGCTTTAGCATCAGTCCTTCCAAAGAACACCCAGGACTGATCTCCTTCAGAATGGACTGGTTGGATCTCCTTGCAGTCCAAGGGACTCTCAAGAGTCTTCTCCAACACCACAGTTCAAAAGCATCAATTCTTCGGCGCTCAGCCTTCTTCACAGTCCAACTCTCACATCCATACATGACTACTGGAAAACCATAGCCTTGACTAGACGGACCTATTTGCACATAAAAATGATAGGATGCTTACAATTTACTTTAAAAATCCCAGAGCAGGGAGAGGGATGCAGAGAGGTACAGGTGAAATAAGACTGAACAAGAATTGATAGCTTTAGAAGCTGGATGGACACATGGGAGTTCATTATCGTATTTTCCCTGCTTTGGCATACAGGGAAACTGTCCAAAATAGAATGTTAAAAAAAATAAATGTCAGAAGAATAAAGCTGTGGGAGGAAGTTTTTCTCAGTACTGCCACTTGGTTCAGTGAGTGGTTTTTCTTTTTTTTAAAAAAAAAGGCAATACATCATCTGGAGCCAGCCTGGTCTTGGTCAGTTGAAAAACAGGAATGTTCTCCAAGGTTAGTAAACTATAATCAGGTCCACAGAGTTTTCAGGCACCAGAGTTTACAAGTCACAACAGTTGATTTGTAACTCCATTCATGTGTCTACAAGAAATATAGCCTGTGTCGATGTTCCTCTCTATTTGCTTAGCCAAACAATGCTCTTCCACAGCACAACCTCGAAACCAACCCGAGACCCCAGTTTACGATTGCTGGCACCACCCTGCCCTTCCACATTGTTTTCACAAATTCAAAACCTTCCTCCTTTTAAAGGTAGCAGAAATCAGCCCAGTGTCTCCTTTTTTTCACTTGTAGCATTTGTTGACTCAAACGCAGGGACTCTTTCTTTTCTGAGGGGCCTTTCACTGCAGGTGTGCATGCATTGACGCGGCCAGGAGCTCTTCCTTCCGAGCCTGCCCTCCCCCACCTCTCTGCTCCCAGTCAAGGATGCTGCTTCCACCTTTGGTACAGGAAGCAGGGAGGGTTTTCCCACCACCTTCAGGCCACGCCCTCCCCACCTTTGGCTCTGCAGAGTGCGCCCTCCCTTGCCTGGAGCAAGCTGGAAGGTTCCCTGCCTTGCTGACCCGCACTCCAGACAGCTCCATGGTGGGGTTTCTAATCTGTCAAGTAGCATCCTGTTCTTCCTCCCAGCTTCTTTTCCCACTGCCTCGCCTAAGGGCCGCAGCCACCTTCCTGTCCCCTTGCTGAGTCTCCTTTCAGACTTCCCCTCCTCTTGCCTGTGCATCTTTTGCTATTTCAGCTAAATCAGATGTAAAGGTGCTTCTTACTGCAACTGTGCAGTTTCTTGTTATCTGCTGGTGGTGGGGTTTTTGTTTTCATAGTATCCTAAAACCACTTCAGTTCAGTTCAGTCGCTCAGTTGTGTCCAACTCTGCGACCCCATGAACAGCAGCACACCAGGCCTCCCTGTCCATCACCAACTCCCGGAGTTCACTCAAACTCATGTCCATCAAGTCGGTGATGCCATCCAGCCATCTCATCCTCTGCCGTCCCCTTCGCCTCCTGCCCCCAATCCCTCCCAGCATCAGAGTCTTTTCCAATGAGTCAACTCTTCGCATGAGGTGGCCAGAGTACTGAAGTTTCAGCTTTAGCATTAGTCCTTCCAAAGAACACCCAGGACTGATCTCCTTTAGAATGGACTGGTTGGATCTCCTTGCCACTTAACATGACACTTTTCTCTCCTGTCTTGGAAAGGTCTGTAACAATACACCTCAGCCATGATTGTTCCTTTTAATCCTTTAAACCCTGTACCCTAAACTGCCCTCAGGCTTCAAAGAGCTGTTTTCCTGGAAATTTTTATTTGCTATTTTGGGGTACCTTCTTTTGCTGTCTTTTTGAGCATGCCATGACCCCTTTTGATTTTTCATCAACCCCAAGAAAAGGGGTAATTTTATAAAAGAATAGAGATGCTGAGAAGTTGATTCGCTCAGATTGCAGCTAGTAACTAGCCAAGCCTCATTCCTCTCCCTCTTTCAGTCACTCCTTTCCTCATTCACTCCATGAAGATTTATTTGATCACTTTCTGTGTTGGCTCACTTCCAAGCCTAGATTTTGAAAATGAGCTTTTAAAAATTAAAAGCCTGGGATTTATTTAAAAATAAAATATTTACTTTTCATCTCATTAGTAAAGTGACTTGTAATCATTGATATTAATTTATCTCAGGCCACAAAAATAATCAGTGTACACATTTGGATTTCATTATAAAACTCTTGCCAAACAAATCTAAGATAGACACGAAATCTCTAGACCTCAAGTATTCATTCAGTAGTGGTGATTCTTTTCATTCCGATCATTGTAGGGAGGCCCCTTTAAGATCAAACAGACTGTACCCAACTCCCCCAGTGCTACTTGACTAGTTGGGCAAGTTACTCATCATTTTGAGCCTATTTCTTCATCTTTAAAAGGAGGATAATGGATTTGTTACATAAAGTGCTTAGATGAGGGCAAGATATATAGAAAGCAGTTAATAAATATAACTCCCTCTTCTTCCACTGTCAACTGTAAATTTATCATTAACAGTGAAGAGTAGAATGTTTTAATAACAGGCAAACAAGTCTCATTCTTTCCCATCCTGCACCAAACTGTCCTGGAAACACTACACATAAGTGACTAAGGGTGTTTTAGTTTTGCTACCTCTTCTTTACATAGTCTACCATTTGACTGATGTGTTTATAAGAAATGAATGACAAGGTAGCATGCAAGGTAGAATCCTTGGATGATTGTAATCTACACCCTACATGATCACCCTCAATTCATGGAAAGTTGGATGAAAACAGTAGTTGAGAAAAATATATTGGGTTTTAAGGATATGATCTGACTGACTAGTTGCTTTCTTCTTTGCACCTACTACCTTCAGGTAGGACAGGAGTTTTCTAATTATCTTTAAAAGATTATTTATTGAAGCACATTCACAAGTCATTCTTTCTTGGGAAAGAGGGGAGCCGCTTTCCTATTTGTTGGTTGGTTTGCTGTATTTTAAGAGGGGTGGAATTATCAATTTAGCATTACATCTGTCCCATTTCAAAAATAAGACTAGGAAATGAATGATTTCAAAATCATCATCAGAGCAATAAAATGGTGTTCCAAATCAGAGAGAGACTTGTTATGAGTTCCACAAAAATCTTTTCTTTAAAAATGGAACCATTTTCCTGCCTACACTTTTAATGAAAGTCAAATGTACCTCTTGGCAAAGGAAAAGATTTCAAGTGTGTAAATTCTGTTTTCTGATACAGGATATTTATTTTTCATTAGCCAGCCCTCTAGTTGTTCATAGTATAGATGTGACCACTTTCTATTAACTGAGTGCATACTAAAGTGTATAAGTTCAGCCTGCCTTAAAGAGATGAATGATATTGGATACAAAATGCTTTAGCTATAGCACACTTTTCAAATGTTAACTGTAAACAGGAAACACATATTATAGATTCCTGTTTTTAAAAATTACCCATTGCCACTTACGTTCTAGAACTAGGTCATATTTTTTGGGTGGTCAAATGTTTATATTTTATAATGATTCCTGGCTGTTACAAATGATTTTTGCTGAGACCTAGGAAACTAGACTGCATATTGTTAATGAAAAACATATACTCTTAGATGAGTGATATTCTCAGTGATTCATTTTTATAATTAAATGTAGATGTTAGCATATAGACATTGCTTTACTTTTAGAAAATATGGGACTTGTGGGTAGAGAAAGCTCAGAAAACAGATTTCTTAAAAACAAAAATGCACTTTTTTTTGGTAGACTCTATTTAAAAGACACTTGGGAGCAGTCACACTTTTTTTTGGTAATGGCAGAGAAGGTTGTTTTAAGTAACACAGAGGGAAAGACATGATCTTCCATTAAAGTGACAGCACTTAGCCATAATCACCATGTCAGGAACATCTTCTTTACAGGTAAAAGACACTGAATAATAGAATTACTTGAGAAAGCTTGTGACTATTTTGAATTGTCTGGTCTTCAGATATTTATCAAGCAGGGGCCAGTACTTCTCAGGGAACCGTAACTACGTAGCGGGGTGATTTTCCCTGACTGCCAGCTTCAAAAGTGCTGCCTTTGACAGTGACACAAAACAGTAGCTTTCAGTCTTAGTGGCCGAACGATTGATTCTAATTGTCTTCACTGTTCCCTCTTTCCTATCGCAGAATCGGAAGACTTTTTGATGGTACAGAGCCCATTGTTTTGGACAGTCTCAAACAGCACTATTTCATTGACAGAGATGGACAGATGTTCAGATATATCTTGAATTTTCTACGAACATCAAAACTCCTCATTCCTGATGATTTCAAGGTGAGGGATTCATATTAAATTAACAACAGCCTAAATATGTGCTTTTTTTTAAATGTGCTCCCCAAAATATTTCTAGCTCTACATTTTTAACATACGCCGACTTTAATGGCATCAGAGGTTTCTGACATGGTTATACCATCTTTGTGGAATAAAGTATATGGTCATGGACGTTTACAGCCAAAAGAGGGTGGCTTTTAGGTAAAGAATAGAATTATAATCCATTTTAATATATTGAAAATGAATTGATTATATTCAAAGGTTATCTCTGATAAGTCTTAGGTAGAGAATAAAAGGAAACCTCTTTAGCTCAATAAAGACTTTTTCTCCCAGAAATTTAAAGCAAGCATTATGCTTACCAGTAAAATTTTAGAGTTGTTCCCTTTCGAAATTACTAACAAGTGTTAGACTTAGTCCTGCAAGGTGCTGGAAACTCTAAGCAGTGAAATTAGACAACAAAAAGAAATAGAAACAGTTAATATTAGAAGGGAATATATAAAAATGTTATCTTTGCAGCTCCTTAATACTTCTCTGAATAGAAGATTCTAAAGAATCAACTAAATATCATTAAAACAAATAAAGAGCTCATTAAAGCATCCATATTCAAGGTCCCAGTATATTGCGATTAATAGCTTACTACCAAAGCCAATCATAAAATGTAATGGGAAAATATACCACTTACAGTAGCAACAAAAATTATAACACCCAGGAATAGACTTAAGAAATATGCAAAGTCGGATGAAGAAAACTATAAATCACTACATGCAAGTTTAAAACAAGAATTGAATAAATGAAGGGACATTCGTGTGCTTGGATGAGAAGCCTCAATATTGCTGAGATGTCAGCTATGCTCAGACTATCTTATACATTCAGTGCAAACCCACTTAAGTCATAGATTTTTTTTTCAATGAATTTGACCCATTTATAAAATTTGTGTAGAAGAAAAAAAGGCTTAAGGATAGCTTAAAAAGTGATATTGTACAGCAGAAACCAACACAACATTTTAAAGCAGTTATCCTCCAGTTTGAAAAAAAAAGAATAGCTAAAAAATATTTGGTGGTGATAGAAATGGTGGATGTTTCATATCAAACATCACACATACTACAGTGATACAGAATAGCATTGAAACATGTATACTATCATGTAGGAAATGAAGCGCCAGCCTATGTTCGATACAGGATACAGGATGCTTGGGGCTGGTGCACAGGGATGATCCAGAGAGATGATGTGGGGTGGGAGGTGGGAGGGGGATTCAGGATTGGGAGCTCGTATACACCTGTGGCGGATTCATGTCAATGTGTGGCAAAACCAATATGGTATTATAAAGTAAAATAAAGTAAAAATAAAATTAAAAATAAATAAATAAAAACAATACCAAAAAAAAAGGAAAGTGTGATCCTAATAGATGCTAAAATATACATATAGATCAACGGGACAAAACACGATTGGGAGAGAGTGTGTGTGTATGTTGGAATTTGATATATTATCAATGTGGTATTTCCAATTGGTGGGAAATGAAAAGAATAGTCAGTAATTGCCACTGAGACAGCTGAAACCAAGACCTTTGGAAAAATGTAAAGCCAGAGCCCTGTCTGTATCATAAGTTAGTAGAAATTCCAGGGATAAACATAAAAAGTAAAGCTATAGAAGTATTAGAAGAAAATGAAATTCCACAAAAGTATAATTGTTAGGCAGAGAAGACCTACTTGGGCAAAACTTAACTACCCAGAAGGCATCCTTAAAAAAAAAAAAATATTGCTGATTTAAAGACACTATAAACAAAACACAAGTGTCAGATGAGGAGAAATATTTACAGTGAAAAATTAATATCCATCATAAAAGAGCTCCTAAACATCTACAATATTCTGGCCACCTGATACGAAGAGCTGACTCTATGGAAAAGACCCTGATGCTGCGAAAGACTGAAGGCAGGAGATGGGGACGACAGAGGATGGGATGGTTGGATGGCATCACCGACTCAAAAGACATGAGTTTGAGCCAACTCTAGGAGTTGATGATGGACAGGGAGGCCTGGAGTCCACGGGGTCGCAAAAAGTCAAACACGACTGAGCAAGTGAACTGAACTGAAACATCTACAAGAAACATGGAAACAACCCAATGGAAAACATTTAAAAATATAAACAAGTTTCTCAACAGAATAGAAATTGCCACTAAATGTTTGAAAATATATTCAATCTCTTTAGTATCAAAGAAGCAGAACTTAAATATATATCAGATTGGCCAATCTGGCAGAACTTTATATCAGGTTGGCAAAAGTTTAAAACATTGGTAATACATAGTATTGAGGAACAGTGTGCTTGGGAGTGAAAACTATTAAATGTTTTTGGAAGACAATTTAGTGGTAGTGCTGTGTGCTTATTCACTCAGTCGTATCCGACTCACCGCAACCCCATGGACTAAAGCCTGCCAAGCTCCTCTGTTTATGATGATTCTCCAGGCAAGAGTACTGGAGTGGGTTGCCATGCCCTCCTCCAGGGGAATGTTCCCAATGCAAGAATCAAAACCAGGTCTGTCTCATTGCAAGTGGGTTCTTGCAATCCAGGGAAGCCCAAGATACCGTATTAAGGAACAATGTGTTTGGGAGTGAAAACTATGAAATACTTTTGGAGGACAATTTAGTGGTAGTTTCAAAATTTTTAAATTATAGCAATTTCATGTCTATTCATTTCCAGAAGTAACACATAAATATTCAGATACATGTACTTAGAATGTTTAACAATTCCATGTCTTTTCATTTATTTCTAGAAATAACATAAATATTCCAAGATACAAGTACATAGACTATAGTTATATTTGTTATAGCAAAACTGGACACAGTTAAAAATGCTTAACAATGGCAGATGGTTACAAAATGTTATAGACTATTCATACTATGGATTAGTTGATGTGTGGGGAAAAAATAAGATTTTATTCAATGAAAATATTAAGTTGTAGAATATGTATAATATGTTTCTATTCATGTAAAAATTATGCATATATATGTGTAAATAGATAGAAAAAGATCTAGAAGTGCCAAGTCATGTCCAACTCTGTGCAACCCCAAGGAATATATCCCTCCAGACTCCTCTGTCCATGGGATTTTGAAGGCAAGATTACTGGAGTGAGATGCCATTTCCTCCTCAGGGGATCTTTCTGATCCAGGGATCAAACCTGGGTCTCTTTCATCTCCTGCACTGGCAAGTGGGTTCTGTACCACTGCACCAAGAGAAGAATAGATCTTAAAATTAGCAGGGATCTGAAGGGCCTCTCCTTCGGGACTTTAAACAGTGGGGCCTGTGCCAGGCATGATTAGCCAGCCATATGGAAAAGAGTATAGAAGAGTCGTGTCATGTACACATGTTGCTTCCATGAGAACAATATACACTTGGCAGAAAACTAAGAGTAATAACTACAGTGAGCTTGTGGAGCTCCCTGCAGCCCTGGAATGAGTTGGAGGAATTCTCCTGGCCCTGCTGCTCCCCAGCCAGTGGCAGTTCCTGGGAACCTTCCAGAGCCGGCCTCTCTTGGTGTTGAGCCCAGTTCCAGCGTTTACAGATGTGGGAAGTTGGTTTGTGCAACGTGGCTCCTAAGTGAAAGTTGGCAGCTTTATCAGTGATGGTCTCTTCCAACACGGAAAGGAAACTGTCTTGCGGGTCTGTAATATGGCGCCTTACTAGGCGGTTTTCAAGGGTGCCCTTCACTGTATACATGCTTCTCTCTGCGTGCCCTTTCCTGCCAGCCCGCGAGTCTTCTTTTTCTTGGCGGGGGCGGGGGGGCAGTTGGCCATGAGTCATGCAGGATCTTACCTCCCCAACCAGAGATTAAACCCACAGCCCCTGCATTGAAAGGTGAAGTCTTAACCACTGGACCATCAGGGAGGTCTCCAGAGGGCAAGTCTTCTGTCTCCAACCAGCCCTCAGCCTAGAGCTGGGGACGCACCTGCTCAGCTGAGCAGAGCCAGCCGGTGGATGGTAGACAGCAGGCCCTATGTTTCCCAGGCCCACCGGCTGCAGAGTTGAGCATCTCCACGTGCTTCCCACACCAGCTGCCAAGGAAGAAGTTGAAAGAAAGAGGAAGAAAGTGAGGGCTGCTGCTAGAAAGCAGGCAGAGGCCCCCATGGAGATGCACTGGGTGAAGGGAGGAGTGGGGGAGGGGAGAGGGCGGCTGTGCGAGGTGGGGGGCTTTGGGCGTGACCCCAGCCTCTCTGCAGACCCAGAGCCCCAGGTGGCAGGCATTAGGGCTGGTAGAGCAAGTAGAGAAAGAACACCATGTGTGATTCCCGGGCAGCCACCGGACCAAAGGTGCTTACTCTCTGATGTTTTCCTAGAAGGAAGGCACTGGGACTTGGGAAGGGGGTAGGGGAGAAATGTCACCTTTATTTCTCTTTTTCAGAACCTTTACATAGATCGTTCATGCCCTCCTTAACCTGAGCTGCCCACCCAGGAGCTGGCCAGGCCCACTTCCTCATCCCCACTACCAAACCAGCTCCTCTTCCTTTGTGTCCTATCTCAGGAAAATGCCAGAATCTGCCTTTCTGCTCCAGTCTCACCCCTCCCACATCCATCCATCCATCGGCCCATGGAACGCTCCAGATACTTCTGGAATCAATCCACACCTCTTATCCCCGCTCCCTGGTCCAAGGTCCAGCAGCTCAGATGACTCATCACTGGTCTCCTCTCTTCCACCCTTACTCCTCCTCCACTCTCCATGTTGAAACCAGGATACTTCTTTTCATTAAACTTTCTGGGATCATTGTAGATCCTCATGAAGGTGTCAGAAACAGTAGACGGATCCCAGTTCCCCCTGGTGTAACTTCTTGCTGAATCTGACCGCAGCCTCACACTGGGATGTTGACCCTGATGCGGTCAAGGTCAAAACACTTCCGTCATGGCCAGTCCCCTCCTGTTGCCCTCTATGGCCATGCCTTTGTCCCTGTTCCCTCCCTATATCTCCCACTCCATCTCTCACCTAGGGACACTTATAAGAAACAAACTGTACTGGTACGTGCTCCTGCTTCAGACTCACTCTGGAGGGGCTTCCCGTTCATTGTTCATGGAGCAAAGCAGCACAGCCCTGTCAGAGCCCCCGAGACCCCCTGCCCATTTGGCTCTTACACCTGTGCCCCACCGTCTTCTTGTCCCCCTTCAGAGCAGACTGCTCCGTCTGTCTGATGCTCTTTCCCTGAGCTTGATTTATCACTTCTAGTTGTTTAGTCCCTAAATCTTGTCCGACTCTTTTGCGACTCCATGGACAGCAGCCCACCAGGCTCCTCTGTCCATGGGATTTCCCAGGCAAGAATACTGGAGTGGGTTGATGTTTCCTTCTCCAGGGGATTTTCCCAATCCAGGGATCAAACCCACATCTCTTGCTTGGCAGGTGGACTCTTTTTCACTGAGCCACCTAGGAAGCCCTATTTATCATTTAGGGGTCATCATATTCATCACTAAGCCATCCTGTGCCTAGTCTAGCTTGGATTTGCCTGTATCCCCGATTTTCCATGGTCACACACAGTGTATTTGTAATTATTTTTCTCTCTTGTTTAGCACTGTGTACCCAGCTGTATGGGCTTCCCAGGTGGTGCTGCTGCTGCTGCTGCTAAGTCGCTTCAGTCGTGGCCAACTCTGTGCGACCCCATAGACAGCAGCCTACCAGGCTCCCCGTCCCTGGGATTCTCCAGGCAAGGACACTGGAGTGGGTTGCCATTGCCTTCTCCAGGCGGTGCTAGTGGTAAAGAACTCACCTGCCAGTGCAGGAGACTTAAGACATGTGAGTGCTATGACAGTCACCTTGTGACCCTGAGGTGACAAGCATGAGGCCAGAATGTCAACACTGAAGATGACAGAACAGACAGACAGCGTCCTGTCCTTGGTCACATCACTGGGCAGATACGACTGCCAACAGCCAGGGACCCCTGACTTCTCATGTGAGAAAAACAAGTCTCCCTTAGTTTAAGGTGCTGTTGACTGGCTATTTCAACACTTGTGGCTGAGATTTAATATCACAGTTGTGTGCACGCGCGTGTGCTCTGTCACTTCAGCCGTGTTCGACTCTTTGTGACCCAATGGGCTGCAGCCTACCAGGCTCCTCTGTCCATGGGATTTCCCAGGCAAGCCAATGTGCCTCGGGTTGGCTAGGCCCTCATGCCACAACTGCCGAGCCCAGTCGCCTCAACCAGAGATCCTGTGTGCCACAACTAAGACCCAGGGCAGCCAAAGATAAAATAAATAAAAATATTTTAAAACCTTACAGGACTAATGGAAAATATAAAGCCTGTACGTATGTAATATCATCCTAAGCTACTTGTGTGGCTAATATATTAATTTATAATTTCCATTATTCAAAGAGATACAGATGCCAGGGAATATAAAGCAATTTATGGTGAATCACAGTGAGAACCTGGTAATAGCCATGAGTTTCTAGTTGCATTCTGTTCCAAAAACAGAGCTAGGCATTTTAAACACATTTAAGTGTTGCAGGCATTATTTTTGCTCCAAGAACATTCAAGTTAGATGTTCAGAAAGACTGCAAGGGAGTTAAGCTGTGACCTGAGTCCTTGAGGACTCAACCTGTCACCCCCTGGTAAGGATGGGATGGGTGCTTCTCTGCACCGTGGTGCTCCCTTGGGATTCCAGAGCCCTGGAAGACCTGTCGTTCATCAAGGCTAAGCACAGAACACACCCTTTAATTGCCTATGGATTCAACTGTAGCCCACGCTTGGGGGAAGACAAAAAGTACTTCAGATGAACCTCACGTGTCCCAGAGTTCTGAAATGTTTCCCGCGGAACCTCTGGGTGACAGGCTGTAAAATACAGGGAGTCGGGAACCTGGTGGAGCAGCAACAGAACAGGAGCTGTACTGGCTGATGATGGGAACGCGTGTGCGGCAGATCGTGTGAATCACAAGCGCGGGCGCACGCAGACGGCTCATCCTGCCCCCTTCCTGAGCAGTACAATAGTGCTTTCTTCCTCGGCAGAGTTTATTTCCTGACCTTGGGAAAGGGACACAGCATCCATCTCTCTTCCTGGTTTTGCAGGGAACACATTCCTTGATTACCTGCCCCCCGTCTCCAGCTGTTTGATGCTGAGTTGAGCACAGTCCTGCGATCTCAAAATCACAGCATCCTCAGCCCCTGAAAATCTCATTCTGCAAATGTGCTGTCTGAGCCAGATACCCATTTAACAATTGAGATAATTTCATACTTCAGAACACCACTTAAGTGGCAGCTGCTTGTGCCTTGCTCCCACTGAAAGATGTTGGAATCTCTTCTCTAGATAAGTGATTGTACAACTCTCTGCTGGGTTTTATTGTGAAGACTGTCCGTCTTCCCTTCATTTCCCGCCCCCCACCTCCATTACACTGACTCATTCATCATTGTTCTCTTTTCTGCTCACACCCATGCATGCACAGGTGTGTGTGGTACACACATGTATATACACACATGTATATACACACATGCATGCATGTACATAAGCACACACTTGTGATTCCCACTTCATCAGGAGTCCAGAGCTTTAGTTCCTTTTTTTTTAATGGAGCACCACAAAATTATCCCTCTCTAGGCTTCTATTTTGAACATCTTTGGTAAGTGTCTGCCATGATGCTGACATCTCTTTTGGTATCTGATGAATGTCTAGCCTTCTTAGATAAAGAAAAATTTGCCAGCTTAAGTCCCCAGCTTACCTCTTCCTTGCTTAAGTTCAAAAGTCTATTAGTTGTTTCTAATAGCTATTTAATATTGTAGAAAAAGCATATGTACATTGTAGACAATTTGAAAATATGGATAAGCAAAAAAAATGTTTAAACAGTATATCCCACTCAGAGATTGCTGATATTATTGATAAAACCTGAGTGCATAGACTTCTGGGTCTTTTTCCATGCTTATTTCAGATAATATCTCTATCTTTGCATTTTAATAAATTTTATTTCCTCTAATTTTGCAACCATATTCACATTTCCATGGTTGACCCCCAAAATGTCCTTTTTATTCGGTTTTCCTGAGTTGATACTCATCTAAGACTTCACTGAATCTAGTTTTGTCCGTATCTTTTTATTATCTCGTATAATACCATTTTGAGGGCTTCCCTGGTGGCTCAGCAGTAAAGAATCCACCTCCCAAGTATGAGACATGGATTCAATCCCTGGGTCAGGAAGATCCCCTGAGGAGGAAATGGCAACCCACTCCAGTATTCTTGCCTGGAGAATCCCATGGACAGAGGAGCCTGGTGGGCAAAGAGTCGGATGCAACTAAGCCGCTGAGCATGCACGCACATAGTTCCGTTTTTATGTGATGCTGACTTGCTAAAGAGACTGGCCAGTTGCCCTGTGGAATGTCCCACCATCTGAATTTGCCTGGTTGCCTGATTATGGGAGCTCATTACTCTAGCTTCTCATTTCTCGTAGGCTGCAACGTGTATCTAAAGACTTGATCCTTTTGGAAAGTTAGAGAGTTGAGAGTGGAGAGAGTGGCAGGGAGAGAAGGGACTTCGCCACTGCCTGTGTTTCCTTTACTGGCCATCATTGAAATCGTAGGCTGGGCATCCTTGCCCCAGGAAAACAAGAGTGATCAGGAGGAGCAGAAGCCAATGGCAACGAACAGGGAGGAAGCCTCCTGGCAAGAAGTCCCAAGTGGTAGCAAGGGAAGTGGAGTAAGTGGACCAGTCCTTCCAGGCTTTGAGGAAAAGAAAGGCGGATGGGGGTGGGGGCGGGAATAGGCGAGGCACAGAGGGGTTTTAGGGCAGTGAAACCACCTTGTATGATATTATAAAGGTGGATACATGTCATCAGACATTTGTTTAAACTCACACAATGGCCAACAGCAAGAGTGAACACTAATGAGGACTTTGAGTGGGTAGTGGGTCAGTGTAGGTCCATGTCTTGACACATGGTCCCCTCATGAGGGATGTCGAAGTTGGCGGAGGCTGTTCATGTGTAGGGTTAAGGAGACAGATGGGAAATCGCTATACTTTGTGCTCAGTTTTGCCCTGAACAAAACTGCTCTAAAAAATCAATATGGGAAGGAAGGGAGGGAGGGTTGCAGAGCCAGAGAAATTTAAGAATTTTAGAAGTCCCAAACCTCCAACACTGAAAAAACTGTGGTGGCCCACGCTCTAAAAAAAATTTTTTTTAAGGAAAGTTTTATGGGGATCTGTTTTTGTTTATGATAACTACTGCATGAATGCTCTTGATGAAATGTAATATAAAAATACTTCCATTTCCCCTCATTTTCTTGGCACCTCCTCTCAGCAAGTGCCCTGATACATACATGCCCTGCCATCTTGGGAAGCAAGCCGAGGGATCCCACGGCCCAGGAGCAGGATCCCATGGCCCGAGCGTGGGTAGGAGGAGGGCTTCTAGATCTCCGTGGGGGGAGCTGGGCGCATTTCCCACCAAAAGCCTTCTCATTGCCCACGGTGCCTAGCTTGGCAGCTGCACATAGACAAGTCTTAAAATGCATGAATGAGTGGCTGAGTTGCCTTTTGAGTGGAAGGATCCATAAAACTTCAGGTACCTTAGGAGTGAAATAAGCCTTTGAACTTTCTCGTGGAACTGGAAGCTGCGTGTTGAGGCTGAGAAATGGCCCCCAAAGGCGTCTGCATTCTAATCCCCAGAACCTGTGAGTGTCACCTTACCTGGCATAAAGAGACCACGCAGACGTGATTAAGTTTAAGAGCCAGTGAGCTGGGGAGATTATCCATGATAATCCAGGCGGGCCCAGTGGAACCACAGGAGTTTTCAGGAAGTGAAAGAGGAAGGCAGGTCAGAGTCAGAGAAGTTGTGAGGAAGGAAGTGGTGTGATGGCTGGACAGGAGCCAGGGGCACAGGGCCGCCTCTGGAAGCTGGAAAATATTTTCCCCTCGCCTCCGGAAGGAAAGTGGCCCTGCCAACACCCCGACTTTAGCCCCGGGAGACCCATTTCAGACTTGTGACCTCCAGAACTCTTAAGAGAATAAATCTGTGCTGTTTCCAGCCACCAAATTTGTGGTAATCTCTGACGGCAGCAGTAAGAAAGCAGTGCACTGCGTATATCACTTTCCTCCCTGTGGTGAAAATGTCTTCTGAATTCAAATATTTAATCAAGGAATAAACTTTTGAAACATGGCCCATATGACTCTTAGAGTCAGCTCACATTTACTTTCCTGTTCTGTGTACCTCTCTCCAGGGTCTCAGGGAAGCTCAGTGGAGTCACCCATAGAATGAGATCTTGATCTTTCTGCTTCTCAAAACTACTGCAAATCTCAGAAAATTTTTTTAATTTAAAAAATGTGTGTTCTAGGACTTTAAAATTATTTTCAGCTTGAAAAGTTCTGTGAATAACCTCTCTTTTACTGAGAGATATGAGAGGTACTGAGAGGCTGAGAGATATGGTTGATGCTGTCTTAATGAGAGAAGGTAACATCGGCCTGGGAGTGGAGAAGGTGACGGCTGAAAGCAGAGGTGATGCTTTGGATTCGCTTCCTTCATAAGAAGAACTGGGGCCAAACCTGCTGTGTTTCCATAAACATCTGCCCGTCTCCAGGAGGCTGAGTCGTCCAGAGTTTGCAAAAATTGACAGAAGGAAGGCAGATATCATCAGATAGGAACTGAGGCTTCAGGGAAAATTACTTCAAAAGAGACTGAGAGACCAAAGAGATAACCACAAGGCCAGAAAGCCTAAAAGGAAACAGGATAATCTCTAAAAAATGTGAAATTGAGACAGTATAATTGTGTGATTGCTATTGAGGAAAGAAAGGAGAGTGGCGGTGGAGGCGGGCTGTTCTGCAGGGAGTTCTCTGATGAGATAGGAGGCAGCGTTAGGAAGCAAAGAGAAGTGAAAGTCACTCAGGTGTGTCCGACTCTTTGCAACCCCATGGACTGTAGCATTCATGGAATTCTCCAGGCCAGAATACTGGAATGGGTAGCCTTTCCCTTCTCCAGGGGATCTTTCGAACCCAGATCGCCCGCATTGCAGGCAGATTCTTTACCAGCTGAGCCACAAGGGAAACCCAGGAAGCAGAGAAGGACTGATACAAAGGAGCCTGCCTAGAAAAAGATGGCAAGCGTGAGCTTAGCCATGCAGGAGATGGTAACAACAGGAGCTACCTTTCTGGTTCTAGGGCTGACGGAGGACCATGCTGGGAGGCAAGCTGGCATGGGGAGCTGATAGCTGCACCAAGCGCACATGCTCAGCCCTTCTCCAGCCTTCACTCCCCCCAGCGTGAAAGGTGGCTCCGCCCTGCAGATCAGCGGAAAAGGAAGAAATGGAGCCAAGGTAGTCAAGAGAGACTAAAAGAACACCAGGCGGCTTGAGGTGGTTCAAGGCTAGGTCTGTGAGATGATGTCCCATCTGCCAGGTGACCTTCAGAGGAACCCTTTTAATCCTTCACTTGAATGACCCCTAGCAGGATCCTTGAGACATCACTGAGCAGGGCCAAAAACCTGATAAGGGCCAGTGTTTCCCTAATTTTCCCAGAGCAGATAATGATAACTGTGAGCAATGGCACCCTACTCCAGTAGGGTACTCTTGCTGGGAAAATCCCATGGATGGAGAAGCCTGGTGGGCTGCAGTCCATGGGGTCACTACAAGTCGGACACAACTGAGCAACTTCATTTTCACTTTTCACTTTCATGCATTGGAGCAGGAAATGGCAACCCACTCCAGTGTTCTTGCCTGGAGAATCCCAGGGACGGGAGAGCCTGGTGGGCTGCTGTCTATGGGGTCACACAGAATTGGACACGACTGAAGCGACTCAGCAGCAGTGAGCAACTTAGGTAGAAAGAGGCTGTCAGTCCTTCCTTGGGCAGATTTCAGAATGGATTATCACACACCTGGCTTGTGAACTCAGAGATTAAAAAAAGAGGCGGTCCAAGTCAGTGTAGGGGGACTTGTAACCCAAGTCCTTTAGTCGCATTACTTTGGGGTTATGATAGACAAACTTGCAGGTCTGGGCTTTGTCATGGACACAGACTCATAGTTTAGCAGGGCCAGAAGCAACTTGAATGTAATTGATCCCCATCATTTGACAGATAAGTAGCCTGGAGCCCTAAACTGTTACGGGAGTCTCTGGCAATATGGCAGCTTGGAGCCCCTTGTACACCTCCAGCCTTCCCCACGAAGTCCCACCCAAAGGCACAGTATTTCCAAAAGGTGTCTAACAGATGCCACAGTTATGAGCTGGATTATAGGTTGTATAATCACTTGGCATTCTGAATCCAGAGACTAAATTTATGACCCAAGAGTCAGCCTGAACAAAGCCCTATAGGTAGCCCTGTCCTCTCTGTACTTTAAAAAATGATTCACACATAGAAACAGAACACCCAGTTCAAAATGACACCAAAAAATGAGAGGGAGACCAAGAATGTTGGGTAAAAGAATCTGAATTTTCTCATTACACTGGAACAAGTCCAGAATCTCCAGTATGTAATTTAAAGAGGGATAAGTAATAGAGGATTTAAAATTGTTCACAAATACTGAATGAAGGAGATCTAGCTCCATAACAGCTGTGCAAAAAATAAGTGTAGGAATTTCACTCTGAGGGAATGTGAATAGAGTAATGGGACTTTGGGGCTGCCAGGAAAACTAATAGGACCTTATGCTGTGTGGAGGGCAGAATAACACCTCCCAGAGGCATCCATGGGGACCTCCCAGTGGTCTAGTCTTAACAACTTCGCCTCCCAATGCAGGGGTATGGGTTCAATACTGGTTGGGAAGCTGAGATTGGTCAGGAAGCTAAGATTCCACATGCCCTGGGGTCAAGAAACCAAAACATAAAACAGAAGCAGTATTGTAACAAATTCAGTAAAGACTTTTAAAATAGCCCACATCAAAAAATCTTTTAAAAGATTTTTTAAAAAAAAGACATCATGTCCTCATTCCTGGAAGCTATGAGGATATCACCTCACATGGTAATAGGTCCTTTGCAGGTGTGATTAGATTAAGGATCTTGAGATGGGAATATTATCTTGGATAATCCATGTGAAGCCAGCGTACTCAAAGGTCCTTACAAGTGAAAGAAGGAGGTGAAGGGTCAGAGTAAGAGGAGGTGATGGGATAATGGAAGCAGAGGGGGCCGTGGTGCTGGACCGGAAGCCGAGGTTGCAGGCCGCCTCTGGAAGCCGGAAAAGCCAAGGAAATGGATTCTCCCATAGAGCCTCCAGGATAAACACAGCTGTGATGACCCAACTTGGACTTCTGACTTCCGGAACAGTAGGAGAATAAACAAGTGCTGCTTTACACTACTAAACAGGTGCTAATTATTACCACAGCAACTGAGAACTAACGCAGACTGAATTCGTGGTGGATTCAGTGTCCAGCCAGGTTGTACGAAGGTTGTATGATGCACTCATTAGAGCATGTCTGAAATGTTAGGTTCTGTTCTGGTCTGGGTTTTAGGAAGGCTGTTGACAAGTTCAAGTACAATTGAGCTTTGAACAATGTGAGGATTAGGAGCGCCAACCCTGCATGCAGCTGGCCCCCTGTGTCTGTAGTTTCGCATCCGCAGATTCAACCAAACCACAGATCATGTAGCATCATGATACATAGTTAGTGGGACAATCCCATCTATAAGTGGCCCCCATGTAGTTCAAAGCTGTATTAAGGGCCAGCTGTAGCTACCAGATGTTGAAGAACTTTGAAGTCCTAACAGATGATTAGGAGCTGAAACAATTGGGTGTTTTCAGCCTGAATAATATTAGGACATAACAGTTATCTTCAAATGTTTGAAGGGTTAACTTGTCAAAGATTAAGATGGCTGAAACTCCAGAGGGTGGAATTAAGAACAAGTAAGTTGAAGTTAACAGGAAATTCAGGTCATTCTAACGAAGACATTTACAACAATCAGAGCTGCAAACACAGTAAATACTGTGCCTTATTAGGTGATAAGCATCAAATATTCGGTCAGGGGTTGAGTGGTCATGACTCAGTGATGTTAGAAAGGATTCCTGCGCTGGGTCAAGGCTGGTCAAGAAGACTGCTCTGAGCACCTGTAAGATTTGAGGACTTGGCCTTTCCTGGTGGCTCGGTGATAAAGAATCCGCCTTCCAGTGCAGGAGACACGGGTTCGATCCCTGATCCGGGAAGATCCCACTTGCCACAGAGCAACAAGCCCTGTGCACCACAGCTGTTGAGTCTTTGCTCTGGAGTCTGGGAACCACAACTACTGAGCCCACGCACAACTGCTGAAGCCTTTGTACCCGAGAGTCCAAGCTCTGCAACAAGAGAAGCCACTGCAATGCGAAGCCCGAGCACCGCAACTAGAGAGTAGGCCCCCCACACTCGCTGCAACTACAGAAAAGCCCGCACAGCAGTGAAGACTCACAGCCAAAAATAAGTAAAAGTATTTAAAGGAAAAAAAGATTTAAAGACTTGATGGCATCCTTTCAGAAGTCCAGATTCTTTTCTGTGTTAAAATTTGTAATTAAATCTCACAGGGAAATAAAAAGCAGTAGCAGAAGTTCTCACTTCTATCGCTTGTGTAACTAACTCTCAATAATGTTCTTAAATTTCCTTGAGAGCCGTCATCTTGATGAGTAAGTAGAGTACTAAGGTTGGTATCTCGCAGTTGGTGGCCTTCAAAGACGGCCAGGGCATGGTAGTGGAGACCCCAGGTGGACTGGGAGGAACCTGCAGACCCCACTCCTACCCTCAGGCTGGGCTGGGCTGAGGGGCTCGGCTCTGCCCTAAGAGCGGCCAGGCCTCAGCTTGGTTCTCAACACCAAACTAAACAGCAGCTCCTATGAGTCAGGAGACAGAGCAGGTGAAATGAGATGATGGGAGAAAAGGGTGGCTCCCCTGCAGGGAGCCAGGGCTCCCGTAGTGATGGGGTTGCTAGGAGACGACAGTAGAGCCGCAGCCCCTTCTGCTGACCTGCGTCCACGGTCGCGGTTTCTACCCGGCCCGAGTTTCTCTGTTCCGAAGGCAGTGATCCAGCAGGGGCTTACTTGTTCTTTTCCTGCTCCTCCAAACTGTTTTCTCTGGAAGGCTTGAATAATGTCACCGCTGCTATTTGCAAAAAGAGCAAAGTGCCAAATAAAGCAGTCCCCTCTGGTTACCCTCCCTCCTGCCCTGTCCCGTCTCGAGGCCTCTGGTGGCACTCGGGCCCTGGGCTCAGGCATTGGCTCTCCCTGCAAGGCCCCAGGCACCGCCTGCCAGCTCCAGCCTGTTGGAAGGAAGGCAACATGCCTGTCAGTGATTAAAATGTTCTCAGCCAGCGTGTCTGGACAAGCACCCACGTATCTTACAGCCAGAGATGATTGTGGCCATAGTTACGTTTAGACATAATATTGACCTGCTTGATAACATTGTTCCTACGTTTCTGCCTCCTGCTCGGCCTCTCTTGCCCTCCCGTTCCATGGCTTGTATGTGTTTTAATAGAGTTTTTAAGAGAAGAGAAAAAGAAACCACTCCCGAAGACTGGGTGCCTGTGCTTTCAGAAGTAGGTTAGTTTCCTTGCCTGCACTGCTGTCTTTTTTCTTAACTTTTTATTTTATTCTGGAGTATAGCCTATTAACAGCACTGTGATAGTTTCAGGTGGACAGCAAAAGGATTTAGCCATCCATAGACATGTATCCATTCTCCCCCAGGGGCTTCCCAGGTGGCCTTAGTGGTAAACAATCCACCCGCCCGTGCAGGAGACTTAAGAGACTCAGGTTCGATTGCTGAGTCAGGAAGATCCCCTGGAGAAGGGAATGGCAACCCACTCCAGTATTCTTGCCTGGTGAATCCCATAGAGAAGAGCCTGGTGGGCTACACTCCATGGGGTTGCAAAGAGTTGGACATGACTGAGCATGCACATTCTCCCCTAAACACTCTTCCCATCCAGGCTGCAACGTAACATTAAGCAGAGTTCCTGTGGTATACAGTGGGGTCCTTGTTATTTTTCTATTTTAAATATAGCAGTGTGTACGTGTCCATCCCAAACTCCCTAACTATCCCTGCACCCCATTCTTCCCCCCAGCAACTGTGAGTTCATTCTCGTAAGTCTGTGAGTCTGTTTCTGTTTTGTAAATAAATTCATCTGTGCCATTTCTTTTTTAGATTTCCTCATATAAGGGATGTCAGTTGATATTTCTCCTCTGTCTGACTTAACTTCACTCAGCGTGACAATCTCTGGGTCTCGCCACCTTGCTGCAGATGGCATTAGTTCATGCTTTTTAATGGCTAGCGTTCCATTGAATGTATGTGCCACAGCTTTATCCATTCCTCTGTCGATGGGCGTTGAGGTTGCTTCCACGCCTTGGCTGTTGCAAGCAGTGCTGCCGGGAACCCTGGGGCCTGCACCGCCGTCTTGCAGGAGCCTGGGCCAGAGGTTGTCTGCCTCTCTACTGTGTGATGGGGGCACGGAGAGCTGGCAGAGGTCAGTGCATCGTCCACCAGCCTCTCTCAAACCCTTGCCCATCCATAAGTAGAAGCAGGCGCCCATTCCCTAGCTCTCCACCCCAGCTTGCGCTGTGGCCCTGCCCTCCCCCACCTTGAGAAGTTCCAGAGCTGCCACTGAAGGTGACGAGGAACGTGGACTCGGGGTGAACAGGGCGCAGCTAAGCCTCTGTCCCCTCGACGCATATCCATGCCCCATCCAGAGGCTGTAACGTGGGTTCTCAACAACCCAAACTCTAAATGCTCAAATGCATTTTCCTACAAAAAGATAAAAGTCTTGGCAAATCCTTTCACACTCTAGTTTTCTCATCGGCAAAATAGAAGTAAAAATGATTCCCAAATCACTGGGTAGCTATGGGGACGGTAGGACTTAATTCACAGGAAGTGTCCCACCTACCCCTTATTACTCTTATGTGCTAAGTCACTCAGTCGTGTCCAACTCTTTGCAACCCCATGGACTGTGGCCCACCAGGCTCCTCTGTCCATGGGATTCTCCTGTCATGATTACTGGAGTGGGATGCTATTCCCTCCTCCAAGGGATCTTCCCAACACAGGGATTGAACCCTCGTCTCTTATGTCTCCTGCATTGGCAGGTGGGTTCTTTACCACTAGTGCCACCTGGGAAGCCCAGTTATTACTCTTAACTCCTGTTATAATCACTGAATTAATGAGTGAATGCAAATTGTCTCTACAAATTAAAAATTTACACGCAGATTTGAATATCAAAATAAGAGAGGTAAGAAATTCACCCCTATATGTGGACATACTCAGTACCTTACGTTTGCATTGTTAAGTATGAGATACCTTTTTTTTTTTTTTAAGGACTACACTTTGTTATATGAAGAGGCAAAATATTTTCAGCTTCAGCCCATGCTGTTGGAGATGGAAAGATGGAAGCAGGACAGAGAAAGTGGTCGCTTTTCAAGGCCCTGCGAGTGCCTCGTGGTGCGTGTGGCCCCAGACCTCGGAGAGAGGATCACGCTCAGCGGAGACAAATCCTTGATAGAGGAAGTGTTCCCAGAGATCGGCGACGTGATGTGCAACTCCGTCAACGCGGGCTGGAATCACGACTCGACGCACGTCATCAGGTTTCCGCTGAATGGCTACTGTCACCTGAACTCAGTCCAGGTACCGCGTCATCACGCGCCGTGTGGCTGCCAGGGTCCCCTCTCGGTGCTGGCTGCTCACCGTTGTCTTCATGGGATGCGTTTCCTCCAAGGTGCTGGAGACCCCTCACGTGGTAACACTACTGCCGGGCCGGTAAACTCTTCACCCCTCTGCAGCAGGGGTCCCCAACCTCCAGGATCTGAGGCGGAGCAGATGTAATAATAGGAGAAATAAAGTGCCCAGTAAACGTAATGCGCTTGAATCCTCCTGAAAACGTCTGCTTCCCCAGTGTGGGGAAAGCCTCTCTTCCACAAAAGCAGTCCGTGGTGCCAAAAAGGTTGGGGGCTGCTGCTCTATGGCCTCCATTCAGTCATTCCACAAACATTTACTGCGCGCCTGCTGTGTACCGGGTGCTGGTATGAGCACTGGAGATACAGAGGGAAGCAGACAGACCACAGCTGTCTTTTCGTGGAGCTTATGTTATAAGAATGGAGTGGGGTGGCCAGGCAAACAGTCACCCTCCTAAGTGTTGAGCAGGTAGTGAGAAGAAGATGCCTGGGGCTGAGTATCCTGGAGGGGTGGGGGGCATCTAGTCCTGAGGCTCCCCAGGCAGGAGCACGTGCTTGATGTATTGAGGAACATCAGGAAAACCAGTGAAGCTTGAAGGCAGTGAAGGTGGGGTGGGGAGTGCCGAGACCCCCCGTACAGACAGTGGAGGGCCTCACAGAGGGTGGGAAGCACTCTTGAGATTCTAAATGTTGGTTTTTGGGGGCTTGATTCCCTCGCTTGTGTGAGTCAAATGGAAAGTCATTTGAGGATTTGAGCAAGTCGACATGTTGTAACTCGTATTTGAAAATGAATACTCCAGCGGCAGGTAGAAACCAGGGCGAGCAGAGGGACCAGTTAGAAAGTGGGTCCGAGCAATAACTGAGAAGTGTCCCACTCTGAATATCTTTTTTTTTTTTAGCTGTGCCATGTGGGTGTTCCAATGCGCATTCCCAAACTAGTCCACTCTTTAGCAAAATCAAGCAGGCACACACTTGCCATACCACATACACGTTCACAAGTGCCATTATGGCTTGATGAACAGAATACTGAATGGTGTCTTAAAATTGTTGTGTGGGGGGCTTCCCTGGTGGTCCAGCATTTAGGAATTTGCCTTGCAGTGTGGGGGACTCAGGTTCAATCTCTGGTCAGGAAACGAAGATCCCACATGTGGCAGGGCAACTAAGATGAGATGCAGCCAAATCAATAAATAAGTCTTTCTGAAAAAATTGTCCCATGGCCTTGAACAAATTTCAGCGTCTGTTTTCACTTTTATTTTTAAAATGTTTTTGGCCTTGCTGCAGGCTTGTGGGATCTCAGTGTCCCCGACCTGGGACTTCCCCATTCAATGGAAGTGCAGAGTCTTAACCAATGGACTGACAGGGAATTCCCAAAGTAATTTTTGTTTGTTTGTTTGTTTGTTTTGTTTGAGGGCAGTCCTCCCACTGCTTAAGGGGATCTTAGTTCCCTGACTAGGACTTGAACCCAAGCCCTCAGCACTGAGAGAGCACAGTCCTGACCACTGGACCACCCTGAATATCTTGAACGTAGACCTGGCAAGGTTTTCTGATAATGGCTGTGAGCTACAGGCTAGAAGCCAAGGATGACTATGATTTTTGATGGAGAAAGGGGATGAATAGAATTAGCATCTTTTGAGGTAGAGATGTTTATGGGAGGAGAAGAAGACTTAAGGGCAGAATTCAGAGGTTGGGTTTACACAGTGTGAGGGGCCACATGCCTTAGATACTGGTGGGTGTGATCACCATCATAACTGATGTGTGCCAGCCCTGGGCCAAGTGCTTTGTCTTTTACACCAACCCTAACAGGTTGGCACTATTAGTCTTGCTGATGAAGAAACGAAGCACACCTGTGTCTTGACTCCAGGTCTGTGTAACTCAGTGGAAATCCATGGAGTGATTTCATTGGAGTGGACCCATGACTTTATTCAGTATTGAGCCAACAAAAACTACCCCCCAGACTCCAAGACTAGAAGCACCCACTCTACCATTCTGCCTCTTGAGGATGGTTTCCCAGCTGTTTATAATTTTTGAATTTTGTGAATAGATGGCTGAGAGCAGAGCAGCAGGAAATTGGCCGGCCCTGAGCTCTGGGTGTGCAGGAGGAAAGTACACACCCCAGACGCAGCTCTGGGCTGCACAGGTGCAGAGGCGCAGCTGAGCCACCCGATGCTACTCCTGAGCGGGGCCTCCAGAGCCTGAAATCTCTCCCACCCGTGCCCTGCCCCCAGCCCTCTCTAGGCAGCATTTCATCACTTCTCCAGGGCCCCGCCCCTGAATAACTATCAGACATTCACAAGCCTGACATGTTGCCCCATCATTCGAGTCTGATCAGAGGTGGGTTTTCATCCAGGTTAACGTCATCATACGACGTGGCCATACTAGCTCCTGCCCCATCTAGAGGACGGGCCCAGTCCTCTAGGTGTTCAGTGGCTCCGGGCTAAGGCACAGGAGCAATGTATCTACTGGAGTGATTTCAATATTCCCAAAGGATCACTGACTTTAAGGAATTTTGCTGTTAACAAGTTGATACTTAAAGAAGAATGGCCAAGAAGCATAGGTTGTCTACATTACATGGGAATAAGTTTTACCACCTCCAAGGTAACCTTGGATCGATCGTATTGAATAATTATCATATTATGCAGATTAGATCCTCTGGTGAGGCAGCTTAGGAATGTCCTTATAAGAGCAATTCAATACCTAACAACACTGAGAGACAAATGATATCCGAGATAAGTTCTTTATTGCTCAACTTCCTCTGCCTTCCTAATTCCTCTCCTTATCAAGGTGAATCCTTTCCAGGGCTGTGGTTTGGCCGAGCAAACTAGTGTGTTTCTTGCTGACGAGCTACATTCCTGCCTTTACTGGGGAGATCTTAGAGTGAGCTGCTCTTAAGCTTTTTATTCACCTGCCACCAAAACACATCTTAATGTGCTTCCTTTCGAACTTAGAGATTGTTTTCTTTATCGTGTCCTTTTGCTGCCTGGTGTGCATATGCATTGTAAATTTATGTACAGAAGTAGATGCTGCAGGGGAGAGTATTCATTTTGTTCTCATAAGGACTTGCTTGGGTTTTTTTTAATTTGCCAGCATTTGAAATTTTAATTTTTAGAAAGTATATTCTTGCTTTCCAGTCTCATCTAATTAGCTGTTTTGCAAAATAGCAGATTATATTCCATGTAAAAGTAGGCACCCCAAAAAATAATAGTTAAAAAAGATGTAGTAAGGGATCCACTGTGTATCACATTTTGAAAGTTATTTGATAGTATTTTACTTAACTCCAAAAATGAAAAAAAAAATTGAACCAGGCATTTTTTTAAAGTTATGATTGAATCATCTTGCCTTTAGAGTGGTGTAGAAATAATTTAACTATATCCAGAATTCTGGCAGGGAACATTTGCAAGTCTAATATTTGTTAGATTCCTAAAGAAACATACTGCTGTAGATAAGTTCCCTGTATTTTTGTGTATGTAAGAGTTGCAAGAACTCTTCCCTGCATTCAGGAGTGTCAGACAAGTAATGACAAACCCAGGGATCTTTCTGGCATTAGGTATTTGGTTTTAAAATTAGATTATATGATAAATATCTATTGATTATATGAGAAATGTTTAGATGTTTTCTAATATAGGACATATATAAATAACCATTGCATTTATTCTTGCCTCTCTGGATGTACACTAGGCAATAAATCTATTTCAAATGCCACAACTTGAAAAGCTGTAGATAAACTTTGACTGTATTTAATAGTCCATTTCTTCTGCTGTTGAAATTGTATCGGTCGTCCAGGCTGAAATATATTAACTCAGTATCAGGCAATTAGAACAGTGGCTGAATCAAGAGTGGATGAGTTGAGGCTGAATCACTGGTGAAGTAAATTCAGATAATATCACTGTCTCTCCATCAAATATGTTAGTGGTAAATGAGCTTTGAAATGTGAATGCTCTCTTTCTGTAGACAAGATGGCATTGCAAAAACATGGGATTTGAGGCCAAAGAGACCTGAGTTGGAAACCCAGTTCCATCACTTACTAGGTGTAAGCCTCAGTTTTCTCATCTGTCAAGTGGACCAACTCCACCCGTTATGCCAGGTGGTTGTAATGAGTTAATAACTTGGCACATGTGGAGCTAGCTTATGAAGGCACATTGGTAGGTATTAGAAATGTTTGCTCGCTCCCTCCTGCCTTTGAATCCAGAGTCTTTGAAAACAGAAACTCAGAGAGACTGAGGGCTTGGATAAGATGGATTCAAGCTGCACATGATGTGGGACAGTCTTTGGGCTATTTACGTGGCCAAAGGATCTAACTGGCCCCTAACCAGATGCTTGTCTCAACCCTTCACAGGTCCTCGAGAGGTTGCAGCAAAGAGGATTTGAAGTCGTGGGCTCCTGTGGGGGAGGCGTGGACTCATCTCAGTTCAGCGAATACGTCCTGCGGCGGGAACTGAGACGGACGCCCCGTGGACCCTCTGTCATCCGGATAAAGCAAGAGCCTCTGGACTAGACGGACATATTTCTTCTGCCAAAAGGAGAAAAACATACACCACAAATAACGCAAACACAAAAAGGGACATTCACGTGCAGTTGGGACAGCAAACCGAGTCTTGGACCTAAAGTTGGAAAAAAAGACACATTTATATCCAATAGAGACCACACCTGTATTCATATGGGAACAATTGGAATAGTGATATCCTCAAGGTGTAAAAAATATATAAATATATATATATATGTCAAAAGGTAGGAAATGCAAAAAGAAAAAAGGCGGTAGCTACAGTTGGTGCTGTGATGGCCGTGAAGTGTCCTGGGCCTTCCGAGGCCTCTGACCAATAAACAAGCCACGAGCAATGAGGACGAATCTCCCTACGGTTTCCATTGCCAACAGCCATCCATTGTTTCTTTTTCCTTTGTCTTTCTTTTTCCTTTGAAAACAAAAACACCTAGAATCGCATTACTTTGCATATGGAAGTTTCATGTCTCTCTTTAGATGGGGGACCGAGCAGAACTTCAAAAAAAAACAAAACTCTCATGAGCACAGTGCATTTGAAAGATGCGAGACATGAAATTTTAAATGTAGTTTGTACAGAAGTCACACTTTTTTGTCCGCCTCACCGATGTGAACATTACTTTGTTTTTAAACTGATCAGTTTTGCAAAGGGGCCAGAATTATTCCTTGTTAGAGTTGCTCCAGTTTGAGTCTGCTGCTTTCCTACAATTTTTCAAATTTTATAATGTATTAAATACAATAAACTCTGTTTAAAAAATAAGGTCTGTGTGAGATACACATGTTGGGGTGAGGCTGTAGTCAAATGAAATTTTTCTATTTTAAAATTTTCTGTGTGGAGTGTCAAAAGAGACCTAAAAGCTGAAACCAATGTCGAGATCAAAACCCACTCGAGAATAAGGATGTTGACCCTTGTTCTGAATAGTTCTGTTCCCATTAATAAGGTTTGGTGAGCAAGATAAACCCTTCTTGTGAGTTTACCAATTCCAGTCAACTCCCAGAGCAAACCGTGCCCAAACGTAGCAGCCGACAGCGCCGTTTATTCTCTGTCCAGATTCTGGGCTCCTCTTGTGTGGACTGGCCTGGCCTGGGCTTCTTGGGCTGCACACGATGTCATCTGGGGCATGGATAGCTATGATGGCCCCCCTTGGGGCTGCCAATCCCTGCTGGCTGGCCATGGGCCTCCCCAGTGGCTTGGGCCCCAGCCAGCCTGGGAGCTGGGTTCTAGGGGGAGGGAGGGGAGCCATGGTCCCCTGGGAGGCCAGGCCTGCAGCTGCTCGGTGCACTTCTGCAGGGACGTCTTCATTTAGCAGATGCAGAGCCAGCCCCGATTCCAGGAAGGGAGGGGAATGAAACCCACCCTTGGTCACTGGGGAGGCGACCAAGAATTTGTAGCCAACCTGAATTTACCATAATACCTGTCCAAAAAATCCTTAAAGTAGGGCATTAATGGCTTTGGAAGAAGTAGGGAAAATCTCAGGTTCAGAATGATCAGTTTCTTATCAGCCAAGGAGGTGAGAAATCCAAGATGTCGATACCACTTCAGAATTGAGCCCTCAGCTTTTCCAACGTAGCAGTGATTCTGGAGGCTCCTCTGTCAGCCCTGCCATCACCTTTCTTCCCCACTTCCTCCTCCTCATTCCAGACCCTCAAAAATAAACCTGGCATGATGGATGATAAGATTGACAGGTAAACTATAATGTGTTTCTGCTGCAGAGATGTTCCTGTGGTGATGGGCTATTTCCATCCTGAACTTCCCTTCTTTTTAAATTAAAAAGTCTATGCCTGAGGACACCAGTAATGAAAATATCTGTGGCTTCTGAAACTAAAAGTAAGCTGTTAATGGCTCCAATCACCAACCCCCACCTCTCCCCGAAACACAGAGGCAGCCAAACACGGAGTTACTCCAATGACTGCCAGCCAGGCTTACACATGGTGGTTTCATTTCTCCTTATTTGAGACTAATACACCACTGTCTCAGATGGAGACAGCCGGGGCTGCCCCCACTGGCTGCTTGGTCATCCGCGTCTGCTGAACGGAGAATGAAATTGCTCTATGATTTTTACTGGTAATCCACTCTCCATGGGTAAAATTTCCTAAAAGCAATAAAGCAAAGACTCCGCTTTGGGACTTTCTGCTGGTTATTGTCATCACTTAACGTTTACCCAGCACTCTCTGTGGGCAGTTAGTATTGTCCCAACCAAACCCTGCACTCAATTCTGTGCCCTTTGTTCTTTTCTGAGCTCTTAGGCCCATTTATACAACTCCAACCCAATTGCACATTTTTTTTCCTACAGAAACTCTGATCCATTTCAACTGAGCAAACACATCACATGTTATGTTCACAATGTTAGGTCTTACAGTTAAATAGATTCCTGGATACCAAAGTACTTCAGCAGAGAGCTGGTCAATCAAAATGTAATGGAGTTACAATCTTATTTTTCCCTGCATTTAATTATACAATATATGCAGTTATCCATATTTCACCTGTTGTCCCAGTAAGGATGTTTATGGTGGTGGTATTTAGTCACTCAGTCATGCCTGACTCTTTTGCAACCCCTTGGACTGTAGCCTGCCAGGCTCCTCTGTCCATGGGATTTCTCAGGCAAGAATACTGGAGTGGGCAGCCATTCCCTTTTCCAGGGGACCTTCCCAACTCAGGAATCTGCCTCTCCTGCACTGGCAGGCAGATTCTTTCCCACTGAGCCACTGGGGGCAGGGTGGGGGCGGATAAGCAAGGGTCTTTATGGCTATGTTTGTTTTCTCCATAGAGGGTGAGATCAAGGCTCAGTACTGCTTTGATTACTAATGTCTTGTAGACTCTAATTTAGAAAAGGTTTCCCCATCTTTTCTTTCTTTCTTTTCCTGTGTTCCATGAGATTGATTTTGAAGAGAGTAAGTCAGTTGTTCTGGAGTTGGTTGCATAATCTGGATTTGTCTGCTTGGTTCTTCACTGGTATAGAGTCAGATTAATTTTTTTTTGCAAGAAGACTACGTACCTGATGTTACTTCCTCAATATATCACATCACAAGGGTCTGTCTGGCCCATGATGGTGATGATAATTATTTTTCTATTTTTTGTTTTTATTTTTGCTATTATAGATCTTATTGCATGTCAGCTGTGGTTTCCCTTTGTTGACAGTAATTCTGAACACTCAGTTGAGGTCACAGTCACCAGATTTCTCCAATGTAAAAGCGTCTCTTCCCTGTGTAATCAACAACTAGTCTATGGGATGAAATTGTGAGATTGGAAATGCCCTGTACTTCATTCACTCTTTCACATAATGGTTTTAACATTCATTGGTAATCTTTTCCTGAATCAGTCATTACCTTGGTGATTATAAAAGTGTACTCAAAAAGCTACTAGCCAGGCAAAGAGCTGAGTCCAAAGATGTACAAGAAAATAAGACATCACTTTGGGTGTCAGAGTGACAAACTCAGATGCCTACAAGGGCCAGGTGAGTCACAGGAATCAGGAGGCAGACAGGCACCAGCATGTGTGACCGATTCAAAGGGACACCCTTCCTCTACTCAGCAGGTTCTCCAGCAGAACAAGAGGCCTGTATCCTTAAACCTCTCATTTTCCTGGGAAAACCTGGAAATCTAGATTTTTATGTGCAATCTCTAAATGTATATGTTAGAACGAACTAATTTTTCCCCCAAAATATACAGACCATGCAAGACATCTGTGCAGTTTGTCACTCTGAATATTATGAAAATAATGAAATGGTTTGAGATATTCTAGAAAAACTCCATTTAGGTTGTATCATAAGTGATGGCACCAGAACTAAATTGTGTGAGAACATGACTTTTATAAAATCTGGATGTTTAAGGTAAGCTTTTAGTCATAATATCATTTGACCATAAAGATTTAAATCCTGGTGTGTAAATGACAATTGTGATTAAATCTACCTCTATTCCAGCCTACTATATGCCAGGCACTGTGCTCAGGGTTTTATAGATGTTCTTCAGTCCTTGTAGAAACTCAGTGAAGTTGGCATTATTATCTCAGTTTTACAGATAAGAACATTGGTATGTTAAAAAAAAAAAAAAGCCAAATGCCATAAGACACTTGTAACAATACGAATACACACACACGCGCGCGCATTTGATGAGAACCTTAGACTCAACTCTTTCTGGTTTTCTAATTTATGCAAAAATTATTTTGGGGCTACCCTGGTGGTTCAGTGGCTAAGAATCTGCCTGCAGTGCAGGGGGCATGGGTTCAATCCCTGGTCCAGGGACTAAGATCCCATGTGCCTTGGGTCAACTAAGCCCACGTTCTACAACTGCAGAAGCCCACGCACCCTAGAGCCTATGCTCTGCAACAAGAGAGGCCCTGTAATGAGAGGCCAGCGTCCTGCAGCTAGAGAGTAGCCCCCACTCACCATGATTAGAGAAAGCCTGTGCGCACAGCAACAAGGAGCCTGTGTGTCACAACAAAGAACCAGTGACAATTAGTTGACTAATTAATTCAATTAATTAATTAAAAACCTTTGCTCTGCCATTGGCAACTTCAGTAAGTTCATTATAAAGGCACTAAACACACTAAACACAAATATGGCTGCAGTAACTTACTGTGTGTGCCGTTCAGTCGTGTCTGACTCTTTGGGACTCCATGGGCTATAGCCTGCCAGGCTCCTCTGTCCATGGAATTCTCCAAGCAAGAACACTGGAGTGGGTTGCTTTGTCCTCCTCCACGGAATCTTCCCAACCCAGGGAATGAACCCATGTCTCTTAAGTTTCCTGCACTGCAGGCAGATTAATTCTTTCCCACTGAGCCATTCGGAAAGCCCTATTTACTGGCTATAGGGTAGAAATTACTAAGCCCTGAGAAGATGCTGTCTCTGACTTTGTAACCATCAGGGAACAGTTCTCAGAAGTTTACATTGGTTCCAGGTACCCCAAACTTGCCCATTCTTAAGACACACAAAAGGCATTTATTAAAGCTGCTGTATCCAGCCCCCTACCTCCAGCAGTCCCCGACTCCCCTTCTCCTCACCAATGTCCTGAATCTGCCTCTTGAGGAATCTATATGCAGGTCAGGAAGCAACAGTTAGAACTGGACATGGAACAACAGACTGGTTCCAAATAGAAAGAGGAGTACGTCAAGGCTGTATATTGTCACCCTGCTTATTTAACTTCTATGCAGAGTACATCGTGAGAAATGCTGGACTGGAAGAAACAAGCTGGAATCAAGATTGCTGGGAGAAATATCAATAACCTCAGATATGCAGATGACACCACCCTTATGGCAGAAAATGAAGAGGAACTAAAAGCCTCTTGATGAAAGTGAAAGAGGAGAGCAAAAAGTTGGCCTAAAGCTCAACATTCAGAAAACGAAGGTCATGGCATCCGGTCCCATCACTTCATGGGAAATAGATGGGGAAACAGTGGAAACAGTGTCAGACTTTATTTTGGGGGCTCCAAATTCACTGCTGATGGTGACTGCAGCCATGAAATTAAAAGATGCTTACTCCTTGGAAGAAAATTTATGATCAACCTAGATAGTATATTCAAAAGCAGAGACATTACTTTGCTGACTAAGGTCCATCTAGTCAAGGTTATGGTTTTTCCTGTGGTCATGTATGGATGTGAGAGTTGGACTGTGAAGAAGGCTGAGTGCCGAAGAATTGATGCTTTTGAACTGTGGTGTTGGAGAAGACTCTTGAGAGTCCCTTGGACTGCAAGGAGATTCAACCAGTCCATTCTGAAGGAGATCAGCCCTGGGATTTCTTTGGAAGGAATGACGCTAAAGCTGAAACTCCAGTACTTTGGCCACCTCATTCGAAGAGTTGACTCACTGGGAAAAACTCTGATGCTGGGAGGGATTGGAGGCAGGAGGAGAAGGGGATGACCGAGGATGAGATGGCTGGATGGCATCACTGACTCGATGGACATGAGTCTGAGTGAACTCCAGGAGATGGTGATGAACAGGGAGGCCTGGCGTGCTGTGATTCATGGGGTCGCAAAGAATCGGACACAAATGAGCGACTGAACTGAACTGATGAGCCTGGGAATCTGTATTTTAACAATGCTCATCACAGGCAACTCTCCAATCAGCAAGTTTGGAAAATACTGGGGTGAAATTACTGTGTCTGTCAACTTAGGCTGACAATAGTAGATGAGAACCTTCTGGGGGCACTTTTGACTTGCCTTTTTATGGCTTCAGTGATGTTGATTAAACAATAGTTGGCTTCTCCTGTTTCCTTGAAGGGCCAGATTGAATACTCCCAATAGAGTTACTGGGGGTGGGGAAGTACTTAACTGAAAATTAACCAGAGGGCCCTCATCCTTTCCGAATTTGGGGAGAGAACTGCCTAATCCTGTGGAATTAGTCTCCCAGCTACAGAATCCTTTCACTGCCTCTTAGCAAGTTGTCAGCAACTTGAATGAACCTTACAGCAGAGAATTGCTGTAGCATCTGCCACTTGTAACAGTAGCTGATGACAGGTGTGCAGGAATGCAACATTTCCAATCTATTTTAATTTGTGAGTTTCTTTGAAATGTAAATGAAGCTTTGACCTTCAGAATCTGAAGAAGTATATACATCTATAACTCTAACCATTTTAACACAAAACTCCTTGGCATATGCTTTAAAAATGCCAGATTCGGAGAGCTCAGTCTGACTCTGTTTCACATGACTTCAGGTTCATTCTCTCTCTCCCTACCCCCTCCCCCGTTCCCCTTTATCCCTCACTCTCAGTGTGAAGCACAGTATTTCACTCTTCCCAATCTGTCGATCAGATCCTGCTTGTCAGAATTAAGAACAGACAGTACAGGTATTAAATTATACTGTGGGCTAACAGGACTAGGCTTCCCAGGTGGCTCAGTGGTAAAGAATCCACCTGCCAAGGGAAGAGACACAAGAGACGTGGGTTCGATCCCTGTGTCAGGAAGATCCCCTGGAGTAGGAAATGCAACGCACTCCAGTATTCTTGCTTGGAGAATTCCATGAACAAACAGGCCTAGCGGGCCACACCATGGGGAGACTCTACAGTCCACAGGGAGTCAGACACGACTGAGTGAGCACACACACAAAGGACATAAAAGCCAGAGGAACCCTTACTGTACATTCCACTCAAACTCTGGAACTTGACTCAGAAAGCCTATTCTGGAAGCTGAAGACAAAATCTTTGTCAGGAAGCCTCACCTTAGTTGGAAAAGAAGCAAGATCAGTAGGGACAGTTTATTACATCAACTGAGGATGTTCAAAAGGATCATTTGAAGATCTGCAGATTAAACCATCTATTTGATGGCACTGGTTTTAGGGGGCCACACTGCATGGTTTGCAGGATTTCAGTTCCCCAACCAAGGATTGAACCGTGGGCCCTCGGCAGTGAAAGAACAGAGTCCTAACCACTGGACTGCCAGGGAATTTTCTCCACTGGTTTTCCTATTAGACAGCAGTAATGGACAGCTGGATTGGCAACAGGAAATGGTGGGAGATGGATTGCCTATGGGCCATAACATTTAAGTTTTGCATGCATTGAAAGTGAAAATGAAAGTCGCTCAGTTGTGTCCGATCTTTGCCACCCCACGGACTATACAGTCTATGGAATTCTTCAGGCCAGAATACTGGAGTGGGTAGCCTTTTCTTTTCCAAGGAATCTTCCCAACCCAGGGATTGAACCCAGGTCTCCCCATCTTGCAGGTAGATTCTTTACCAGCTGAGCCACAAGGGAAGCCCAAGCATACTGGAATGGGTAGACTATCCCTTTTCCAGCAGATCTTCCTGATCCAAAAATCGAACTGGGATCTCCTGCATTGCAGGTAAATTCTTTACCAACTGAGCTATCAGGGAAGCCATATATTTGAAATGACATTATATGATTTAAAATATTGTTCTATAGTCATATTTTCAAATATGTGGTCTCTTAATATACATAAATGGGCTTCCCAGGTGGCATTAGTGGCAAAGAACACCCCTTGCCAGTGCAGAAGACATAAGAGATGTGGGTTCGATCCCTGGGTCAGGAAGATTCCCTGGAGGAAGCCACGGCAACCCACAAGTATTCTTGCCTGGAAAATCCCATGGAAAGAGGAGCGTGGAGGACTATAGTCCATAGGGTCGCAAAGAGTTGGACATGACTAAAGTGACTTAGGATGCAGTATATATAAAGACCAGAAAATTTGGAATTTTGTTCAGTAGGTTGTGTATTCATGAAAATAATTCAGTTATAGGTCTTACTTTAAGCATAGTAGATGTATTTCTACAACAGAACATTGACTAGGTAGTCTTTTCCTTACTACCATCATAAGTGCCAAGTCAGAGATAGTTCCTAGCTCCGGAGCCAGGAGAACTACATGCATACCCCCAAATCCTTCCTTCCCATAGCTTTTTGCCTCTCTCCAGTCTGCATTAACCATCTCCACCCCCAAGCCTGCTCCTTGGATCTTTTCATCCAAGCAAAGATAGTCAAGTGAAAGATCAAAATACTTCTATACAATCACTAGAAGCTTTTGTATTAATCTACAAAGAAAATGACTTACTTAAACCAAAAACCTGACAAAGCAGCTGGTATTTCTCAGGGTCCATGGGAAAGGTCCGTGGCAGTGTGAAGCCAGGTCACTCATTTCTCAGTTTCTCACCCCAAGGTGTGACCATCTATTTTGGGGGTGTCAGTGCTCCTCTTGGCCTCCTCTTTCTCCCTGGATGATCTCAGCCATAGACGGGTTCCCCATCACCTGTGCTTCAGGCTCAACTTATCCCAGAGCTTCAGGCAGGGTAGCCAGCTGTGAGGATAGAGTGACAAGTAAGATATGGTCCTGCCATTCAGCTTCCGTTAGGCAAGTGAATAGCATGTAATCAGATCACTTTAATGTATTCTGTGATAAGCTGTGACAAATGTAGGGTCTGTACAATATTTCCGTTTTACTGATCTAGAACTGATCTTGTTTTTAGCCATAGCCCTGTCCTTTCTTCCTTTAAATTTCTTATCTCAATTCAGATGCTCTCTTCCATCCAACCAGGAATCAATTCCTGTCCTCCCCACATTAGCTGGTCACCAAGTTCTAGAGAAATTATCTCCTAAGCATTTCTCAAATCAGTCTCTTCCACTCCATCCCTTTTACTACTTCTCAGGGTCATATTATCAACTCCTCTTGTTGTGCTTGTGCTTAGGCGCTCAGTCATGTCCGACTCTGTGACCCCGTGGACTGTAGCCCTCCAGGTACCTCTGTCCATGGGGATTCTCCAGGCAAGAATACTGAAGTGGGTAGCCTTTCCCTTATCCAGGGGATTTTCCCAACCCAGGGATCAACCCAGGGATCTTTACCAGCTGAGCCACAAGGGAAGCCAAAGAATACTGGAGTGGGTAGCCTATCTTTTCTCCAGCAGATCTTCCCAATCTAGATATCGAACTGGGGTCTCCTGAACTGCAGGCAGATTCTTCACTGTCTGAGCCACCAGAGAAGCATCAACTCCTCTTATGTGGACTATTTCCATAAGGTCTTTTTTTTTTTTTAAGAATTTTTTTGATGTGGACCATTTTCAAAGTCTTTATTGAATTTGTTACAATATTGCTTCTCTTGTTTATGTCCTGGGTTTTTTTTTTTTTTTGGCCACAATACATTTGGGAGCTTAGCTCCCCAGCCAGGATCAAACCCCTACCCCCTGCATTGGAAGGTCAAGTCCTAACCACTGGATTGCCAGGGAAGTGCCTCAATAAGATCTTAATAGGTTTTTTTGGGCCAGGAATTGGGTGTGTCATTCCTAAAATGCTTCTTCTGCATTGCAGCTTCTCACTCCGCTGATAAAAGCTCGAACATTGCTTCCTCATTGCTTTCAGAGTCCTCTTGTTTCCTTAGCGTGGTATACAAGGTTCTCCTCCATCTAACTCTCAGCCTTATCTCCTACAGAAGTACAAATTTTAGCTCTCCCCTGTGTCATATTGGATGGGTTTCCCAGGTGGCGCTAGTGGTAAAGAACGCACCTGTCAATACAGGAGAGAGAAAAGATGTGGGTTCGATCCCTGGGTTAGGGAAAATCTCCTGGAGGGAAGGCATGGCAACTCACTCCAGTGTTCTTGCCTGGAAAATCCTATGGACAGAAGAGCTTGGCAGGCTATAGTCCATAGAGTCACATAGATTTGGACACAATTGAAGCAACTTAGCACACACACATGTGTTGTATTGTTTGAAGTCTCCCTGCTTTGGAATACATATATCCTCTTACCTGCTTAATCACTTTCCCCTCATCCTTGTGTCCCTCAGCTGGGCAACCCTCTAAAGCATCCTATTTGTATTTTATTATGACACTTATATCACATAAAATTGAAGTATTTATTTATATGTCTATATCTAATGGCCAAAGTTAAGGTCATCAATGGGAGAAATCTGACTTATTTATATTTATGTCACACCTAGCCGGTGCTAAAGAAATTATTTGTTGATAACAGATGAAATAAGTGATGTCTATTATCTCTAGAAAAGGCAAAGTCTGTGTCTCGTGTTACTAACTGTATTGCTTGGAGAGATTGTTAATCCTCATAAACACTAGATTAAATGAAAAGTAGACGTAAAGGAATGTACATACAATAGGGAATCCATTATTAGTAATATTAAATTCTTCAAACACTGTAGGTTTTTTTTTTTAATATTTATTTATTTGGCTGTGTTGGGTCTTAGTTGAGGAACGTGGGCTCTTTGTTGTGGTACACGATCTTCTCTCTAGTTGCAGTACTCAGGTTTATTTGCTCCACGGCATGTGAAATCTTAGTGCCCCCACCAGAAATAACCCAAATTCCCTGTATTGGAAAGTGGATTCTTAACCACTGGACCATCAGGGACGTCCTCCCACTGCTGCTGCTGCTGCTAAGGTGCTTCAGTCGTGTCTGACTCTGTGCGACCCATAAACAGCAGCCCACCAGGCTCCCCCGTCCCTGGGATCCTCCAGGCAAGAACACTGGAGTGGGTTGCCATTTCCTTCTCCAATGCACGAAAGTGAGAAGTGAAAGTGAAGTTGCTCAGTAGTGTCCGACTCTTAATGACCTCATGGACTGCAGCCTACCAGGCTCCTCCGCCCGTAGGATTTTCCCTATTGGTGTTTAAATGTGTACTTTGGATTTTGCCCAATTAAAAGCCTTGGAGGACTTCCACATTTGACCAAGATGGAGTAACAAATTTACTCTCCCACCTAAAACAACTGAAAAGTCAAACCAAATACACAAAACAGAGGTTTTCAAGACACTAGATATCAAGGAATAGAGGACAATGATGGCTGAGAGGTGGTGAACAAACAAGGGGGTCCCTACAGTCGCCCAGGCTAACCAACAGGCACAGTACAGGGAAAGGCAGCCCAAGCAGAAGCCAGTGGTCTCCTTGAGCTGAGAGCTGGAAGCCAAGAAATCTAGAATTTATAGAGCAGAGTAATGGAAGGGAGAGAGCTACACACAGAGAGAGAAAACCAAAGAACTGAAGAGGGTCTTCAGCTGAGTACTGATCAGTGCATGTGGCTGAGGAAACTGCCCGAGGCTAAGCAAAGACCATGTAGAAGGATTAGAAAAACTATTGTAGACGCAGAGCCAACGAAAGTTCCTATTCCCACCAGTCAGTGTGGAAAACCTCATAATTAATGGCGTATTGGCTAGAATATTAGAATGCCTTAGTGGTAAGAAAAAAATCAGCCATAAACTAAACATAGCTCTGATCTCACCTAGCAAAGCTTAAAACCAGATCCCAAAGGGGTCAAACTATTTCCGGGTAACTCAACCTCAATGCTAAAACAAGTTCAAGAATATTTATAGGAATACAAATATATCCAGCACCCAACAAGGTAAAATTCGCAATGTCTGGCATCTAATAAAAAATTACCAGGCATGCAAAGAAGCAGAAAAATTCAACTCATAGTAAGAAGAAAAATCAATCTATCTAAACTAACCAAGAAATGATAAAGATGATAGAATTAGTTGACAAAGACATTGTTGTTTGGTCACTAAGTTGTGTCTGACTTTTTTGACCCCGTGAACTGTGGCCTGCCAGATTCCTCTGTCCATGGGATTTCCCAGGCAAGAATACTGAAGTAGATTGCTATTTCCTTCTCTGACAAGGACATTAAACTATATTCCACATGTCCAAGAAACTAAAGTGAAAACGGAACGTGTTAACTGGTGACATGGGAAACATAAAAAGAACAAAGTCAAATTTCCAGAAATAAATGTTACCATGCCTGAAAAACAGACCTGATAAAATTAATAGCAGATTACACACTAGAGAAGAAAAAAATTAGTGAACTTGAAGATAGAGCAATAGAAGCTATCTAAAATGAAACATGGTTTTCTTAAAGAAAGTGAAGTCACTCAGTCATTTCTGACTCTTTGAGACCCCGTGGACTACAGCCCACCAGGTTCCTCCGTCCATGGGATTCTCCAGGCAAGAGTACCGGAGTGGGTTGCCCTTTCCTTCTCCAGGGGATCTTCCCAACCCAGAGATCGAACCCAGGTCTCCCACATTGCAGGCAGACGCTTTAACCTCTGAGCCACCAGGGAAGCCCCAACAGGGTATTGTTGAGCTGTGGGGCAACTTCAGTCAGCCTACTAGAAATGCAATTGGAGTCTCTATTAAGGAGTATGGTGAAAGAAACAGAAAAATATTTGAAGTAACAATGGTTAAATATTTTCCAAGTCTGAAGATGACTGTCAACCCACAGACCCAAGAAGCTCAGTGAACTCCAAGAAGAAACTCGAGCCAGATAGTCGGTACCAGGGGTGAGCCAAAGAGTAAATGGGTGAAGGAAGGAGCCCGCATTCCAGCCAGGTCTGGCCACCCATCACACCCAGGTTCCACAGACTCTATGGGGTTCTGGGAGGCCCACCAGATTGACAAACAGGTTGGACGAGGCTTGTGTGAAAATTTCCTGGGCCCCTGAAAATATCTCTAACAGGTTGAATTACCCTCCAAATTACATGTTTGCAACCCAAACACTTCCCAGCAGTACTTTTGGGTTAAAAATAAATTATATTTTGTTCCTCTCTAAGTGAATTATAATAAATTTTAAAAAACACTCCTTTTTGAAAAACCATCTGACTTTCAAAATTAACTTTTAAACGATTGTTAAATTTTGTATTTCTTTTAAATTAAGAGCATTTGCCAGAAAGTAAAAAATAATTAGGGCTTGTATTTCAAAGATGCCTTATATGTGGCAACATGCTGGAACACTGGCTGTATTAGCTTGAGGTCGGGCTGCCTTCTCTTAAGTATCAGGAAGTAACTATAGGGTTAAACAGAGCGATGCAATAGGGGTGGAGGAAAGAGACTAAACAGTCTGATCTTTCCCTCTGCCTCTCCAGTCTGAATGCGCTGATAAATGAGTTCATCTACCACACAAAATAGCCTTTGTTTTATTCGGTAGCTTACTGGCTTTCCACGGCTAAGGAGAGAGGTAATAATGGTTTGCCTTAACTTGCCTACTCACCACTGGAGCTTTTCATTTTTAGGCTTATAAAACAGCAAAAACAGTTCTTGAAATCAGCCAAATTAGCCTTTATTTTAGTGTTAACCCACCCTTGCCTCAGCTTTCATCTGAAAATATTCAAACCTACAGAAAAGTTGAGGTAATAGTACACATAAAACCCACACTCTTCAGTTAGATTCATCAGCTGTTAACACCGCGTCTGCCCTTCCCACTTGTCTCGCTGTGTGTGTGGTTTCTGATGAACCATTTGAAGATAAATTGCAACCATCAGGACAATTCACCACTAAGTACTTCAGCATGGTATCTCCTAAGAAAAAGAACATACTCCTACATAGCTCTCAAGAAGCGTAACATTGACGGGATATCTCACATGCAGAAACAGACACCCACTCTGATCTTGACCTCCAACAGGAGGGGAATCTTGTAACCAAATGAAGAACTTGCCATTAGTCCCAGTGAAACTGCATGGGATTGGTGTCTCTCCTTCATCCCCGCCCCACAGGTGCCTTGGCAATCCTTTATCTGTCTCCAGGAAGCTCTTTGCCCTCTGTCTGGTCTTAGTTGTGAGAATTCTGAGTGTGGCTATTGCCAAAATCACGGCTCCCTGTCCACTGATGCCCACTCAATGGAAGTATGGACACAGAGTTTGTTTTTTTGTCAGGCAAATGGGAAACGCAGCAGGCTAGCACCTCAAGAAGTGTTCCCCACTTTCTCAGGAATAGGGAGGGGTTTTATATCCTCTTGAAGGTCTTGCTTTTGTTTTTCTCCTGCCAGTTTTCAAAACAGCCGCAGCTGGCTCAGGCAACTCAGCAATCGGGTCTGGTGTCCCTGAAGTTATCAGCTCATGACCTTCTTTCTGAAATGCAGGATGCTACAAGAGAGTGTAGGGGGAAGAAGAAGGCCAGGTGCTGAGTATAATCTATATGGAGTCAGAGAGTAATTAGCTTGGTGAAGGACAAGTTCAGCTCCAAGTGTATGTTAGTGCGTGCATGTGTGTTTAGTTGCTCAGTCGTGTCTGACTCTGCGATCCCATGGACTGCAGCCCGCCAAGCTCCACTGTCCATGGGGATTCTCTAGGCAAGAATACTGGAGTGGGTTGCCATGCCCTCCTCCAAGGAATCTTATTGACCTAGGAATCAAACAAGGGTCTTCTGCATTGCAGGCAGATTCTTTACTGTCTGAGCCACCAGGAAGCCCTAGAATGCTGGAGTGGGTTGCCATGCCCTCCTCCAGGGGATCTTCCCAACTCAGGAATCAAACTGGGGTCTTCTGCATGGCAGCCGGATTCTTTACCATCTGAGCTACCAGGGAAGCCTGTTTGTTTGTTAGTAGTAACAGCTAAAGAAGAACCAAGATTGTTTAACTCTTGGAAGCCTGTTTGGCTTATATGTGCCAAAGGCTGTTCACTCATTTCTGTTTGGCTGCAACATGGCCTGTCCATTTTCCTTCAAGTCACAGATGTCCTTGTCCCACTGAAGCACCATCAAAGTTTTCTCTCCAGGAGGACGCCCATCTACTAATGGGTGTTCTGCAGATCAGCTGTCTTTCCCTAGACGTCACCGAGTAGGACGTGGACCCTGCTGCTGCTCCTGCTTTCCCCAGGCCTCAGAAAGCAGTGCCCTATTGGCCATAGAAATAAATTTTACCTCCCAGGAACCGTGGAAGCTGTCTCAGCGGGACTTTTCAGACAGTTAAGGTGGTTCTTACCAGTGAAATCGTGGGGGGGGGAGGTGCCTCACAATATCCAAGTCCAACAACCTTGGTGGGCGGCAGACTTGAGAAGCCTCACGTGGGAGGTTCTTCAGTCTCTTTCCTGTTGCTCCTCCTCAATCTCTCCTTAATTTTCTGCTGCTGAAAGAAAAGTAAGAAGTGAAATAAAATGTACCAAAACGGACTCGGAGAAACTGGGAGTCCTAACCAGAGCAACACTTACAGACTCACTGGGCTTTCTCTAACTATTATCACTGCCAATGGCATCATCTGACAAGCAGTGCTTGACATATTCTTATATTTAAGAATAATTGAAGGAGGGAGGAGGAAGGGAGTTTCCTTCTCTTACTTGATGGACACCAAGTCAGAACAGGGGCTGCTGTGCCAGGCACGGAGCGAGGCACCAAGGACGCAGGCAGAAGGAGACGGTGTCCTGCCTTTCAGGAGATGCGCCCAGCAAGACAGGCAGGAGGCTGATCATACAGGAGCAGATTTAATAGATGCCCTGATGGGGGTGCGTGCAGACTGCCCTGGGGGACACAGAGGAGGGGACAGCTCATTGACCCCAGGGAAGCCTGAGAAAACTTTGCGGCAGCTGGGTGACCTCACCAGGAAGACAAAGGGAGAGGGAATGGGAAGCAGACAGTCTTCCAGGCAGTGACAGAGTGTGCAAAGCACAGAGGTTCGAACAAGCAAGATGCCAGTGTACTAAGAATAGCATTTCCCGGGGGGCAGAGCAGGGGCAGGAAAGAGAGCTTCTAGAGCAGCCTGGGGAAGCTAGGATCAGAGCACATTTTACTGCAGATAGCCAGGCCCCACCTAATGACTCAGAATTCCTGGGGTGGGGCCCCAGGAATCTACCTCCAGGTGACCTTGGGGCCCAGTGCCCTGTGTGGGAACCAGCCACAGGCAACAAGGAATCAGTGACATTTTAAATCCTAAGAGTGATGCAACTAGACTTGTTTTTAAGAAATACTTTTTTTTTTTTCCTTTGGTGGCAGAATGGAGAAGGAAGTAGATCAGGCAGAGACCGAGAAATAAATCAGATTATTCCAGCTGTCTCGTGGAGCTCTGATAAATGAAAGCAATTGGAAGGTAGAACAGGGGGTAAATTCAGGAGATATTTCCAAGGCAGAAACAACAGAATTTGATGAGCGATTAGATGTGGGTGGTGAAGGAGAGAAAAGAATCAAGGATAATTCAAGTTTCTCACTCAGGTTCTTAAGGGTTGGGGAGCCCTGAAGACAAAGATGGAATGGAGGCCAAGCAGAAGCTTGTATTCGTAGGGCAGGTAAAGGGGACTCTAAACAGTTTGGTTTTGAGCATGTGATGGGGCAGTGCTTGTGGGCAACCAGAGGTCCAGACTCGGGGTTGGGGGGTCAGTCCTGGGGGAAGAGCTGAGCTTAAGCACATGGCTTTGGAGGGTGACTCACAAGAAACTGCCCACGAAGCCCAGGGAGAGCCTGTGGATGGGATGTGGTCACCACACTATAGAGAAGCGACCAGCATTTAGGGGTATTTGGAGACTCAGAAGGAAAGCCGAAGGAATAGAGACACGGATGTAGAGAAGTGACCTGTGGACACAATGGGGGAAGGAGAGGGCGGGATGAATTGAGAGAGTTGCATTCACATATATGCAGCACCATGTATAAGATAGAAAGCTAGCGGGAAGCTGTTATAGAGCGCAAGGAACTCAACTCAGCGTTGTGTGATGACCTAGAGGGCTGAGATGGGGGTGAGTAGGGTGGGAAGAAGGCTCAAGAGGTAGGGGATATCTGTACACACGCAGCTGATTCAAATTGTTGTACAGCAGAAACCAACACAACATTGTAAAGCAATTCTTCTCCAATTAAAAAAATTTAAAAAGAAACAGCCAAGAGGGAGAATGAGAAACAGTGTGAGACGGGGTGGGAAACTGGGCTGAAGAAAGAGTTTCAAAGAAAAGAATGAATGTGTCCAGTGTCGAGCAAGGTCCAGCAGGTACGGTAACTGCAAGACCACGGCTGACCCTAGAGAAATCCATCGTGAAGTTCTGGGCCCTGACACCAGACCACAGCAGGCTGAGAAAGGACTCAGAGGCAAGGAGGGAAAGACAGTGATTGCCCATTACTCTTTTTAAGAACTTGTGAAGGAGAAGAAAGCCCAGGGAGCGACCAGAAGGAAATGGAGGAGTGATACCCAGAGGTCTTTTCTTTTTGGAACTTTTTTACTATATTAACATGGCATGCCGGAACGTGAACCATTTGATATAGTTCTTGTTTTCTACATTCTGTAGACCAAGAATTACGAGAAATATTTTCTATCCCAGCAATTCCTAAGGTACGGGCTCAGTGAGTTAGAGTGATGTTATTTTTTCAATTGGAATACTTGAGAACCATATATATTCAGATCACTTCATATTCTTGCAATGAAAAAAAAATTAATACCAGGGTTACAAGTGAGCTTACTTAGGAAAAGGGATGTAAATGATAAAGATGAGGCTCAAAATCCATGTTCTTTGCATAAATCTTGCATCAAAAATGTGTTGTTCTGAGCAGAATATGACCCGTTTAATCCTCACAACAGTTCAATAATAATGTAAATAACAGCAAACACTTACACAGTGTTTATTACATTCCAGGCAATATCCTAAGTGCCTCAATATATAAACCTAATCATTGTAACGGGTATATATTCATATGAATATATGAAATATATTTTCCTTGTTTTTGCTGTTTTGATAATATGAACTGAAAGAAGAAATATTAATACCACAAGGGAAGACCCCTAACTGATGAAATCTGAAATATACAGTAAGTGATTTTCCTGCCTTTCTTCTTCATCTTAGATGCTGGCACTAAACTTCCCAGTGTCATGACTGTAAATAAACTTTATGCCCTTCTTATTTGTTTCTAGGATGAGGGGAGGATAACATCTTTTCCTTTTGTATGTGACTTTCTTTGAAAATATGCATATGAAATTCCTCAAAAGTAAAAATTTTACCCTTGAAAGAAGAAAAAAATCATGTCTGACTCTTTGCAACACTACGGACTGTAGTCCACCAGGCTCCCCTGTCCATGGGATTCTCCAGGCAGGAATACTGGAGGGGGTTGCCATTCCTTTTCCAGGGAATCTTCCTGACCAAGGGATAGAACCTGGGTTTCCTGAATTGCAGGCAGATTCTTTTTTTTTTAGGCAAATTCTTTACCATCTGAGCCACCTGAGAAGCCCTATGAAAAAATACTATTGCCCAAAACAATACCTGAAAAATAATTTTAAAAGATACTATTATTATCCCATTTTATACATAAGGAAACTATAGCTAAGAGAACCTAAGAAACCCACTCAAGTTCAAAAGGTTAGTGATGGTGAACTTTTAAAAATGATTTTATCATATTGAGAAATTAAGGGAAACTGCTAAACATGAAAATTAAAAACACAAAAGGGCCAGAGCCAGAAACAATGCAAATGTCTTCTAATGAGAAAGCTGGTAAACAAATTTTAGCTTATTCAAACAACAAAATACAGTAATCAAAAAGAATGAACTACAGGTACATGCAAGAGCACAAATGGATCGCAAAAAAAAATTATGTCGAGAGAAAAATTGAGCAACCAAAGGAATCCATGCTGTATGGATCCATGTATGTGAAACCCCAAAACTGGCTAAACTAGTTTCCAGTGATAGACGTTAGAACAGTAATGACTCTCGCTAGGGTGGAGGCAAGGGGATGGGGGCTCAAAGAACTTTCTGGGGCAATGAAAATGTTTCCTTTGAAGGTGGTCATCCTAAATGTAGTCATATATAAATAAATTTTACTTTATCATTTTTATTATTTTTAATCCTACAGTACAGAACCTGATAATCCCAGGCGATCTCCCATCCAAGTTCTAACCAAGCTCGACCCTGCTTAGTTTCCGAGATCAGACTAGATCAGGAGCATAAGGGGTGGTAAGGCCAATAGGAAAATGTCCAGAGCTAATTGATGAACCAAAGCCAGGGAGCAGGCTGAAGGGCTTGGTTTGAAACCAGAGATGCGGGCTTAGCTCCAGACAAGCCTCTAAGTCTTGAGGAGGACCAGTGAGCTCAGGGCCTGGGCAAGGGCCAGCTGGGGGGGCTGGCATCCGAGGCTCATGTGTCATTTCAGCTGGAGGGTTGAGCAGGGGAGAATTCTTTTCCAAGCTCAGAGGTTCTTGGGGTTAAGAATCCCCTCTTTATAGATAAGGACCCTGTGAGTTTTATTCATGGTTCCACAGCTGATTACCCACACAGCTGGGATTAGCACTTAGTTCTTTCAGCATCAATAGGATAAGGCAATTGGAGGAGTATTGTGGGTCTCGTCTCTGCAGCTAATGAGGGCTCTGACCCTGGCTTACACGAAGCAAGGATTTCTGATAGTTTCCTTCATTTAATAGACATTAATTAATCACCTCCCATTGACCAAGTGCTTTTAGGTGCTGAAGATCCAAAAATAAAAGCCACTGCCCCATCCTCCAGGTAACACAAGGTTGGTTAGGGGAGGCCCACGGGAATAGACAACACACAATAGTGTGAAAAGCATTAAGAGGAGAGAGGGGATAAGAGTGACTAGTCCAAAAATTCTGTTGAAGTTCTGGGTTGCAAAGTCTTCACGTGTGATCCTTCGCTCAGTTGGGTGCAGCTCTTTGCAACTCCGTGGACTGTTGCCCGCCAGGCTCCTCTGTCCAAGGGGATTTCCCAGGCAAGAATACTGGAGTGGGCTGCCGTTTCTTTAAGCTTCTGAGAGGATGGGGCAGGCTGAGGATAGGGAAACGGAAGGAGGAGTTTAAGAATAAAATGATGGGCCTTCCCTAGTGGTCCAGTGGTTAAGAATCCATCTTGCAACGCAGAGGGTGCCAGTTTGATCCCTGGTGGAGGAACTAAGATCCCACTTCTCACAGGGCTACTAAGCCCACGTGTCTGGAACCCATGCAACACAACTGGAGAGCCCTGGTACCACCACAAAAAAGCCTGCATGATGCAATTAAGACATGATGCAGACAAATAAATAAATATTAAAAAAAAAAAAAGTAAATCTGCCTATCGCTATTTTTTAAAAAAGAATAAAATCGGGAAGCCCATGTGCAAAGACCTGAGATCCCTGAGACTCCTGCCCCCTCTTCCTCCCCACTCAAGACTCCAGGCCCAAAGGCAGCCCTTAGCCAAATGCACCAGCCAAATGGACCCATCACAGCCATTAATGCCAAAAGCACCCTCCAAGAGACTGATTTATATACACCCCCTCCCAAAAGAAATACAACAGAAGCGGGACCTTATTCTATAGTTAGCATGTCCATGATGGAGTTAAGACTGAGTTTTGGTGAGTGGAAACCTGCTATTTTTAAGCACGTTGCAACCAGCAAAATGGTCTTAGAACAGTCACCTAAACCAGTTCCACAGGCAGCAATCCTGGCAGGAACCTGCAGGTTTTATCAACCACTATCTCCTGAATCCAAGAAACACGCACACTGGCTGAAAGGCAGGCTACGGCTCCACCAGTGATGGATAGCAAAGCAAAAGCAGTGCTAATGAAAAATTAATGAAAGCAGTTACTTCCATAAGAAAAATGATCTGTTCTCTTCCACCTTTTGTATTGATTTTTGACCAGTCCTGTAATTGGAACTGTATAATTTTATCCTAAGGTAAAGGCAGGCAGAAGGGCAGAGCGTGGAGGCTTTCAGCCACCTGGCCAAGCTTCACCCTGGGAGAACAGTCCACGTGCGAACTCCCATCTCTGTAATGGAAACCTGATCCTCCCCAGCCCTGGCTAAGTTGCCTTAGCCCCAAGTCATTTGAAGGTTACTGACAATAAAGGACACACTAATGTTCCCATGTCCACCAGCCTTCTGGGATCGCCTTTTCTATGTCATTCGATTAAAATAAATACAGCCTCAACCTACATAATGCAGGAAGCCCCACCTCTCTCTCAATTTTTTAGGAATTCCTTGAGAAGGTATTTTTCCTTTATCAGATGGTCACCAGTCACATCTCACTCAATTCTATCTTCACCTCTCCCACCTCTTCTGAGCTCACCTGCCCTACCACTCTAGGCCACATACGTGGATACACCCACTCCTTGCCACACCAAAGACACTGACCAAAGGCAGTACCAGGTTAGATTAGTTAAAGAAGACTTTACTGGAGGTTGGAGGGAGGAAACCTGGTTTGCTTTGCTCACCACTGACTCCTAGATGCCAAATCACCCCTCTGAGTCATCATAGGAGCTTAAAAATAATTATTGACCTATGGTAGTCAATTCATGGAGGCAGAAAGTAGAATGGTAGGTACCAGAAAGTAGAATGCCTGGGTACCAGGCAGAAAGTAGAATGGTAGGTACCCTGGGGGATGGGAAGTTACTGTTTAATGGGTAAGGAGTTTCACTTTGGGGGATGAGAATATTCTAGAGATAGATGGGGGTAACGGTTGCACAATAGGGTGAATGTGCTTAATGCTACCAAACTATACACTTAAAAATGGTTAAGATGGTAAATTTTATGTTATATATATTTTGCCACAGCTTTTTAAAAAGTTGAATGGAATACCGATATTATGAGAGAGGGCTGCAACTCAGGATAAAAAATACCTAAAACAACATTTGACCTCAGAATGCCTAACTTTCCCAGCTTATAGGGTGGCTGGTCCAGAATTCTCCAATGAGTGCTTTGCGTCTATTTCTAATACAATCCAACCAGAAAGAGGCCCCAAAATATTAGAATTTCTGTGTTTATATTTGAATTCATTCTTTAAATTTTTCTATTTGGTGGTAGATTTACATACACATGAGCCCTATGGCTCAGGTGGTAAAGCGTCTGTCTGCAATGTGGGAGACCCGAGTTTGATCCCTGGGTTGGGAAGATCCCCTGGAGAAGGAAATGGCAACCCACTCCAGTATTCTTGCCTGGAAAATCCCATGCATGGAGGAGCCTGGTGGGCTACAGTCCATAGGGTCACAAAGAGTTGGACACGACTGAGGGACTTCACTTTCTTAAATATACATAATATAGAATAGCATAGTTAAGTTGGTTCAGTCATATCCGACTCGGGGGTATGGGCTTTAGTAGTTGTGGTAAACCAGCTTAGCTGCCCCTCAGCTTGTGGGATCTTCCCTGAGTTGGGGTGGAACCCATGTCCCTTGCATTGGCAAGAGGATTCTGAACCACTGGGCCTACAGGGGAAGTACCCATTTCCCAGTTTTAAAATCTGTAAAATGAGGACATCAGAGCAGAGTCTTCCAGAGTTCTTAACCTTCTATAATGCCTAGTTCCTTGCACAAATGCCAACTGCCAGACAGAAGTCATTCTAAGTGACAATGTGCTTCCGTGTCAGAGATGGAGGCACCTCACCCTCTGCTGCCCCAGCTTCAAGGTGACTTTTGGAACTTGGTCTGACTTTCATCTCAGCCACTGACAAACTGCCAACACCTCCCCTAGAACACCGAAAGCCACATACCCTATCTAAGGTCACCGGGCAGTGCGTTTCCAGTATTCAAAGTAGGTATTATGAAAGCTGGCCCTTTGGGAGTGGAAAAACAAATCTACGTCAAGTCTCCTTTAAGGTCTTATTCATCTAGAGTCTGCGTCTAGTGAGAAATCTGTGTTTTTGAGGACTTGGCCCAATGTTGGCTTTGCAGTGAGACAGTCCTGGACAGAAATCCCTTGTCCTCCACACGTTCTCTGGGTGGCTCCAAGCAAGCTGCCTGCCTAACTGTCCTGGGTCTCAGCTTCCTTTTCTATCACATGAGACCTGTCACGTGGGACCATTGGGAGAATAAAAAGACGAGTACACAATAAGATATAAATAAAATTAAATATAAGCATAATTATCACTGTTATATTCAGTTTCCCCTGTAAGTGAAATAAGAAATTAAATCAGTTTTCAGAGGAATTCAAGAATTTTGAAGGGCTACCAGAACTATTCAAGGATGGAGCTCGAGGTAACTCACTCTCCAAGATGTTTCTGTTTAAAAAATATTTATTTATTTAATTATTATTATTTATTTCACTTCATCAAGTCTTAGATGTGGGCTGAGAACTCTTGGTTTACATGTGGGCTCTAGTTTCCCAGCCAGGATCGAACCTGGGCCTCCTGAACTGGCAGCGTGGAGTCTTCACCACTGGACCCCCAGGGAAGTTCCCAAGGGGGTCCTTTTTCAGCTCTGCTTTTCTTGGATGTATGAATTCTTATTTATTTGGAGGAAAAAGAATTCTAAAGCTTTTTTTTAAGCGCTTTAAAAATTCTGGACTAATCAGATAATTTTTAATCTTATAAATCTAATTAAAAGACAGTAAGACATGAGAGCTCCAATCAGACATGAGGTGAGGGATCTTGCCTGGCAGGGAGAGTGTGACAGCCTGGCCCCAGAATTCCAGAGCCCCCACGTTTCTCTAAGGACTGTGCTGTGCTGTGCTGTGCCTAGTTGCTCACACGTGTCCAACTGTTGTGACCCCATGGACTGTAGCCCACCAGGCTCCTCTGTCCATGGGGATTGTTCAGGCAAGAATACTGGAGTGGGTTGCCATGCCCTCCTTCAGGGGATCTTCCCAACCCAGGGATAAAAGCCAGGTCTCCTGCATTGCAGGCGGATTCTTTACTGTCTGAGCCACCAGGGAAGCCCCCTGTAAAGGACTAGTTTTTGATGAATCTCCAGGGCCAGTTGCTCCTCTGCTGGATAAGTGGTGGTTAAACCCTTCCTTGACGAAATACCTTACACTGTCATCTCTGCCTGTGACCACTAACTTCCCAAACTCTCACGTTCATGAAATGAGGGAGGGGGAGAATTAGTTATTAGGAAATACTTCTGAGTACACTTAGGACTGCTGTGTGCTGTTTCTTATCTTTTCAATCTAATTTCAGCCCTGGGCATGGATTTAAAATGAAATTCTTTTGGAGGTGGTCTTCAGATGCTTGGTGATTAATGTTCATGCTGTCCTTTGAGGTCATGGGCCACCTTGCAAACTGCTGCTAATCTGGGCTCAGAGTGTGGTAGAAATAGCCTGGCCCAAAAGTCTGGAGCAGATCCAGCTTTTTCGTTTGTTGGCATTAAAAACCAGCTGGGCAAATAACGAGCATTCTTATGCCTTGGTTTCCACATCTTCCAAAAAACAAAGCTCAATAATATCTGCTTTGCCCACCTCACAAAACCTTTCTAAAGATCTCATGAAAGAACGGATACAAGGGGCTTCCCTGGTGGTCCAGTGATTAAGAATCCACCTTCCCATACAGGCAACACAGCTTCAGTCCCCGGTCTGGGAAGATTCCACAGGTGGTTGTTGTTATTCAATCATGTCCAACTCTTAGTGACCCCAGGGACTGCAGCATTCCAGGTTTCCCTGTCCTTCATCTCCCAGAGCTTGTTCAAACTCATGTCCATTGAGTCGGTGATGCCATCCAACCATCTCAAATTCTTTCGTCCCCTTCTCTTCCTGCCTTCAATCTTTTCCAGCATCAGTCTTTTCTAATGTCAGCTCTTCACGTGGCCAAAGTGTGGAGCTTCAGCATCAGTCCTTCCAGTGAATATTCAGGACTGATTTCCTTTATATGTGAAGGAGCAACTAAGCCTCTGCACCACAACTATTTGGAGCCTGGGCTCCTAGAGCTGGTGTTCCACAGCAAGAGATGCCCCTGCCCACAACTGGAGAGCAGCCTCTGCTTGCCACAAGAGGGAAGCCCTTAGGCGGCAGTGAGGAACCAGTTTGGCCAGAAGTAAATTAATTAATTAATTAATAATAATAAAAAGAATGGATGCAAAAACTTTTAGAACCATACAGAAGGAGGTCCCAAGGTTACAGAGACCCTCTGAGTCCGCCCCTCAATGAAAAGGGTCAGCTTGGCGGGGAGAGTCCTTGACTTAGACCCACTTGGGAAGATCTTGGGCCTGGGGCGTTCTGGAGACGGCTAGCCCATAGGGACTGCAGGTCAGCACACGACTCTTCATGTCTGACCGGAGCTGCTCACCTTCACAGCTTGCCCAATTTCGGGCAGTTTAGGATCAAAGTGTCCTGGCTGGGGTTCCATCCAGATACCACTGGTTCCTCCATGATTAAACAGATAGTGGCCCTGACTCCCACAGCTTCCCCTGAGGCAAAGCTGGCCTTTGGCTCAGTGGGGCTCAAGGCAAGGATGGGAGGAGGGTGGGGCCCCTCCTCCACTCCTCTGCCAGGCCTCCCCCGGGAGAGGTACGGGCGAGGGATCTGCAGGTGTAGCCACTTATTTGGGGGCCATCCAGGATGTGGGAAGCCAGAGAAATCAAGAGAAGAAGGCTCATGACATGGACCAGGAAACATGTGTGGCTGAGCTGACTCGGGAAGTGAATGACATAGAAAAGTGAAACAAAATGAATGCCAAGTTCAGTGCAAAGTATATTTGGAGGTTTACCCTGTACTCCTGGGCTCAGACTCCAGAAACCTGGCTTGGCTTCTTATTCCCGGGTTCTTGGGCAAGTCATGTCTCCTCCTCAGGCTGCTATAAATCTGGAAACTGACAGGGTTGGACCAGAATCCCACTTCTCAAATGGGTACATTCAACCATGGCCTACTCAATAGTGAAAAGCTACAAGCTATTTATCTTCCTGGAATGCCAACTTTACATGAAGTTTGGGAGGGACTATTTTTTATTTTTAAGCAGTCTTACAAGATATAGGGGCTTCCCAGGTGGCGGTAGTGGTAAAGAACCTGCCTGCCAGTGCAGGAGACATAAGAGACACAGGTTGGATCCCTGGGTTGGGAAGATTCTCTGAAGATTCCACAGCAACCCGTTCCAGTATTCTTGCCTCCTCTTGCACGGAGAGAGGAGCCTTTGCAACAGTCCATAGTGTCACAAAAAATGGGACACGACTGAAGGGACTGAGCACACACACATGTGATATAGTTCATATCACATACAGTCCACTCATTTAAAGCATACAGCTCAATGATTTTGATATATTCCTGGGTTGTGCGACCATCACACAATCAATTTCAGATTATTTCCATCACCTAAAAAAGAAACCCTGTACCCTTCAGCCATCTCCTCCACGTCCTCCAGCTCTGGGAGCTCTGGGCAACTACTAATTTACTTTCTGTTTGCACAGATTTACCTATTCTGGGCATTCCCTATAAGTAGAATTAATATATGGTCTTGGGAGGATAATTTTATATGAAAACAAAACAGCTATGTCATAAAAGCAAGCAAAAAATTACATTAATGTTTAAGTTGCAGAAGATAATTCAAAACAATTTCCCTTGTATCTGGCAGCTTCACGGTAAATCTGTCTCCCTCATGGACAGTGATTCATGGTGCTCTCCCCCTAGGGCCACTTGGTGGAAATTCTGGGGAGCAGTGGACAAAATGATCATTTATTCCCATCTTTGCTCCAATGTTTAGAAGACAGCAAGGCCCAGCCTGATAAACCTACAGAGAATTTTTTTCCAGGAGAAATTGTTAGGAACTGTTACCAGTTCCTCTTTCATCTCCTTATCTGTCCATCTTATCTCTACCCATTCTTGGGAATGGTCTTGATCACTGCCTCCTGTACAATGTCACAAACCTCCATCCATAGTTCTTCAGGCACTCTATCAGATCTCATCCCTTGAATCTATTTGTCACTTCTGCTGTATAATTGTAAGGGATTTGATTTCGGTCATACCTGAATGGTCTAGTGGTTTTCCCTACTTTCTTCAACTTAAGTCTGAATTTAGCAATAAGGAGTTCATGATCTGAGCCACAATCAGCTCCCAGTCTTGTTTTTGCTGACTGTATACAGCTTCTCCTTCTTTGGCTGCAAAGAATATAATCAATCTGACTTCTGGGTATTGACCATCTAGTGATGTCCATGTGTAGAGTCTTCTCTTGTGTTGGAAGAGGATGTTTGCTATGACCAGTGTGTTCTCTTGGCAAAACTCTATTGGCCTTTACCCTGCTTCGTTTTGTACTCCAAGGCCAAATTTGCCTGTTACTCCAGGTATCACTTGATTTCCTACTTTTGCATTCCTGTCCCCTATAATGAAAAGGACTTCTTTTGGGGGTGTTAGTTCTAGAAGGTCTTGTAGGTCTTCATAGAACCATTCAACTTCAGCTTCTTCAGCATCACTGGTGGGGCATAAACTTGGATTACTGTGATACTGAATGGTTTGCCTTAGAAACAGAGATCATTCTGTCATTTTTGAGATTGCATCCAAGTACTACATTTCAGACTTGTGTTGACTATGAGGGCTACTCCATTTCTTCTAGGGGGTTCTTGCCCATCTAAGTTAAATTTACCCATTCCAATCTATTTTAGTGCACCAATTCCTAACATGTCCATGTTCATTCTTGCCATCTCCTGTTTGACCACTTCCAATTTACCTGAATCATGGACCTAACATTCCAGGTTCCTATGCAATATTTTTCTTTAGAGCACTGGACTTCCACCACCAGTCACATCCACAACTGGGTGTTGTTTTTGCTTTGGCTCTATCCCTTCACTCTTCCTGGAGTTATTTCTCCACTATTCTCCAGTAGCATATTTAGCACCTACCAACCTAGGGTTAATATTAACATGCTTAATACATGAAGTTGTCTCAGACAGTAAAGAATCTGCATTGCATGCAGGTTCGATCCCTGGGTCAGGAAGATTCCCTGGAGAAGGGAATGGCAACCCACTCCAGTATTCTTGTCTGAAGAATCCCATGGACTGAGGAGCCTGGAGGGCTATAGTCCATGGGGTCGCAAAGAGTCAGACACAACTGAATAACTATCACTACTACTACATGAAGTTAGGCTGTGAGAGGCACTCAGGATCAGCCTGACGAAAGTTTGTCTGTCTTCCAGGCCTGACACTCGAAAGGAATTGGCTGTGTCCCCTCAGTTCCATTCAATGGGAAAGAAAAAAAAGTAACCATGTGTAAACAGTGGTTGTTCAGTCACTAAGTCATGTCTGACTCTTTGCAACCACACGGACCACAGCATGCCAGGCTTCCCTGTCCTTCACTATGTCCCAGAGTTTGCTCAAATTCATGTCCATTGAGTCTGTGTTGCCATCCAGCCATCACATCCTCTATCACTCTCTTCTCCTCCCGCCCTCAATCTTTTCCAACATCAGGGTCTTTTCCAACAAGTCGGCTCTTCACATTAGGTGGGCAAAGTATTGGAGCTTCAGCTTTGGCTTCAGTCCTGCAACGAATATTCACGGTTGATTTCCTTTAGGATTGCCTAGTTTGGTCTCCTTGCAGTGCAAGGGACTCTCAAGAGTCACCTCCAAAACCACAGTTTGAAAGAACCACCTCTTTGGTGTTCAGCCTTCTTCATGGTCCAACTCTCACGTTTGTTCAATATGATTACTGGAAAAACCATAATAATAATAATATCTAAGTCGCTCAGTCGTGTCCGACTCATCGTGATCCCGTAGACTGTAGGCCACCAGGCTCCTGTGTCCATGGAATTTCCCAGGCAAGAATACTGGAGTGGGTTGCCATTTCCTTCTCCAGGGGATCTTCCTGACCCAGGGATCAAACCTGGGTCTCCTGCATTGCAGGCAGACGCTTTAACCTCTGAGCCACCTGGGACTATATGGACAGAAGAAACAGGAAGATGAAACAGAGAAGTGACTTGGGGTTTCCTCAGGGGTGGACTCTGAGAGGGGCTCAGGAAAGCAGCCAGGCAGATGAATCTGCACCCAGGTCAATATGGTCTAATAGGAAGTTTCTTTCCAAAGTTAAGTCCTGATTCAACTCATGAAGGACAAATAACCCCAGGATCCTGCCTTACAGATATGGTCAGGGAAGCAGTTCGGGGTGATTTCAACAGAAAGAACCAACCAATCATCAGAAATAGTGACAAAGAAACATTGAAGCCTGGGACACTAGGGCCACCAAGGCCATAGAGAAGCGGGCAGTGGGCTTCTGTGCACTTGACCTGTCCTGGCTGCCTGGATCCCTGGCTACTTAGACCTCAAGGCTCTAAAGACAAGAAATGAATGAAGTAAGTTTTAAAGCAACATAAACTCTATTAATTTAGTCTTTCTGTTCTTATCACCAAACTGATGAAGCAAAGAAACAGAAGACCATTCTTTCCTTTTGTATCACTCAGCTTTTGCTAGGTTAGGCTGCATAACTAATGTCTTCCCAACTCTGAGTCTTACAACAACAGGTTCATTTTTTGCTCCTATTTCACATCTTCTATGAGTCAGTCACATGTTTTCTTCCATTTCAGAACCTAGGCTGAAGGTACTTCCCTCTCTGGAACAAGCTGGTCTTGTGGTAGAGAAAAAAACCATAGGACCTGCAGACATGCAATGACTCACAAGCAGTAAATGCCACTTTCACTTCCATCTCACTGGCCAGTGGAAGTCATCTGCCCAAGCCAGTGTCAGTGAGGCAGAGGAAAACAATCCTCTCACAAGAAGGTGCATGCATGCTTGACCGTGTCTGATTCTTTGTGACTCCATGGACTGTTGCCCACCAGATTCCTCTCTGTCCTTGGAATTTTCCAGGCCAGACTACTGGAGCAGGTTGCCATTTCCTTCTCCAGGGGATCTTCCTGACCCAGGAATCAAACTCGCAAGTCTTATGTCTGCTGCTTTAGCAGGCATATTCTTCAGCACCAAGCTATGGCAGCAAATAATTGCAAGCAATAGTATGGTCTACCACAGCCTAAGTTTTGCCAGAAAGATTAGGCTGAACCTCTTGCAGCAGAACCTCTTGAAGGCCAGAATGAAGACTCTTTTTCTGCCCCAGTGTCTAGCAGAGTCTGGTTATAGTAGAGTGTTAAAGAATGAAAGGATGGTGCCAATGTTTAAAGATGAAAACTAAGGACAAGGACATTGCCATGACTAGAGATCAGACATTCTGACATCAGTCTTCTATCTTTTTTTCCTTGCCCATGTCAAACAGCATACAGGAGCTTAGTTTCCCAACTAGGGATAGAACCCATGCCTCCTGAAGTAGGAGGATGGAATCTTAATCACTGGACCACCAGGGAAGTCCCAGCCTTTTATCTTTCCATTATTGCATCATTCTAAAATGCAGAAAAAACCTTGACCTTGCACATGACAGTAGCTTTGCTTTTCAGAAATCATTCTTGCTTCATATCAAGACAACAAAACCAACTCTTGACTAAGGAATTTGAAGATGCAGAGGGGTGAGTGAGATTGCAGGGGATGGTGATGGTATTAAACCAGGAAGCATAATGCTTTTGACTTATAATGTGCTTTTGCATACATTAACTCATTTGACCTTCCCAGAGCCTGGTGAGGAAGCAAAATCTATTTAGGCTGTTTTACCATGGACGGAGGAGCCTGGTGGCCTGCAGTCCATGGGGTCGCTAAGAGTTGGACACGATGGAGCGACTTCACTTTCACTTTGCTCTTTCATGCACTGGAGAAGGAAATGGCAACCCACTCCAGTGTTCTTGCCTGGAGAATCCCAGGGAAGGGGGAGCCTGATGGGCTGCCGTCTGTGGGGTCACACAGAATCGGACACGACTGAAACGACTTAGCAGCAGCAGCAGCAACATGATGAAGAAACAGGCTTCCAAGGTGGCGCTCAGTTCAGTTCAGCTGCTCAGTCGTGTCCAACTCTCTGCGACCCCATGAACCGCAGCACGCCAGGCCTCTCTGTCCATCACCATCTCCCGGAGTTCACTCAGACTCACGTTTATTGAGTCCGTGATGCCATCCAGCCATCTCATCCTCGGTCGTCCCCTTCTTCTCCTGCCCCCAATCCTTCCCAGCATCAGAGTCTTTTCCAATGGTCCTAGTGTGATTAGATTGACTAGTTTTCTGTGAGTATGGTTTCAGTGTGTCTGCCCTCTGATGTCTTCTCGCAACACCCACCATCTTACTTGGGTTTCTCTTACCTTGGGTGTGGGGTATCTCTTCACGGGTGCTCCAGCAAAGCACAGCCACTGCTCCTTACCTCGGACAAGGGGTGTCTCCTCACCGCCGCCCTTCCTGACCTTCAATGTGGGAGAGCTCCTCTAGGCCCTCCTGCTCCTGTGCAGCCACCGCTCTTTGGGTTGCTCCTCCCGGCCGCTGGCCCTGGCCTCAGGTGTGGGTGCCTCCTCCCAGCCGCCTCCCTGGGCTCAGGGTGGCCCCTCTCGGTCGCTGCCCCTGACCTCGGACGCGGGGTAGCTCTTGTGGTGAACAAAAACCAACCTGCCAACGCAAGAGACATACAAGACCTCTAGGCCAGGAAGATCCCCTGGAGGAGGACATGGCAATCTACTCCAGTATGGCCTGGAGAATCCCGTGGGCAGAGGACACTGGCAGGCTACCATCCGTAGGGTCGCTTGACCTCAGTTACGCTAATGGACACAGGTAACTGTCCTGGCCGTTGGGGCAGAGGCACACAGGGACACACGGGGTGAGGAACAACCTGAGTGCTGTGTTCTCACTGTATTAGCAACATGTCTGTGCTCCACGAGAGAACTCTCTTTCTACTGGCCACAAAAGCAGCCTTGGAGGGTGAAGGATAAATCATGCCAGGGTACTCAGAGGTCAAGGAGGTGCTGGGAGCAAGTCAAGACTGCTCCCACCTTGGTCCCAGAGACCCCACTGCCAGGCAACTTAAAGGCCATCCATTGAACAATTCATCTCACATTACATCTGACATGCGGCAAGGGGGTGGCTGGGCACAGTGTCCACCCAGAGGGGCTCACGGGGTGGAGGGGACAAACACGCAGAATGTGAGTGTAATGGGATGGGTGTGGTGGATGACTGCATAGAAATGTGAGCACTCGAGCTGGACCAGTGGCAGGGAGGAGGGATGCTCGAGGAGGGAGGAGGCAGAAGTGGATACCCGAGGAGCACGGAGAGGCCTCCCCAGCCAGAGTCAGCTCAGCAAAGTCAGAGGCAAGAGCACGTGTGGGGAGTGCTGAGCCTGGGACGAGCCACTCTGAGCCCCGCAGAGAGCAGATAAGGAGTCCAGGAGGGGTGCAGGGCTGGGCCTGGGGAGTTACAGGAGCAGTCTTCATTCTGCTGGTATGGGGAACAAGTGAGGCAGGCCCAGCCACATAGTTAGGGGCCCAGTGCAAAATGAAGACGTGAGGCCCCTTGTTTACAGGGTGTCGGGAATTTCAAGACAGCAGCAAGGGTGTATTACTCCAAGTCCACGGTCCTGTGTGTGAAAGCCCTGGGTGACCGCCCAGGCTGCAGCCCTGGGCAGCTGGCTGGGGGTGTGGCATTCAGCCCCACCAGCTGACACTTTCCAGGCTTGACCAGGAAAAGCCTTGTGCTTGTATGTCTTTGTATTATTGCTACTTTATAGGCACACCTTCATTTTACTAGGTTTCATTTTATTTTGCTTCACAGATAATGGGTTTTTTTCGTTGTTTTTTTTTTGCTAATTGAAAGCTTGTGGCAACCCTGTGTTGTCAGGTGACAGTCAGCATTTTTGGGTAAGAAAGGAATTTGTAATTAAGATATGCACATTCTTTTTAGATATAACACTATTGCACACTTACTAGACTACAGTGTAGTGTATTAACTTTATATGCACTGGGAGGCCAGAAAAATTGTACGACTTGCTTTATTGCAATATTCGCTTTATTGTGGTGGTCTGGAACCAAATTTACAAGATCTCCAAGGTGTGCCTATAGTTTTTCTTCAAGCATAACGTTTTAAAATATAGTTTTTAATCTTTATGAGATGTTGACAATGTTTAAAATGTTATATGCCATTAAATACACAAAGTATTCAACTAATAGAAACATTTCAGAGACAACTTTTCCAGAATCTCCCTTCTCCAGATAGGAACAGCTGTGGAGAAAACCATCTGGGGTCCCCCTGCGGGCAGCAGGCAACTCACTGCTGGGGGTCAGAAAACAGGGCAGCGACACATAAGGCTTGAGTTCTGACCACAGTGGCCTCCTTCCATGTGTTTTTCATCAAAGTCGGTCAAATTTAACTCTGAAACTCCCTAAGAACTTCTCTCACTATATCCCTAGGAGAGGGAAGAAAAGAAATTGTATTTTAAAAGGATCAATGAGGGACTCCCTGATGGTCTAGTGGTTAAGATTCTGCGCTTTCCACTGCACGGGGCATGGGTTCAATCCCTGTTGGGGAACTTAAGTACCTGCGTGCTGAACCAGTTTGCCACTCTGGAAGCCCCTGCCTTGGAGTTTATCTGTGACCTTTGACTTTTGATAATGACCATGGGTGGGACTCCCAGTGATGCTCTTGAGCTTAGTCCCTCCCCACTGCACACCAGCCGATGGCTTTAGCTACTCTAACAATGCAACCTGCTCCCCTAATACAGCTTCAAGCTTTTCCATCCTTAAACCATACTTTACTTTTAAACTAGCCACAGAGTGTCCTGCAGCACAGACCAGTGGGTTTCCTCCTTCGATTAGAGGGAGGAGTGAATGAGGAAGCAAATTATGTAAAGGGAACAACCAGAAGCTCCCAGTTGTGAGCAGGCTGGAAGGAGACTCTGACCTCTCTTCCACAGTGCGCCCTTGCCAGTGAGTGACTGCCACAAACCACAGACACAGTGGAAATCTCCAGAGAGGTGAGAGTCTCCGAAACTCCTCCAGAGCAGGATGTGGGCCCTGGGAACACCCCAGAACATCCCGAGAACTGTCACCTGGGCCCTGAAGGGTATTCACTAACGAAGAGTCTTAACTCCAACTGAAGGTAGTCACTGAACCTGCAGAAAGAGAGAATAACATGAAGCTTTTCCAAAACAGAATTCACCACAAAATGCTTTTATTCAAGGACTTCTAAGGGTGCAACTACGGGCTTCCAAGTTGGTGCTAGTGGTAAAGAACCTGCCTGCCAATGCAGGAGATGTAAGAGATGTGGGTTCGACCCCTGGGTGGGGGAAGATTACCTGGAGGAGGGCACGGCAACCCACTCCAGTATTCTTGCCTGGAGAACCCATGGACAGAGGATCCTGGCAGGCTACAGTCCACGGGGTCGTGAAGAGTCTGACATGACTGAAGAGACTTAAGCACTCACAGCATGCACCCAGGAGTGGCTCCCTCAAGCCATTGCTCTAGGGATGTGAGCAAATGGAAAAGGCACAGCTCCCAGACTTAGGAGGGGACAAATCGAGACCATGCTGCGCCATGTTGAAGAAGCCAGACACACAACCCCAGGCAGTCAAGCCAAGGGAGGTGGAGGGCAGTGCCTTCCCTTTCCTTCACTCTCCCTTTCTGAGGACATGCTCCTGGGTCTTTTCCTGGCTTTACCACAGCATCAGTCACAGAGGCTTGGGTTGGGGGAGGCCCCAGCCCCTCACATGGCCCAGACGCCTGACCCCATTCCCAGCCAGGTCTGAGACCAGAAGGAGGGATCCTGAGTTTTGTTTTTGTTTTTCTTGTAACTGTACTTTCCATCATCAAATGAAATTTTTCAAAGCGGTCATTCTCATTGTTTTAAAGGATGAAATTTATGGTTTGAAAGTAATGGCTGCCAACCTCATAAAATGAGCTTTAATATCACCACAGACATTCTCACAATTGGCCAAATCCCCAAGACCCCTATGAAGAGTGAATTGCCCTAGGCAGTAAAGGATTAAATTCACTGAACATCATAAAAATACACAATGAGCTCCACATCCTTTCTCATTTTCCAGTGACAGTCGTGCTGGGCAGGGGTCCTTTGGTCCCGAGCTCCTGTCCCCTCACCTCCCTGTGTCTGTGTGCTGGCCTCCACACTGACCATACAATCTTGTCTTCCATCCCTGGTCTCGGCCCCTGGCATCAATGTGGACTGGCTCCAGCCCTACACAGTCAGTGTGCTTTCTTGGATTCTGCAAAACCAGATGAATCCAGAATTTGTTTCTAGACCTTACGCATATGGACTCAGTAACATAGGCCAATTAAAGGCTTATGCTCACCTTGATCTGTGAGCTATGTGAAAAATCTCTATATAGACTGTATTCTGCTTTATAGACTGTATTTCTGTGACCTTGGGAAAGTTAATTAACAGCTCTGAAACTGCTTATTCATTTGCTAATTTTTTTAATATGCTAGGTAACTTTATTATATCCTCTCACTTAATACTCACCAAAGTCCAATTCTCATAGCATCTGAAGAAACTGGCACTCCCCAGTCACTAACAGTGGATTTGGGGTTCAGATTCTGGTTTGTCTGATTCCAAAATCCACACTCTTTTTTGAGAGCCCGCCATCATATCCTGGGATGGGAGGATTTCTAGAAGACTAGGCAACACGGCTAAGGAAGGAAAGAAGCTAAAGCAGAGCCTGACACACTGGTCCAGAGGGGGCACCCTAAACCAGAGTCATGGCAACCAGAAGGGACAGAGATACTGTGATGGCTGAACCAATTTGATGGGAGGTGAGAGAGAGGGGAGAGAGGAAGAAGAAAGTGGGAGGTACATGAAGCTAAATTGAAATTTTTATGAACCTAAATAACCTGGAAGATGATGTAAGATATGAATGTTAAAAATTTAGAAAAGAGAGCCATCTTGAGCACTGGTACAAAATGTCTGGAAGTTAGGGATGCGAATCAAGATGTGAAAAACAGATGTATTAATTAAGTTTAAAGTCCCAAAGGCGAGGGAACCCCAGGACAGGGAGGGAAGCTGTGGGCTGAGAAGAGGCTTGAGTGGAGCAATCACAGGGCAGGGAGAGCACCAGGGATTGTAGGGCCACCAGGGCAGAGGATACTTACCAGCAGGCGAGCTCAGAATCGTTACAGGGAGCTGAGGGGAGGTGCCAGTGACAGAAGGCAAACTTTCATTTTTAAGATTGTGATCTTAATAGAGAGATGAGGGTGGAGGTCAGATTACAGATGGTTAAAGACTCACGGCAAAGAAAGAAGACAGAAATCATAGATCGTGTGTTCAAGTTATTTAGAAGAGAAAAGATAAAAAGGGGAACACAGGACCAAGGCAAGAGATTTTTCTTTCCCTTCCAAGTCTTGAGTGTGTCAGACTAGAGAAGGGAAGGATCTAGAGAAGATGGAGAGTAAGGAAGAGCGCTCACTGGAAAAGCTGATTTCTACAAATGCAAGCAGGGACTTATCAGTTCAGACACAAGGTGCCAATATCTATCTGCAAAGTGTTGTGCTCAGCACAGTAAGCATAATAAGGATAAAATGAAAAGCAGTGCTTTCTCTAAGAAACCCACCACTGAGTAGGAGAGGTGACAGTTACCCAAGTAGTAATGTTGCATGGCAGTTTGAGCCCTGGCAGTAAAGTGCTGTTGGGGATCAGAGAGGAAATTTGGGATGAAAAGGAAAGGGACACCTCAGAAGGCATCACAGAAGAGAAAGTACCATATTCAGCCTTAGAAGATGTGCAATAACATGACTGCTGAAAATACAAAGGAAGCGTGTGTTCAGTTCAGTTCAGTTCAGTCGCTTAGTCGTGTCCGACTCTTTGCGACCCCATGAATCGCAGCACGCCAGGCCTCCCTGTTCATCACCATCTCTCGGAGTTCACTCAGACTCGTGTCCATCGAGTCCGTGATGCCATCCAGCCATCTCATCCTCGGTCGTCCCCTCTCCTCCTGCCCCCAATCCCTCCCAGCATCAGAGTTTTTCCAGTGAGTCAACACTTCGCATGAGGTGGCCAAAGTACTTGAGTTTCAGCTTTAGCATCATTTCTTACAAAGAAATCCCAGGCCTGATCTCCTTCAGAATGGACTGGTTGGATCTCCTTGCAGTCCAAGGGACTCTCAAGAGTCTTCTCCAACACCACAGTTCAAAAGCATCAATTCTTTGGTGCTCAGCCTTCTTCACAGTCCAACTCTCACATCCATACATGACCACTGGAAAAACCATAGCCTTGACTAGACGGACCTTAGTCGGCAAAGTAATGTCTCTGCTTTTCAATATGCTATCTAGGTTGGTCATAACTTTTCTTCCAAGGAGTAAGCGTCTTTTAATGTCATGGCTGCAGTCACCATCTGCAGTGATTTAGGAGCCCCCAAAATAAAGTCTGACACTGTTTCCCCATCTATTTCCCATGAAGTGATGGGACCGGATGCCATGATCTTCATTTCCTGAATGTTGAGCTTTAAGCCAACTTTTTCACTCTCCTCTTTCACCTTCATCAAGAGGCTCTTTAGCTCCTCTTCACTTTCTGCCATAAGGGTGGTGTCATCTGCATATCTGAGGTTATTGATATTTCTCCCGCAATCTTGATTCCAGCTTATGTTTCTTCCAGCCCAGCGTTTCTCGTGATGTACTCTGTGAGAAAGGAGCAATTCCTGCTACAAAGACAGCATGCAAGGATGGAGGAGCTGGCCTTAATGGAAGAATAAATAGAGAGGAATTGGAGGGACTTCCTGGTGGTCCAGTGGTTAAGAATCTGCTTTTGAATGCAGGGGACAAGGGTTAGATCCCTGTTCAGGGAACTAAGATCCCACATGCTGAGGGGGCAGCTAAGCCTGCATGCCACATCTAGGGAGAAGCCTGAGTGCTAAAACTCACTCGCTGCAATGAAAGATCCCACGTGCCACAACTAAGACCTAATGCAGCCAAATAAATTAAATAAATAATAATTTTAAAAACAGGCATTGGAAAGCAGAAAGGAGGGAGTATAAGAGAACTCATACCTGGTGGTCTCACTGTATTTTGTAACATAGGAAGCAGAGGAGCCTCTGAAAGCAGAGGGTTGGGGGTCAAGGTCAAGAGGAAAAGTACCTCTAAAAGACATGGAGACACAGACTGTGAAGCACCCAGGTAGGCTTGCTCAGTTGAAATTAGAAAGTCTGAAAACTTTAACAAAAATCAACACTCTGGGAAGAGGAACTGGAGTAGTGACAATCCTGAGGACCTCTGCTTCTGGAAAAGATACACTGGCCTACACTCCTATGGGAAACGATGAACAGTGCTGATCTATAAAAAGCACTGCTGAGTTTGGCCAGAAAAATGGCAGGAGACTGAAACTTAATTGACAGTGAAAACCCAGAGACATGAATGGAATTCCAAAGCCAGCTTTCTCCTTGCTGACATTTGCTGCAACAGTGAACTTGAATATTGGTGTTCACAGCTTTGTTGCATGAAGGAAATAGGGCTCAATCAAGAAGGGAAGTCTAATAGAAAAACTCCTACATAAAGTTAGAACCCCAGTGGGGTTCTATATCTTCCATGTAAGTGTGAACTAAGAAATAGATTCATCTATTCCCTCCTCCAAGGGGATGCAAGAGATTTGCCTCTGTGAACATAGAATGGAGGAGGAAGGAAAAACTTCAAGTTGAATATTTAGTGTAAAGATGTCTATGACAGGAGGTGACCCAGATGCCTGAAAGAGGCAAATACAGATCTTCCCAAGAAATATTTGCGAACAAAGCCTCAAATCATTCCCGCAGGTATCAGCTCGAAGTCAAGAATCACAGAATACATAAGGAAACAAAGCGTGAGAGGGTACAAGCAGGAGGCAAAACACATACACAGAGAAGAATCAAACCCGTGGAATGATCAGATACAGAATATGTGTTTTAAAAGATAAAATAAGGAATTTACGATACGAGTAAAGGGACTTCCCTGGTGATCCAGTGGCTAAGATTCTGTGCCCCCACTGCAGGGGACAGGAGTTTGATCCCTGGTCAGGAACTAAGATCCTGCATGCCATGGGCATGGCCAAACTAAGATAAAAAGAAATAAATAAAAAACAAATATGAGTAAAGACAGACTATGCTAGAAAGCTTGTTTTAAAAATACACCTGACAGTAGTATCGAAATCTTTTCATCAACAGATCCCAATTTTTTCCAAATTCATCTACCAAGTTCAGATCCAGTCAAATACAGCAGGATTTTTGTGCAACTTGATGAACTGATTCTAAAATTTATATGGAAGTGTAAAGCGACAAGAACAGTCCAGAAGCCAAGACACTACTGAAAAAGAATGGAGGAGGAGTGTGGCACTGGCATTCTTAGGTATCGATATTTATTTTAAGCCAGAATAAGTAAAACAGTGCAGAGATAGAGAAATTGACAGCAGAATTGACAGCCTCAAAGAGACTAATATTGATATGAAATTGGCAGCATTACAGATCAATGGAAAGAACGGACTATTAATAAATTGGTGGAATTTATCCATACGGATAGAAATTTTTAATTGGACCCTGAACTTATACCACTAAAAAACAAAAAAGAATTTCAAATGGGCTAAAGCACTAAATACAAAAGATAAGACCACAAACCTTTTAAAAGACAGCGTAGGAGACTATGAAATTGTATGTAGTAGAAAGGGGTTCCTGAAACCAGACACAATTATACAAAGGGAAAGATTATTATTTATATTAAAGACTATAATTATTCTAAAGGGAAGGATTAAAGAACTTCATGTTAAAATTAACTTCTATTCATCAAAACTCCACTAAGAGAGTGAAACAATAAGTCAAAACTGAGAGTATAAATTTGTTACACACATAACTAAGGATTAATATTCAAAATATGTGAAAAATACCTATAAGTCCATTAAAAAAAAACAGGCAAAATATTTGAATAGGTGCTTCACACTGGCTAATTGTCAAAATTAAAAGATATCCATCATCATTAACCAATGGGGATTTCAAATTGAAACCTCACTGAGCCATCATTTTCTGCTCACTGGATTGGCAAAGATAAAAAACATCAAGGTTGTAAGGAAACAAATGGTACTCTTACTACGGTGCAGCAGAGTGGAAACTGAACTAGCCACTTTGGAAAACTGAAGATGCACACTGTCTAGAACCAGTCTTTTTACTTCCACAGCAAGTGCTGAGTAAGGAGGCATATCTAGAATATAGCAGAGCAGGAAAGTCTGAAACAGTAAAAAAACAAAAAAAAACAAAAAACAGTGAAAACAACCTCAATGGCTATTGACTCAGCGTCAACATACGATGAGACTCAATGCAGCAGCCACACTGGACAACTCACAGCTGCAGCCAAAGTGATGTTTCTCGGGAGCCTGAAGTTGCCAGAAATAAAGCCACAGAAGAAGGGTATTCCATCATGTAAAGTCCAGAAACATGCCAACTGAAGATTCTAGTTAGACATATTCAATATACATGAAAACATAAAGAAAAGCAAGGGAATCGTGAACACACAGTTCTGGATGACCGATCATTTCTGAAGGGAGAGAAAAGGAGCTAGACCAAAGAGGACACACAGGGGACCCCTGGGGTAAGAGCAGTAGCCTTGTATTTAAAGTCACTGTTGGCAAAGTAAAATTTGTCCTTATTTGTATTGGAAAACTAGCCCTCTAACGTAGAGTCATAGGCTTTTTTTTTTTTTGCTTTGCTTTTTGCTCACTCTTACTCTTAGGGTTGCTTCAATAAAATTTATATAGATGAATTACAATATAATTGTAATAATCTACATCAGTGGTTTAAACTGACTTATTTTCTCCGGTTTGTCATTAAACTGTGTACTTTTGTAGACTCTCTACGTCTTGTCTTTGTGTTTTATGAAATGACACTATCATTTAATAGAGTAAATCCTCCTCCTTGACTCTAAAATATTAACCACAAATAATATTTAACTGCAGAGCATTGTAACATATTAAAACAACTAGAGTGATATCAAAACAAAAAATAAGAAGAGTGAGTGCTGGGCACACGAGTGTTCCCTGAACCGTGAGTCTTTATTCCACCTCATTATAGTGAGGGTCATCAGGATTGGTGAATGGTGGCTGAGACACCCCTACAGAGGATAGGGATTCTGGTTCACCCCCACTTCCTGGGGGTGGGGCTTGAGATAAATGTGTTGTCCTTCTCTTCAGTAACCCCCCTCAGGAATAAGAAAATACCTTTAAAAAAAAAAGAACAGGTTTTTTTTTCTGACTGAGCTAGATTCAGGGAGGGGCTTCCCCGATGGCTCAGCTGTAGAGAAGCCACCTGCAATGCAGGAGACTCAAGTTCGATCCCTGGGTGGGGAAGATGGCCTGGAGGAGGGCATGGTAACCCACTCTTCTTGCCTGGAGAATCCCCATGGACAGAGGAGCCTGGTGGGCTACAGTCCATGGGGTTGCAAATAGTTGGACACGACTGAAGCGACTTCACACGCACGCAGGCAGGCAGAGTCAGGGAACTTGGCTGACTCTGATGTGTTAAGGATTCAGCATGTGTGTCTGCGTAGGTGGCCAGGGGGGGGGCTGAAGAAGGGTGAGGGGAAGTGAGAGAAGGGAAGAGAGTGGGGTGGCACTGGTTCCGGCCCGAACCAATGGGAGAGGTTATGGGAAAGCTCCTCGTGGCACCCAGGGAAAGTGAGAATTAACTCTGAATGCACCAGTTAACGCAGGTAGCATGACACGCGGAGTCTGACGAAACCAGTTTGACTCTGGCTAACAGCCGAGGGAAAAAAACCCACTGGATCTGATTTCACACCAGTTAACAGTGCCCTTGAGGATGTATTCAGCAAATGGGCACCTTGGAAGGAGGAAGAAAGGGTTGTGTTAGTTCCTGCCAACTTCTTACGCTTGCAAGTTTCTAGCATCAATTAAAAATGCCTTTGTCTTGTTGGACCTGCCTGCCAGGGCACAGGGTGAGATACACTGGCCTTGCTTAATGCTCGGGATTGCTCTGCCTTCGTTTTTCCTGAAGCAAAACTTGGCACTGGCCTCCAGTGTGGCAGAAAGACAAGCCTGTCCCTCCCAGGCCATTCATTCCTGGCCTGGACTTGGGGCGGGAAGATCAGTGATGCATGAAGCGCCTCTGGGAAGGGGCCGTGGTGCTGGCCTGGCTTCCCGGGTGCGGGGTTTGAATCAAAGGGCGGAGGGTGAGCTGCCGGCTCCACTTGGGCTGTCCTCAGAGCTCCAGCTGCTAGGTCTTTGGTTTTTATTACATTAGTCTTAAAAAAAAAAAAAAAAGTTTTTAATCAGCAAGAATCAGTGAAGCAGGCTTTATGGTGCAATAATTCTGCATGTTTTGTTATAAATATCCCCAGGCAAAGGGAAGGTTATTTCATACGACTATCAAAGTAACACGCCCGCTTGGGTTGCAACAAGGAATCTGTGAGGACTAGCAAGCAGGAAGCGTATCATCTGCATTTAAGAGGCTTTTGTTTTAATAAAACAGGCACATATTTATCTATAAAAGAGATTGACCGGCTTGGCAAAGCCAGCACCCGTGAGAAGTAAAGATACAGGGAAGCCATGTTATTTGCTGAATTAAAAAGAATCACCCATCCACTCACTTTCCAGTAACAGCACTCAGTTGTGGGTTTTGGCCACACTGGTGTTTATAGTCAACTCTCAGTGCTGAAAGCCTCCAGGTTCAGAGGCCTCAGATCTCCAGGAGATGCTGAGTATTTCTGACTTTTTTTTTATTAAGAGTTAAGACCCTCCTCCACCCCTCCCCTGAAAAAACATCAGAAGAAAGTTTGAAATTGTTCAATCCAGGATGAAAAGATACTCCCATGATTCTGCTTCATATAGCACACTTGATCTTGTTTACTTAGACCCTGAAGCAGCTTGGTGGTGTACACAGGGGGCTTGCAAAGGGCCAGCACAGAGGCAACAAGCCCCAGGCTCTAACATTTTCCTGCGCACACTTCTGGATCGAGGTGCAAAGACAGCTTTCCAAAGTCCAAGCTTCCTGCCAGAGAAGATTTCACAAATTCTTTTCCATCAAACTTTCCTCCAGCTGTGATTCTTGAGGCTGAGGTTGCCCTGGGTCGGAAGGAAATATGTATGGGATGTCAGATTGAGTAGGAAATCTGTTTGTTCACTTAGGGTAATTTCCCTAAGCGTCTCACACGTCCCAGGCTGGCCTTGGGCATCTGCATATTGAGACATCCAGTGATCCTGCAAAAGGTAGGCACCTCCTGCCCCACCCCCTGCATGGATGGACCCACAGAGGCTGGAGAGGAGAGCTGAAAAGGGGTACAGGCTGCTTGGTCGCTGAGGGTTTAGGGGGCCAGGGCCGCCTGCCACCCCATCCTTAGTCTTACCCTCCCCATGACTCTTTCGGCTCTGCTCCCTCTGGCCTCTCTGCCATCCAGATGGGTGAGTTTGAGAAACATGGGCAGCCAGGAAATGCAGCACGAGCTTGACCCGGGAGGCCAACCCTGTGGGGACCCTCAGGCTCTCATACTCTAGATAGCAGCCCGGTCCTCCGTGTCAAACCACTGGTCCTGATTTTAAGTAGGAGACACGGCACTGTGGGACCACAGTGACCTTCCCTCTGCCCATCTGAATGGATGCTCTACTTGGAGACCTTCCTGGGAGTACTTCCTGTCCCACACTGAGGTGCAGAACCACTGCCTTTACCCTCCTGTCTTCTGTGTTTCAGAGCCTCTGACATGTATGGTCTGCGAGTCCCTCCACCAGCATCAGTCCCCCCCCACCCCCCCGCCCCCCACAACCTCCCGGCCCTCTTTGTAATTCAGGGCTTGCCTTCCAGCCTGGAAGGTGTCGGCACCACCAGCAGGGCTGCCTGGATCTCAGGGTACTCATCTCCCTTGCCCCTGGCACCCATAAATGCACATCTGATCCCACGTAACCCTCCTGGGGCTCAGTGAGCAGCCTACTGTGGTACCTGGGAGGGATTTCTTCTCTCAAAGCCCCCACAGTGGACAGACTAGGCTTCTAGGCCATGAATGAGTCCTCCTGCCCCACTCCTTCCAAGAGTGATCAGGGAGCCTGAGGCGGGTTAACGGGCCTCTAGTCGGAGCCCAGGGCCTCCAGTTATGGATCGAAGGGTCTAGAAGTAAGACAGGTCCTCCCATCATGATTGTGCAGCTGGAGGTGCCGCTCCCAGGACAACAGGGCGCTGAGAGGGGAAAACACAGAGCTTCCCTCCTTAGTTCTTCATTCTGAGAGGCAACGTCCAACCCCGTGAGGGAGAAATGCCTGGGACCCCACAAGAGGAGAAGAGCCAGGCTTCTGTTACAGGACACGCCTGGAGGTGCTTAACTAGAGTCCCTGGCTTAAACAGCACCAGCGACCTGCCGGTGGCGGCTTCAAGGAAGTGACGGAGGAGGGTTCTGAAGCCGGAGGACCCCCTAAGCCCGCGCGGGAAGAGCCGGAACCGCGCCGTGACTCAGAGGTGGCGAGTGCTGCTGCCAACAGTCAGGAGAACCGCCCCCACCGGCCCTGCCCAGCCAGTTTGCTCCTGCTGACTTCCAGAAATTCCATTACAGGGGAGCTAAAAAAAAAAAAAAGATCAAGTCCCTAATGACAGCATCTGTAGGGACTTCCTCCTCCAGGCTCAGGCTACTGGGCAGGCAGCTAGGAGGCTCCCCAGATCCCAGTGCCTGGCGAGGGGACCCCTGCTCTTGCTGAGCCCCCCCACCCCCCGTCCCACCAGGGCTGACAAGCGCTGCCTTGAGCTTCATACCTCTAAAACCAGACCGGGGCATCCCCCACCAAGCGAGGCCGCAGCAAAGGGGCCCCTTGCTAGCTTGTTCCCATGGCACAAGCCACGTGGGGCCCCCGTGGGCCCACCACACGTGAGGCCGCGTGCAGACAGCCCGGAGCTGTGTCCTCACCCATCCCCCAGTACCGCCACGGGGGAGGAGGGTGGGCGTGGGGCAGAGGAGCCCCCAGAAGCACGCTCCAGGGTCTGACGTGGCAGCGGCTCGGGCGGCTGGGCGGTGACTCACCCCCTGGCTGCTCTCTTGGTGGTGGTGCCAGGCAGGCAGGCGGGCAGGGCAGCCGTGAGGTGCTTTATCCTTAGTCCCGCTACATGTGAAAGACCGTAACCCATGGATGGCCGTGACTGCCGTGTGGGTGTGAATGGTGGGCAAAGGCGGAGACTAGGTGAAAGCTGAGTCTCTCTCATGCTTAAATTGCAGCAGGCCTTACCTCTCAGAAAGCCTGCGTGGGTACCATCAATGTGTCATCATTTAAAGGGTGCATATCGTGTATGTCATTTACAGAGGCAAGGGCGTCTGGGATGCGTGCCCTGTGCAACCACCGGAGGGTTGATCCCATACTCCTCGGATGGCTTACGAAAGCTGTCCGTCTGCACTTTCTCCTGATGTGCTCCAGCCTCAAGAAATGAATAAGTCCTCAAATAAAGATACATCATGGACCTTTGCCTTTTGTCTGGACAACCTTCCTTCTCCTAGGAGTCTCGGTAAAGTGAAAGTGAGAGTGTTAGTCACCCAGTTGTGTCTGACTCTTTGTGACCCCATGGCCTATGGTCTGCCAGGCTCCTCTGTCCTTGGGATTCTCCAGGCAAGAATTCTGGAGTGGGTTGCCATTTCCTCCTCCAGGGGATCTTCCCAACCCAGGGATCAAACCCGGATCTCCTGCATTGCAGGCAGACTCTTTACCATCTGAGCTAGTAGGGAAATCCTGTGTAGCTCCTAAATTTCCCAAGTCTCTCCCGGAGCAGGCCCCCTTCCTGTGCACCCGGCAGGGCCTTGCATGCCTCCCGTCTCAGTACTGAGCACACCCCACGCAGCTACTTGATGACAAGTTTGTCACTTGTCAGGATATAATTCACCTCTGTGTATCCATCACCTTGCTTGGGGACAAGGACATATGATAAAATAAAACCAGGTATTACTATTCCTGGGTTGGGAAGATTCCCTAGAGAAGGAAATGGCAACCCACTCCAATATTCTTGCCTAGAGAATTCCATGGACAGAGGAGCCTGGAGGGCTATAGTCCATGGGGTCGTGAGGAGTTGGACACAACTGAGCAACTAAACAATAAAAACAATAAATTACTATCCTTGAACTATTTGATATTTATTTGTTCTCAAGAAGGAAAAGAAACTGAAAGAAAAGACAGAAAGTGAAAGAAGTAGAATTGATACAAACAAGGATGAAAGCCCTCCCACTGCACCGGGTTCACCCTGGGCCCTCTCCACACTGTGTTCCAGCCATGTGCCTCCCATATGTCTCATCTACACAGGGAGCTCCAGGGGCAGAGCATGTGTCTCCTTCATCCTAGAATCCTACTGTATGAGATGTAGTGCCTGGTACAGAGTAGGCACCAAATAAATGTCTGTTGGATGTTTGGCAAAACCAGTGAATGCAAGAAATCCACAGACAGGAGCAGCAACTACATGTTGAGGGGAAATGGTGGAGTGCATTGGGGTATATCCAAGCTACAACCAAGACACCTGTACACTTGGAAGCAAGAGCCACAGCTAAGACTGTTGCTGGGGATCAGGATTAAGTATTTTGAGAGGCAGCTCAAGCAAATGCCCATGATGTCAGGCTCTCAGGCTCCCAAGGCCAAGTTCATGGCCAAAGGGGACACCCTGCTAACTTGATAAATGATTCAAACCTCTGTCCCCCTGGGCACCAGTTGTCTGTTTTGCTACTGATCATTTATCAGCATTATTCTTATCTGTAAAATGAGGTGCCTGTTCCAGGCTCTCAAACATCCCCTTAGCCTGCTCAGGTATATAATTCCACCCCTCAAAAGCTCTGCAAAGGGGATGTTCTGTAGCTAAATTTATTTATTTATGGCCGCGCTGGGTCTTCATTGCTGTGTGGGCTACTCTCTAGTTGTGGTGCATGAGCTTCTCATTGCAGTGGCTTCTCTTGTTGCTGAGCAACGGGCTCTAGGGTGTGTGAGCTTCAGTAGTTGTGGCACACAGGCTTAGTTGCCACAAAGCATGTAGGATCTTCCTGGGCCTGGTATCGAACCCATGTCTCAGATTGGCAGGCAGATTCTTAACCATTAGGCCACCAGGGAAGTCTTCCATAGCTAAATATTGAATGAACAGTGACCACTACAAAACCATAGAAAAGTATTTTAGACCATAAGATCTATTTATGAGTGGAAAATTCATCAGGGGAAACAGGATTGCAATGGTACTTATTTTAGAGTCACACTATCAGAGCCACATAGTTCATTCATATAGTAGATCTGAAATGCTTTAGTATTTTTGCTACCAATGCCATTGCTACAAATGCTTTTATTATCAAGGTGTCCATTTAGATCAAAGGCATTCTGATGCAAATCAAAATGGAACTTTAAAATATAAAAGAGGTGGGAGAATTTGCTTACAAATGGGATAGATGTTAATAATCTCTCCTGAGAGGGTAAGACCAGATAGCGTGACTCTCCAAGCCAAATGTTGGCTCCTGTAACTGGAAGCAGGGTGATGTTTTTCTTTGGCAGACAATCCTTCCAACTTCTCTCCAATCCTCCATAGCACTCACCCCTCTGAATGCAGTCAGGTAATTTGTCCATTGCTTTAATAAGTTGAGGCTCAGTTCTCACGCTCATCTGGATCTGAAACTGACTCCAGTTATTGCTAGGTTGCATAAGAAGATAATTTTTAAAAATACTACCCGTGTTTCTAGACAATTGTGCATCATTAAGTTCATTCTAGTACTGTGCCCTCAGGCAAACTAATCTCTAAAGGGTTTCAGTTTATCATCCTGAAATCTAACTGAATGGCTAAGGCTCAGTACGTCTTTAAAATCCTAAGCTTCGATCTTATCTGACCCACACGGGTGTGCAGTTTTAAGCAAACCTGCATGCATGCGTGCTAAGTTGCTTTAGTCGTGTCCGACTCTTCATGACCCCGTGGACTGTAACCTATCAGGCTCCTCTGTCCATGGGATTCTCCAGGCAAGAACACTGGAGTAGGTTGCCATGCCCTTCTCCAGGGGATCTTCCTGACCCAGGGATTGAACCTGTGTCCTGCACTGGCAAGCAGGTTCTCTACCACGAGTGCCACCTCAATATGAGTTTGCACCTTAAGTGCAAACTTAATATTCAGAAAAATCCAAATTTACCAAACATCAATGAAGGCAGTGATAGGAGAGCAGTGCTTCCAAAACTCCAGTTCAGTTCAGTTCAGTTCAGTCCAGTTGCTCAGTCGTGTCTGACTTTTTGCAATCCCATGAATCGCAGCACACCAGGCCTCCTGTGCATCACCAACTCCCGGAGTTCACTCAAACTCACATCCATTGAATCCGTGATGCCATCCAACCATCTCATCTTCGGTCGTCTCCTTCTCCTCCTGCCCCCAATCCCTCCCAGCATCAGAGTTTTTTCCAATGAGTCAACTCTTCGAATGAGGTGGCCAAAGTACTGGAGTTTCAGCTTTAGCGTCATTCCTTCCAAAGAAATCCCAGGCCTGATCTCCTTCAGAATGGACTGGTTGAATCTCCTTGCAGTCCAAGGGACTCTCAAGAGTCTTCTCCAACACCTCACAGTTCAAAAGCATCAATTCTTCGGCACTCAGCCTTCTTCACAGTCCAACTCTCACATCCATACATGACCACTTGAAAAACCATAGCCTTGATTAGATGGACCTTTGTTGGCAAAGTAATGTCTCTGCTTTTCAATATGCTATCTAGGTTGGTCATAACTTTCCTTCCAAGGAGTAAGCAACTTTTAATTTCATGGCTACAGTCACCATCTGCAGTGATTTTGGAGCCCAAAAGATAAAGTCCGATACTGTTTCCACTGTTTCCCCATCTATTTCCCATGAAGTGATGGGACTGGATGCCATGATCTTAGTTTTCTGAATGTTGAGCTTTAAGCCAACTTTTTCATTCTCCTCTTTCACTTTCATCAAGAGGCTTTTAGTTCCTCTTCACTTTCTGCCATAAGGGTGGTGTCATCTGCATATCTGAGGTTATTGATATTTCTCTTGGCAATCTTGATTCCAGCTTGTGTTTCTTCCAGCCCAGTGTTTCTCATGATGTACTCTGCATATAAGTTAAATAAGCAGGGTGACAATACACAGCCTTGATGCACTCCTTTTCCTATTTGGAACCAGTCTGTTGTTCCATGTCCAGGTCTAACTGTTGCTTCCTGACCTGCATATAGGTTTCTCAAGAGGCAGGTCAGGTGGTCTGGTATTCCCATCTCTTTCAGAATTTTCCACAGTTTATTGTGATCCACACAGTCCAAGGCTCTGGCATAGTCAATAAAGCAGAAATACATGTTTTTCTGGTACTCTCTTGCTTTTTCGATGATCCATTGGATGTTGGCAATTTGATCTCTAGTTCCTCTGCCAGAGAGGAAAATTCCCTGGGCATCTTGTTAAAATGCAGATTCTGACTGAGCAGCTCAGGGGTGGGGCCAAGGTCCTGTATTTAACAAGCTCCTGGTGAGGCCTGTGTTGCAGGTCCCAGGACCACAGCTTGAGTGGCAAGGGTATAGCATGTCCGGTATGCTAAAGCCTTCCTGTAAACAACACTGCAATTGGCACTTCCTCACACTCTTGTCTTGCGTTATACCTGTGACACAGCTTTCTGACCCAGGGACCAGCCCTGACCCCAGAGCAACCATCTATAGGCTGGCCAGTCACCTATGGGATAGTTTAGCACAAAATCATTATCCAAAAGGTATGAATATCCAAAAGGAAAAGCATTTATTTAATCCACCCACATGCTTCCTCTGTCTTAGGTGGTTTGAATGTGACACCCAGATGCACACGGGTGCAGGGAGGACACATTTGCAGGGAACAGAGAGCAAGACAGCAGCAGAAAGTCAGCAGGAGAGGCAGGGACTGGGATTCCAGAGAAAGGGGCTGAAGTCGAGGGGACAGGACGACAGGACTGCTAGAGGCTGTGCTGTATGGTGAGGACTTGTCATTCTCCCAGAAGGCTGGCCACAGGTGTGTGGTGTTCTGGAGTTTCTTAAAGCCCATGAACGCACACGCCTTGAACATTTCTCTGTACCTTGTGACCCTAGAAGTGATCCTGCCCTTTGAATCAATCCTTTACTTCATCTAGGTCGTTACTGGAGGCATTTTAGTTAGCATCACCCTAAGCCCATGTTTCTCACACAAACAGAAAGGTACCATTTCAGATCTTCTCAAGGGAGCCAGATGACCACTTCTACCAAAAAGCCACGGCAGGGGCATCCCTGGCAGTCCAGTGGTTAAGCATCTGATTGTGGTGTGGGGGAACATCCTGGGAAGATCTGGTAAGATTTTACATGCCACAGGGCAACCAAGCCTGCGAGCCACAACAACTGACTCCATACACCCTAGAACCCATGCTCAACACCAAGAGAAGCCACTGCAATGAGATGCCTGCACATCAAAACTAGACAGTAACTTCTACTTGCTGCAACTGGAGAAAGCCTGTACAGCAATGAGGACCTAGCGCAGCCAAAAAATAAAAATAAAGAAAATAGACTGATGCTTGAGGGCGGCAACAAGTTTCACGGTCTCAAAGCCAGCCCTGTCTTGTTCAACACACTTCTGGGCAGATAGAATGAACACAGAAGGCACGCTGATGCAAGGTGTAGGAGACACAAGGCTGAACAGGATAATGGGTTGCACAGTGGATTGAGTCACTTGAACTCAAATGTCCTCACTGAGTGACAATCAAAATCTCAATGATCAGGAACAGCTAGAACAGGCCAGAACTAACAACAAAAGGCAAGGAGAGTGTAGTAAGGTTCTTTTCAGGTTGATAGAGGCAACTGACAGCCAGGTGCTTCTCCAACTGCAGTGAGGATGGGTCACCTGGGGTTCTCTCTAAAAGGCAGGTTCTGACTCAGCAGGTTTGCAGTGGGGGCTTGAAAGCCTGCTTTTCTGACAAGTTTCTGGGTGAAGAGGGTGCTGCTGGGCCACTGGCTACTCTCTGAGTGCTAAGTCCCTTCAGTCGGGTCCGACTCTTTGTGACCCCATGGACTGTAGCCTGCCAGGCTCCTCTGTCCATGGGATTCTCCAGGCAGGAATACTGGAGTGGGTTGCCATGCCCTCCTCCAGGGGATCTTCCCCACCCAGGGGCTGAATCTGTGTCTCTTATGTCTCCTGCCTTGACAGGCTGGTTCTTTACCACTAGCTCTACCTGGGAAAGCCCATATTACATATATCTGTTCAGTTCAGTTCAGTCGCTCAGTCGTGTCCAACTCTTTGTGACCCCATGAATCGCAGCACGCCAGGCCTCCCTGTCCATCACCAACTCCTGGAGTTCACTCAGACTCACGTCCATCGAGTCAGTGATGCCATTCAGCCATCTCATCCCCTTCTTCTCCTGCCCCCAATTCCTCCCAGCATCAGTTTTTTCCAGTGAGTCAACTCTTCGCATGGGGTGGCCAAAGTACTGGAGTTTCAGCTTTAGCATCATTCCTTACAAAGAAATCCCAGGGTTCATCTCCTTCAGAATGGACTGGTTGGATCTCCTTGCAGTCCAAGGGACTCTCAAGAGTCTTCTCCAACACCACAGTTCAAAAGCATCAGTTCTTCGGCACTCAGCCTTCTTCACAGTCCAACTCTCACATCCATACATGACCACAGGAAAAACCATAGCCTTGACTGGACGGACCTTAGTCGGCAAAGTAATGTCTCTGCTTTTCAATATGCTACCTAGGTTGGTCATAACTTTCCTTCCAAGGAGTAAGCAACTTTTAATTTCATGGCTGCAGTCACCATCTGCAGTGATTTTGGAGCCCTCAAAAATAAAGTTTGACACTGTTTCCACTGTTTCCCCATCTATTTCCCATGAAGTGATGGGACCGGATGCCATGATCTTCGTTTTCTGAATGCTGAGCTTTAGGCCAACTTTTTCACTCTCCTCTTTCACTTTCATCAAGAGGCTTTTTAGTTCCTCTTCACTTTCTGCCATAAGGATGATGTCATCTGCATATCTGAGGTTATTGATATTTCTCCTGGCAATCTTGATTCCAGCTTGTGTTTCTTCCAGTCCAGCGTTTCTCATGATGTAGTCTGCATATAAGTTAAATAAGTAGGGTGACAATATACAGTTATTAGCAATTAACTGCTATGACAGTTACATCATGTTAGTGATTTACACATTATATGTTCATTTCTCAGTTGTGAATAGTCTAAAATGGATGTTCTTGGGACTTCCTTGGTGGTCCAGTGGTTAAGACTCTGAGCTTCTAATACAGGGGGCAAGGGTTCAATCCCTGGTCAGGGAATTAAGACCCAACATTCTACATGGTGTGGTCAAGTAAATAAAATAGGTATCTTTGATTAGCAGTTAGCCTTGCTCCAATTGGCCACAATTCAGTGACCACTGCTCCTTCCATGTGGTGGCTCTGCCAACGTCATGAACCTTGCTCGTTCTTGATAGAAAGGAAAAGAGCAAGCAGGTCACACACAACAGGTTGTTAGGAGCCAGCTCTCACAGGTGACACATCACTTCTACCTGCACGTGACTGGCCAGACCTCAGAAACAAGGTCACATTCAGTGACAAGGAGACTCAGAAACGTGGTTAAGCCTAGGAAGAAATGGACGTGGTGAACAGCCAGCTACTCCCAGCTGCTTTCTCTCCTAAGGCTGCTCTGAAGGTGATGCTTTAGACAGCACAGAGAGAATGCTGAGTTTGGTGTAGTCCGTTACAGTCGTCACTCAACAAACTGCTCTTATCACTTAACTTTGGAGAACAAATGTATTTCCTAGATATTGTATTATAGGGAGACAGGTTTCAGATCAAACCAAGACAAAACAAAGAAATAATAGTTCAATTATGGATTCTGTGATGAGAGTAAGGTTCCCATCACTGGAGCTATTCAAGTAGAGGACCTTGGCTTCAGGGAGGCCAAATGGAGTTTCTTTATTCATTGAATATTGGACCAGCTAACCTTTGAATAGCCTCAGAAATATCAAGAACCTTGGGCTGCAAATAAGTGGTTTGATTCTAAGTGGATTTGCACACAAATGTGGTAGATGGGACCATATCAACATCCTTGTTTTATGGACTCTCATCTTTGTAACCTAACCTGCACCTCAGCAGTGGATGTCACTCAGTTCAGTTCAGTTCAGTCGCTCAGTCATGTCCAACTCTTTGTGACCCCATGAATCGCAGCACACCAGGCCTCCCTGTCCATCACCAACTCCCGGAGTTCACTCAGACTCACGTCCATCGAGTCAGTGATGCCATTCAGCCATCTCATCCCCTTCTTCTCCTGCCCCCAATCCCTCCCAGCATCAAAGTCTTTTCCAATGAGTCAACTCTTCGCATGAGGTGGCCAAAGTACTGGAGTTTCAGCTTTAGCATCATTTCTTCCAAAGAAATCCCAGGGTTGATCTTAGCCTTAAAATAAATGAAACCGGATAAGAGGATGCAATACCCTACACTTTTGCTTGACTTGATATCTTCTTCTCCTTATCTCATGCCTGTGTCTGCATCTATTAAAAAGATGGATTAAAATTTCATCTTTGGAACCTGAGATTTGAATCCTCCCTTGAGATAACTGCAGACTATGTCATGAAAACAAGTTTGAGAATCTGCTAGATGACTGATCCTACATTAACATTTCAGGCAGATCCTGATATTTCTGACCTTTACATATTACACTTGATAGATTTTTCTGTGGGATTCTACCTAGAATATATGCAGACTTCTAAGGGCCTTTCCCCCAAACCCCTAGCAACTGTTTTGCCTAGTTATTTAGTAAATCCATAAAAAGTAGACAGAAGCTGGCCTTTGAAAGCTGCAGTAGGCAAAGCACATTCTTTAACAAGTTAAACAAGGCATGCCTGTAATTGCTTGAAGTTCTTGCAGAGGGGGCCCGAGTTCACATTTATGTAAAAAAAAATGCCTAATACTTGACACCTGTTAGAATCTGCACTTCCACATGAAATAAACTTATGATTTGCTCACAGGATGGAGAATTTACATAAGAACAGTCAACATGTATATAACATGCAAAACATCAAAAGGCTTCAGAAGACAGTCACTTGAAGATACTTCTGTAAACAGCAGGATGGCAGTCTATACCACATCAAAGACATGTTGCTCAGAACAGAGTCACCTACTAGAAACTTCTGAGCCTAAAGAGGAGAGATGCGGGGAGAAGGGGAAGACAAGGGTCTTGACACACCACCAGACTCTAAGTTACCTGTTCCAGGAGACACAAAATCAACCAACCCCTTTTCATTTTAACAACCATGACATTTTTTCATTACTCTTCAAGTCAGAGGCAGAAAATAAAGTATTAGGAATATAAATCATATACAGTATTCATCCTCCATCCTGTAGTAGGGTGAATAGTGTCTCCCCTCCCAAATTCATGTCCGCTTGGAACCTCGGAATGGGACCTGATCTAGAAATAGGGTTTTTGTCTACGTGGCAGCCTGGATGGGAGGAGAGTTTGGGGGAGAATGGGTACATGTGTATGTATAGCCGAGTCCCTTTGCTGTTCACCTGAAACTATCACATTGTTAATTGGTTATAGCCCAATACGAAATAAGAAGTTAAAGAATAAATAACTAAAAAAAAACAAACAAACCAGAAATAGGGTCTTTGCAGATGTTAGCTGAGGGTCAAGATGGGATCAGACTGGACTACAGTGGGCTCTGAATTCCATGCCTGGTGTTCTTATAAGAAGAGGAGGACACAGAGACCAGTGAAGAGGGAAGCAGACTCTGGAGTTCTGCTGCTATAGACAAGGCCAGCAGAAACCACCAGAGGCCAGAAGTGCAAAGGTTCTCCAAGAGCCTCTGGAGGGAGTGTAGGACTGCTGCGGGACCTTGATTTCAGACTTCTGGCCCCCAGAACTGTGAGAGAATTTCACTGTTTTTAGCCGCCCAGTTTGTGGCAATTTGTTATGGCAGCCGTGGGAACCTCATCCAGCTCAGGAGAGATCAAGAAGGGCACTTGAATGGTTCTTTGGTCGGGGTCTGTCCAGCACCATGCACAACTTACACTTCTTGATAACGGTAGAAGACATGGAGAAGACAAGATGCACCATTTACTCAATTGCTCTCCTTGGCATTAACAGCAACCACTGTCTACTCTGACAGGAATTAACACTCCCAGGAAGCATCCTGTGAGATACTCATATCTCCATCTGAAAGTTAAAAGGTTCCTTGGAGACCGCCTGGCACAACTTCACACCTCTATTTGGGGAAATGAAAACCTAAGACAGGCTTCCAGGTGGTGTAGTGGTGAAGAATCTGTCTGCCAAGGCAGGAGAGGTAAGGGTCGTGGGTTTGATTCCTGGGTCAGAAAGATCCCCTGGAGAAGGAAATGGAACCCACTCCAGTATTCTTGCCTGGAGAATTCCATGGACAGAGGAGCCTGGCGGGCTACAGTCCATGGGGTCACAAGGAGTCAAGACACGACTGAGCATGCGTGCACATGCATAAACCTAAGCCAGGAGATTTCAAGAAATCAGCCAGCAAATCTTTACCTTCCTCTCATCTTTAGGTAAAGCCTCCATTAAAATTACAAACCATAAAGTTGTGAGTTCTACAGTCTAAATCTCATAGGTAACATTTCCACACTAGCTTTGATTCTGCTCAGTAGTTTATATATAGAATTTTGGCAATTCTCCTCCATTACCTTCTCACATAGAGGCCCAATATAAATAATGAGACACCTCTCTTCAGGGAATATATGCTACTTCGCATTATTAGTGTGTTTATGTATCTTGAGTCCGTATCTCTGACTAGAGAACCCCTTGAGGACATGGACTCTGTCTTACGCATCTTTGTTCCCATGCTTAGTCCCTCAGTCCTCTCTGACTCTTTATGACCCCATGGACTCTAGCCTTCCAGCCTCCACTGTCCAAGAGGATTCTCCAGGCAAGAATACTGAAGTAGGTTTCCATGCCTCCTCCAGGGGATCTTCCCAACCCATGGATCGAACCCAGGTCTCCCACATTGCAGGCAGACTCTTAACTGTCTGAGCCACCAGGAAAGGCCTTGTTCCCCATAGCACAGAATATTTTTACAAGTTTGCCAAATGAATATTTCGGGATCAAGTATTCCTTCAGGGATCACTCCCAGGAACCCAAATTTAGATCATCCCTATTAAGATCTACTTATTACCTTTAAATGAAGAATGTCAATCTTACAAAAAAGAGGTTGGAGTGACCCTCAATTCAGGTTAAATTGCAATCCAAGTGTTCATAGTGGGAGGGTCCTGTCAGTGAAACTTTATAACTGGTATACTCAGTTCTTAGCTTAAGTGATTTTCCCCTTTCCTTCTCCCTACCTCCTGCCAGAGGAAACCTCTACTCCCCTTGCTGATTTTTTTCATGATGCCTGTTTGGTAGAGGAACATTGTTGACACACTCAGATATGACTGGATTCTTCTAGTGAGAAAAGAAAATTTACTAAACAGTAAGGAAATCTGAGACTAAAATCCCTCAAGGAAAATTTCAGTGTGGTTTTCCCAAAGGTTTGCAGCAAGATTTTTCTAGGATTCCTGGCCTGGGACACAGTATAAACTGAATAAGAATAATGAGATTGTGAAAATGGCAATGGATAGATCAGTATGCTCCCATACATAAATAAAGGAAGAATCCACAACTATGTGCTTATGTGTATACAGACTATGTCTGGTGAGAGAGATATGAAACTGGAAAAAGTGGGTGAACTGAGGGAGAGGAGCACAGGACCTCAGCAGTTTGTTAGTAGAATTACTTTGGCATGCTCTGATATACGGTTTGATTGTTCACAATATCTAGAATAGTTTCAATTAAAAATTTTAAAATAACAGCACAGCTTCATTACTACTTCCAACCCTATAAGAAACTTAATAGGCAATGCCATGGACATAAGAATTACTCTGCTTCTTAGATGTAAACTGTGCTTAAATGTTTTAAAAAAAAAGCTGTTTCAGTGCAGCAAGGCATATGAAAATATCTGAAAAGCTAATGACATTAAAAACAAAAATTTGCTACCAGGTCATATATAAACATAGGCTATATTATACTTTTATTTCCTGTAGCATCACTGACTCCTGTTAACATTAAAGTTTCACAAACACTTGGTTCATTGTACAAGTAGGTGCGAAGTCCAACTCAATCATCCTGAGATCCTGGTTCCTTATTTTTCTAAAGAATATGCTCTAATACTGCTTGTGGGTTTTTGTTTTTTGCTGCAACTATGACACAGCTAGTATAAATGGTTTTAATTCTAAATAAAGTTCTGCCAAAATTCTAATGAAACAAAATTTACCTCAAAGCAGATTTCAAGAAATACAGGCTTTAATTTTTATTCAACATAATTTTGGAAATTCTAGCCACAGAATCATAAAATAAATAAAAGGAATCTAGACTAAAAAGGAGGAAGTATAACTGTTACTGTTTGTAGATGGCACGTTACAAAAAGATGTTATCAGAAAACTAGAGCTCACCAATGAATTCGATAAATTTGCAAAATGCAAAATATACAGAAATCTGTTGCATTTCTATACACTAACAATGAACTATCAGAAATTAAGGAACAAGCTCATTGACCACTGTATAAAATACAATAAAACACCTAGGAATAAACCTACCTAAGAAGTAAAAGACCTGTACTTGGGAAACTATAAGAAACTGATGAAAGAAACTGAAGATGACACCAACAAATGGAAAGATATACTATGTTCTTGAATTGGAAGAATTAATATTGTTAAAATGACCATACTATTCAAGGCACTGAATCTACAGATTTAATGCAATCCCTATCAAAATACCTATGGCATTTTTTACAACTGCAAATAATCTTAAAATCTGTAAGGGGAACACAAAAAATCCCAAATAGCTACAACAGTCTTGAGAAAAAATAACAAGAGCTGGACAAATCATACGCCTTGACTTCAGACTATACTACAAAGCTGCAATAATAAAAACAGTATGGTACTGGCACAAAAACACAGAGATCAATAGAATAGGAAATAAACACATACACAATGGTCAATTAATTTATGAAAAAGTCTGCAAGAAAATACAATGGAGAAAAGACAGTCTCTTTAATAAATGGTGTTGGGAAAACCAGACAGCTACTTGTAAAAGAATGAAATTAGAAATTCTCTAACACCATTTACAAAGATAAACTTCAAAATGGATTAAAGACCTAAATGTAAGACTGAATACTATAAAACTCCTAGAGGAAAACACAGGCACAATACCCTTTGACATAAATTGCAGCAATATTTTTTGGATCCGTCTCCTAAAGCAAAGGAAACAAAAGAAAAAATAAACAAATGGAACCTAATTAAATTTAAAAGCTTTTGCCCAGCAAAGGAAACCATCAATGAAACAAAAGGACAACCTACTGAATGGGAGAAAATACTTGCAAATGATATGACCAATAAGGGATTACTATCCAACATATATGAACAACTCATATAACTCAACATCAAAAAACAACAGAAACAACAAGAAAAATCAATTAAAAAGTGGACAGGAGAACATTTTTCCAAAGAGGAAATGCAGATGGCCAACAGGCATATGAAAATGTGCTCAACATCACTAGTCATCAGGGAAATACAAACTAAAAATGGAAATCTAACTAGTGAATAAAAACAAAAAAGCAGCCTCATAGATAATAGAGAGCAAACTAGTAGTTAGCAGTAGAGAGAGGGAAGAGGGCAGAAAAGGGGAGGGGGAAAACGGGTTATTATAGGATTACATGAAGTCATATGTGTGAAACTTCTGAAAACTGTATAACACTAAAGCAGTATAGAATTGAAACTTTCATTCAATTAAAAAAAAAAAAAGACAAATATAGGCTTTGAAAGAGCGTTAAATTCTTTTTAAAAAAGAGACAAATCTTATAGATATCTGTGAAGAAATAATTTAAAAGGTCCATCAGTCATATTAAACAAATAAAACGGTGAATTTTATATGTAAAACATGTCTCAATAAAGTTGCTTAAATACAGTAAATAGATGGAGAATTTCCGGCACTTTGCTCTTTTGGTTTCCATCATGCAAAGTAAATCTATTATGAAGGCAGAAAGCCTGAACCACCAGTGCTTAAAGGGATCAGGCAAGGGATTGCGAGCTTGTGCCCCCACATCTGAAGCACACGGCCAGTGGCTTGACTCCAGAAGGTCGTCACACAAGCGGGTACAACGAATGACTCCAGCTCATCTAATTTTTCAAAAGAACTGGAAATATACTTTTGTGAAGTAAAATATTGGCAGCAACATGTGAGTCACAGAGAATTAAGAGATCAAATTGGCCCCAGGGCCACCATTCTGCAAACTGAGTGGAGGAATGCCTTGGGTCCACTGTGTTTGTCCTTTTGTGTGTAAGATCTACTCCATGACCCAAAGTTTAAAATGTATAATAAATATAAATTTGGAGAAAGGAACAGCTTTGTAAGAAAACTTTGATGGGTCAAGAAAAGCTTTTGCAATGAATATGCGTAGCTTTCATTGTGAGTCAAATACCATGCAAATTTACAACTATGTCCAAGAAAGTGATACAGGAGCTTGGATCTGAAGTGAGGTTCTAGAATGCTCATTCTCCAGAGTAACAATCCGAGCCAAGAAAGATTCACTGCCCAGCCCCCAGCTTCACGGGCAGACTTTCAGAGATGTTGCCCAAGTCAGTGATTGTGCAACGTTATTCTTATAATAAAATAATTATTTTAATGAAGTATTTGCAATAATTTTAAACATCTGATCAAGAAGATTATACACAAACATGGGAGTGTGCTGCACTTTACCAAAAAATAAAGCTAAGCATTTAAATATACAAAAACAACTTTAGGTATAGATCTCTTCTTAAAGGACTTTTTTAAACATATACATAATTTATAGCATTTTTACATAATAACTTGCTGAAACAGAAAATGTGGCCAATTTAAAACTTACTACAGTACAGAATATGGCCATAACAGTCCCAGAGGGAAGAACAGGATGAAGAATAACATACTTGAGGTCCCCCCCTCCCCTTAACTCTTTTTCTAAGAAGCACAGCTTCCTCCCCACCCCCTTATTTAAAAACCTTCTCTGGAGGATTTACTCACTCTTTCTGTATGTGATTCTAACTACAGTTATTATTTTTCACCAGCCACATGCCACAAAAGTCGAATTAAAAAAAAAAATAGAGGGTTTGCTTTGAAAAATGTCAGCCTCCTCTTCAGAGGAGTATACATGTAACATGCTTCTCATAATATATGCAGAGCCACGATCTCCAAGAGTAAGATGCTGACATTACCTTTTGTGTACAGAACCCAAAATGGAATCCATTGTTAAAAATTTCTAATCATCGATTAGGATTTTTTTTTAATGCAACAAGATGCTTAAAACTTAGGCTAAAAGAGTTTATAAAACTATCCTTCTTGAGATTTAAAGCAATACACAAAACAAAGAATAACTTCTTTCTTTTGAAATACTGTAATTTGAAAATGTTTGACACATTTTCCTTTTTGGTTGGGCTATTTTTTTTCCTGTCAACAAAACATGTACTGGCTCCTTTGGAATTCTAATTTGATCTGCCTCCTCTTAGTTGTATAAAGCATATTTCCTGTTACGAGTCCATTTTCACTTTCCCTCCATCAGTTTGGAGGCAGTACCACATCATTCCTTCGTATACTATCTTTTCCACTTTTCAATGAGGTATACCAGTAGCTTCAATGTATAGCATCCTTCCCTGACAAGGATGTCATCTTGGTATCAGAAGCAGCACATAGTGACATGACCCAGGGAACCTCGGGCTCAAACCATCACCATTTGTCAATGTTTTGACATGAATGGGTCTCAGCTGACCAAAGTCACCACTGGGCCTTTCCCTGTGGCTTGTCACCTTCAACCACAGAAGGTGACTATCATAGTTAGCTTAGCAACTTCTGATTCCAGCCCAGCAAACCTAACGCTTTGAGTCAGGTTCCATGTAGGAAGAAATACCTACAGTTTTCTGTAAGTAAAGACTCTTCCTCTTGTCCCCCTGCATCTCACTGCAGATTGTAACAGGGAGAGACACCTTACCTGTTAACAAGTGAAGCAGGCACTAACAAACAAAGCCTTGCTGTAATTAAACACGTAAGAAGCCAGAGGCCTACTACAGTGTAAACCATATGTCACAACCAATTTTCAGGAGACAAAGCTGAATCCTAGTCATTAAGAACCTCATGGGATATATAAGCACGATTTAGTAAAAGTTTGTAACTGTAAACAATGGTCTCCCCTACTGGTGATTATCTTCTAGAAACTGAAATGTGCAACAACGCTCTTGACGTCTTCTTTGGCAGTAAGTAGCAAGGGTCTGGATGACGGGGCTGTGGTCACTTCAGGAGGGCCAGGTACAGAGCTCGGGAATACTTCATATCCCTCTCCTGCTCCATACAGAAGATCAGGTCCCTGAGGCAGATTCTTGTGATTCTTGGGCGAACCAGCTGCTTGCTGGCTGTCAGACTGGACGTCCCGGAAGCAAACAGGTTGTCTTTTAAACCCTAAACAAAATAAAGGGAGAAGCAAGTTTAAAGTAAGCCATCTTTCAAACAGAACCTGTCATTTCAGCAAGAGGCTGCCCTCCTCTGGCTCCTGAGATGGGTGCTGGAGGTCACATCAGGATGGAGCTTGACCCGGTCCTCCCGCAGTGCAGGCTGTCAGGGAGGCTGTGGCCAGCACACCTGCTTCATGCCCTCACTCTCTTTCTTACCTGGACCACAGCCGCAGCCTCTTAACTGGCTTCTCCACTGCACTCTGTTCTTGCCCACACAGCAGGGCTCACCGTTCTCTTTCAAGGTCTTATAAAAACTTTTGGGAGTGCTGGATGTGGTCATAACTTGACTGTGGCGATGATGTCACTGGTGTGTATTTGTGGAAGAAACTTTCAGATCACACACTTTAAATGTGTGCCATCTTTTGTACGTCAATTATAAAAGGAGTATATATACATAGGAGGATATATACTGTGAGAGCTACACTTCTGCACAGGATCTCATCTTTCCAACAACGCTGCGGCAAGTTACATGGGCACTGTCGCCACTAAGTAAATGAGGAACTTTAGCTTGGATAGGCTGACACCACCTGTTTAAGGTCAGACAGCAACACTGAGCAGAGACTTAATTTTTAACTTGGTCTACAGTGAATGCTCTTGGTCTGTTCTATGTTGTGTTACTTATTAGTCACTTGCTGCTGCTGCTGCTAAGCTGCTTCAGTCATGTCAGGCTCTGTGCGACCCTATAGACGGCAGCCCACCAGGTTCCCCCGTTAGTGTCCAATTCTGCGACCTCACGGACTCTAGTCTCCCAGGCTCTTCTGTCCATGGGACTTCCCAGGCAAGAATATTGGAGTGGGTTGCCAGTTCCTTCTCCAGGGATCTTCCCAGACCAATTATTGAACCTGCATCTCCTGCCTTGGCAGGTAGATTCTTTACCACTGTGTCACCTGGAATACCATATCAGGTACAAACTCATTACCTGCTTCCCTTTAGCCTTACTTCTCACTGCCAAGATCAGCAAAAGACCATTCCAGGCCAAGCTACTTATCCTTTAAGACTCACTTTAAATGGGTCTACTTGCCTTCTCCTTTCCCTGCAAGAATTCTCTCTGTGGCAATTGCTTTACACTGTAATTTGTATATGCCATACCCACTAGATTGTAAGCTTTCTGAGGACAGGGACTGTTATTTCTATGTCATCTAGGGCTTAGCCAAGTACACAGGACAACACAGATTATCAGCAATACTTGAACTCAATTGAATGTACTGATTGAAAACAGAACAATCTCCAGTGTGAGTTCTAAATGTCATTCAAAATAGAATGAAATCTATAAATTCTCTTATCAGTATGTCTATATATCACTATTTAAAAAAAGACTGGAAGAAGAAATAAAAATACAGAATACTCAGAATAATTTGGCAGAAATGGATCTTTTATTCTCTCATTCTTTTATTTATTCATTTTTACTACACTTTGTTTCAAAACCATCTCAACTGGAATGGCAACTCTCCTTTCCCTACTCAAAAGACTTTCTTCTAAAGGAAAGCTATCTACCTAACATGAGAAGTGAATCTGATAGTTCTATTACTATATTTTTATAACCATCAAGTTTTAATTATTCCCTCTTTCTGTTTTTGTTTTTTCTTCTTTATTTTGATGGAAGGTAAGGAAATTCCCTTGAAGGTCTCCAAAACACTACAGTCAAAGCAAGTCAACTTAATTCCATATATGTTCACAGAATGACCGGGAACATTTTATTTCACAAATAAACTTTCCTTCAAAGATACTAGTCCCTTTCGAAGGCATCTGATATCACAATCACATTTCTGCACTCATTAGGTTAAACTTATTCAGAAGCACTCATGAAGCAAGTTTTGGAAAGTCCTGATTTTAAAAAAGAACAAAAAGACTACTCTTGGCTACACAAGTGCCTGGTTACTTCTCCTGGAGATCCTCTAAGGTGTAGAGCCTGTTTCTCATCATCTTTGCAGGTGACTTGGTATAAAGTTGTACAAATATGAGTGCCAGCCTCTGTAGCTCTGACTAAGCATTACAGTCAAGCACCAGCACATCACTCTTTCCTGCTTTTAGAGCACTGCTTTTAGAGCTTTTAGAGATTGTTCTGTTTAGAGGCTGTGTAACAAACATGAAATCTTAACTACTGTAAATTATCACTGTCAAAATATTCTGGTAAGATTTTTATAGAATGGGCCCATCTACTCAGCTTTGAAGTGCTGGATAAAAGTTCACATTAGGAAGAAAGTTAATAAAACACATGACTGAGAGGCAGTTTTGTTGTATACAGGAGTTACCTGTTTCAAACTACCACACATTTAAGTAGAGGCATTTTTCATAGCCAAAGATTAGACATGCTGAAGCTGAATCTATGTTTACAAATGTTTCCTACTAAGAATTCACCAAAAATCACCCATGCAGTGTTTGAAGTGAAATTTAAATGGTTAGATGGATACACTAAGTCTTGGCAATTTCAGTTCTATGTAAATATCCAGAAATATGTCAAGTCTTTTGATAAAAGACGTATGAGAACATCTGCAGTACCATTCATAATGGCCCTAAGCTAGAAACAATCCAAATGCCCACGAAGAACAGAATAAACTCTGGACTATGCATACAAATGGAACACTACACAGCAGGAATAAACAGATTAACATGGACAAGTCACAAAGATGTTCAACGAAAGGATCTAGGTGCAAAGGAATACACATGGTTTGATTCCATTTCTAGATTTAAAAACAGGCAAAGCTGTAGAAGTCAGGATAACGATTCTCTTTAAGGGAGAAGAATCAGTTCAGTTCAGAAGAATGGTAACCAGAAAAGGGGACAGGAGAGGTTTGCTGGGATTCTGGTGATGTTCTCTTCCTTGACCCGAGGACTGTCTGCATGGGTATGTTCATGCTGTGAAAATTCAGTAAGCTGACTTATGATCTGTGTACTTTATTGCAACGATGGTATACTTCAATAAAAGAACTTAAATTGCTACCCAAAGTCTTGTGTACGCAGGAAATAAAAAGGAAAGTGAAGAGGAAAAAGAGGACAGAAAACAAGGCAAAATTATTAAATAGAAAAAAAATGAAGGAAAACGAATCATCTGGGTAAGGAACAAAGGGGTCGCAGTTCATGTTGATCACGTGAGCAGCCTGAAGGATCCCCGGGAAAGAGCCACATTGCAGCTGCCAGCACAGGGTTGAAAAGGAGGTCATTCCAACAGGATGCCGCAGAAGGCCTGAGGCAATGTTATAAATGAAACAAACCCCAAGGGACGTGCAGTAACCCAACAGAAATGTCTTTTATAATTCACAACTCTGTGAAGGTGACAGCGTTCTCTTCTCCCAAACCAGTGGCTGGCTTGGAAAGCCAGTCTTTCTTGAACTTAGATACAAATATATAGCAATTTTATTCCTAGGCTGATGATGTGGGAAAATCCACAGTCTGACTTGTCAGCTTCCACTGACCTGGCCAGAACAGTCAGCTACCTCTTAATTATCCACGGTAAGGAGGGTGGAACCCAGAGCTGTAAAAACTCAAAATCTGCCCTCACCATCAGTTTTCATTTTCTTCTTTCTCACCAAGTCTTTTTGCCCAAAGTTGTCTAGGACTGATTTCTGGTTATGCTATTCAGTCAATGCCAAAGAACACAAATGTAGTTAGGAGATGAGAAGCTGTAAGAAGGGGAAAAAAAAAAAACCTCTTGGGACAATGTACTATTTGTTTCTGAAATAGAAGGTTTTCCTAATCGACTTTCTACATGAAGATACTCCTTAATTTCATTTAGATGAAAAAGAGGGGAAAGAGAAGATGAAATTCAATGAAGATGAAATAAATAGTTCACTTACTAAGTGTACAACAGATGTTTTCAGAAGCATAACCAAACCTAAATGTAAGCATTCTCTAAAACTGCCAGGTCAATTACGTTAGCCTTCATTCAATTCAGTTCAGTTGCTCAGTCGTGTCCAACTCTTTGCGACCCCATGAATCGCAGCATGCCAGGCCTCCCTGTCCATCACCAACTCCTAGAGTTCACTCAAACTCAAGTGCATCAAGTAGGTGATACCATCCAGCCATCTTATCCTCTGTTGTCCCCTCTCTTCCTGTCCCCAATCCCTCCCAGCATCAGGGTCTTTTCAATGAGTCAACTCCGCATGAGGTGGCCAAAGAACTGGAGTTTCAGCCTTAGCATCAGTCCTTCCAATAAATAGCCTTCATTAACTTGTTCAATTATATCAGTAAACAAAGTTTCATATTTTTAGAGGAACTTTTTTGATCTATAAGGAACACCTGCACAGTGTCAGTTATCAATAAGTAATTAAAAATAACCAATTATCCATATTTCTCAATACAGCAGGTAGGTGCTATGAGGTAAAACTTTTAAAAGCGTGTCTACCTATGTTTTCTTAAATTATGTTACTGCTATACTAGCGAATTCATGCTAGCCCATGTACTAATTCAATTCAAGTTATCTGGGGGACTTCCCGGGTGGTCTAGTGGTTAAGAATCCATCTGCCAATGCAGGGGGCATGGTTTTGATCCCTGGTCTAGGAAGATTCCACATGCTATGGAGCAACTAAGTCTACATGCCACAGCTATTGAGCCTGTGCATCCCTAGGGTCCATGCTCTGCAACAAGAGAAGGCACTGCAATGAGAAGCCCGGACCCTGCAACTATAGAGTAGCCTCTGCTCACCACTAGAGAAAGCCTATATGCAGCAATGAAGCCTCAGCAGAGTCAAAAATAAATTAGTTTAATAAATAAATGAAAAAAATTAAAATACAGAGGAAGATTGAATGGTGGTGCATATAGGTTGTCTCCTCCACAGTAACCTCAGAAAAATTACTTAACTTCTCTGTGCTTCAGTTTCCTAATCTGCAAAACAGGAATAGTAACTGAGATTATAAGATTGGCCTAAGGATTAAATAGGAACAATGCCTGGCATACAGTATATTCTCTATAAATGTCATTTGTTAGTTGGGAGGCACTGTAGGTTTGTAAATCGGAAACAGTGTAACCCTAGTGCCAAGATCTTTCTTGCACCTCCTAGTTAAATCTAATTAACAGTTCCTGCCTAAGTCCTATTCTTGTAAGTCTTGGTTAAAGAAATATTGATAATTTGTCCTGCCACCCCGTGTCCCTCTTTGTGAAAATTTTAAATTTAAGTTAAGCTTTGAATGCTTAAAGCTACAAAGGAAACTAATGGGTATTACAGACATACAGCAAGTGGATGAAGGATGTGTCCTGGGACAGGAAGGTTTTCGGGAGCTCCTCAAATCAAATAGCGGAGGAGTGGCAGTGCTGCCTTACAGAACCAACCAGGCGTATCAGCACTATCTCCATGAGCCAAGGTCCATTCCTTCCATTCTATTGTCTGAATCGTAAGACCAAGAAAAACACAAACATGTCCTTGAATCTTAACAGTTAACCAGGAACAAAAGCTGGACATTTGTACCTCTAGAAGGCAAAGAGCCATTACATTTCTCAGACTCTCTTCATCTTATTCTAACCCCATGTCACCATGGCAGCTCTTAAGGGATGTACTCTAGTCTTAAACTTTAAGGAAAAATGAGAACCAGACATAGGGGACAGGGAGTGGAAAGCAGATCTGGCTCCAGAACAAAACCCAAACATCTTCTAAGTCTTGGGAGCAAGGATAGATAAAAGTGTCCTGGATGCCTGGCCTTCGTGTAACAAGAACACTGAAAGTCTATACTAGGAGGCCTGAGCCTCCAGGCCTGAAAGGGAACACAGAGCAGAAGTCATGGATACTGAGCCGCGTTGTTGCCTGCCCTCTGCTGGTCAACAAGCAGAACTCTTGAAGTAATAGATCCTTCACCTCTATCACCTTTATTTCAGAACCAGACAACTCTGCATGTTAATTTCCACCCTAGAATTTTGTCATCTCTAAGTTTCTGTGTTTCAGCAGTCTTTTACAGAAGTAATATGTCTAAATGGACTGATGTGACACGTAATCCTGGGTTCTGAATTCTAACTCTGGGCTTCCACTGTGGCTCAGCTGGTAAAGCTGAATTCTAATTCTAATTGTGCAATTATGAGAGCTATAAAGACAATACTGGTTGTCCTGTGCTAATAACCACTCTCATCTTTATCTCCGAAAGAACACCTTCTTCAGTTCTAGACCTTGTTGTTCAACTTCTTAATAAAGAACATGGCAAATCATTTTTGTTGTTGTTTAGTCACTCAGTTGTGTCAGACTCTTTTGCGAGTAGCCCGCCAGGCTCCTCTGTCTATGGGATTTCCCAGGCAAGAATACTAGAGTATGTTGCCATTTCCTTCTCGAGGGGATCTTCCCAACCCAGGGATCAAACCTGTGTTTCCTGCATTGGCAGGTGGATTCTTTACCAGAGGCTGGGGAAGACAGCTGTACGTCATTACTTCTTCTGTTTTCCTCTTCTCTTTCTCACTTAAAGGAATGGTAAAACCATTCACCTCCAATGCCTAAGCCAGGAAACTGGGTGTCACCCTCAAACCTACCTTCTATATCCCAACTATCATTTCTTATTAGTTCTATCTCCTTAATAGTTTCCAAATAATCCACATCTTTCTACATTTTCATTTCCATGTCTGAGATTACTTCATCAGCCTTCCGAGAAATCTTCCTATTTTCAGTATTAATAGTGTTCACACTGCAGTGAGAGTGATCTTTCTCAAATAAATGATCTGGTAATACCATTTTCCTATTTAAAACACTCAAAGTGGCTAAAAATCTTCTCCAGGACCAAGTCCAAGTATCCAACCATGACACAGTCAACAATGAGCATGCCAAAGCTTCTCTCCACATTTTCATCTCTCATTTCCTTCTTACTACTCAAACTAATCATCATGCCATAGAATGTGTTTTCCAGTTGGTTCGAGAGAGTTACTTCTCTCCTCCTGGGATTCCTTCTCCAGTCTCTGTCCTACCCTTGTATCACAGCACCTGACTAAGTTCTTCAAGACTCAACTCAGGTAATGTGTTTTTCCAATGTTACACACACACTTAGCCCTGGCTGAGATGAGGGGCATCTCCCGGGGACTTCAGTGCTCTCTACTTTACCATTACATGTGTTCAATGCAACACAACTACTTAATAACTTGCCCACTCACTGCAAAGGAAGGATTTTGGACTTGTGAATATTTAATATATATGGCACTTAGCTGCTGTCCAATCAACATGTTGTACACTTCTGCACAAAGTATGACTCAATAATATCAGTTATGTGAATGACAAAAACAGTGAAAATGAGCCATGCTACGCGCTTTTAAATCAAGATCCTGCTGCTATTCTTACCTTTTAACCGAATAAATCTGGGAGAAGACCTGAAAGGTAAAGTCTTTTGATGACTTGTTTTTCTACATTATTCATCCCCACAAAGCTGCCACCAGATGGTATTTACTCAAAAGGCTATTTTCCGTCACTTTCTCCAAACAGTCAGCAAGTCTTCAACCCACCAACTAATACAACACACAAGAACAGCAAGCAACCAAATAAATGTTAATTCTGAAAAGCAGTAACTTACTGCAAGCTGAAAAGCCTATATCAGTAGGATTTTCCTCTTCATACTCTGGTTATTTTCTTTAACCTTTCATTAAGACACTTACAAAGTCCTCCCAAAACTCAAGTAAACTATGTCTAGAAACAAGTTTTATCTATTATTCTATGAGAATTTCTTTAAAGGATTGCCAGTAAAAGATTTCTCTTTCAGAGCCAGCTTAATTTTATCCTTTCAGGATTATAAATGTTTTTTTTTTTAAAAAAAAAACGGCTACAGTATCTGTAAGGATTGCTGTGCCTCACAAGCAAAGGTAGGTTTACCAGTATATTTAAAGGTATTAATAGTAGCTTTGTTTAACTGAAACTCTGGTAATTCTAGGGTTGACTAATTGCATATAGACTGACGGAAAATGATACTAGAAAGAAAGGAGTTTACAGGGAAAATGAAAGAGCACTAGCAATGGTAAATGTTAAAAAGCTGTTTTTATTTTCATAAGTTCTTTAAGAGATATATGACCAAGTAATAACAATGTACTATGGAGGCTGCCGTCTATGGGGTCGCACAGAGTCGGACATGACTGAAGCGACTTAGCAGCAGCAGCAGCAAGGAGGCTAAAACCTACAGAAGTAAAACAGGTGAAGACAAATAACACAAAGGATGGGAGGGATTCATACAATGGAATTCTACAGCTAAAAGGTTTTTACATGGTATGTGAAGTGGCATTAATTCAAGATTGAGTGTAAGCAGTTAACAATACATACTGTACCTTTAGACAGATCTGTATAGCAACCATTAAAAAAATAAAAGAGGTATAGTTAAACAGTTAAAAGAGGATATAGAATGGTATACTAAAACACTACTTGATTAACTCAAAAGATGAAAAGAAAGGAGAAACAGTAACAGCAACAAAAACAAAGAGAAACAAATTAGCAATATGGTAGACTCAAATCCAATCACAGTAATAACTTCATTAAATGTAAATGAACTCAACTGTCCAGATAAATTTTCATACTGGATACAAATCCAGAGCTCAACTACATGCTACTTTAGGCGGCACTAGTGGGAAAGAGCCCTGCTGCCAGTGCAGGAGCGGAGAGATGCAGGCTCGGTCCCTGGGCAGAGCCCCTGGAGGAGGGCCCAGCAGCCCGCTCTAGCATTCCTGCCTGGAGAACCCCACGGACAGAGGGCACGGCTGAAAGGTCTATAGGGAGGCAAAGAGCCCATGACTGAAGTGACTTAGCCCTAGCCATAAGAAACCAGCTTTAAATACAGACACAGATAGGGTGGAAGTAAAAGAACGGAGAAACGATAAATCATGCAAATACTAAGTATAAGAAGTGCTGTTGTGGTATATGAATTTCTCTCAACTAAAAACACAAACAACTGGCACAGTCTGATAAGTCAAACAAGCTGTAGTAAACATTTCAATAACAACTCATATTTACTGTTTTCAAAACTGTCTACAGTTCTTAGTAAAAATTGCATAAATAGGAATTCAAGAACATACTCTAACTAGGTACTGCTGCAATACTTAAGGCAGATACACTGTTTTCCATGAAAACCTGGGTTTTAACTGACAACACTAGTTGAAAATCTGAGCATTTTATTTAGGAATATTTCACAGAGAAATTTAGGGTTATTTTAACTAAGTAAATACTTGTATTACTGTTTTCTCTTTTCCTTATTCTTGTGTTTTTATGTCATTTTCTCTCCTTTACTATCATTTAAAGGGGATTTGAGAGGGATGAAAGAGAAAGGATAATGTGCAATTCAACTTATTTCACAGGCAGTCCCTGAAGATAGCTGACAAAGAGTCAGCCTTTAAATCTCTGGAAAATTCTAAAGATCCAACTAAAAATCAGATTTATGTTTAAGTCATTTATGAAAAAGAGGCAGATTTGTTAATGAAAGTGTGAACAAAATTAAATGTGAAAAAATATACCTCAAAACATAAAAAGCTTCATCTAAAATGATACATGCTCTCAATTCTAACTTATCTACATATTTATAGAAACAAATCTGTTGAAATATCTAATTCTGTTTGTCCCCTAGTAGATTTTAAACTGCTGTGTTCTCCGAATCATTTCATGCTTAATATTTCAATTATAATCTATTTACATCCTCAAATCATGAAAACTAGTAAATATGATAAACAAAATAACATCTATGTAAGATCTCGGAGAAGGCAATGGCAACCCACTCCAGTACTCTTGCTAGAAAATCCCATGGACGGAGGAGCCTGGTAGGCTGCAGTCCATGGTGTCGCTAAGAGTCGGACATGACTGAGGGACTTCACTTTCACTTTTCACTTTCACGCATTGGAGAAGGAAATGGCAATCCACTCCAGTACTCTTGCCTGGAGAATCCCAGGGACGGAAGGCCTGGTAGGCTGCTGTCTATGGGGTCGCACAGAGTCAGACACGACTGAAGCGACTTAGCAGCAGCAGCATGTAAGATAGATCATTCAAATACCCTTAAGAATTCAACTCGGTTGTCTGTTTCAAAATACACCCATATCTAAGGTATGAAAAAAATTGTCCATAATAATTTTTAATGCTTAAATAAAATTTTAAAAACCCAAGTATTCTCCTTATAGGCTATCTTAGGGGTTGACACACTCCTGCACCATGTTCCATACATAAATAGAACCTCAACCTTTGAAGAGGGCAGAAAGAAGTGGTATAGATACAATAAATGAAAAGTTGTAGAAACTGGAACATTTTGAAATGTCTGATCACATCTGTTACTAATAAAGGAATGGGAAAATAGGCATTCACGCAGTGGTGGAAACTGGTATAAACTTCTTGGAAAGTAACATGGAAATATCTATTAAAATTTAAGATGTGAATATCCTTTGACCCAGAAGTTCCACTTCTAGAAATCAAATCTGCAAAATAAATGGGTACACGATGACAGAGAATGTTAACTATTTATACTAAATAAATGAAAATATTTTAAATGTCTATCAGTGGATAACAGAATTATGGCACAAAAGTATGTAACCAGCATAGGAAAATGCCCATATACACTGTTTCACAAGTTGTCAAATAGTACTTTTAGGATGATCCCATTATAGTGGTTAAGAGTACAGACAAACATCAAATTTTTTGATATGTATCTGGTTTTCTCCACTTACTAACTGTGGAACTCTGGAAAAGTCATCTTCCTTATACCCGAATTTTTTCATTTAGAGAAAATAATAGTAGAGGAGTTAACAGAAAGATGATACACTCTAAGTGCTTGATAAAGGTAAACTATAGTTATTACTATGCAATTGTGTGTGTGTGTGTGTGTGTATTTGATCGTAGGTATGGAATTGCCAATACCTGGTAGATTTTCATCTATGAAAACGGCAAGTTGATAGGGTTTAACCTAATATAGATATTTCTAGAAAAGGGTAACCCAAGAAACATAAGAGTTGCTTTTAATACTTTTATATCATTTTGACATTTTTCAGCGTTATCAGAGTTAACACTCCTTCTCCCAAATAAAAAGCTATTTACTCTAGCAGACACAGGAGACCTCTTTCTTACCCCCTCAATCAATAATCTACCTTTTGATTATACTCTTTTAGAAATTGTGTCCTCTTTATTTCACAAGAAACTTGTAGGTACTGGAAAGAATCTTAAGAGATTATATATCTAAGTAAACTCATACTAGTTTAAACAATGGAAGAAAGTTACCACTGAAATCTGTCTAATATTATATTCCAAAGAGCTCTGGTTTTAATAATTCTATATAACTATCCTTATATAAAGGTGGGTGGGAATTGAGAAGAAAAGTTAAGAAATGAAAACAAAATAATATTTTCTGACAGGTACAAAGAAATCTGTGGGGCACTCTGTGTTCGAGATCACAGGCCTAGTGCTTTGAAAGGCCTAGCCTGCTCCGTGTTGAAATGATTCTTTTTTTTAAATTATTTATTTTACTTATTTGGCTATGCCAGGTCTTAGTTGTGGCATGTGGGATTTACTTCCCTGACCAGAGATTGAACCCAAGCCCCCTGCACTAGAAGCTTGGGATCTTAGCTACTGGACTACCAAGGAAATACCTGAAATGATTCTTGGAAAAGTAATAATTAGGCGAATTAGTAATAAAATCCAGAAATTCCCTAACCATCTTCTCTGAAGAAGACAAAGAATGGAACCCATCTCACTCTGCCTCCTGATGTTTCCTCTTATCTGACAGACACACAAAACCACCATAGTTCCATCTGTTCTTGGATAGAACAGTTTCTGGTACCATCATTACCTTTCCAGGATGTCCCACCTTTCCCAGACCTCATTTGTGGCTATGAGCAGGAAGTTGCTGCTGAGTCCTTGTTTTAAAAAACAGGTACATCATCACCTGACACTTAACTAGCTAATTTCCACTTCCTTGGCAAGGAACAGAAATAATGGGAGGGGGACAGAAAATGCTGTTGTTAGGATTAGCGTAGGAGGAAAAAAAAGTGGCTGCCCACCACGCAGATTTCTTCAGAGACTCGGAGATAGTTCTGGGACTCCACTAAGCTATTCTTTTATTGAACAGGTGCAGGCATCCTAAGACACTGAGGTGTTGTTATTTAGCGTTGCTAAGTCATGTTACTCCTTCCAGCCCCATGGACTGTAGCCCATCAGGCTCCTCTGCCTATGGGATTGTCCAGACAGGAATCCCGGGGGTGGGTTGCTGTTTCTCTCTCCAGGGGATCTTCACAATCCAGGGATCAAACCTTCTCCTACACTGGCAGGTGGATTCTATACCATTGAGCCACACGGGAAGCTCAAGACACTGAGGATTTAACATCAAATCACGAGGAAAGGCACCTGTTTGTGCCACTATGGTAAATTTTTCTCAGGTATATTCGAATTAGTATAATGCTCAAGTGATTTCAGGCTATCTATGAAGTGACTATAATATTTTTTATTTTTCATAAGAATGAAAATTTCAAAATAGTAAGCACTTAATATACATTTATGAAATTAATGCAAATCATTTCTTCTGAGTTATCTCAAACCTTGTCACATACTTATTATGTAACAGCTCTAGAGCATTCTTTTCAAAACAAGGCATTTTATTACTTGTTACATTGCTTCAACCCTGCTTCATAGTACACTGTGATTTTTCTTCAAACAATTTCAGTTTCTTTTCTTAAAAAGCTTTTTTCCCACTTGATTTTTAAAATTTTATACCAGGTGCCCAAAAATAAACAGGTGAATTTTCAAGCCTTAAGATATCTTTACTTAAAACAGCTCGGGCCCTAATAATGTATGTTGCCCTTCAGAGGACTAGGCTTCTAGCAGAGTAGGGCCACTCTTTGTTAAGGGCAACCAGATACAGGCTAAAATAAAACATACAGGAAAGATTCTTAAAGCACTTTCGTTTCCTTTATACTATCATTATTTATTTCTTTACCCTGAGTTTTTTCATTGCTGTTTGCCCATAGTCTTCTGCAAATCCCCTTCCCTCTCCATACCCTGTTCCCCCTCAAATCAAAGTACTCTAATACTTTAAACATCAAATTGGAGCTATAGAGAAAGGCAGGTTGCTACAATAGATACTATCACAAGATTCTCAAGTTCTGTACAAAAAAGTTCTAATAATATCTACAGCAAACTGTTACAAAACACTATTTGAGGTATAGGATTTTTTTCAAAAGTTCATCTCTAAATACACATAAAAATTAATACAACTTTCTCAGAAATCACACCTCTACAAGCTATGGCATGAAATATTCTTGCCAATGGAATTCAATACCCTATTTCTCTTGCCCTTTTAACTTTTTTACTTACTGTCATATTCCTAATGCTTAGAACAATTCCTGGCATATAAGCAGGCAAATATGGACTCCAATATTTCTTTTTTAAAAATTTATTTATTTTTAATTGAAGCATAATTGCTTTATGGTATTGTCAACATACTATTCTAAAATGGTCCTTTCTCACCTTTTTTCCCCTATACATCTATTTACAAAATACTGCAATGTGATGATTTCTATTATTAATGTTACAGAGAGGCCACTAACCAATAAACGGTTAAGCATATAGATTTACAGTTCTGCTGTAGAATCATTTTATAGGTTCTGTCCAAATAAAATTGGCTTGGCTAATAATATTTAAAGAATCCTTGGTTTAACAATAGTTACAAGTCTGCTTAAATGAAATGCCTTATTTTGAAGGTATACACATTTAAAAAGTGCAATAAAGAAGGAATGAATTTTAGAGATGTACCTTTATTATCATTCTCTGACATTCATTTCTGAATTAGAATTCAACTGTGGAAAAAAATATATTTGTCTGAAAGCAATGCTGATTCAATAAAATTTGTATTTATTACTAAGTAAAGTTTTTCAAAAAAGTCCCTTTTCTTCCCCTAAAATCTTCACAATTTTACAGGGCAGTAGTCTAACCAGTTTCTAGACAGAAAGAGTATACACTTATCTATGTGGCAATAATTTCTTTGCTTTGTTTAGCAAACAAACACTCTTTAAAGAAACACATACTAGGCATATAAATACTATAAGCACCATGTAGTTGATCTGACACTGTAACCACTTAATCTTAAAAGGAATACCAGCATTTTCAAGCCAATGTGTTATAAGGTCAAACAAAATCTATCTTTATTTTCAACAAAGATATGATGTTATGATGGCTGGATCATTTGTAAGTTAGGTAAACTATTTGAAAGTATTGCCAATTGACAAATCAAGGAAGAAGTCAAAAAGGAAATCAAAGTATGCATAGAAACAATGAAAATGAAAACACAACAACCCAAAACCTATGGGATTCAGTAAAAGCAGTGCTAAGGGGAAGGTTCATAGCAATACAAGCTTACCTCAAGAAACAAGAGAAAAATCAAATAAGTAACCTAAAGTAACTAGAAAAAGAAGAAATGAAGAACCCCAGGGTTAGTAGAAGGAAAGAAATCATAAAAATTAGAGCAGAAATAAATGAAAGAAGAAACAAAGGAGACTAAAGCAAAAATCAATGAAACTGAAAACTGGTTATTTGAGAAGATAAAATAAAATACTCAATCCACTAGCCATACTCATTGAGAAAAAAAGGGAGAAGAATAAAATCAACAAAATTAGAAATGAAAATGGAGAAATCACAACCGACAACACAGAAATACAAAGGATCATAAGTAACTATATGCCACTAGAATGGACAATTTGGAAGAAATGGACTAATTCTTAGAAAAGTATAACCTTCCAAAACTGAACCAGGAAGAAATAGAAAATCTTAACAGACCTAACACAAGCATGGAAATTGAAACTGTAATCAAAAATCTTTCGACAAACAAAAGCCCAGGACCAGATGGCTTCACTGGTAAATTAGACCAAAAATTTAAAGAGCTAACACCTATCCTACTCAAACTCTTTGAGAAAATTGCAGAGGAAGATAAATGCCCAAACTCATTCTATGAGGCCACCATCACCCTAATACCAAAACCTGACAAAGATGCCACAAAAAAGAAAACTACAGGCCAGTATCACTGATGAACATAGATGTAAAAATCCTCAACAAAATTCTAGCAATCAGAATCTAACAACACATTAAAAAGATCATACATCATGACCAAGTGGGCTTAATCCCAGGGATGCAAGGATTCTTCAAGATTTGCAAAGCAATCAATGTGATATATACACCATATTAACAAATTGAAAGATAAAAACCATATGATTATCTCAATAGATGCAGAGAAAGCCTTTGACAAAATTCAACATCCATTTATGATAAAAACTCTCCAGAAAGCAGGCATAGAAGGAACATACTTCAACATAATAAAAGCTATATATGATAAATCCACAGCAAACATTACCCTCAATGGTGAAAATTTAAAAGCATTTCCCTAAAATCAGGAACAAGACAAGGGTGCCCACTCTCACCACTACTATTCAATATAGTTTTGGTAGTTTTAGCCATAGCAATCAGAGAAGAAAAAGAAATAAAAGGAATTCAGATTGGAAAAGAAGTAAAACTCTCATTGTTTGCAGATGACATGATCCTCTACATAGAAAACCCTAAAGACACCACCAGAAAATTACTAGAGCTAATCAATGAATATAGTAAAGTTGCAGGATATAAAAGTAATACAAAGAAATGCTTTGCATTCCTATACACTAACAATGAGAAACCCGAAAGTAAAATTAAGGAAGCAATCCCATTCACCATTGAGATGAAAAGAATAAAATACTTAGGGATAAATCTACTGAAAGAAACAAAAGACCTATATATAGAAAACTATAAAATACTGATGAAAGAAATCAAAGATGACACAGATTGATGGAGAAATATACCATGTTCACGGATCGGAAGAATCAATTTAGTGAAAATGAGTATACTACCCAAAGCAATCTACAGATTCAGTGCAATCCCTATCAAGCTCCCAATGGTATTTTTCAGAGAACTAGAACAAATAATTTCACATTCTGTATGGAAATACAAAAACCTCAAATAGCCAAAGCAATCTTGAGAAAGAAGAATGGAACTAGAGGAATTAGCCTGCCTGACTTCAGGCTCTACTACAAAGCTATGATCATCAAGACAGTATGGTTCTAGCACAAAGACAGAAATAAAGATCAATGGAACAAAACAGAAAGCCCAGAGATAAATCCACGCACCTATGGACACCTTGACAAAGGAGGCAAGAATATACAATGGGGAAAAGACAATCTCTTTAGCAAGTGGTGCTGGGAAAACTGGTCAACCACCTGTAAAAGAATGAAACTAGAACACTTTCTAACACCATACACAAAAATAAACTCAAAATGGATAAAAGATCAAAACCTAAGACCAGAAACTATAAAACTCCTAGAGGAAAACATAGGCCTAACACTTTCTGACATAAATTACAGCAAGTACCTCTATGACCCACCTCCCAGAGTGATGGACATGAAAGCAAAAATAAACAAATGGGACCGAATTAAACCTAAAAGCTTTTGCACAACAAAGGAAACGATAAGACAGCCTTCAGAATGGGAGAAAATAATAACAAACGAAGCAACTGACAAATAATTAATCTCAAAAATATATGAGCAGCTCGTTCAGCTCAATTCCAGAAAAATAAATGACCCAATCAAAAAATGGGCCAAAGAACTAAAGAGACATTTCTTCAAAGAAGACATATAGATGGCTAACAAACATATGAAAAGATACTCAACATCACTCATGAAAGCAACCTAGATGTTCATTAGCAGACGAATGGATAAGAAAGCTGTGGTACGTATACACAATGGAATATTAGTCAGCTATTAAAAAGAAAGCATTTGAATCAGTTCTAATAAGGTAGATAAAACTGGAGCCTATTAAACAGAGTGAAGTAGTCAGCAAGAAAAACACCAATATAGAATATTGACACCTATACATGGAATTTAGAAAGATGGCAATGATGACCCTATATGCGGGACAGCAAAAAGACACTAAGAATAGACTTTTGGAGTCTGGAGAAAGCAAGGGTGGGATGATTTGAGAGAATAGCACTGAAACATTTACATTACCATATGTGAAATAGATGATCAGTCCAAGTTTGATGCATGAATCAGGGCACTCAAAGCTGGTGCACTGGGACAACCCAGAGGGATGGGATGGGGAGGGAGGTGGAAGGGGGGTTTGGGATGGGGGACACATGTACACCCATGGCTGATTCATGTCAATGTATGGCAAAAACCACCACAATACTGTAAAGTAATTAGCCTCCAATTAATATAAATAAATAATTTTTTTAAGTATTGCTAATCCAAAAAGAGATTCTTTCTAATCCAAGGACCTAAAATTAATGGAGGAAGTAAAGTTATTCATGACTTAACATTCCAAAGACATCATCTAAGCAATATACATACAAAACACACACATGCAAACATTCTAAATCTTTAAGTCGGTTCTAGATTACTGCATAGGTATCCATACAGTCTATATTAATCTAAGAACTAATTTCATACACTTATATTCTTATATATAACTTCAATGCACAGAAGTAAATTAAGGAGAAATTAAATACTCCAAAGTAGCAAATTTTAACAGTTCCCCTCCCTTAGACGCAACACGCTTATGGAATAGTTGGTTCTAAATGATAATTGGTACTTGTTGCTTTTTGCCAGAGTAACACCTGGAGACAGTGGCTGATGCTATTCAACTCTAGCAAGACTTCTGAGAATAGATGTAAATCTACATAGAGGATAGTTTAATATATAAATTGTACAATTAGAAAGATTTTTGAAGGATAAGAGAGAGCTTGCATAACAGAAAAAAATTCTAAAGGAAGAAGGTCTAAAATAAATTTCTCCAAATTTATTTGATTTGTTATCAGCAAAAATGATAAGCTATGAATGCTAAATGTTCTAATTCTCTGAAATTTATAGTTTTAAAAATTGCCACCACTTTATGCAGTGTTCCAAACTGAAAGCTCTCCTCATTGGTACTAGAAAAACCTGCATTTGAACCAAGGATTTACTCCTCAAAGAGCAAGACTCCACCTCACTCTCCTCTGGGATTTTATGCTTATTCCAGCAAATTCAGGTAACACTTCAGGTTTCCATCCGTAAAGAAAGAGGCAGACAATAAGCAGACCCTCAGTTTTTAGGTACAGAGTAATAAAAATATAAATGGTTTAAAATATCAATCTTGTGTTATTTGTGAGAATAAAAAATTCATATTGTTAAAGGGTTTTTAACAATCCTGATTCACGCAATTTAAGTGACTGGAGGGGCAAATCAATCAGCAGTTTATGTAAACACTGAAAGAGCATATAGGAGGGTTCTCTCCAGTTTCCCATTTTTCAAAGAAAATTGCCTTTAAAGTTAAAACACCATGAATACAAATCAACACAAAAATGAGGTTTTCAGCTAATTTCAAAATAAGGATTGTACTAAAATGTCACCAGCTCATTAAAGAAATGGAGATTTTCAATTCAGGTTGGATTACTTAAAGTACTGGTTGTTTATAGTTCATAAAAAGTCTGACAATGATCTAAGTTAAAAATACAGGAATAAAGGGGAAAATATATGCCTAAATTTTCAAAACTGAAGAAGCACCAAGCAAACAAATACTTCAATATATTTATAGCCAAGTTAGAACATATATATGTTCTGAAATTTAAAAATTAAACTTTTAAATTTAATCTAAATTTTCATTAAATTAAGAAAAATAAATTTCCATTTTAATACTAATATAAACTAATTTTTTTTAAAAAATCACCATTTTGAATATCAATAGTACATTTCATTTCTGCCCCCTGTAACCTACAGACTTTCTCAGATTCAAACATACAATAAATGAAAAGTAGTTTATAATCTCTGATTATTAGAAACCAGGGAAACTTTAATGTTTCTGAGATTTATGACAAACTCAAATGGCACATAAAAATGAAGCTTTGAAAAAATTAATCAAAAAGTAGGGCAGGAACTCAGACATTCCTGTATCTTTCTCAAAGAATTTATGATATTACAAAGAATAACTATGTGGATGAAGAAATTTACAAATAACTGTTCCTGCCAAAAAGAAAAAAGCATGCTAACGAGGCCATATTTATAGGAATGTGCTTAATGATGAAATAGCATGCCCCACTTTTAATAAAATATTTGCACACATTTATATACAAATAGATCAATAATAAAGGACAGTGGGTCATCCTGTGGTAGAGAAGCAGGAACATAAAAATTTCTACTGGACTAGTTTTACCATATTTTAAAAATATACTAGTATTTGGAACCTCGAGGTCACAAAAAGACAAATACTGTATGATTCATTCCCCTTACATGAGGAATCTAAGTAGTCAAATTCATAGAATCAAAGCAGAGTACTGCTTACCAGGGTCTGGGAAAGGGGAAGATGGGGAGTTGTTTAATGGGTATAGAGTTTCAGTTTTTCAAGATGAAAAAGTTCTGGGGGTGTGGGGCCCAGCAACATGAATATGCTTAACATCACCGATCTGTGCACTTAAAAATGGTTGAGATGGTTAAGAAAAAGATTCGGCAGTAATACATAAATAATCATAAACAGATATAAATAATCTATAGACAGTAGACTGGTCCCATGCACTTATATGCAGCTACTAGTCACACGTGCCTATTAAAATTTACATTAACTTTTTAAAGTTAAAATTTCATTTCCTCAGTCACAGTAGCCACAGCCCAACTGCTCAACAGCTGTTAGGTAGCTGTTGCGGGCAGCTCAGACTCTGTAAGTGTTCATCACAGGAAGTTCTATTAGATAGCACTGGGTCAGACTACATACATACGGGAATTTGTATTTGACACAAAACTGTCTGTGATAAAGGTGGCACAACAAATTGGTGGGGAAAGAATTATTGAGGAAACAGTTGGGACGGTCTGCTCGTCTGGACAACGAGGAGGGAGAAAGGGAGCAAAGCTAACAGCAGATCTCACCTATTATTCCGAGCAAATTCTAAATGAGTAAGAGATTTATACTTTAAAGCTGAAATGATAAAAGGACTAACTTGTAAGTCTAATTATTAAGAAAGGGCTTTCCAAACACAATGGAATTCAAGAAGGACAAAAGAAAACGACCGATTTTTTTTTTTTAATTTAACAAAATACAAACTTTCATACGAATAAAGCCCAGACAAACTGAAAGAAAAGTGAAGGGGGGTGTGGAGTGTTCCATTTTAAAAATCTATTAAAAAATATAACAGAGGGGGAGAAAATAATTGAAAGTGTCAATATACACATGAAAAAATTGCTCAGTTTCACTTGGAATTTAAACACTATTAAAAATTGCACTTCCAATCATCGGGAAAAGATAATCCCCAGGGTTAATGACTATGTGGAAAAACAGGCATGAATGGATGCAAAACCTCATACAAATCATTCAGGGGGCAATTTAAAAATATTTATCAAAAATGAAAAGCAACAAATAATTTATGGGTAAAATGATATTGAATCCAGGGTTGTGTTGAAAATAACCTGAGGAGTAAAAAATTTATCTTCTTGATGCAGATATAAATAAAACAAAATTTGGCATAATATGATAGTAGTTGCATAGGGATGGTAAGTATGTAGGGGATTCATTATACTACTCTATCTTTGAATATGTTTGAATTTTTCCAAAGTTGTTCCTTTCATGCACTCTTTAACCTAGGAATTTCATTTTTAGGAATTCAGCTTATAGATACACTGAACAAGCACAACAGTGGAAGTACAAGGATACTCTCTTAGGTAATAGAAGCATCCAGAAACAACCTAAATTTCCATTAGAGAACTGGCTGAATAAACTGTTTATCTAAACACAGTGATGTAACATACCTTTAAAAATATGGAGGAAAATTATATGAGAGAGATGATGGAAAAGGGGAAAAGTATCAAGAGCAGAACAACAGACACAATTTGATTGCATTTGGTAAAAACAAAATCAAACGTTAATCTGTGAAGGCACATGAGATACACGTCCATATGCATAATAAATTCTATAAGGATATGTGAGAATCTGAACGGTGGGTACATCTGGTTGGGCAGGGGATGGGGGACTAGAAATCTGGAAGGAGGAAACTCATCTTTTTCAAACATTTTTATACTATGAATTTTTTTTGCATGTGAACATATTATTCCATTACATTTTTATTAATAAAAAGAACTAGACTTTTAAAATCTTTCCTCTATAGAGATGACTATCATTCATCAGGAACTGTTAATGTTTTGGGTCAGCTGGGAAGAGCTTGTCCCAGATCACATTTAAGTTTTATAGAGCAGAACAGAGGAGCCACAGTTTCTTTATTATTGACCCAACTCAGGGCTCTTTCTCACTCTTGTATCTTAGCCCCAATGACCAATCTGAAAATCTAGCATTATAGATTAATTAAATCTAGAATAATTGCTCTAAAGATGTAAGTAAGATCCTTCCTTGGTGTTAATCAAACAATTAATGATATTTATTGACTATATATTAATATGTACCTGGTCCTGTGGAAGATTCAAAGAAAAAAGGATTACAGTCTTGCTCAAGAAGTTCATAATCTCTCATAATAAACCAAAGAGAAAATACTCATGTGAGGAGCAGAGAATGGTTAATGCCATGCAAACACATTACATGCAGAGAAAAAGAGAAGTTAGTGTGGGTATGCAGAATCAGGGTCATGGTAGAAAAAAGAGGGCAGACTTGATCTTAACAGATGAGCTGGATTTAGACACCCAGTGAGGAGAAAATTATATAAAACTGCCTGGAAGAATGTACAGGAAAAATTGAGATGGTGAAACTCAGTATGACCAGTGGTGGGGGATGGGAAGAAGTATAAAACAAGTAGTAAGCTGGAAGAAAGTTAAAGGTGATACATATTTTTAAGAACAAGCAAAAATTAAGATTTTATAAAATAGGCAAAGGAGAGCTTTAACAAGCATTTGGCAGCAACAGTGTGAACGGTAGAGTAAATTATCTGTATCCTCTGCTTCCTTTAGGCCTGCTTTTGACATGACAAATAAAAGGACAAACATTGTTTCCATACCTCACTTCCAGACCCGGACTCTAGTGGTCTCTTCTTCCTTGGTCCAATAGCTGCAAGAGCTGTGAGATTAGCATCCCTCTGCTGAATCTGTGCGAGCTCCAACTGTTGTAACTGGAAAACAGAATTAAAAAAAAAAAAATCAGTGTTTACACACAGTCATGCTCAGGGACAGGGGAGCCTGCTGGGCTGCCGTCTATGGGGTCGCGCGGAGTCGGACACGATTGAAGTGACTTGGTGGCAGCAGCAACATGCTCAGAGAGGGGAAAGAAACTGACCACTAGGCCCACTTCTCTGTTCTTTCCCAAATACGTGACAGTGCAAAATAAATATCAGAGCAAAATAAATAACAGATTTCCCTAATAGCCAAGTGTATATCATATTCTGATTCCTTTCCTCTGATAAACTCCTTAGTCCTGAATCTCTAAACAGAAGAGGCAGAATTTAGGTAAGGAAGAAGTATAGAATAGAACAGAAGAAAGACATCTTAGAGCTTAATCTCTCCTTAAGTTTAAGCAAAGATAAGAAATGCCTATAGAGTAAGTTGAACTATAAATTGGACTGAAAGTGGCCAAACTACAGTCAAACTTTTCAGATTAAAAGTGAATTACAGTTGACCCTTGAACAATGAATGTGGGGTTAGAGGTGCTGACTATCTATGCAGTAGAAAATTTACATATAACTTATAGTTGGCGTTCCCATATACCTTATAACTAACATATACCTAAATTAAGGAATCTGCCTGCAAGCAGGAGAATGGCTCCCCACTCCAGTATTCTTGCCTGGAGAATTCCATGGACAGAGGAGTCGGGCAGGATACAGGCTATGGGGTCACAAAGAGTTGGACATGACTGAGCAACTAATACACAACACATAATTAAATTTACATACAACTTATAGAGGTTTCTGCATATCTATGTATCCATTAACTCAATGAACTGCAAGTCATATAGTACTAGGTACTCAGTGAAAAAAATATACACTTAAGCATAGTTCAAATCTGTGTTGTCCAAAGGTCAACTGTACGTAAAAACAGTTTTATGTATTATAGGAAACAACTTGTAAATATATGATTTACAAAGCACTTCCTTAAAATTAATTCATTTAACCCTTACAACCACATTGAAAGGTATATATTGTTATAACAACATGAAAAGTATACATGTACTTTTTTTTTAAACTAAGGGAGACAGTGAGGCTTTAAAGAGGTTGGGAAAACATCATAAAGGTCACAGAAATAAGTGATTAAAAACGAAACTCAGAGCCCTAAAAACCTTTTCAATATATCACATTTTTATAGATTTACTCTATATTTATCTTCATGTGAAAAACTGAAAGTGAGTCAGTATTGTTTTGATCTACTGCTATCACTATGGTTAAACCAGAATGATGAAATCTACAAGGCATAATTTTTTGATATTTGGGCACTAAGGTGTACCTATCAAAGATGTCCTATTAAGGTAAATAACTTTAATATACTAAAATTGAGAAATAAATGCATGAAACACTGCATCATTTCACCAAGGCACGTGTCAAACGGTATTCTTTTTTTTTTAAAAGGTAAAGAAGTCAAAATAAAATATCACTACACAGATCCCTGGGCTTTTCCAGAAGAGAAATAATGTTCAATTCCTATCAAAAATCTTGTTACTTTGGAGAAAAAGGGAGAAAGAACTACATAGTGATTGCTAGATAAATATTCAAACAAGATCAGATTCCAGGATAGTCAACTGAAGTAACCTACTGGGGAACCATAAATATACCCTGAGAATATTCTTCTAAAACAGCACTAACCAAATTTTTAACATTAAAAAAAAAATAAAAAACCCAGATGAAAGCAGGAAACAGTTTGGGATGAAGTAGGCCATCTCAGAGAGAGCATTTCAGGTTACTTTATAGTATCAAAGGAAAGACAAAGAATAAGCTAGGAAGCTATAGGTAACTGAGTCTAACAAAGCAGAAAAGTTTTATTTAATTGAAGAAAGTGAACTAGGAACCACTTCCCTTTACTCCACAAATTACAGGGCAGAAATCCGTCCTTTAAACTATGTATTTATGTATATATAAACTGTTAGAAAACTATTTTCGGGAGTTGTAAACTATCTTTTGTTGAGGCTGATCTTTTAAATAAAATATACAGTTTTAGAGTTTGACGCTGTCACAATACAGAATTTCAGGGTGACAAAATACAATTTTAGCGAATTTACCCTGCAGCACAAATCAAACAACCAGCTATATTTTAAAGTCTTTCCCTGTAGAGAAATGGTATCTGTAAGACAGTCACATCAGTTTTAAAATTGACTTCTGTCATCAGATTCCTCTCCCTATAAAGTAAAATATTTTCTCTCTGCAAATTATACTTGGGTTTTCAAAAATCTCACACACAATGTTTTAGAAAATTTTGTAAAACTCTTAACAAAATTAGAAACTGACCATAGTTTGGTGGGTCCTGTATTTACAATAAACTTTCTTAAACTCAATATATTGTGGCCAGCACAATACACTGTGGATGAAGACATGTAAACTTTCTGTGTGATAAAAGCAGTCACTGAATTAGAGGTTTCCTAGTGGAAACAATATTGCAAGTGACATGATTATTTACACAGAAAATTTCAAGGTAGTTATAAAAAACAAAATTAAAGAACTTCCTAGGACTAATAATGAGTTTAAGCAAGGCTACAGGATGCAAGTCAATACACACAATAATCACATTTCTAAATACCATTAAGGTAAAGTCAGAAACTTAAATTTTTAAAAATGCCACTTAAAATAACTTTTCCTCGAATGAAATAAGTGTAAATATAATACATACAGATACTCGTATGCTATAAACCACAAGATGCATATGAAAGAAATAAAAGAAAAAAACAGATAAATGGAGAGATACAGTGTGTTCATGGACTGTAAGATTTAACAATCCATGGACTGTAAGAAACAGTAAAGGTTCAATTCTCTCCAAACTGACCTTCAGACAACATAATTCCAATAAAAATTTTTTTGTAGATATGTATAAGTTGATAGTAAAATTTATATGGAAAGTGAAACCAGAAGCTAAATCAATTTTGGGGGGAAAGGGAACAAAATTGGAAGAATCACACCATGCAATTTTAAGAATTACTTATATAAGGCTATGCTGCTGCTGCTGCTGCTAAGTTGCTTCAGTCGTGTCCAACTCTGTGCGACCCCATAGACAGCAGCCCACCAGGCTCCCCGTCCCTGGGATTCCCAGGCAAGAAAACTGGAGTGGGTTGCCATTTCCTTCTCCAAGGCATAAAAGTGAAAAGTGAAAGGGAAGTCCCTTAGTCGTGTTCGACTCTTAGCGACCCCATGGACTATAGCCTACCAGGCTCCTCCATCCATGGGATTTTCCAGGCAAGGGGGTGCCATTGCCTTCTCCGATATAAGGCTATAGTAACCAAAATAATGTGGCATTGACAAAGGAATGGGCACAGATTAATGAGGCAGGATAGGTAATGGAGAAACAGATTCACATAAACATGGGCAGTTTATTTTTGACCAAGGTGAAAAACAACTCAATTGAGAAAGCAGTTATTTCAACAAATTGAGCAACTGAACATTCATAGGCAAAAAAAAAAGAAAAATCTTGAACCTCACACATTATACAAAAATTAACCTCAAAATGTAAGCTCTAAATTTTTAACAAAAGCATAAGGAAAAGCTTTCATGACTTATGGCCCAGCAAAGAATTCTCAGCCACTGACAGCCAAAGCAGGTCTTTTTTTTTTTAATTGACATATTTGACTTCATAAAAATTAAAAACTTTTGCTCTGTAAAGACAGTTAATAGAATGAAAGGACAAACTCTTCAATCTATATGTTTTTCTTTTTTGCCTTATTGTACTAGCAATATAATGTTTCCTAATCTTTAGAAGATAGCATTCAGACTTGATCATTAAGAATGGTATTAGTGGGAGGGTTTTAACAGAGGTCCTATATCAGACTGAAGAAGTCCCTTTTCTGTCTAGATTGCTTAGTTTTTTTAATAATGCACGGTGAAATCTGCAAACATAGTTCTGCCTCAGTTGATATGGTCACATGGTTTGTCTTTCTTAGACAATTACTATGTTCAGTTCAGTCGCTCAGTCATGTCCGACTCTTTGCGACCTTATGAACAGCAGCACGCCAGGCCTCGCTGTCCATCACCAACTCCCGGAGTCCACCCAAACCCATGTCCATCAAGTCGGTGATGCCATCCAACCATCTCATTCTCTGTCGTCCCCTTCTCCTCCTGCCCTCAATCTTTCCCAGCATCAGGGTCTTTTCAAATGAGTCCAAATCCCAGAGTCCACCCAAACCCATGTCCATCGAGTCGGTGATGCCATCCAACCATCTCATTCTCTGTCGTCCCCTTCTCCTCCTGCCCTCAATCTTTCCCAGCATCAGGGTCTTTTCAAATGAGTCAGCTCTTCGCATAAGGTGTCCAGAGTATTGGAGTTTGAGCTTCAACATCAGTATATAATGTACTATATTGATATAAGATTACAGAACTTTTTTCCCAGTTCTTACTCTTATATTCTTTTATTCTCAACCTCTGGAAGGAAACCACTCCCCCAACACACACATACAAAATTGGTATGTTAGTTTTTGGAAACAGACATATCCATGGTCAATCTCAGGCTTATATTTGAAAGCCTGATGGCATCTTTCTTAAAGGTCTCCATAGCTAATGTTTTTAAGCTACTGGTTTTCCCTCTAATACTTCACCTTTCCTAAATTATGACAGCTCTGTAACACAAGCAGAGTATGTATTGTTACATTCATTTTAAATACAAGAAAATAGGTAAGTTCAAAGAGGTCAAGTGATTTTCCCACAGTGAAATCGAGACAATAGTAGACTGAATCTAGCATCCAAGACTCCTGACTCCTACCTCAATGCTCCCTCTGCTATAATACATACATTTTCCCACAAAAGGAAAACATGTCTCTCAAGACACACAGATCCCATATTCAAAATTAAAGATGCATACTCCCTTCTGAAGAAGCTCTAAATAAAAAATATGTCATTTTTTTAATGTACACCAATTCAGAGATACAACCAACAAAGGTCTCTTGTGAAAATAGCCATTAAAAAACCTACTGTAGCTTTCCTGTGTCCAAAATGAACCAAGTGAATGGTAACTGGATGGGGACTGAACTATGCCAGTTCAAGATGCCAATTCTCAGATTCCCCAAATCACAGTATTTAATTTAACCTTCTGTAACTATATAGTCAATGGAAAAAGAAAAGTGATAGATTTTAAAGGTCACCTTCTTTCTCCTCCTGGACCAAGGATTATAAGTGTAGTCTCCAGAGCAGCAGCAGCAATTGCAAAATCAGTGGAAACTGGTCAGCAGTGTGAATTCTCGGGCCTCACCCAGGCCTGCTGTATCACAGGTGCCTGGGACCCAGCAATCTGTGTTTTAACGAGTCCTCCAGATAATTCTTACATATACCTAAGTTTGAGAACCACTTAGACTACCAATGGTTTGAAATGTGGCAATTCTGTTTCTCTGCTATGTATACAAGTTCTTTATAACTTGTGATTTTAAGAACATCTTCTCCATACTACGTTAATTTGATTGCTAGAATGTACTTTTAATGACAAATTTCATTTTGCCCTGTTCAGTGTTCCATGAATTTTGAATCCTGTGGAACTAGCATAAAGTTTAAACACAAGTTGCTATAATTTAAGAGTTAGCCTTTACCATCACATTTCATTGACTCAGTATCTTTTAAAATTTCATTATTAAAAAGTCCCTTACCCTTCTTGTACCTAAATAATATATTTTCTAATTAGTAATGAGTCTTATGAGTCAGTATTCTATTTATTGTACAATAATGTTTTATGGAGAATTATATTTCTTATAGTTCTTATATCTTATACAAACAAAACCCCAAGTACTTCAGGGTACTGTTATGCATTTTAATCATTTAATACTTATTTTTGTAGTTTCTAGAGGTAGTACTGTGAAACTAATGTGCCAGTAGCTACATGTCTTGCATTCCTTTTTCTTTCTTCTATTGTCTGATAACAAATGAAAATGGGAATGCTAGGAATTGTTATAAAGAAAATGAATTCTTTGTCGCACTCTGCACAGATGTACTGAATTCACATTCCCACAAGAGAAAGAAGATATTTAAAAGGAAATAAGGGTCACAATATATTTAACAAATGTTTAAGGAGTCAGGGTGTTTGAACTCCAAGGTCAGATGGTTTGCTCCATAGAATTCTGGACGATGTGGTAAGAAAGGAAAACACTGAAGGCTAGATGGTAATCTAGGACACACAGCACACATTTCAAACAAGTCTGCAGATGCACTGAACAAAAATGCCCCTGCTTGTTTGAAGTCACAATCTGGCAATTAGTAATCTATTTAAAAACCTTTCACAAATGGACAACGAAATGGAAGAATGTCAGTACTTAGACTTCAATAAAAGTATCGAAGGGAATAAAAAGCCATCACAATTTAAAAGTGACCATATTTAAAATATAAAGTTGCAATAAAGAGAGAGGACATGTATAATGATGTTTTTCTAAGAAAAAATAGAAAACAGGAAAAAGATGGCCCCAAAGTTGGAATTAGAATTTAAGACGGAAGGGATATGGGGATATATGTATTCTTATGGCTGATTTGCATCGCTGTATGGTGGACACCCACACAACACTGTAAAGCAACTATCCTCCAATAAAAATAAATTTAAAGAAAGTTTGATATCCACAGACATTTTAGCCAGACAACAAGTTTTCAAATAGACAGATAACCTGTCAGGTCAATAAGAATAGAATGTAGCAGGAGCTACTTCACTGGATTGAGATGAAGCTGAAGGCAAACCCAAAGGCAGCCTACTTTATTTTTATTTGGCTGCACTGGATCTTACTTGGGGCATATGAGATCTAGCTTCCCCAACCAGGGATCGATCCCAGGCTCCTGGCAATGGGAGCGCCGGGTCTTAGCTGCTGGACCACCAGGGAAGTACCCAGTTTACTTTTCTTTAATGTGCTGAATGAGAATGACAAAATTGGAAGAAGTCAAGAGGAAGGATGAAAAGAAATTAGACACCTTTATAAAAATCTGCTCAACTGAACACAGTTTGTCAAGAAGAAATGCATAGATTCTAAAACAGTATTAGAGACAAGAAAACCAAGGGGAGAAATGACCAAGATCACAAGTCTAGCCCTTAACAACTAAAAGCAATCATGAAGTATAAGCCTATGTACAAAGGGGACTCAAGCTGTGATTTAATATTTATATGACAGACATCATTGCTGAAACATTTCTCAGGATCAATAAAGCCTACAGCTTCTTTAAATAGTTCTTTGGAGTTCTATATTTGTAAGATACGATCATTAATCTATTTCCTGTGTCCAGCTTGGTAGGTAGGTAATTACCTGGAAAAGGAGAGCAAAGCAGTTTTAACTGAGAAACTGGAAGGTATCTGTACTAATTTTCGTGACTGGACAATGAAAACTTCCTAAACAGCCAAATACCGAAACATTACAAACCAAAGCTTTATAGTTTATACCAGTGTGATAACAATTAGCATATTCCAAATGATAATCTTACAAATTACCATATAACAATTCAGCTCTATAAGACAGGGTCAATGATTATTGCAACCAAACAAAATATGGTGTTTTGCTATATTTAAAATGGATAAACAACAAGGACCTAGTGAAGAGCACATGGAACTCTGTTATGCGGCAGCCTGGATGCAAGGGAAGTTGGGGGAAAATGGACACATGTTTATGTATAGCTGAGTCCTTTTGCTGTCCACTGAAACTATCACAACATTGTTAACTGGCTATATCACCAATACAAATAAAAGTTTTTTCTTAAAAAATATGGTATATTTGATTCTAAACTAGAGGCCCTAATAATATTAGTTATCAAGAGCTCTAGGGGGCAAAGGGATAACAAAAATAACAATATTTTACTTTTATTAAACATTTGTAACGAATACAGGGTGGCCCTGTTCTTGGAACTGGGCCAATGTATTTGATTCTTTTTAATCAAAGAGGATTTAGAATAGGAAGCAACCAGAAAACTTTCCAAATATTTTGGAAAGAAAATATATGGTCTTTTAAATCTTGCTAGGAAAAAGAAATAAATGGAGCTGCGAAAAGAGTGGGGAGAAAAAAGAACAGGTTTGCCACCACCTGCTCTCATGGAGAACTTTTTCCCCTTCATATTTGCTCTTAGACTTTTTTTTGAAAAATCCTATCCAACTATTCATCCCTCAGGGAATTTAGAACACACACACACACACACACACACACACACACACATTAAAAGAAAAACCAACCAACCAACCAAAACCACTCCATATAAACCTGAAGGAAAGTTTAATCTAATCATCCAGATGTTTGAAGGTTTATGAAGGAAGAACAGACAGGATATGGCCTTTAATGATAAAAGGGTAAGATTTCTGATACATATTTTCCAAAAGTGGCTGGAATTGGAAGCAAGATAAGCATCTAATCCATCCTAATGAAAACAAAAAGGACCACTCATGATTCAAAGCAACCACAGAGTGCCCATCCCCACACAATCCACCATCAAGCCAGGCTTGCTCAAAGGGTGTAGGTATAGTTCTTGTGGTTCCTTTTTTCAGGTGATATTTTTGGGTTAATTTTCCACTGGAAAGAAATGAGTACCAGAAATCTTTTTGTCGTTGAAATAAAATGATTCTGGTTTCAAATCATTTTTAATGTTCTCCTTTCATAGTTCTCTTCACCCCAATCCAGAAACTCCTCCATCCAGAGTTTAGGTTTTCTTCCTTTTCTGTTTTAGTGAAAACACACCACATTGATTGTAAGGATCTTACTAGATTTCCATTTGTTTTGCCTCAGCTCCTACATTAATCCAAACAATAAGGGCCCTTAAAACATTCATAAATAACCTGCTGCTGCTGGCACCTAGGAGCTGAGTGCAGCAATGTTAAGCAACAACAAATTTCATAGTTCAAGAGGCACAGTTAAGGAAAAAGGTTGCTCAGGAAATCACTCTTATTTAGCACAAAGATCCTTAAAAATTGCATGAAATCAGTCAAGTAACTATAGAAACCAATTTCTTCAGCTCCATATCACACGTCTCACACCTCAATTGTCTTTATTATCGTCTGCTGTCAGATCCTTAATCAGAAATGTGAACAGGCTTGATGATTTATTCAGCAGGGAAAAGAATCTGTAGGTCAAGTGAAAAATTTCATACACGCACACACACACACACACCCATCCACACACACCCCATCTTCAACCTTAGGTACTTTCATTTCCTTCTGTTCTCAGCAGCTCTGGGGGCAACTCCAGTGAGATCCAATATTAAGGCTCAATTAAAATAAGCTCCAATTAGTGGAGCTTTTTTCTCTGGGGCTAGAAAAGTCAGGAAATGGATATTGGGAAATGTAAAAAGTCAGCTACTGAGAGGAGGCTGCAGACATAAATGAACTTATTTGTTGATTTCTACAGTTGCTATGCAGAGGCCTCTGGGAGTAAAAGCTTAACCAGTCTAAGCTATAAACTAAAACCCCTGCAGCTAAACATGAACTGTGTGAAACAAGGGCTCCATTCCAGAACAGAAAACTGCTGGGCCCAGAAAATTAAAAGCCAGAGGCGTTTTCCATTTAAAACTAAATCCCAGTACCACCTCCCAGCCAAAGAATTATAAGCAGTATCAGATTTACAAAACGAACAATTACCCTGGAAAAATGTAGCCTATTGTACAGTCCCAGATGCTAAATCTCAGAAGTTTCTTTTTCTTTTTTTTTTTTTTTAATCCCACATTATATTCCTCCAACTGGGCTGCTGGAGTTTACAAAGAGCCATTTCTAGACAGGCCTAAGCCTTGAAAATAAATTTTAAAAAGAGAGCACATAACTCATTGACCTCATTTGAAGCACTGCCCTTGCCTTCAGCAGTTCCTGTCCTTCCCCAAGGCTTCGGCAAATGGTATGCAACAGCAAAATAAACCCTGACCTAATTGCCAGGAGAGAGCTGCCAACCTTCCCTCCAACACAAAGACAAGCATGGTAACTTGAAAGTCCTACCTCTTTGGCCTTCTGCTTTAATCTCAGCTGTTCTGGATCTTCTTTATTGGAACGACTCTATCAAAAGAAAAGAAAATTTTAATAGAAATTACTAGCATCTAAACACCATAGTTGCCGTTAAATATTTAATAAATGACAATTTTCTCTTGTGATTGAAAACCTTAGCTCTGGGGGAAAATGCCTCAATCCAGTCCCATGCTCCCCCTACCTCCTCCCACCTCATCATCTGGGCTCGCTGCTGCAATTCTAGCCTGGAGGAAGTTTATACAGAAAATGATGCTAACAATGTCGGTCAGGTCCAGTTGAGGCATGACGTTGTTCTTGTTGGAACACTAAAAACTGAAAAATGGATGGTACAGAGGAAGGAAAGCAAAGGAGGATAACTGTTGGCTTAAATGGATGGAAACAATCAACACTGGCTAATCCTCAGGTGAAGCCATTTTGGTAAAACATATGGTATTTCAAAGACTATTAAAATCAAGAAACTGACGGACTTTGAACTGAATTTCTCTCTCTTCAAAAGTGTAATTTTTAAGAATTAAGGAAGAATTACATCCCAATGTTTTCACTAGAGTATGTTCTCTTCTTTGGATTCTCTGTTGTACTTAGTTGAATGCTGTGCCCAAGTAAAAGTTCAAAAACTGTTTATTGAATGTTTCTTTCCATGCTAATTCAGTTCAACACTCCAAAAATGAGTAATTTTGGAAGACTGCTATAAGAAGAGAGCTACCTTCTACATATAATGCTATGATGGATCAAAAGGTAAGGAAGAAATTTTTATTTTGACACCATGGACATTTGTCTGCTGAAAAAGACGCTATGGACAGGTGTATCCTTTTTCTCATTCTAACAAAGTTACCTAATTCCTTATAAATCTGAATATGTATTCTATAAAATGAAACATTAGCTAACTAAAGATAGGCTAACAAAATAAAAGCTGAATGTATTTTCCTAATTTAATAGAATTCTGTTAAAGAGAAACACTAGAAACTGTTTAGATTTGAGTGCCTTCCAATTTTAAACACCTTAATATTTACATAAGATTCTATTCAAAGTAATTTTTTCTTCATTTTGTTTCCAGTCTAATAGAACAAGTTCACTCCAACTGAAACTAAGAAAACTCTTTTATTATTATATTTACATTAGGAGAGAATGAGTATGTGTATGTATGTATTAACACAAAACGTGTGTTTATGTGTGCATGCACACGTTTGTGTATACAATGCTTTGCTATCAAGTCTTTTGTTATCAAGTCTTTGTCAGGCAACCAACATTTACTGACCACCCATAGTATGTATCCTACTTGGCTTGTCACTGTTCTAGGCCTTGGAGATACAGAAATGAGATGACAAGACAAAGTCCCTGCCTAAGAAGATAAAATTAAAATTTACAGAAATTAAACACAGCTGTGAAATATAAAATATTTATGATGGGGAAAAATAAAAAATGACTGAGAATGGTAAGTGCTATAAAGAAAACAGGATCATGTGATTGAAGCGGGGAGTACTTCTACAGCTAGAATGGGATGGAATCCATCCCTAAGGAGTAAAACTGAGTCGAGATCTGAATGACAAGCAGGAGGCAGCCACACAAAGATCTGAGGGAAAACACCCCAAGCAGAAGGCAGAAGTCACTGCAGAAGCCAAAAATGGGAATCTGGTTGGCACACTTGAGGAAAAAAGGAGGCTGCTGTGGCTGGGTACCAGGGGCCACCTTGCAGGCCACGGTAAGGAGTTGGGGTTTGATTCTTGTTATAAGAAAAAGAAACTGGAGGATTTGAAGCACAGGTGTGAGAGGCCACCGACAAGACACTTTTGAAAGGCCCCTGGAGGCCGTGTACAGGGTGCACTGAAGGGACCCAAGGCTGGAGGCACAGGAACACAGAGCAATTAGGAGGCTGTTCTAAGACAACTGTTGTGAATACAAGACTCGGACAGAGATGAGGATGACTTGAGCTGGCATCAGAGCAGAGACGGTGACCATAAATAATCAGATTGAAACATATGTTGGGGGCAGAGCCAACCACATTTACAGAAGGACTGGACACAGGGTGTGAAGTAAAGAGAGGAGTCAGGGATGACGTCTAGGACTGCGGTCTAAGTAACTGGAAGGATAATAGTTCCAACTTTCCGAGAAGGCCAAAACTGCACTAGATCTGGGGGAGGGAACTCAGCGATCAGTTTTGGATGGCTCATCAGTAGTCTAGGATACAAACTTGGAGCGCAATGAAAGGTCATTGTGACTGGAGCTGAATGAGCCAAGAAGGGAAAATCAGGAGGCAAAGTCAGAGAGGGAGGTGGGTGCCTCTTAAAATTTGGCAAGAAGTTTGGATTTTAAGTGCAAGGGGAAGCCACTGAAGGAATTTTATGCAACAGAGACACACACGTGATTTGTTATGAAAACATTATCCTGACAACAGTATGAAAAATGGATTCTAGAAAGAAAAAGATGTTAGTTAGAAGATATTATAAATGCTCAAGGGCAAGATGACTCAGAGTGGTGACAACAGTGATGAAGAGAGGGTGATAGATACATTTTGGGAACTGAATAGGAAGTGACTGGATGCAAGACAAGAAGAGAGGAAAGGAGTTAATGATGACATCCTAGGTTTCTTGGCTTGAACAGCTGGGTGAGTAACAACGTCGTTCACTGGGTAAGAAAACCTGCAAGACTACAAGGTGAAAAGAAGGGAAAGTGAGAGCAAATATACTACATCCAATAAGGACTAAACAAGTATTTAATAGTTTATAACCTTGTTTACAGCACAGTAATTGGAAATAAAATCCCAATAAACCACCTTGTTACAGAGGGTGCATGTTTGCTTATAACACTCACAGGCTCAGGAAAGAGCATCTGCCTGTCTCAGCTGCCTTTCCCAGTGCAAGAGGCGTCAAAATGGGGACTGAGAATGTGGGCAGTCACACGCCTCTGGTGCACCCTGACACATGAAGGTGCAGACCAGAGGCCAAGAAAGAAGGGAGATGAAGGGCTGCGGAGGCTCGCCAAGGCATGGGCCAGCAGGCATGGCGGCCAATTTTATGGGCTATGAAATGAGGGTAGGGATAACAGTGGTAGCAGACAGAAGAGTCAGTCAACATGGCTGCTTAAAAGATTAGTTACATTGATCAAATAAGTAAATAGCAAATATAAGTAAATACACCAAGGATAATGAGAGCCAAGTTTCTGACTACAGAGTAAATACTTATAAACATGGAAAGGTTAAGGCTAGGAAGAATCCTAAGATATAAAATACAGTCAAAGGTATTCATATAAAAATTATAGTTTTATAATATAAATCTATGGTTTTATCATACACACACAGAAAAATATTTATTGATCTATGTGTGTTTATACACATATGTACACATATATACATACCATACATATACTTCCTACCTCTGTCTATTTGACAGGGTCTACATGTAATAATACCCTCTGACCAAGGAGCACACAGTAGACTCTAATCTTGTTTCTGGGTATCATCCTCAACCAAAAAATACAGGGTTCCTGGGAGAAATGACTGATTCTATGGCTGGGGAGGATGAATGAAAGCTGGGCCTGGAGTATCTTGTGCCTGAAATTAAGGACATGTTCAGTGAATGATGTTAATAAGATAAAAGGACAGAGGTGCCAGCTGCAAGGGTCTCCCACTCAAGAGATCTCAGCATCAGAATGAATCATGACAGTACTAGGTTATAACCTGTTGAATCAAACAGAAATCTGAGAGGCCATACTGCTAAAAATGAGTGAATGAATGAGAGAAAGAAAAGCTCTTCTATAGAAGACAGTACTAACAAATGTGGAAGAGGTGACAAGAATAAAGAATCACCACTTACTTGGCAGCCATCGTAGATGTAGCTGATTCATAGGTATCATCTATAGATGCTGAAGTTGCTAAGTGGAGTTTGATAAGGTATGGGGTACGTCAAGGCTGTATATTGTCACCCTGCTTGTTTAACTTATATGCAGAGTACATCATGAGAAACCCTGGACTGGAAGAAACATAAGCTGGAATCAAGATTGCTGGGAGAAATATCAATAACCTCAGATATGCAGATGACACCACTGTTATGGCAGAAAGTGAAGAGGAGCTAAAAAGCCTCTTGATGAAAGTGAAAGAGGAGAGTGAAAAAGTTGGCTTAAAGCTCAACATTCAGAAAATGAAGATCATGGCATCCAGTCCCATCACTTCATGGGAAATAGATGGGGAAACAGTGGAAACAGTGTCAGACTTTATTTTTGGGGCTCCAAAATCACTGCAGATGGTGACTGCAGCCATGAAATTAAAAGACGCTTACTCTTTGGAAGAAAAGTTATGACCAACCTAGATAGTATATTCAAAAGCAGAGACATTATTTTGCTGCCTAAGGTCCGTCTAGTCAAGGCTATGGTTTTTCCAGTAGTCATGTATGGATGTGAGAGTTGGACTGTGAAGAAGGCTGAGCGCTGAAGAACTGATGCTTTTGAACTGTGGTGTTGGAGAAGACTCTTGAGAGTCCCTTGGACTGCAAGGAGATCCAACCAGTCCATTCTGAAGGCGATGAACCCTGAGATTTCTTTGGAAGGAATGATGCTAAAGCTGAAACTCCAGTACTTTGGCCACCTCATGAGAAGAGTTGACTCATTGGAAAAGACTTTGATGCTGGGAGGGATTGGGGGCAGGAGGAGAAGGGGACGACCGAGGATGAGGTGGCTGGATGGCATCATGGACTCGATGGACGTTAAGTCTGAGTGAACTCCAGGAGATGGTGATGGACAGGGAGGCCTGGCGTGCTATGATTCATGGGGTCGCAAAGAGTCGGACAGGACTGAGCAACTGGACCAACTGAACTGATTGGTATAATCCTATAATACCTTTCTACACAAAACTAATTGATTACAAAGGGGAAAAGGGCAAGTTTAAAATAAAGAGAACTGATCAAGTTTGCCTTTTGAAAGAATCAGCTGGGAAGAATGCAGCATCATTTCTATGTTTGTATAAACACCAAGAATGCATGACTTAAATCAAATCGTGAGGAAACACAAGATGAACTTCGGTTCAGAGTCACCTACAGAAGGAAAGGCCTGTACTCTAGAAACCTGTCAAAAACATGAAAGGAAAAGGGTGAGGAGATCTGAAAGAAGGAGTCTGAAAAGAGATGACAACTGAACAGACACATATAACTGAACAGGAAAATGGACCTTGAAGGAAAAAGATTTGAGACAGCTGGTGAAATCTGGCTGAGGTATAATGATTTAGATGGTCGTGTCATATTAGTCACATCCTGACATGGAAGATCAGGAGAATGTCCCTGATTTTCCAAACACATGCTAGAATGTTCAGGAGTGATGATGAGATGTCATGTCTAAAGCTTGCTTTCAAAGGTTCAGAAAAAGACTAGAGAAAACAGTATGAGAAACCTGAATTGAAAGGGAAAACAGAAGAAAAGAGTAATGATGATGGGAGTGTGTACCGGTTTAAAAAACAGTGGAGATGGAGCAAGTACACTAAAATCTTAAAAATGGGAACCTCAACGAAAAAGGAGATGTGTTGTTTTGGCAACCTTTCTAAGCATGGGATGATTTCAAAATAAATAAACTTTTAAAAACTATTCCATTTTAAGAAATCCTTCAGAGACATCTAATGGCCTAACAAAACCAAGACAGTCAACCAATGATAAAGCTGATTCTGACCTCCATGCCAGGCCATGTTCACTCATATATCAGACAGGATCTTACCTTGGCTGCTTTAAGTAACATTTCTCTTTCTTCTAAATCCTTTCTCTGCTTCTCCAGTTGATCTAGCTTTTCAAGAAATTTGAGCTGTGATCTGGTGTCATTAGACAGGATGTAATTTTCACTTGCCTGGGGGAAAAAAAAGTCTTCTGATGATCCAAGGCAACACATTCTACATTAGGTCTTGTTATAAATCAACTAAAGGCAGTTACACCAAGATACATAGGGAGGTAAATTTTCAGGAGGTAATATTTTATTTCTGCTAAACAAACAACAAAGCAAGTATATTAATCATTCTTAAAATCTGAGAGGCAATTTAAAAAGAAGTTTGAAAGTCCCTCAGTCATGTCCAACTCTTTGCAATCTCATGGACTGTAGCTGGCCAGGCTCTTCTGTCTATGGAAGTCTCCAGGCAAGAATACTGGAGTGGGTTGCCATTCCCTCCTGCAGTGGATCTTCCTGACCCAGGGATGGAATCTGGGTCTCCTGAATTGCAGGCAGATTCTTTACTGTCTGAACCATGAGGGAAGTCCTCATTCTTAAAATGTGAGAGGCGATTAAGCAAAAATTTCAAAGAGCTTTCCTAGTAAGCTTCATCCAGAGGGGGAGGAAAAAGGAATTAAGCCCAGCAGATCCTGATAATAGGAATAGAAAGCAAAACAGTGTATTGTTTACCTATCATCTAAATCTTTTTACTTAAACTACTGTGAATCTCATCAGACTTTAATGATTAATTAAATCTTAGGCCCATAAAAGATAAAAATAAATAAATAATCACTTCCCTGAAAAATATACCAAAGATGAAAGTTATTACCTTGCTTCTATTGCTGAATTGGTCTAACTTTGACAAGCACATGCAACTTCTATCAAAAGACAACATAAGATTAAATGGCAAACATTAAAATCCTAAACACTGTTGTGAGGATTTCCTTAAGCTATGGACTTGGGCAGAAACTTGCATAAATCAGAATCATAACAAGAAATGTAATTATTCATCTTCAATGTTCCATAAAAGGATAAAGTTTACAGTTTCATTTATTCTGATATGCTGAACTATAAAACAGTGCTTTACAATCTAAATACTTTGTTATTTCCTTCATCTGACATGACCACCCATCTCTCTGAATATTAATACATATATGCTTGTGGGGGTGGGGAGTGACTTCCTGGCATCTATTCATCTCAGTAATTCAGACATCTAAGCTACAGGAGGGAGACTGTATAACAGGAAAAGTGAATGTTTTTAAACATTTAGTCCAACAGTCAGTGCCTGGCTTGGAAATCTGGTTACAGTACCATTCCCATCTTTGTTTTATCCCATGCTCATGGATGATTCAATTAACTGGGACTGAGAGATTTCATATGCTCAAGATTCTTTTTAAATTAAATTTTTATTGTTGGTATTTAACTGGATCAAAGGAGTATTACATAGTATAACGAACAAGGATGTATTAGTGCTACTTTTTTACTTTGTATTTTAATACAAAGAAGAATTCTCAAATGTTTTTTACAGTTAAATAAAATACAAGATAGAATATGGAATACATTATGGGCCAACCATACAGGCATAAACAAAATAACCAGTGGTTTCTTAAATACTTCATTTTTACCATTTTTGTGTTCATACACTCTGGAGATAGTTTACTAAGAGGATTTAATTTAAAAGGACAACAAATGCTAAATTAAAAAGGGACACAGACTTTCTAAATTTGAAACCAATCTCATCTCCATGCTAAGATTCCTTCTCTCTCTCTCTCTTCCAGCTCAGTGAAACTACCTCTTGCTTAATGCATCCTTCCTTTACTCTTCCAGATCCTAAACAAATCAGTGTCTTCCCTATTTCTACTCAGTCTCTAACTTTATTTAAATAACAGTAACACCAATGTTATCATGATCTCTCCTGTCTATCCAGCTGGTCTAACTGGAGTCTTCTTGGATCACAGAGGAGGGTGGTTTAGTAGTGAAAATACAAGGATTCAGACTAAATGATAACATCATCAAGTGAATCCCATCTAAAGAAAGCACTACAGCCCTTTTCAGCTGGAAAACACTGAAGCTTTTCCACAGCCACTGGCACTAGAAGACTCTAATATATCTTCAGTGGGGAAAACCTGGCAGCAAGATCAGAAGTTTTGCATCACATGTGTTTTACTTTCCACTTCTTTATTTAAATTTCAATTTATGATATGATTAATTAGAGAATTATATCTAACCAGGTGAAAGATTATCAAAAGTAGATGGATTTCAAATAAAAAGAGATGGTGGGATTTTGCCTTTAATAAAAATACTTCATTGTTATGAAATTCACGGAGTAAATTTTCCCACACAGATAAAAACAAATCCTATCAGGATAAACTGAAATATAAGGACAAGGCTCAATCTGTGACGCAAAAGTTATTATAATCGAGTCCACAAAATAAGTATAATTTTGAATTAGATCCCAAAATAAGTAAATGATTATCATTTGCATTTAAAGAAGGATGATCATGTAGCTGCCACTCTATATAGATGAACTCACACAGTGGCATTAGGTATATTAAAGAGTAAGTGTGGAGAAAGGCAGAAGAGAGAAAAATCAATCAGGATAGACAATATTAAGGCAGCAAGTTAAGGAGGTATTAGCTTAAAGCTAAGTTACTGAGTTTCTAAGTGGAGTAGATACAATCCATTTTGCCTGGAGCAACTAAATCCTTGGAATATATGCTGCTGACGTACCTTACAAGAACTACTCCACCTGAAGGTTATACATAATAAAGCTTTGGATGGTATTTGGGATAGTAAACATTACACTGGAAATTGCAATGGAAACCATTCCATTACAATCAATCATTGGAAAAATTCTATCCCACACTAAATGTACATGCTACATTTTATACAGAAACTGTCTATTGTAAATGAAAGTACACTCATTTATCTCTGAAACAACAGGGTGAGGAAAAGGGAAAATTCAGAAAGAGACAGTTTTACAACAGTAGTTGAAGTCTTTAATACCTTACTTTCAATACTGGTTGAATAGTTAGACAGAATATCAATATGAAAACAGAGGACTAACACTATAAACCAACTAGATCTAACAGACATACTGAACACTCCTCCCCAACAACAGCAGAATACACATTCTTCTCAAGTGCGCACGGAATAGCCTCTAAGAAAGATCATATGTTAGGCCACAAAACAAGCCTCACTACATTTAAAATGACTGAATTGTGCTAAGACTATTCTCTGACAACAATGGCATGAAGCTAGAAATCAATGGAAAGAACACTGGAAATTTCACAAATACATGGAAATTAAGCAACATACTTTTAAATAACCAACAGATAAAAGAAGTCTCAAGGGAAATTAGAAAATAACTAAGAGATAAATGAAAACAAAAACACACTATACCAAAATTTATTGAATGCAGCAAAAGCAGTGTTTAGAGGGAATTTTATAGCAATACAGAAATGTCTACATTAAAAGAGGAGATTGTAAATAAGTAGCCAAACTTATACTTTCAGGAAACAAAATAAGAAAAGAAAGTAGGATCATTATCACTGACCTTACAAAAATAAAAGGATTACCAGAGAATATTATGAACAACGGTAAAGAACCCAAAAGAAATGGACAAATTCCAGAAGTACACAGAAATAAATACTGACATTAGGGATCTTTTTTTTCATTTTTTTCTGATGATATTTAAACTAGTCTAGCAAATTCTCAAAAAGATTTACACAAATGAGCACCTCAGTAACTATAAACAGTTCTCCCAAAATTCTAAATGAAGCAGAAAGGGGAGAAAATAGAATGATTTCCTCTAGGAAATTTACCATAAGCATAGCTGATACTTCCCTAGATTCCTTTTAACCTATGTCTAGGACATCATGACAATGACCATTCTTGCAAACTCAAAACCTTATAAGGTTACCCATGTATCATGTTGTATAAAATCTAGCTGTGAACATTTCTTGATATGAGGGGAAAGGTTATCTTTTTCTTTTTAACCCTCATCATCCAATATATTTGTTCTCCATCAAAACCATAATACAAATAAATCTAATAAATCTAGTACTTTCATCCTGATGATGGCAAGTGATTTGGTTCATACCACTAGGAATAAGACAAGGCTATTTGTGCATGTAATTTTTAAAATAAAAGTCCTCAATGCAATCACTTAACTCACTGAAAGGAAATGGGAGTTGCCAGCAGAGTACGGATCACTGAAGAGAACATAGCTACCCAATATTTCCTTCTAACACATCCTCCCCTTTCCAGTCAAGAGCTTTAGGAAGAGAAGCCTCAGGCATAACAGATGCATATTTCAGTCTACACTAACACAGAAGCTTTGGATACTACTGAAACTCTATGTATTTGTCATGTAAACATATCTAAATAAGGCACATTAGGAATGAGATTTTGATTTTCTACCAATATGAATTATATCTCAACCATTTCCTTGAAAAATGTACCTAGAATATGAATCCGTATCAAAAAGCTACCTTTAACAGAACAAAAGGAGAGAGAAGAGTTTGGTCTTCTCTAATGATTTCCTTTACCTTGTAAGTTGTCATTCGATGCTGAGCAATTGTAGTCAGTTTTTCTAGAAGGCCTCGTAATCGCTCCTGTGTTGCATGGGAGATCAAGTTCACAGCATCAGAATTAAGTTCCGTAATGTCATGCTTTTTACCTGTGGAAGCAGGGAAAATCCATTACGTGTTTTAGTAGAGGCTGATAATTGAAATAATTAGCACAGCAGGTATTCTGTTCCCCCTGGAAGTCATACCCATTATGAATAAAGGTTTGGAGATTATGATTTTCCTGGTAAAGTCACAACTTCAAAGATCTTAGACATTACATTAATAAAACCTAGCCTGGAGCCTCAGAAAATATAGACATTGTTTCACTTAGCCTCTAGAATCATTCTCCTTGCAAGGTCATTTATAGGACAAAGTTAATAAGAACACAAATCAAGTCTAGTGTTCAGGGAGGAAAATGGTAACTGCAGAAATTAGTGCTGTATTCTGCTAATTTTAGTAATTAAAAAATAGAAAATTACATTTTGCCTTGTTTGACACTGTTAGCAATTTACAACATTTATTTCCATGAATTCAGACTGAGTCTCTGTTAATAACTTGTCTATATGACACACCTATACTTTTGTCCAATACCAATCATGCTTACTTTGCACTAACTCATGTTCTATAAACTGACTTGATAAGTAGTTTACAAGTTGAAATGAATTCAAAGCCTTATTATTTTACTCATCAATTTAAAAAACTTCTCTTTTACTGTATCTCTTTCTATAAATAAACCAAACTTCGATTCTTCCTTCTGCTAACTAGGAAGAAAGTTTCAGGAAAACAATTTAGACTACATACCCCAAAGCAGAAGCTCATTTATGAAACAACCTCATCAGTACTTAAACAGCAGTTCTCTAGTTTAGTGAAACCACTGGTATCATCAGAGATGATAACCCTAAAGATACACGCAATTACGTAATCTCATCTAAATGAGTTTTCTAAGTGCTTTTGTGTTTGTTTTTAACATATGCATTTACACAAACTTAAAAATATAATATTTAACTTGCAATCTATCTGAAATACATTCTTATATACTCAAAGTGTGAATAAGAATTGCAAAAAAAAAAAAGCTTTAATTAAAAAAGCCAACAAATCTTAAATATATTGTTTGATCGTAAGAAATGCTGCCATAAGAAATGTTGAACTTTAGTTCAAAACATGGGCTATGTTAAGCCAGACAGAAAAAGAACATAAAACAATTCAGCTTCATCTGTACCTTCAAAATGTAGTTCATTACTTTGTAGCAAAACTGAATTCATCACCAATATATGATTCAGGGAAGGGGAAAAAATGGAAAGTCAAATCCACTTTACTAAAACGTCAGCATAAATAAATAGTGGGGCCTTGTATAGCAGCAATAATACAATTTCAAAACAATCCAGTGATTAAAATTATAAGTAAACATGGGTATGTAGAGGATGATATGCCAGTTGCTACTTTAAGAAAAATGAACATTTAATAATATAGTGTCTGGGAAAAAACTTTGAAAATAATTTCATATGTATAAACTAGAAGCCTAAGTTAAAGAAATAATCCATATTTCTAAAATACTAAAAATAAACAAGTGTTCACAGTTGCAAACAATTTCAGGGCTTAGTGAACAATCAAATTTTCTAATATCCTCACTGAACTGATGATAAAACATAACAGAGTTACAAAGTTAAAGTCTCACTTTAAAATAAAACACTCTCTTTGGTAAAGTCATCATTAACTGATTAAGGAGATCAAATTGGTGTTCAAAAAGCTTACTATGTGATTTTACAGAAAGTCTGTGTAATTTAATTTTGGTAATTGGCAAAAAGGAAGAACACTGGCATGTTTACTCCCCTACCATATTCAAGTTAAGAAAATCTTCCTCCCCAAATTCTTTGGGTTAATTTATAACTCCTGTTATTAAAAAATGATCTTGGTTCTGACCTGTTCTGTGAACTTGGAATTTTATTATAAATGAAGAACATTCCTAGAAATATATAACTCCATTCACTCTATGGTTTTTGTTTTAAAAGCTTAGGTAATTAAAGGGAAGAAGTTTTGCAATTTTCCATCATATTAAATGACAAGTTTGTGTTTTATCACTAAGAACTGAAAATACAAAGACTTATCCCCAGAATTCTCCTTGAAAGCAGAGGTTACCAAACTAAATCTGGCCTCTTTTTATAGATATAGTTTGATGGGAATACAGTCTTTCTTATTTGTTCATATATTGTCTACAGCTTCTTTTGTAATATAACAGTAGAGGTGAGCAGTTGCTACACAGACTATATTTGCCCACAAAGTAGCAAACATTTACTATCTGGTCCTTTGCAGGAAAAAAAAAACAAAACACCTTTCAATCTCTGTCCTAAAAGATCAAAAATGTTCTTTCAATACTAAAAGTTTTCCTATCACACAGTCAAGGTCTATATCAAGCTAGAAATAAAATTTAGAAGGGGCAAGGTATTGATAAAATTAAGTACGAATCTACTTGTGCTCCACCAGAGTTCTAAATAATTATGTGGCTAAAATCTGTTAAAACACCAGCAAATTTCCCAAGTCATCACAGAAAGGTATGTGCTTAGGCTTAACCCCAAATTAAGGAACCACCTCCTGCTCAGTACAAAACAGAATGCAATGAAGAAAACGAAAGAGAAAGAGAGGGGGAGAAGAAAGAGGGAGAGGGAGGGCTGGAGAGGAGAGCAGTCAAAACACAAGCAAACTGCAAGCAAACATTTTACAATTAGCATTTCTGAATTCCAATCCTTTTATTTATTTATTTTTTAAATTAATTAATGGGGCACAAATTACATCTACAAACTCTATGCATGCCAAACGAAAAGTTCAGGAAGTGTGGGCATCATTTGGATGAAAGTGAAAGTGAAGTCACTCAGTCGTGTCCGACTCTTTGTGACCCATGAACTGTAGCCCACCAACCTCCTCTGTCCATGGGATTCTCCAAGAATACTGGAGTGGGTTGCTGAATTCCAATCCTTTTAAACTAATGTAAATTCTGAACATGAAAGATGAGAGTGAAAAAGTGTTGGCTTAAAGCTCAACATTCAGAAAACTAAGATCATGGCATCTGGTTCCATCACTTCATGGTAAATAGATGGGGAAACAGTGGAAACAGTGGCTGACTTTGTTTTTCTGGGCTCCAAAATCACTGCAGGTGGTGACTGCAGCCATGAAATTAAAAGACGCTTACTCCTTGGAAGGAAAGTTATGACCAACCTAGACAGCATATTAAAAAGCAGAGACATTACTTTGCCAACAAAGGTTCGTCTAGTCAAGGCTATGGTTTTTCCAGTAGTCATGTATGGATGTGAGAGTTGGACTATAAAGAAAGCTGAGAGCTGAAGAATTGGTGCTTTTGAACTGTGGTGTTGGAGAAGACTCTTGAGAGTCCCTTGGACTGCAAGGAGATCCAACCAGTCCATCCTAAAGGAGATCAGTCCTAGGTGTTCATTGGAAGGACTGATGTTGAAGCTGAAACTCCAATACTTAGATCACCTAATGCGAAGAGCTGACTCATTTGAAAAGACCCTGATGCTGGGAAAGATTGAGGGCAGGAGGAGAAGGGGGACAACTGAGATAAGATGGTTGGATGGCATCACCGACTCGTGGACATGGGTTTGGGTGGACTCCAGGAGTTGGTGATGGGCAGGGAGGCCTGGCGTGCTGTGATTCATGGGACTGCAAAGAGTCGGACACGACTGAGCGACTGAACTGAACTGAACTGAAATTCTACTTTTTCAAAATAAAAGGATAACATATACTGAGATGAAACAAGTGATAATTTGTACAGCATACAGTAGGAGCTCAAATATTTACTAATTTTTAAGTAGACTTAGAATATGTAACAGCAATACATTTTGTAGTCCTTAAATATACCATGGATGTATCAAACATCTGAGACTTTCAGTTTTGTGTGAAGACTTAACACAGAATGCAAAGGTTCTTACTCAAGCATACTAAAAGGTCACTGGTGCTGGCCCCTCAAGTTGGACATGGGTGAAGGAGGAGAGTTAGTCTCTGGCAAGCCCCTGGGTCAGGACACAAGAAACGAGAAGACATACACACAACAATCTCTCTTGAATTTGTCTCTTTTCTCAGTTATCGCTGTGAGTCTGCTATTAACAACAAAAATGTTTGGCTCCAGAATAAAACAGGTATGTTCTCTACCATTTCCCTTCACATACTTCAGGCCATCTAACAACTACTGGCCAGAGAGAACCCTGATATTCTAGTTTTGCTCTTTTTCAGGGGCGGAGATGAGGAAAAAGGGACTTAATCTTATTGACTATTTCTTTGTTTCATAAACATAAATTTGTAACATGAATTACATGCCTAAAGGCCAACCAAGGAAGAAAAGCACAGAAAAAAATATATATCATAAGTATATCTATATACTTATGATATTAACTACTACCTATACCAAAAACCACAGGTTATATGATTTGTTACTTTAATAATTTTTAAAATAAAATACTTCTTCTGTAACACCCATGACATCTTGATTACTTCCAGAGCTTTTGTTAAGCTTCAGAGTTTCCAGAAAAACCAACCCAGGCTATCTAATTCTTGGTAACATTTTCCTTCGATCAAACAGCCTTATCAGGTCAATAATCATACTTACCAATGTCTAAAATTCGCTTTTGTAGAGCTCCAATGAAAAGGAACGGTTCATCTTTACAGGACTGAACGAGTGTGCCAACCAATTCAGAGTTTGTTGCTAAGATGCAGGCGTTTTCTTCACTGAGGTTGACCCCTGCCATGGAAGTCACATCATTGATGTCATCTTCATCTCTAATAGAAAAAAAAAAAAGGAAAGCTTTTTGGTGGTGGTGGTGGTATGTGAATGAGTGATTTCAAAGAGCAAAGAAGTGTTGATCTCTCCTTATAACTAAAGACATTATCTTAATTTATCCAAGCAAGAGAAGAAGTGAGGCATGGCTATCCCTCTCTGTCAGATACTAGTGGTATCTCTAACCACTAGTACATTTAATATCAGAAAGATGGATCACAGACACCTGTCTCCTGGTGCCCATTTCTCCCTCTCGCAGTTTAGTAAATAGGGTGCACTAAGAGGGATCTGGTCCAGTGCTCTGTGACAAACTAGAGGGGTGGAAGAGAGGTTTGCGGCAGGGACAGGATTCCCATGGCCAATCCATGTTGATGTGTGGCAGATGTCAATGCAATATTGTGGAAAAACTGTCCTCCAATTAAAATAATTTTTGTCAAAACACAGGGATTTGGAAGTTAGTCTAAGTTATCCACAAACTACCTTCAATGAAAGACAATGAAATAAAAATAGGCTTCTTTTTTTTCATCCAAGATGATTAAAAACTCCTGAAATATCCCCAGTGTCCTCCACTGGTCCACTGAGGAGGAGAAATCCTTTGATCCTGAAAGGTCTATACTCATAAAAAGGCCCTTGAGAAGAATCTCTCTAGACTAGCTATTCTGAAACTGCAGAGATAAAACTAGCTTTGTTTTTCTGCTTCAGACTTTTGGTGTGCTCCACCTGTACCAACTGAATTCATTAAACCACCTCCTGAAGCAAATGGCTGCAAAGGGCTAATATTTAAGATATAAAATTATACACACATATGTAAAAGACATACATATAAAACCACAAAATATGTTTGTGCTCCTTGCATTGTGCTAGCAAAATTAAATAGTTGTTTTTATCAAATAGAATTGCTACATGGTTATGGTATACTAAAATGAGTATATTATGTTTAAGGAGAGAGAAGAGAAAGACCAACGAAATACTGAAATTCTAATGGCATCCTTAACACCATATGTAGTAAGAGGCATGTCACTGACCATAACTCAGGTACTAATGTATAACAATTTACACAAACATGATTCTATGAAAAAGATATTGTTTCTATTTATTGCATGGGCCAAATGATCTGTCATGTGGTTTCATATCAATAGATTTGAACCTCCTTGTAGTAATGCATTTGCGTAGAAATGAGGGAAATAAACTATACCAATTAAGTGTTTAAGACATGAAAGCCTCTGGGGTTCAACTTAAAAAAGCAGCATGTTAAGGGTAAGAGAGGGAAAGAGACCCCACTCACATAGGTATAAGAGATTCAAACTAAATGAAAGTTAAGTGCCAGACACAGCAGTTGCAAGTGAAGAGAAAGAAATATGGTTCCACAACTTGAAAAGTATATTTAAAAGCCTAACCTTTAAAACTGTGTCTCTGTAATAAGGAAAAGAAAACTTTTAAAATTAGTATCTAAAATCAACCAAACAAAATATAAAGAAACTGTGTAAAAATGGTTGGTCTCCACCTTATCATATGTCACAGAGGTACTGTCAGAGGTATGGGATGCTGAGAATGGTTCTAAGAACTAATTTACCAGCTATGTAAACAAAGACATATTCCAGAAACATCTGAACACTTAAAGCTTAAACGTAAGTACAACAGAAACTGTAAACCTAAAGATGGACCAAGATCTGAGTTTAAAAAAAATATTTTAAAAGGTCTGCGTAAAAAATACTTTTTAAAAATCAAGTATCAAGAAAATGAAAAAAAAAGCCATAGACTGGGGAGAAAATATTGGCAAAACACATATCTGATTAAGGACCGTTATCCAAAATATATAGAGAACTCTTAGAACACAACAATAAGAATACATACGGATTAAAAAATGGGCGAAAGACCTAAAAGACAACTCACCAAAAAGATAGCAAGCATATGAAAAGATGCTCCACATTCCATGTTAGCAAGGAGATGCAAATTAAAACAACAAGATACCACTACACACCTATCAGGCCAAAACCCTGAACACCAAATGCTGATGTGGGTGTGGAGAAACAGGAACTCTCATTCATTGCTGGTGGGAACGCAAATGGTACAGCTACCATGACAGACAGTTTGGCAGTTTATTGCAAAACTAAACATACACTTACCATGCTGCTGCTGCTGCTGCTAAGTCGCTTCAGTCGCATCTGACTCTGTGCGACCCCAGAAACGGTAGCCCACCAGGCTCCACTGTCCCTGGGATTCTCCAGGCAAGAACACTGCAGTGGGTTGCCATTTCCTTCCCCAATGTATGAAAGTGAAAAAGTGAAAGTGAAGTTGCTCAGTCGTGTTCGACTCTTCACGATCTCATGGACTGAGCCTACCAGGCTCCTCCATCCATGGGATTTTCCAGGCAAGAGTATTGGAGTGGGTTGCCATTGCCTTCTCTGTGCTCTTACCATATGATCCAGCAATTATACTCCTCTGTACTAACCCAAAGGAACTGAAAATTCACATCCATACAAAAACCTGTACATGGATGTTTCTAGCAGATTTACTCCTAACTGTCAAAACCTAGAAACAACCAAGATCTCCTTCAGTGGGTGATTGGACAAACTGTAGTAAATCCAGAAGTGGAATATTGTTGAGGACTAAAAGTAAATGGTACCATATCATGAAAAGATGTGGAGGAAACTTAAACGCATGTTCTAAGTTAAGAAGCCAAACTGAAAAACCTATATACTGATGATTCCAACTATATGATATCTTGGCAAATGTAAATTATGGAGATAATAAGATGACCTATAGTTGCCAAGGGTCAGCAGAAAGGGATCAGAGAAAGCAATGGCACCCCACTCCAGTACTCTTGCCTGGGTAATCCCATGGACAGAGGAGCCTCATAGGCTACAGTCCATGGGGCCGCTAAAAGTCAGACACGACTGAGCGACTTCACTTTCACGCACTGGAGAATGAAATGGCAACCCACTCCAGTATTGCTGGAGAATCCCAGGGACAGAGGAACCTGGTGGGCTTCCATCTATGGGGTCGCACAGAGTCAGACACAACTGACATGACTTAGCAGCAGAAAGGGATGACCAGGCAGAAAACAGAGGACTTTTAGGACAGTGAAATATATAGTATCTGTATGACACTATCATGGGGGATACATGTCATCACACGAAAATGTAAAAACCCACAGAACGCACCACACAACAAGAGTGAATTGTAAGGTAAACGATGAAATTTGGTTGATAATGATGTCTCAATGCAGCTTCATCAATCATGACAGACCACTCTGGTGGAGGATGTTGGTAATGATTGAGGTTGTGCATGTATTAGAATTTTATGCAATATACCAATCAATTTTCCTGTGAACCTAAAACTGCACTAAAAAACCATTTATTAAAAAAGAAAAAGGAGGCCAAATACATTCGATTAAAAACTCTGTTCACTCCTAAACAGAATCCGTTCACCCTGAAATAGAATCCCAACCAGTTACTTAACACCTTTAGGACAAAATCTTCTTTCTCTAAACAACAAATAACTTTGATTAGGGTACTTTCTAATGTCACTCTCAGCCACTTAAAAGAATAAGGGAGCTCTCTTTGGCCAGATAGAGAACAAATGCCAAGGTGTATTACAAAATGGGAAAAACTAAACAAAACAAGGTATAGAACAGACTGTACCCTGGGAAAAAAAATACACACTTACATGAGCATAACTTCTATGGGCATATCTCTGGATACACAAGAAATTCATCTCAGGAGGGGGAAATTGGGAAGCATGAGTAGGAAGAAGACATTTTATATCATATCATACTCTTTTTCTAAGGGCTTTCCAGGTGACACTAGTGGTAAAGAAACTGCCTGCCAATGCAGAAGACATTAAGAGATACGGATTTGATCCCTCGGTCAGAAAGATCCCCTGGAGCAGGACATGGCAACCCACTCCAGTATTCTCGCCTGGAGAATCCCATGGACAGAGGAGCCTGGCAGGCTACAGTCCATGGGGTCGCAAAGAGTCGAACACAACTGAAGTGACTTAGCATGCAAACACGTAATCTTTTCTACCCTTTGAATGTTGTACTATATATATACATGGATTACTCAATCAAATGGTTAGTGATATTTTAAAAATAATATGTACATAAGAGAAAGAAAATAATATGTAAATAAGAGAAAGAAAACGGAAGACAGATAAATATAATGAAGTTCAGAAAATGGCCTCATCCTTCCCTTAAAAAACCCCAGACTTATTTAAGGTATACAGCACACGGCCTTTACACACTTGCACACAACATGGCATGGTCACAATGTCAGCTGTGTGCCAGGTACACCGACCCTGTACACTGCACCTTGCTTCCACAGGTGAGTGCTCCTACTGAGCCCCTGCTAAAGTCTCACATAGAGACTGCAGAGACGAGCACCAGGCCTCCTATTACTAGCAGTCCCATTCACAGTACTAGCCAAGAAGGCAATGGCAACTCACTTCAGTACTCTTGCCCAGAAAATCCCAGGGATGGAGGAGTCTAGTAGGCTGCAGTCCATGGGGTTGCGAAGAGTTGGACACGACTGAGCAAATTCACTTTCACTTTTCACTTTCATGCATTGGAGAAGGAAATGGCAACTCACTGCAGTGTTCTTGCCTGGAGAATCCCAGGGACGGAGGAGCCTGGTGGGCTGCCATCTATGGGGTTGCACAGAGTCAGACACGACTGAAGCGACTTAGCAGCAGCAGCAAAGTACTAGAACTGAATGTAATTCATCAATGAAGAGACTGTCCCATGTCTTTCAGAATCTTCTTGCAGCCCTTCTCTGAAATCAGCATGGAGCTAACCACCCAGAAAGATTTGTTCCTGCCTAGCCATCTCTGCCCCTTCTATTTGGCCTCAAGCTGAACACAGCTCCTCTAGTTCAGCTATCAGCTGCTATGGTTACAGAAGGCAGCATGAAGAGAGGGAGACCCTAGGAGGGAAGAGGAAAGGGTACCACGATCAACAGTACCTGAACCATTTAAAACTTCCTCTAAGAGAGGAGGCAGACTAAAGGAAAGCAAAGACAACACAATGTCATAGCAGCATTGTTGATAAGGCTAAAAAAGATAGGCCAAGACAGTAACAAAGGCTTTGCTGCTGAGGTATATTTGTGATTCTGGGTTGGTTTAATTTTAGAGGCAAAGAAAGTGAGAATCTCTGAATCATGTCTTCAAGACCTCTGGTCTGATGCAGTATATTTTTAAATGAAGGTGTTGTGAAAGGTATAAGCCTGTTTCATTCTAAAAGATATACAAGAAGGAAATTTAACAGTGAAAGGCTTCCAACTCAAGATTCTGTCGGGGCAATAGGTCACTATGCAAAAGTTAAAGAAGTATTACCCAATCACCTGGCTTGCATTCTGGCTTCTGAAACTGATCTAAATCTTCAGCTTTTTAATAAAGTTAACCACAGCTTGTGCCTACCTTTTAAAATCTCTTCTACCCTCTCAAGATCTATAAAATCATCAGACTAAGAGTTCCAGAAAAACATCTATTTCTGCTTTACTGACTATCCTAAAGCCTTTGACTGTGTGGATCACAATAAACTGTGGAAAATTCTGAAAGAGATGGGAATACCAGACCACCTAACCTGCCTCTTGAGAAATCTGTATGCAGGTCAGGAAGCAACAGTTAGACCTGGACATAGAACAACAGACTGGTTCCAAATAGAAAGAGGAGTACGTCAAGGCTGTATATTGTCACCCTGCTTATTTAACTTCTATGCAGAGTACATCGTGAGAAATGCTGGACTGGAAGAAACAGAAGCTGGAATCAAGATTGCGGGAGAAATATCAATAACCTCAGATATGCAGATGACACCACCCTTATGGCAGAAAGTGAAGAGGAGCTAAAAAGCCTCTTGATGAAAGTAAAAGAGGAGAGTGAAAAAGTTGGCTTAAAGGTCAACATTCAGAAAACGAAGATCATGGCATCCAGTCCCATCACTCCATGGGAATTAGATGGGGAAATGGTGGAAAGTGTCAGACTTTATTTCTGGGGGCTCCAAAATCACTGCAGATGGTGACTGCAGCCGTGAAATTAAAAGATGCTTACTCCTTGGAAGGAAAGTTATGACCAACCTAGATAGCATATTCAAAAGCAGAGACATTACTTTGCCAACAGAGGTCCATCTAGTCAAGGCTACGGTTTTTCCAGTAGTCATGTATGGATGTGAGAGGTGGACTGTGAAGAAGGCTGAGCGCCGAAGAACTGATGCTTTTGAACTGTGGTGTTGGAGAAGACTCTTGAGAGTCCCTTGGACTGCAAGGAGATCCAGCCAGTCCATTCTGAAGGAGATCAATCTTGGGATTTCTCTGGAAGGAGTGATGCTAAAGCTGAAACTCCAGTACTTTGGCCACCTCATGTGAAGAGTTGACTCATTGGAAAAGACTGATGCTGGGAGAGATTGGGGGCAGGAGAAGAAGGGGACGACAGAGGATGAGGTGGCTGGATGGCATCACGGACTCAATGAACGGGAGTCTGAGTGAACTGCGGGAGTTGGTGATGGACAGGGAGGCTTGGGGTGCTGCAATTCATGGGGTCGCAAAGAGTCGGACACGACTGAGCTACTGAACTGAAATGAACTGAATTCTTCTCTAGTAGAAAAAAAATCACATTACTTTCCTGTTACAAAACATTTCATGATCCCATGAACTCAACCTGATATTCAAGGCCTTCCAGGTAATGACCTTAACTTAGCACACTCTTCCCTCCCATTTCTCACCATCAAATAGCTCCTACTGACCCTGGCCTTTCTCAGGCTATTCTCCCTTTCTTGTTCTAGTCTTCAGCTCCTTTTGCTTTATTATCTTTCAGCAGTCAATGCCTGATCCATATTCCAGATCGACTTCAATTGCCTACTTTGGAAATGTTAGTTTGTTTTCATCCTTTATAGTGTCTGTCCAACTGCTACAACTTTTGAACTTCTGAAGGTACATTTCTTTTTATTTTAAAAGATCATGTTCTTCCTTTAGGTTACTAATCCCTGGAAAAATAAGTTTACCTTCAATATTCTTGTTTCATCACCTTTGAGCATAATCTGCATTACCTACTACAGCCAGTATATAAACTCACACAACATCCTGCTTACTCTGCTTTTATGCTTTTTTAAAGGTATTTTTCCCCATGGGAAATCTTTTTCTTTTTAAGAAACATAGCATAGGATATTGCAGTATTTTTCAAACTTTACTGACTTTAGGAACTACTTTAGAGTATATTCCTTCTCAGTTCATTCTGCATGTAAGCATAAAGATAACTTTTCCTAAATAGCATTTTATTGTAATAAAATCTGGCTAATAATTTTCAGAACTTTCACAATCACATCTCTAAGTCTTCATTCATGTAATTTCGCTATAAGGAATATTTAAGAACTTAATGTCTAACAAGATTTAGCATAAAGGCAATTACTCCAATACTTTTTTGTTGAATTTAACCCTAGATTTAGAGTTAATCTGCACAGCTCACAAGGGTGTTTCTTCCGTCTCCTGTCCTTCCAAGATTTTATCACCAGAGACAGTTTTCTAAGTCCTTCCTTGAAATGATTAACCATCTGTTATTATATATAAATACATAATAAAACAATCAATTACATATGAATCAAGATAGAGCACATGTTTAATCTACACTAGAGAATCTGATTCCTACAATAAGAAGAAAATGGGACATTAAAGTTGATGGAGTTATATCTGTACAAACAGTATGTAACCTTGTCCTATGTTATTTTCTAAGTATCTTTTAAGGTAAATTAAAAAAATCCACTTAACCTCTAGCTGTTATAATGCCTCCTAAGTTATACATGTATACATAAATATCTGCATATATATAATATGCATCCACAAATATTTTATTATCTCTCTACAATATAAGGATTCTAAAGAAAAACTTTAATCATATGACAGTATCACCTCTTCAAAAAAATCAACAATAACTCCTTATGATCATCACATTTCCAGTTTCCAGTTTAAATAAAGTTAACTGTACAAACATGCAGAGGCACTGTGATATTTGTCACCTCTGATTCTGCAATATAAAGAATTAAACATGAATCTCTGGCACCCTCTGGTGTTTAAACACTATATAGCTTCCCTTATTTATCCCAGATACACCAACAAACACAACAGAAAATATGATTTATGCAGGGAAAAAGTCACAAAAATGTTCTTTTCACTTAAGCAAGTAGTTTTGAAAATACAAGCGGATATCACTCTGCTATTAACCTCATCCAGTTAAGTCAAGACAAGCTCAAATGCCATACACTATTATCTCCTCTTACCTAACAGTAAATGAAGTGATATTAATACTAAGTATCTGAGAAAGCAAACTTAACAAAAAGACATCACTATAAAAAGATATGCATAAAGTCACATATGACCCAAATAACTAGAACATACTGTACAGAAATGAAAAGTGCATATTAGAACTAAAATAAAACTTATCTTTAAAATAGACTATATCTAACATTATAGATATTCCTGTTCTTTTCAAAATTAATTATTTCAACAAATTTTTGAATGCTTACTATGAACAAGGCACAGTTCTACACATTAAGCACACAATAGTAAAGTTACAATGAACTCTCAGAGAGATTGGGGAGTATAAAGAAGGGTAAACAAATAGAGTAACTTGAGATCAGTGCTTCAAGACAGCAGATGTGACTGAAAAAGCTACTTTACAGGGTTGGCCAAGCAAAGACTCTTTAGTCAGAAAACTTTTAAACTGAAATATTAATAATAACTGTATTTAAAGAAACTTTTAAACTGGATTGGTCCATGTGAAGATGGGCAAAGAAACTGCAGGATATAATGACATCTAAAAACTGTACAGTGGGGCCTGACTAGTGTATATGAGGAACTGAAAGGAAGGAAGCAAAACTCCTGGTTCCCTAACACCAAGAGAATGCCATGCCTGTAACGGTCTGCCCACTTCCAGTTTTCCTAAATGTGGGAAAGAATTTTATCTTGCTTAATGCCACTATTCTTCAGTTTTTCTATCAGCTTCAACCTTACTAAACTCTAACAAACAGAACTATGGTTCAAGGTAATCACAATAAAAATTTTAAAACAACTGCCCTGCTGATTTTGAAATTTATGTGTAAAAGAAGAACAATTCAAGACATTTTTGATAAGAAAGGAATAGAGAATTTATCCAGATATAAAAATAATGGAAGTAAGATAACGGAAAACACAAAAATATTAATATATAAATAAAACAAAAACAACAGTAAAATGAAATTCTAGAAATATACCCCTGAACAACTGGGGATTTACTGAAAGGTAAAGCAGCATTTCAAATCAGAAAAGTAAAGATGATGAAATCTTCAGTAACTTGTTGACATAAGCAACCCAGCCAGGAAAAGGTTATTTCTGCTTCAGCTATTTACAAAGATAGAATCAAGCAATACTAATGATTTTGTAAAGGTCTACTGCATATAAGGGGTGTGTATAGATATTTTTGATGAAAATACAGAGGATCCTCATTACGAGCTCAGGATAGGAAAAGATTTCTTAGAATAATGCAAAATTCAAAAGTTATAAAGGAGGAGACTGATAAAGGTAATTTTCTGATTTAAAATCTGCGATTGGTGACACTTTTCGATCAGGCATTAAGTGGACTACATGTACCCATGAGAAATTATATGGCATTCTAATTTAGACAGGTTTAAGACTTTTTATTCCAATGAGGGGCACAGAAGTTGTCAAAAAGTATCAGTAAAAATAAGCACTGAGCACACTCTAAAGGTAGAACTGCCTCAAGGACAAATGCCTGAGGCTGACACTAGTTTTCTGGCCTCTGTTAGAGCGAAGAAACTAAGTCAGGTTCACCAGAGCACGTATTAGTTCAGTTCAGTCGCTCAGGCGTGTCCGACTCTTTGTGACCTCATGAACCACAGCACACCAGGCCTCCCTGTCCATCACCAACTCCCAGAGTTCACTCAAACTCATGTCCATCGAGTCAGTGATGCCATCCAGCCATCTCATCCTCTGTCGACCCCTTCTTCACCTGCCCCCAATCCCTCCCAGCATCAGAGTCTTTTCCAATGAGTCAACTCTTCTCATGAGGTGGCCAAAGTACTGGAGTTTCAGCTTTAGCCTCATTCCTTCCAAAGAAATCCCAGGACTGATCTTCAGAATGGATTGGTTGGATCTCTTTGCAGTCCAAGGGACTCTCAAGAGTCTTCTCCAACACCACAGTTCAGAAGCATCAGTTCTTCAGCGCTCAGCCTTCTTCACAGTCCAACTCTCACATCCATACATGACCACTGGAAAAACCACAGTCTTGACTAGATGGACCTCTGTTGGCAAAGTAATGTCTCTGCTTTTGAATATGCTATCTAGGTTGGTCATAACTTTCCTTCCAAGGAGCAAGCAACTTTTAATTTCATGGCTGCAATCACCATCTGCAGTGATTTTGGAGCCCAAAATAAAGTCTGGCACTGTTTCCACCGTTTTCCCATCTATTTCCCATGAAGTGATGGGACCAGATGCCATGATCTTCGTTTTCTGAATGTTGAGCTTTAAGCCAACTTTTTTACTCTCCTCTTTCACTTTCATCAAGAGGCTTTTAGCTCCTCTTCACTTTCTGCCATAAGGGTGGTGTCATATGTGTATCTGAGGTTATTGATATTTCTGCCGGAAATCTTGATTTCAACTTGTGCTTCTTTCAGCCCAGTGTTTCTCATGATGTACTCTGCATAGAAGTTAAATAAGCAGGGTGACAATATACAGCCTTGACGTACTCCTTTTCCTGTTTGAAACCAGTCTGTTTTTCCATGTCCAGTTCTAACTGTTGCTTCCTGGCCTGCATACAGATTTCTCAAGAGGCAGGTTAGGTGGTCTGTATTCCCATCTCTTGAAGAATTTTCCACAGTTTATTGTGATCCACACAGTCAAAGGCTTTGGCATAGTCAATAAAGCAGAAGTAGATGTTTTTCTGAAACTCTCTTGCTTTTTCCATGATCCAGCGGATGTTGGCAATTTGATCTCTGGTTCCTCTGCCTTTTCTAAAATCAGCTTGAACACCTGGAAGGTCACGGTTCACGTATTGCTGAAACCTGGCTTGGACAATTTTGAGCATTACTTTACTAGCATGTGAGATGAGTGCAATTGTGCGGTAGTTTGAGCATTCTTTGGCATTGCCTTTCTTTGAGATTGGAATGAAAACTGACCTTTTCCAGTCCCGTGGCCACTGCTGAGTTTTCCAAATTTGCTGGCATATTGAGTGCAGCACTTTCACAGCATCATCTTTCAGGATTTGAAATAGCACAACTGGAATTCCATCGCTTCCACTAGCTTTGTTCGCAGTGATGCTTTCTAAGGCCCACTTGACTTCACATTCCAGGATGTCTGGCTCTAGGTGAGTGATCACACCATCGTGATTATCTTGGTCATGAAGATCTTTTTGTATAGTTCTTCTGTGTATTCTCGCCACCTCTTCTTAATATCCTCTGCTTCTGTTAGGCCCATAGCATTTCTGTCCTTTATCGAGCCCATCTTTGCATGAAATGTTCCCTTGATATCTCTAATTTTCTTGACGAGATCTCTAGTCTTTCCCATTCTGTTCTTTTCCTCTATTTCTTTCCCATTGATCACTGAAGAAGGGTTTCTTATCTCTTCTTGCTATTCTTTGGAACTCTGCATTCAGATGCTTATATCTTTCCTTTTCTCCTTTGCTTTTCGCTTCTCTTCTTTTCACAGCTATTTGTAAGGCCTCCCCAGACAGCCATTTTGCTTTTTTGCATTTCTTTTCCATGGGGATGGTCTTGATCCCAGTCTCTTGTACAGTGTCACAAACCTCCATCCATAGTTCATCAGGCACTCTATCTATCAGATCTAGTCCCTTAAAATCTATTTCTCACTTCCACTGTATAATCATAAGGAATTTGATTTGTGTCATACCTGAATGGTCTAGTTGTTTTCCCTACTTTCTTCAATTTAAGTCTGAATTTGGCAATAAGGAGTTCATGATCTGAGCCACAGTCAGCTCCCCGGTCTTGTTTTTGCTAAAGTAGTGCCAAATTCTCCCTGGTTCCTATGAGACACAGTCACAGATCTTTTCTGGAGTCAAGCAAACTCAGCTGGCCGTCAGGTTTAACCTGATTTACCTAACCACTGAGCAAGGATGCAGAACAGCTAGAACAAATTCTTATACTTGTGGTAGGACTGCAGATCGTGCAACCACATAGGAAAACAGCTTCTTATAGAGTTAAACATAAACCTGCTAAATGATTCAGCAACTTTGCTCATATATTTACAAAAGGGAAAACTTATGTCCATACAAAGACTTGGATACAGATGTTTCTAACAGCTTTACTCACAATAGCCAAAAACTCGAAATAACCTGAATATCCATCAGTGGCTAAAGAGATAAACAATTCAGTGCAAACAACCACAGCGCACCATACAGTGGAATACTACTCAGCAATGAAAGGCAACAAATCACTAATACATGCAACAACACTGGATGTACATCAAACACATTATGTGGAGCAAAGGAAACCAAGCGAAGAATACAAATTATACAATTCTACTTATTTAAAACCCTAGGAAAGAAAAATCAACAATAAGAAGAAGCCAGTCAGTGGTTGCCTAAGGTATAATGAGGGGACTGGGTGGGAAGTATCATAAAGGAGGCTTTCAGGGTGCTGAAAATATTCTATGTATCTTGACTGAGGTACCTGGTACATGAATTTAGTCTTTTGTCAAAACTCACTGCATTAGAAGACAATGATGACTGCCTAGGTCACCATCTTCTAGCATTTACTTCCCCCAAGCAATACAGAACAACAAACACTACAGCCTCAGCACAACCTGAAGACAAAGAACATCCAAACTTCAAAACAAGAATAAATGAAAAAGCACAACAACAATTTCCAGGTGCACACTTTCTTGTCCAGTGGTGACCGATTCCTCAACTCACTCACCCCTATCTCGAAAGGTTTTGGACAAAATCAGACTGAATAAAAATTGCAGGAGAGAGACCAGAGAACTAGTGGCAGAATAAAGGATGAAATATACCACTGGCAGGAAGACTAAGTACAATACAAGTCAAAAAATACTAACGAGGTGTCCTGGTAGGTCAAAACATGGACCAATTAATTTCATCCAAACAAGAGATGACTGAGAAAACTCCAGAGAACAGACTGAAGGTGAGCATTTTAATATAAAAGTAGAACTACAGCTAAGGTATTGGTGGGGATAAGGAGGGGGATTAATGTACAAATACATACTGTGACAAATAATGCAACTAAAAATGGAAGCATATAAAGAAGAAAACAGAATATCCACACACTGATTTTTAAGTAAGCAACTAGTGAATTTTAAAAGTATTGATCCAAGAAGGACAAACATAAAACTGTAAAACTTCTAGAACAAACAACAGGAGAAAATTTCTATAACCTTTGGTTATACAAGCATTTCTTATATAAAAAATGAGAAGCATAATCTGCAAGAGAAAAAAATTAATGAACTGGGCTTCAGGAAAATTAAAAACTTTTGCTCTGTGAAAGACACTGGTAAAAGAATGACTTCAATCTTGAATATATATAAAGAACTCTAAAAACACAATCACAGAATAACAAACAACTCCAAAGAAAAAGGGCAAAAGATCACTTCACCAAAGAAGGTAGTGTTAAGGACAGCAAATAAGCACAAGAACAGATGTTCAACATTTTAAGTCTTTAGAAAATATAAATTAAAATGACAGTGACAATAACCACTGTATACTTAAAATGGTAAAAGTCAAAAGAATTGGCAATAACAAGTACTAAAATTGGAGTGGAATTCTCCTCATTGCTGGTGAAAATGAAAAATGGTACAGTCTCTCTGATAAACAGTTTGAAAGTTTCTTAAATAGTAAAACACATACTTACCTAGTGACCCCACAATACTACTCTTAGATGTTAACTATAGAGAAAGGAAACCTATGCTCATATAAAAATCCGTATGGAAATGTTTACAGCAACTTTATACATCATTTAAAAACTGGGAACAACTCAATGTCCATCAACAGGAAAAGAACAACCAAATTTACATTCAGATAATGAGTACTGTTGACTAGAACAAAAGAGCAATCTTCTAATAATCAAAATGATGTAGATGAATATCAAACACATGTTGAGTGAAAAAAATCAAATGCAAAAGAGTAGATAATATAATTTTCCATTTATGTAAAGTTTAAGAATGGACAAAAATGATCTATGGTGATGGACACAGTGGCTGCCAGAGGCAAGGGTTGGAAGTAACTGATGTGAAAGTAGCATAAAGATGATGGATATGTTTAGCATCTTGGTCTGAATTAAGATTACACAGGCATACGTTTGTCAAAATTCATTGAGCCCTACACTTAAGATCTGTGCACTTTACTGCTTATAAATTATATTCAATAAAGCACTGTTAGCTTTTTCAAAAGGCATCATTAAATTTATTTTATATAAGTATTATTTTGTCATCTTTTATGTTTTTAAAAAGAATATTAATTTCTTAAATCAGACAAAATTTTGATCATTTAATGTCTTTACCTGAAGGATATTGTTCCATTCTCTTTTATTTTGTTTTTCTGAACAGATGATTGAAGTGACAGAATTTTATTTCCTGGAAGGGTAATTTGCTTTAGAATGGAAGCTATAAAAACAAAAGAAGAAAGAAAAAGTAAAATGAAAAAAAAAAAGCAATCACACCACACTAGGAAAAAATTCAGGACAATAGCTATTTTCAATGCATATAGAATAATCAAAGAAAATTTCAAAGCTTTCTAGAACTATATTTAAATTCAAACATTAAAATTAAATTTATTCCCTGCAAAAGAAATCACAAAATCAAGACCTCTCCATTTCTTTTATATGTTCCCCAAATTGTCTAGAGAATTACCAGCATTACAAAAATACTATGAAGAAAAGATGTTACTATGAAGAAAAGAAACATGTTAACACCATATCTTTTGTATTGGTAAATTTTAAAAATACATAAAGACTCTTATAATTTGTAAGACTTCCAAATGTAGAGAAAAAAAGCACATTTTTAATAAAAGAAGGCAATAGCAAAATTTATAAGTTAAGAATAAGTACTGTATTTACTAGTAGATTGTTTTATCTAGTTACAAAATACCATGAATGGTGTTGATTTAATCTAAAACAACACACATCCCTAAAAAGTGGCTATGTGCAAAGAATATAATAAAGCTATTTTTCAGTCTTCTCTCATAGGTCTCAACTTAAAAGAAATCTCTTTTCTCTGAATATAATGGTAAAAAAAAAAAAGATAGAAAACCCATCATGTTCCAAACTGAACATGACGGGGCAGAGATTAGTTATTATCTACCTTGAGAAAACTGACTGGTAGGTATTGTAGTGCTCATTGTCACCTTCTTCTGTCCAGATTTCTGGATGGTCAATGCTGGGGAATGGGTAAGAGTGGTCACTTGTTTTGCAAGGCCTCCTGAAGGCTGCTGGACTACCTGAAACAATGAGAACTATTAATACAGTCCTTCAACTAGACCTCCTTTAGAAAAGAACAAACTTCCAACTGTAACAAGAGAACAAATGATTGTCCTCACTTAACCATACATACCTTTACCTTAGCATTACAAGAAAGCCTACTTAAAGTTTAAATTTGTATGTGGTAAATTTATCTAGCTCAAGAGTGAAAACTATGATGATCTCACACTGTAATTTTCAGAGTGGAATTCAAACTTATACACAGCTCAATTTAAATCTCCAAATAGATCTTATATTCATGCTTTTAACTTTTACCATGGAAAATTTCAAATACAAAAGCAGAGGGAACAACAACAAAAAAGAAAACACCTATACCATTATTACCATTATTATAGCTTCAGCAATGATTAATTCTTGACCAAGTTTATTTCATCTCTATCCCTATCCACTTCTCCCCACTCTCAATTATTTTAAAGCAAATCTCAGGAATATCTTTTAATCCATAAATATTTCAAAATATACCTCTAAAAGATAATGACTTTCAATCAGTTGTTTTTTAAAAGTATCTGAAAGACAGCAATGCTAAAGGTATTCTGCAAGATAACAGTTCAAGAAATCCACAGGGTGAGGGTTGGGGATAGAAGGAGAGAAATTAAAGTAATAGCAGAGCCTTATTTTTAGCTTCAAAGAAGAAAAAAACACAATAGGAGAGTTTCATTCTTTCACTTCAAAGAAAAAAAAACAATCACTATGTATTTGAGCCAGCTATTGATAGTGAACTATTTTTAAGTCCTCAAACTCATATATGGCTAATATAAGTGATCTAGTTTCATAACAATTCTGGAGGTATTTAATTTATTCTATATGCTGGGCTTAATTGCTCAGTTGTGTCCGACTCTTGTGCAAGCCCATGGACTGCAGCCCACCAGGCTCTTCTGTCTGTGGGGACTGTCCAGGCAAGAATACTCGAGTAGGTTGTCACGCCCTCCTCCAGGGGATCTTCCCAACCTGGGGACTGAACCCAGGTCTCCTGCATAGATGGTGGATTCTTTACCGTCTGAGTCACCAGAGAAGCCCATAATTTATTCTATATTCTTTTACAAGTAAAATTAAATCCAGTGCATATTACTAAATAAAAGTAACTTACAAGAAATCCAAATGTCCCAGTAAATAATCATATAGGAACTAATGCCCCTAGAGGAGAAACACAAGTTGAAATAATTCAATTGCCATGGTTCTATGAGAACTGACTCTTGAAAGAGAGAAAGAACCCTTGAAAACAAAGATGTATTTCAGTTGAGATCATACTTCTGTATCCTCAAGTTCTAGGAATCAGATTTAAATTCTACAAAGTAATATACATTCAGAGTCCCACTTACGCATTCAGATGAAAACTCAAAACAAATACTCCTAACAACTCTGACTTAATCTCCCTATTGTTTATTTTCTTCCCTGTTATCTTTTATTTGGTGTTCTTTTCATATTTTGATTGTGAAAGTGAAGTCGCTCAGTCGTGTCCGACTCTTTGCAACCCCATGGACAGCAGCCTACCAGGCTCTGTCGTCCATGGGATTTTTCAGGCAAGAATACTGGAGTGGGCTGCCATTTCCTTCTCCAGGGAATCTTCCCAACTCAAGTATCAAACCCTGGGCTCCTGCATTGCAGACAGAGAAAGGTAGTAATAAAATGTTATTAGAAATTTGAGTTAGTCTTCAAACCACTTTTGATACTTTCTCTCTCTCTCTCTCTCTCTCTCTATATATATATATATATATATAATGATAATTACAACACAGAGGCTGGCCCCTAAGATGAATGGAGGCTCCAGGCCTCTAGAGGACCAGCCAGGAGACATGGGGTAGGAAAGCCAAAGGAACCCAGCATCAGCACGTGACCCTGGCACAGAATAAGTGGGGAGGTGAGCCTTCACATGGGCTCCAAGACCAGGCCCAATCTAGGCCCAATCCAGTGCAAGTTCATGTACATGGCAGGAGGCAAATGTGCCGACTGATTTAACAATCCTGGATCCCCATCATTCCTTGTCCTAATGACTGTAACACCTGGGAGCATATGTGCAGCATATTTCTGCACACTTGCTGAACATAAGAAAATACCACGAGTGAGAAAATATGAAACAATTCAGCAGTGTTCTTTCAAAGAAAGTACAGTTTCAGACTCTAATATAAGGCATATAACAGAGACTGATATGAGAGATGGAAATTGGTCCAAGGATGGTAGATCTGCTCCTACTTGGCAAGCAAAACAAAGAGCTATTATTAGAAGAGTCAGTGGTTCTGGAGGTATGCAGGTAGAGACAGACTGGGAAGGAAGAGAAGGAAACTTCAAGGTGATGGTAACACTGTATCTTGAAAAGCAGATTAGAGTTACAGAGGTAAGCTTCTGTCAAGTGGCTTCCCCTCTGGCTCCAACGGTAAAGAATCTGCCTGCAATGTGGGAGACGTGGGTATGATCCCTGGGTCAGGAAGATCCCCTGGAGAAGGGAATGGCAACCCACCGCAGTATTCTTGCCTGGAGAATTCCATGGACAGAGGAGCCTGGAGGGCTACAGTTCATGGACTCTCAAAGAGTCGGACATGAACTAAGCCATTAGAATAACACTTTCACTTTCTTTTAAGCATTGTCAGAATTTATCCAATGATAGATTTAAATTTGTGCATGTCACAGTATATACCTTTTAGCTAAAAACAAGAAAAGAGTAAAGAAATATTGATTGGCAGTTAATGATATGCACATTAATAATAAAATATTTTAGGAAGAAGGCTTTGAAATGTATCAAAAATTAAGATAATTGATGAATGGATAAATCAAGTAGAGCAACTGTAAACAGTAGAATCTAGGTGGCTGGTACACAGTGTTCACGATAAACTTCAACTTTGCTATGTTTGGAAATTTTCATAAAAAACATTTTCTTGAATAAGGCCAAAATAAGACAACAAATACACTGTAAATACAGTTTCAATAGTTTATTTTCCATGAATTCTGATGCCCCCATATCAAAATAAACCTAAAAAATATATATCCTTCAAGTAAATTTAAATGAGCTGGCATTAATCAACCTATGTTAGGACTATTGTTATGTAAACTCTGACTTAATTATAGCCCATGAAGATTTTTCTATGCAATTCCTAACTATATATGGCAAATAAACGGCAGTAGGCCTTACTTGGACTCAGTCTCTTCACCCAAACTTTCATTAGTCCTATCTTAGTGGGATTACAATCAACAACTGAATTCTACCTCTCCTCTCACTCTTTTAACAGCATGCAAAAAAAGGGGAGGAAAAAAATACAACCCACAAACTGATTACTGAAGCCTAGATCTAGGTCAGTGCAATAAGAAACTGAGAGTGAACTACTTGACTCAATAAAGCAATAATCCTTGTTTTGTTTCCCTCACATTATGGTTCTTCTTCAAAATAATTAGTTAGCTATGAGACAAAAATACTATTCAAAAACAATGTATCTTTCCTAATATTCTGGGTTCATTTATTTTAGGAGATCAGTTTGACTTCAGTATAATAAAACTGAAAATTACCACATTAATAATGTACTAATTAGTTGTTTTTCTCTTATATCCAAAAAACAATTGTAGTTGGACAATGATTTGTTCAATGCACTTGGCCACTTGTTTATCAAATGTCTATAATTTGGTATGAAAGAAATGCAAGTAATACAGTCAACCTGGGGAAATAACATCTGAAATAAGGGAAATGTCTATGATAAAACTAAATCCTGCAATGGCAGGTTAAGAAGCTTCTTGTAACTTAAAAGTGTGACATTTAAAACATCTTATTGAGAAGGGAGAAAACCTATAGAATTCTTCAGAAAACTCTGTACAAGCTAGAAAAGGATAAAGTACTAACGGGAATTTTTAAATTCATGATTATTAAAGGAAATAAACCACACAAACTTTTACACCTGACACTGAACAACGCAGTCACATTTACATTGTTCAGACCATTACTAGAGACTGCATCCTGAGTTTTATGGACCACAGATTTAATCCAGCGTGGCACTCTCACATTTTAAATAATTATTCACCATGTTTCTTATAAGCTGCACTGATTACCATCTTGTTTCTAGCAACCGCAGTGTTTTCCTCCTCGCTTCAACCTAGGATTAAATTGGACTATGGTTTGTAATGAATTCACTGATGATATTCTTAAACTACCTGAGTAATACTATTTCAAACCTAAGTAATACTAATTTTCTAAATTAGTTGATTTGAAAGAGCATTCAAGTTCAATCCTCTCTGTGGCATTACCATATAGAACAGCTTATGCTGTTTTGTGCCCCAGGTAAAAATCTGCTGTAAAACAGATTACAGTGCATCTTCAGAGTCTAGCTGCTCTGGTTTTTACTGTTTTAAACAGGAAGGTAGGAATACTGACATTAAATCTGTTGACTAAAATTGAAACAAAGGCCAAACAAGAAAGCAAAATTCATAAGACAACTAAATCATTCCCATTCTTTAAAGAATGAAAGCACAGAAGTTTAAAAATCCCTAAAATTTACCAATGGATTTTGTTACATTTTTCTTGATTGAAATAGTTTCTAATGTATAACAAGTCAAGCTTATAAAGTATAAATGCTGTCAAGATATTATTGTTGCTTAGTTGCTAAGTCATGTCCAGCTCTTTGTGACCCCATGGACTGTACCCTGCCAGGCTCCTCTGTCCATGGGATTTCCCAGGCAAGAATACTGGAGTGAGCTGTCATTTCCTTCTCCAGGAGGAGATCTTCCTGAACCGGGGATCGAACCCGTGCCTCCAGCATGGCATTATTACCTGACAGTTTTCTGTTTCAAGACATTCTAGAAACCTAGTTCTTGTCATGAGCACCATAATCTAATGGGAAAGACAGTGTATTCTACTTTGAGATCTATTGCTTGTTGAGTACCAGTAGATTGTTCCCTTAAAATTCTGGGATTCTTTGTTTTCTCCCTGTCTTACCTTCATCAAAATTATTTCAAAATCCATACTACATATAAGATATGCTTTTAAAACTCTAAGTAGCTATGAAGTGTTATTTCACTTTGGGGTGGATATGCTATAGATTTTCAATAAAGATGAGCAGTGATTCAAGAATCAGCTATGACACATAGAGAGGATCTCCATTCTCTCCAGTGTTACCAAAAGTGACCTTCCACTGGGGCATTTAGGGTCTCCATTCTCTTCAGTGTTACCAAAAGGAACCTTCCACTGGGGCATTTACGGTTCCAGCACCTCCCAAACCTGGCTGTTCAGATAGAGGTTTAAGAATCACTGCTTCTAAAGAAGGTTTTATCTCTCAGATTAAATTCGGACACCCAAGAGAAACATAATGAGGCAGGTACATTTTTCCACTTGAAAATCAGAGCCAGAGTAGGAGGGGATGAAAAAAAAAAAAAGGAGTCTGACTACTGTCCAAACTGATCTTTCCTCTTTCATTCTACACCTTCATTCTACACCCAAGGTTTGCCCTCTGCCTCAAAGACCATCACCCACAGATACTAACGTTCTGTCCTGATCACATAAACAAGGCTGCGTAGTTTACTTAGATTTTACTACTCCAAAAAAGCAGAAAACACTAAAACAAAGAGACTCAAAACATAGCCGTTAACATGGAGGTTTATAAAGAACAAGTGCAATCACCAAAAATCAAAAAAGAACAGTTAGTTCTAAGACAAGGTAGGTGAGAACTTTATTTAAAAAACATAATTTTCAACTAATTCACCATGAACTGTCTCCTGCAGCTTAACAGTACTTTCAGTCTTCTGATAAAACTTGTCTTGAGTAAGGTTTATCTAAACACGAATAGATAAACAGCACAGATTTCACCTAAGTTCTTTTACCCAAGAACTTCCCAACTTACAGAGTTCAGGAGAAAACACCACTGCTTACTCATCTCTTCCCTTCATTGTCACCTTCTCTCCTTAGCAATTTTTAAAAGAAATGCTACCATAACATCACCTATATATTAATAACAAGCCTACCAAAAATATTTAATCTGAAACTAATATTGAGGAAACGATTACACAAAAGGATATTTTGAAAAACAAGTAGCCCCAAGCACTTAAAATTATTACAACACAATCAACAACCACAAAAGGCTGAGAACTGTTCTAGATTAAGGGAGTCTGAAGGAAAAAAAAAGACAAATAAAGGTAACAAGCAATTCTTTACTAGAAACAACATCAGGAAGCAAACTAGCTATAAAGGAACTTGTTAGGACAACAAAGGAAATATTGTGCCTGTATTAACTTCCCATGCATGATAGTACGTTGCAGTTAATGCAAAGAAAACCCCTTTTCCTTAAGAGATACATGGTACTTAATGGTGCAAAGTCACAATTTCTGCAAACAACTCTTAAATGGTTCAGGAAAAAAATTATGTGTGTGTTTACGCCTGTGAATAAAGGACAAAGAGACAAAGCCAACATGTTCTGTTACCAACTGATCAACCATGGTCAAGGGTACACAGGGGTTGATTTCACTAGTCTTGCCAGTATTCTGAATGTTGGACTTTTTCTAAAGAAGAAACTGCAGAAGAAATGAAGTTACTCACTAGTTGTTTGACTTTAACTGCCTGTGGGATACCGGCTGGCTGTGCAAGCACGGGGCCCGGCTGCGCGAGTTTGATTTGGAGTGGAGGGCCAAGGGTGGGCTTGTCGGATGTGGTCCCAGCAGAAGTAAGAATGGGTTTCACGGATGGAATGCAAACAGCTGCTGCTGAGGTTTTTCCAAAAGGTACCGAGGGGAGCGCCAGCGTCACTGCTGTCCCGGAGACAACCGGCTTTTCAGGCTGCAGAGAGACTGCTGTCACTGTGTTCTGCAGGGATGTCACCAGAGGTTTTGGAGTCTGCAGCACGACAGCTCCAGCTGTTGTCCCTCCAGGCACAGCAGCCGGACCCACAGAGTGAAGAGTCACGACTCCAGTTTTTGCTCCCCCTGGACCAGCAAGTGGTTTCAGAGTTTGTACGGATACAACTCCAGGCACCGCTGCTTCCGAACCAACAACAGGTTTCTCAGCCTGGATGGAGGAAGCTGCCGTTGTTACCACGGGAGAAGGCGTTGATGTCGTGGTACAGGTAGTAGTCACCACCTCGCTAGAAGTCTGCTGAACGCACTGCTGAATAAAGCTCTGGGCGTTGGGCATCAGTTGTCGTAAGGCAATCACACTTTTCTAGAAGCAGGAAAGGAAAAAAAAACAACACTGATAACTGAGTGAGCGAGCTCTAGTAAAATAGAACTACTTTGTGTGTCATATCTCAACAACATTAAAAGTATATCAATGTTTCAGCTGAGGAAATCTGTTATCAATCATTTACCTTCTGTCAATATCCAGGATATAAATAAAGCTCCAAAGTGCTGCATTTTTCAATTCATAAGAATTATGTCTCATTATTAAGCTTATAGACCGTAGTATCAATTTGGTATCAAATATTAGTATGGTAAAATAAAATACTTTATTCTACTTATTTGTATTTATCTAAACCCCATTAATAGATCACCCATAACCTCAGTATCTACGAGTTTGTTTATAGAACAGCATCTTAAAAAAGCTTTTGTTAAATAACTTTCAAACTTTGAAAAGAAACAGTCTTTACATGAAAATAAAACAGAAACAAGGTCAATTTTCTTAATTGAGCTAGAGTATTTTCTGACTGGACTTAAAGTTTGGGTCTCTTTGTATCTTGCTTAAAAAATAAAAACAGCTTAAACTAAAAAGTAGAAGGTTCTCCCTTTTCATCCCTGGGATTTTTATTTGCTTTTGTTTTTAAGTTAGAAAAAAGATTAGAAAGGAGAAGGCGAGTAGACTATCTTTTGGTGAATTCTTGTGCTGTTTTGGAAGATTTCCATGATTTGGTACTGAAATTCAGTCAGACCACCTTTACTTAAGAAGCAAATGAGAACTATGGCTCCTTTTCCCTTCTTTTCCTTTTAGTTACTTCTTTTCGTTTTTTATTTAAAAAGATTGAAAAAATTTAAACTGAAGATTTTCAATTATATATATATCTATAAATAGTATCAAAGGAAAGAAAGTCTCTCAACGTTATTTTTCCAAACTTTAAAAATGGTAGAAAATAAGCTGCTTTGAAAATACATGAACATATGAAGTGATGTGATTAGTTAAATTTAAGTAAGAAATCAAAGATGGAGGAGACCTGGGAAAAACACAATTGGCAAGACATGTTAAAGTAATATGACTTAAAGAGATAGCAATAAAAATATCTATGTTAAATAAATACAATATGTATGCTAAATTATCTGGCCAGAGTTAAGCTTAAATGCCAAATCCCTCATCCCAGTGCACCATCCAACAGTCAGAGTGATAAAGGATATGAAAAAAATGGCTTTGTTACAGTCCTTAGAAAACTATGCAAAGTGCAAATACTTAATGGTAATATTTGATAACTGTAAGGTAGTGTTTCATAGGCCATAGCGTCAGGCTAAATTCTAGGCCTGTGTGTTTAATCAAAAGTTAACTTGAACAATTTTCTCACCTCCAAAATGGAAAATTAAATGCAAACAATGCAAATTAAAAAAAAAACCGAAGTAGCTAGCAAAGCACAGAACACATAGTAGGTACTCACTTACCCCCCCTCTTCTCCCCTACAGTGTCTCCAGTGAGTATGAAACATAGATCCATATGACAGAGCTGTCAGTGTCACACAGAGCACCTAGAGCCACAGACCTTTTGCACTGAAAGCACCTAAGGAAGAACTGCTGCCACCTTCTCAATCATGAGGGCCACCTGGAAATGTCATCTGATGTTCAGCATCATCTGATGTTCAGCACTGTGCTGACTCTTTAATCTTCCCCTCCCAGACCAAGACTGCCCTGGCTAAAACACTTTCAGTTCAGATCAGATATCCAGCACCCTCCTAACATGGTCAGCCTCCTGGTGACAATTTCCACTATCTTAATAGCCTTCGGACAGCCTGGTGCCCCAACCCCTTTCCCACTCTTCTTTCATCTCCACGAAGTCTCACTCCTCTCCCCTAGACAACCAAGCCAAATTTTTCTAAAGGCAATTCTTCATTCTGTTATTTCAAAATGTATGGGCAGACTCTTGGTTTACTATAATCCCAGGTCTTTATTAAAGAAATACCACTGCTTACTCATCTCCTCCCTTTATAGCTTTCAAGTCAACTCTTTTCCAGCTACTAAATATACAAAAGGAACATAATTTTTCAGTCTGCCAAACAAAGCTCTTGTTATCAAAGATACTGTTCTCCATCAAAATCTATTTAATTCAATAAATCTTATAAATTAATTTTTAAAGATAATAGCTTTCCCTAACCCAAAATATAAGTTTTCCCACTAAATTTGGCACCACGAGGTTGACTATTTCTGACACTAAGCAATAATAGGATAAAGAAGAGACCCTACTTTTTTAAGTTAAGAATCTTTCAGGATACAAGCATTAAATAATATAATCATTAAGTTATATTGATGAAGATGTTATTTTTGTTTTCTCAGCATGTTCCAATCCAAAGAATATGGATTATAAATGTGCTTTACAGATTACAACAGCCCCAAGAGGTTTCTCCTACTGTTACTATCTTCATATTAAGTTGCTGTCATATTGAAATATTCAGATTTTAACTTACTTTAAAGTAATCCAATCCAAACAATTTCTTCAAAGTAACACATAACTTTACCTTAAGGAAAGGAACTAGGTGAGGCTGAGGTGAAGACTTGAGTTCAACATACAGTTGTCTAGTAAACTCTTCCGCTTCAATTTTTGCATCCTGAAGGATAGGAAAAACACTTTTAGGTTTACAAATATTTTACAAGAGGAAAAGTGTGAATTCATGACTGGAGATATAGCAAGCTTCCAACAGTGAGAAAGTACAAGTCTATCATTAAATACAGGTGGGTTTTTTTATGTCCCTTACAAAGTGAATAAACAGATGCTTTTTAATATAGAATACAATGAAGCAATTATTATTATTTTTTAAGATCTCAGTAAGCAAAGTGAAAGTGAGATGACAGCTGGCTAAATGGCAAGGTGAGAGTATTAAGACCAGAGTCTGTTAAGAACAAACTAAGAAGTAAAAACAAAGGAGTTCTACATTACTTAGGGCAGAAAATGGAAAAGTTAACTGGTGTGAGGGCTTGGGATTTTGTTTTGTTTTGCCTTTCCAATTTTTAAATTACTTTAACTGTGACTAGACTGTATCTTTAGAATGCTATTACAAGGCCACAATAATATACATGCTGTTGTTTCAAAGGGCTTAGGAACCCTTCCATGCCACTTTGGACTCTAAACATTGCAGGGGTCTATGAGGTCTAAATTATTCTCACATTAATAACTAATCATTTTGGGGCCTTTTTCACTGTGCTGAGATTTGCACCAATGGTACAAAATCAACACTGAATAAAACTGCTGGCAGTTTTAAATAGCTGTCATATTCTACATTGCAAAACATGTATAGTAAAAAAACAAAAAACAGAACCAGTTCCACTCAAAAATGTCTTTGACCAAACAGTAAAATTTAATTTTACCAAATCTCAACACTTTAGTGGAGAAGGCAATGGCAACCCACTCCAGTATTCTTGCTTGAAAATCCCATGGATGGAGGAGCCTGATAGGTTGCAGTCCATGGGGTCGCTAAGAGTCGGGCACGACTGAGCGACTTCACTTTCACCTTTCACTTTCATGCACTGGAGAAGGAAATGGCAAACCACTCCAGTATTCTTGCCTGGAGAATCCCACGGACGGGGGAGCCTAGTGGGCTGCCGTCTATGGGGCTGCACAGAGTCGGACACGACTGAAGTGACTTAGCAGCAGGAGCAGCAGCAACACTTTAATAACCATCTTTTTAAAATACTGCGTGTAACCTACTGGGAACCACAGACAGAGCAGGCCAAAGTAAGATACTCAAGGAAAAGCACTTTTCCAATGAGCTGCTAGCTGAATTAGCTGTGTTTTGTTGTTGTTTTTTTTCTTTTGGTTTACTGGAAAGAATATCAAACCAGCTGTGGTTATCCACACTGGGGTATTTTGAGAGACATTCTCTCAAAAGAATAAAAAAAAAAAAAAAAGAACCAAACCTGTCACTGTAAGGAAAACAACTGTCAGTTTTTGCTGCTAATGATAAAAATCAGAGCTCTCAAGCCAAAATTAAAATTTTGGAAAATGTGTAACCATAATCCTGAGTTTGATAGCTTCTCTGTACTGAAAAAATTTTCTGAAAAAAAAAAATTTCTGATGTGATTATTAGATTACAAGTATGATTTTTTTGATACTTTAAAAACAGATCTGTCAACATTTGGAAGATCTATTCAACCCACTGAACCAGTTATTTTCCAGATGACCAAATGTGAGCTGTTAGAAAAATCATACATGGGTGAAAGATCCATTCAAGGTACAAGATAAACCAGTGGACTATAAAGAATACCTATAATGATCTGGAGACAAGCTCTCAAAGTACTTTCTCAACCACCTCTTTCCATGAGGCCAGATATTCCCCAAATAAGTTTATCTGACCAAAAAACAAGAGTCAACCTCTCAAAAGCTGTCTTTAGGCTAAGAGAAGCAAGACTAGCAAACAAAAAGTAATACACACTCTGCTCTCTGGATCCCTGCGTTCTGTGTGCACAGAATCGCATCCAGATTCAACCAGCTAAGGATGGGGTACTACAAGATTTACAACCCGTGACTGGTCGAATCCGCAGATGCGCAGATGCGGAGCCCACAGACAGGGGGGTCAACTATGGGAGTTGAACATCCGGGGATTTTGGTATCTACAGTGGCTCCTAAAACCAATCCCCATCGATACAGGGCAATGACAAGATTTACGACTTTAAGGTTTATAGCATTACAGAGCTTTCAAGAAGCAAAAGTAAAGTTTATCCAAAAATCCATTTAAGATAAACTTCATTTAAAAATATATATTTATTCCCCACTTAAAACCAGTTGTATGGATTCTTACAGAGCTTTTATAGTCCGAACTTACCAAAAGTTGCTCCACCAACTTCTTCACATTCTGCCCCATTTCCGGGGACTGGGATCCACTACACGCTAGTTTTATTAACATTGCGAGGAAGTTCTTACATTTCTTCACATTTTCTAGCATCGTCTAAATACAGAAATAAAAACGCTCACAAATGTTGGCTAGAAAACAGGATTCAAGAAAACGTGTAGAGCGCTTGATTTATGTAAGGTGCAAGTGAGAGCTTACCGGAGAAAGGTTAGCCTGAGCAGAGGCCGAGTTCTCTGTTTTGAGATTGAGCTCATTTGAGGGGGCAGATGCTGTTCCCACACTTGAAGGCTTCAGGGTTGTTACAGTATTCACGGGCTTTACAGGAGTAACTGTGACCACGTTGGCTGGCACAGCCACAGACTGAAATTGAAAGCAGCAGACACTGATATACACATTACGATACTATGCATTTCGTGGGTGCCTCATTTCACACTTAAGACTACAGATGCATCTTGACTGCCTTGCTTTTGAATTATGCTCTATTAGTCTAAGGCAATGTAAAATCATTTACCAGATCTGGACTCTAGTACCTCTGGGTTTCATTCTCACCTATTTTTAGGTTTCATTTCTGGGTTTCATTAACTACCTATTTTTCACTGACATCCAAGCATCCACTTCAGGTAAGTTACTTAATCTTGCTAACCTTCTTGATTCCTGTCTGTAAGAAAACAAGGATAGCAATGGTACCTACTATCTTGGGATTGTTTTTAAAAAAAACAGTGCCAAGCGCACAGTCCTTAAACATATTAATGTGTCTCCAAAAACGATCTGAAATAGTAAGTTTTTATATGAAAATACAGAATTTCCTATTCTGCAATATTCTGCTTTTTAGTAAGTACAAAGCTATGAGATCTACTGATCATCTTATATTCAGATAAGCCATTTTTATGCAGACTTAATAGAGAAGTAATATTTTTGAAATTTGTAGTAACAAATATTATGTGATTGTGTTATTTTCACAAGGAAAAGAATCTCAGTTGTTTCTTCTAGCCTCTATTAAATGAAGAGGAGTGATTACAGCACCACCTGCAGGATAAAAAGTTAAATACAAGAAATCACAAATTGGATAAATAAATATTTGAGACAACCATATTGAGATAAAGTACTATGCAGTTTCCTCTGAATCCTTTTGGAGATTTTCTAATAAACATTTTTAGGTTTATAGACAGTAAATACATACTTCTTCTTCAGTGAATGTTTTGTACTCTGCCATTAATTCTCTGTACTACTATATTTAAGAAAGTGATGTTGAACTTCAGCTTTAGGACTGATGAGAGAAGTTTGTCAGGGGACTACTGTCCCTTTTCCTTATGAAGCAAAATAAGGAAAATCTCAGAAGAGTCCTATTTTTTGTGAGTAGAAGCATTTATAGCGTTTCTACTTTCCTTGTCAATATTTTATCCTGTCTCCAACACAAAATCTGTCCTTTGTAACTCTAATATAGCCACTACCTGTACCTCACCTGATACTTGCACCTCTTAAGAGGCATGGAGTTACACGATCCCAGCCTTACGCTATGTGTAATCACACTGCTATAATGGATGAACCGTGTTAATCATTAACTTTGCATATGCTAGATCAGGCGGGAGAAGGCAATGGCAACCCACTCCAGTACTCTTGCCTGGAAAATCCCATGGACGGAGGAGCCTGGTAGGCTCCAGTCCACTCCAGTCCATGGGGTTGCTAAGAGTTGGACACGACTGGGCCACTTCACTTTCACTTTTCACTTTCATGCATTGGAGAAAGTAATGGCAACCCACTCCAGTGTTCTTGCCTAGAGAATCCCAGGGAAGAAGCAGCCTGGTGGGCTGCCGTCTACGGGGTCACACAGAGTCGGACATGACTGAAGTGACTTAGCAGCAGCAGCAGCAGCAGACCAGGCTATGCCATTGCCATGCTTTTCAAGACCACATTGGCACTGATAGGCATGTCTAGGGGACAAGGGAGAAAAACGCTTGGGTATATGTGAAATAAATTGTGAAAAATCAGTTATACATAGTCAGTGAAATGCATTGTATGCAAATTTATCAGAATACAGAGAGTCATCAAGGTTCTAGACCCTCATTTCTAAAAAAAAAGCCTAAAATTGGGATCATAATAAATTGTGGAAAATTCTGAAAGAGATGAATACCAGACCACCTGACCTGCCTCTTGAGAAACCTGTATGCAGGTCAGGAAGCAACAGTTAGAACTGGACATGGAACAACAAACTGGTTCCAAATTTGGAAAGGGGTATGTCAAGGCTTTATATTGTCACCCTGCTTATTCAGCTTATATGCAGAGTACATCATGAGAATCGCTGGGCTGGAAGAAGCACAAGCTGGAATCAAGATTCCCGGGAGAAATAGCAATAACCTCAGATATGCAGATGACACCACCCTTATGGCAGAAAGTGAAGAAGAACTCAAAAGCCTCTTGATAAAAGTGAAAGAGAAGAGTGGAAAAGTTGGTTTAAAGCTCAACATTCAGAAAACTAAGAACATGGCATCCGGTCTCATCACTTCATGGCAAATGGATGGGGAAATGGGAAACAGTGGCTATTTTTTTGGGCTCCAAAATCACTGCAGATGGTGACTGCAGCCATGAAATTAAAGGCATTTACTCCTTGGAAGGAAAGTTATGATCAACCTAGATAGCATATTAAAAGCAGAGATATTCCTTTGCCAACAAAGGTCCAGTCTAGTCAAGGCTATGGTTTTCCAGTGGTCATGTATGGATGTGAGAGTTGGACTATAAAGAAAGCTTAGCGCTGAAGAATTGATGCTTTTGAATTATGGTGTTGGAGAAGAATTCTTGAGAGTCCCTTGGACTGCAAGGAGATCCAACCAGTCCATCCTAAAGGATATCAGTCCTGGGTGTTCACTGGAAGGACTGATGTTGAAGCTGAAACTCCAATACTTTGGCCACCTGATGAGAAGAGCTGACTCATTTGAAAAGACCCTGATGCTGGGAAAGATTAAGGGCAGGAGAAGAGGACGACAGTGGATGAGATGGCTGGATGGCATCACTGACTCAATGGACATGAGTTTGGGTAAACTCTGGGAGTTGGTGATGGACAGGGAGGCCTGGCATGCTGCGGTTCATGGGGTCGCAAAGAGTCGGACATGACTGAATGACTGAACTGACTGACCTCTCAAAGTGGACACAGATATTATTCACTAATTCACTGATATTTCTACTGCTTTAGCCTACCACTAAGGAGTGACCCAGCTTAAAATATGCATCAGTCTAAATTAAGAAAACTTATGCATGCACTACATGGAAAGAGCAATGGTAGAAAAGAATAAAACAACACATATATGTATCATTTTGGAACAACTACATGTACTAAATCTTTAAGAAATAGATACAATTTAAAAAACTGATAGGATTTCCCTGGTGGCGCAGTGGATAAGAATCCACCTGCTAAGTGCAAGGGACACAGGTTTGACTCCTGGTCCAGGAAGAATCCACCTGCTGGAGAGCAACTAAGGCCACATGCCGCAACTGCTGAGCCCATGTGCCAAAACTGCTAAAGCCTGTGCTCCTAGGGCCGGTGCTCTGCAACAAGAGAAGCCTGCGCACCGCAATGGAGAGCAGCCCCTGCTTGCTGCAACTAGAGAAAAGCCCACACAGCAACGGAGACACACCCAGCACGTCCAAAATAAATAGATGAATATTTTTCAAAAAGATAAATGATATACTCAAAGTACTGCAGAAGAGAAAATCTTTCATAAAATAATCTTATAAATTCTTCAATTTCATATTTTCCTGGTGCCTCAACATCCCACAAACAGGCTGTGAACACCTCGCCCAGGTGACCAGGTGACCCAGTGTGATAAGGCTGGTTCCTCCTACAAGTTCTCTTTCTGCCCTCCTGACTGTGACCTAGTGCCATTCAAATACACCAGTGAAATTCAATCCATAGGAACTCTCAACAAAGCCACTTGCCCCCAGGTACTCATTCTCTCTCAGGATACCACCTGTTTGGTCAAGCCTGCCCCAGGCCTCCTCCCACACGCCCCACTGCATGGCGTGCCATGCCCCCTCTTCTAAGACCTGTCAGTAGAGTAAATCTCTTCCACTTTCACATACCTCCCTGTGGTGGTATTTGGTGTCCACATCTGACTGATCATCAAAACAAAATCCCCTTTTAAGAAACATAATTACTTCTTACAATACAGAGCAGACATCAATAGGCCTAAATTCATGCTCTTTGGCCCAATGATCCCCTTAGAATAACCCAAGTTTGGGGGAACTTAGAGTTTGGGACAATCAGCACAGAGGTAATAACAGTTTTCAGAGTCAGACCTTGACTCAAATGGCCCTCTGCTACATATTAGCAGAAATCATGCAAATTTCCTAACTTCTCTAAACCTATTTTCACACACATAAAATGGAGATGATACTTCCTCATAGAGTCATCACAGAACGAAATGAAGTGAGGAGAAGGATGTACACTTAGAGGGGTCAACAAATTAAGTGCTCAATAAATGGTAGCCGTTATTGGGTAAAAGAAAAACTATGTTTAAAATCAGATTCACTGCTCCTCATCTCTAATGTTAGAGGAACTAATACGGTTAAACAATTTTAAAACCTTAAACACCATGTTTGATCTACAGCATGGGATTTCACATAACGTTCCAGGAAGATGCACCTTCTATACAGCAAAGGAAGGACAACAGTGGTCCCATGACCATGGGATCCACTGATTGTGTCATATCTGGCAGGATCCAGAAGCTGACTGCTTAGTTTAGAAAAGCCTGCAGAAACCAGGTGAAATGCGAACTCAAAGATCCTCCATCTTCTAAGACTTAGGTGTACTCACTGAATAAAAAAATTTTATATGGACAAAAACATGAAAAACCAAAAATCAAAGAGTAGAAGGATGAATGGATCTACTTACTATTACTCCTGAAACCCACTGGGGGTCTCTGTGCTTTCCATTCCTGCCCACAGTGTGCACGCTTTCACCAAAGAATGCAACAGGAGTCCCTAGGAAGTAGACACTATGGCTGCCTCATGGGACTTCAAGGTCGCATTATCTACCAACCAGCAGGAAAGACAAGAATCGCTACCATGAGAGGGGTAACAGATCTGACATCTGGAATAGGGTGGGTTCCTTTTATACAGTGAAGGTCAAGGAGTTTATGCAGTGAATCCAGGTGATTCACTTACTAGATCTTGGTTATTTCCTTGTCCAGTTATGGTGATAAATGGACAAGTGCCACAACTCTTGCCTAAAAAGACTGTGGTGGGGCTTCCCTGGTGGCTCAGTGGTAAAGAATCCACCTGCCAATGCAGGAGACACGGGTTTGATTCCTGATCCAGGAAGATCCCACATGCTGTGGAACAACTAAGCCCGTGCACCACAACTACTGAGCTTGTGCTCTAGAGCCCAGGGATCCCACCTACTGAGCCCACATGCCACGATTATCGAAGCCTACACAACCTAGAGCCTGTGCTCCACAGCAAGAGAAGCCACCACAATGAGAAGCCTGTGCACCACAACTAGAGAAAAGCCCACACGCAGCAATGAAGACCCAACACAACCATAAAGAAGTAAATAAACTTATTAAAAAAAAAAAAAGACTGCAATTTGGACCTCAGATCCCTCAGGGATAAAAGTCTGATCACACTACCAGTTAAGACCAAACAGAATTGGTAGTTAAGGGTGAGAGGAATCCAGAATGGATGGTGGAGGGAAATGATGATGTCAGCTGCAGCGGTGGGGATTTTAGTCCACCCTACTAACTTTCTCTTTTCTGCTTCCGCAAGGAAGAAACCTATTAGAATACAAGGAGAGTTGGTTTCCAACATGTATGAGGACATAGGTCCCAGTGCTTCAAGGAGGAGACTGCGATATACCATCACAAAGAAAGATGTGTGTTATCCTAGCTGTTGGGGATGCTATTTAGAGAGATGACAGTTGTCAGTTCCTTCAGAATCTGTCTCAGAGCATTCACCTTGCCATGAACACAGCTCTCCCTGCAGAGTGCACATCCAGTGACTGATCACAGAGGGGGAACTGTGGTTCACCCAACCAAGGTGGCACTCAGTGAGACAACTCTTGACAGGCCACACTTGCTCCAGAGTTCCCCATCAGGGTGGCCAAGGCATTATTGGGCCTGCATTTAGTTCAAACTCCTATTCTCCTTCCCTTCCACAGCTATCAATCCTTTATAAACATCCCAGACACCAAAATTCTGTCCCAGCATCTGCTTATAGACCCTGGGGCACATAAACATTAGACACACCTTGTATTAATTTAATACATTCAAATAAACATGATATTCCAAAAATATATACCATGTTCATCTTATGTTTCCTATACTTCCAACAGTTCCCAGTTTAGTAAGTGTCCTTATATATCAGTGGATTGTTCTCTTCAGGAAATAGCTAACAATAAATAATAAGAAAATATGAGAAAATAAGCAGGGTTCACATGACCACAAGTCACAACTTACTTGTACTGGGGAAGGCTTTGGAACAGAGGTTACCACAGAAGTTCCTCCTTGTGCCAATTGTTTAACAGGTGCCACTGCCACTTTCTTGATTAACTGTGAACTAGAATTCTTGGGGGAAGGGAGAGGTGATAGAGAGTCATCAATATTAGTAATTTAAAATCAATCAGTACTATAGCAAACATCCAAACACTTTACCACAACAAACTTCTTTGTTATAACTTGCTTTATAACCTTATGAACTTTATGCATATTTTCTACTATTAACCTAACTAGTAAATTGTTACTAGGGCTTCCTGATGGCGCAGCCGGTAAAGAGTTGACTTAAGATTCCTAAATATCACAGTATTTCAGCATTAAAATCTTGAATTTTACTCTTTGATTCTCAGAGAAAACACAGATTCTTTTTTTCTGTCATTTCCATTGTTGATATCCTTTTAGTCTTTATAAAATATTGCTAATTAAAATTTTTAAATTGTGATATAATAGAAATATAACATTGCATAAGTTTAAAGTGTGTGATATGTTGATTTGATACATTTAAATAATGCAATATGATTCCCCTAACATGAATGGGAATTTATATAATGCAATGATTCTGTAACATTCACTAACATCTACATCATATCACATAATTATCATTCCTTTTTACTGAAGTATAGTTGAGGTACAATATTGTACCTCAATACAATATTGTAAGTCTTAGGCTTACAATATATTGACTCCCAACTTTTAAATGTTAAATTCCATTAATAACTATTTTTAAATATTGTCTATATTCCCTATGTTGTACAATATATCCATGTAGCTTACTTACTTTATACATGGTAGTTTGTATCTCTTAAGTCTTCTACCACTATCCATGCCCCTCCCCTTTAGATTCTTACTTAATATGAGATTATAAACAGAAGTCTGCTAACCTATCTCTCTGCTCAACCCATAGCAAACAAGAAAAGGAAGGAGTAGCTATCACTAATACAGAAGTAGAGAAAATGACTGGTTGAGCACCTAGAATCAAATTAGGGGAGCACAGAACACAGCGGGTTGGGACAGACTGGCAGAGATGATATTACCACAGAATACAATGAATCTTTTTATCAGGATGAGCCTGATTCATGAAGAAATTACTATACTACACTCTGTATTTTCTGTTTAACCAAAGAAAGATGGCCATAAAAATTTTTTTATTAACTCTGACACACACAGGATAAGCTTTCAGTTCAGTTCAGTCGCTCAGTCATGTCCGACTGTTTGCGACCCCATGAATCGCAGCACGCCAGGCCTCCCTGTCCATCACCATCTCCCGGAGTTCACTCAGATTCACGTCCATCAAGTCAGTGATGCCATCCAGCCATCTCATCCTCAGTCGTCCCCTTCTCCTCCTGCCCCCAATCCCTCCCAGCATCAAAGTCTTTTCCAATGATTCAGTATGAGGTGGCCAAAGTACTGGAGTTTCAGCTTTAGCATCATTCCTTCCAAAGAAATCCCAGGGCCGATCTCCTTCAGAATGGACTGGTTTGGATCTCCTTGCAGTCCAAGGGACTTTCAAGAGTCTTCTCTAACACCACAGTTCAAAAGCATCAATTCTTTGGCGCTAAGCCTTCGGCGCTAAGTTCACAGTCCAACTCTCACATCCATACACGTCCACAGGAAAAACCATATCCTTGACTAGATGGACCTTAGTCGGCAAAGTAATGTCTCTGCTTTTGAATACTATCTAGGTTGGTCATAACTTTTCTTCCAAGGAGTAAGCGTCTTCTAATTTCATGGCTGCAATCACCATCTGCAGTGATTTTGGAGCCCCCCAAAAATAAAGTCTGACACTGTTTCCACTGTTTCCCCATCTATATCCCATGAAGTGATAGGACCGGATGCCATGTTCTTAGTTTTCTGAATGTTGAGCTTTAAAACAACTTTTTCCTCCCCTCTTTCACTTTCATCAAGAGGCTTTTTAGCTCCTCTTCACTTTCTGCCATAAAGGTGGTGTCATCTGCATATCTGAGGTTAGTGATATTTCTCCCAGCAATCTTGATTCCAGCTTGTGTTTCTTCCAGTCCAGCATTTCTCACGATGTACTCTGCATAGAAGTTAAATAAGCAGGGTGACAATATACAGCCTTGACGTACTCCTTTTCCTATTTGGAACCAGTCTGTTGTTCCATGTCCATTTCTAACTGTTACTTCCTGACCTGCATACAGATTTCTCAAGAGGCAGGTTAGGTGGTCTGGTATTTCCATCTCTCTCAGAATTTTCTACAGTTTATTGTGATCCACACAGTCAAAGGCTTTGGCATAGTCAACAAAGCAAAAATAGATGTTTTTCTGGAACTCTCTTGCTTTTTCCATGATCCAGTGGATGTTGGCAATTTGATCTCTGGCTCCTCTGCCTTTTCTAAAACCAGCATTAACATCAGGGAGTTCACGGTTCACGTATTGCTGAAGCCTGGCTTGGAGAATGTTGAGCATTACTTTACTAGCATGTGAGATGAGTGCAATTGTGTGGCAGTTTGAGCATTCTTTGGCATTGCCTTTCTTTGGAACTGGAATGAAAACTGACATTTTCCAGTCCCATGGCCACTGCTGAGTTTTCCAAATTTGCTGGCATATTGAGTGTAGCACTTTGACAGCATCATCTTTCAGGATTTGAAATAGCTCAACTGGAATTCTATCGCCTCCACTAGCTTTGTTCGTAGTGATGCTTTCTAAGGCCCACTTGACTTCACATTCCAGGATGTCTGGCTCTAGGTGAGTGATCACATCATCATGATTATCTGGGCCATGAACATCTTTTTTGTACAGTTCTTCCATGTATTCTTGCCACCTCTTCTTAATATCTTCTGCTTCTGTTAGGTCCAGACCATTTCTGTCCTTTATCGAGCCCATCTTTGCATGAAATGTTCCCTTGGTATCTCTAATTTTCCCGAGGAGCCGTAGCTGCGCAGGTGCAGGAGGGCCTAGAGGAGCTATCTCACATTGAAGGTCAGGAACGGCAGCGGTAAGGAGATACCCCTCATCCAAGGTAAGGAACAGTGGCTGTGCTTTGCTGGAGCAGCTGTGAAGAGATAGCCCATGCCCAAGGTAAGAGAAACCCAAGTAAGATGGTAGGTGTTGCAAGAGGGAATCAGAGGGCAGACACACTGAAACCATACTCACAGAAAACTAGTCAATCTAAGCACACTAGGACCACAGCCTTGTCTAACTCAGTGAAACCAAGCCATGCCTACGGGGCAACCCAAGACGGGCGGGTCATGGTGGAGAGGGCTGACAGAACGTGGTCCACTGGAGAAAGGAATGGCAAGCCACTTCAGTATTCTTGCCTTGAGAACCCCATGAACAGTATGAAAAGGCAAAATGATAGAATACCAAAAGAGAAACTCCCCAGGTCATTAGGTGCCCAATATACTACTGGAGATCAGTGGAGAAATAACTCCAAAAAGAATGAAGGGATGGAACCAAAGCAAAAACAATACCCAGTTGTGCATGTGACTGGTGATAGAAGCAAGATCCGATGCTGTAAAGAGCAATACTGCATAGGAACCTGGAATGTCAGGTCCATGAATCAAGGCAAATTGGAAGTGGTCAAACAAGAGATGGCAAGGGTGAATGTCGACATTCTAGGAATCAGTGAACTAAAATGGACTGGAATGGGTGAATTTAACTCAGATGACCATTATATCTACTACTGTGGGCAGGAATCCCTCAGAAGAAATGGATAAGCTTTAGATACCTAGAAAGATAATCATGTATGTAAAATAAATCACCTTTTAACAATGCCAAGTTAGGGGGCAGTCCTAAGATGGCAGAGGAATAGGATGGGGAGACCACTTTCTCCCCCACAAATTCATCGAAAGAACATTTGTACGCTGAGTAAATTCCACAAAACAACTTCTGAATGCCGGCAGAGGACATCAGGCACCCAGAAAGGCAGCCCATTGTTCTTCGAAAGGAGGTAGGGAAAAAAATATAAAAGATAAAAAGAGAGAGAAAAGAGGGCGGGATGGAGACCCATCCCAGGAAGGGAGTCTTAAAAAGAGAGAAGTTTCCAAACACCAGGAAACACTCTCATTGGCGAATCTGTGGCAAGCCTTGGAACCTCAGAGGGCAACATAACTGGGAGGAAAAATATATAAGTAATTAAAACCCACAGATTACGTGCCTAAGGCAACTCCAGTGGAGAAGTGGCACAGACGCCTGCATCTGCCACTAGCAAGCAGGGGCTGGGCAGGGAGGCGCAAGCTGCATTGCTTAGAGTAAGGATAGGGTCCAAATGGCCCGAGGGCAATCTGAGTGAACTAACTTGAGATAGCAGACCAGACTGTGGGATAGCTATCCCTTGAAAAGCCCTAACCTGAAACAATGCCAGGCCCACTCACAGAACAAAGGACTGAGCAGAGCTAGCTGGCTGGACCGGCACACTACGCCCCCACCCCCCCACCACTGGAGACAGGCAGGCGAGGGCAACTAGAGCTGGAAGGGGGCAATCACAGCCCCAGAGAGGCATCATCTACCAAACTGCAAGCAGGCTTCGCTGCTAACCAAGACTCCTTGGGATTCTGGAAGGTCGACATCCGTCGGGAGGGTCGCAGCCAATCAGCTCCCCAGAGGAGACACAGGGCACACCTGAGAAAGCGAGCCTGTTGTACATCCAGAAAACTGAGCAGGTGAGATGAGGAGGCGGTAAGTCGCAGCTCACCAAGCACCTGGTCACCTGAGCTGCATGGACCAGGGAAGGGCACAAAATGCAGGCCTAATCAAGTCTGCCTTTGTGCAGCACCTGAGAACCTGAAGCTGAGCGGCTTTGACCTGGGAGGTGCACTCAACCCAGGACTGGCCTGAGACAGTTCCTGGCAGAGCACCTAGAAGCTGAGCAGTGTAGACTGGGAAAGCACTCATGCTGTGAGCGGGGCAATCCCAGTGTGGCCGAGACACTGGGAGCACTCCCCACAGACACCACTGATATTTGCTTGCAGTGCTCCTCCCTCCCCACAGCACCACTGAACAAGTGAGCCTAAAAGAAAGGGACCACCACCGTCCCCGTGTGTCAGGGGTGGAAATTAAACACTGAAGAGGCCAGCAGACAGAAGCTAAAACAGAGGGAACTGCTTTGGAAGTGACAGTTGTAATAGATTAAAACCCTGCAGTTAGCACCGACTACATAGGAATGGGCATACAGATATTGAGAAGTGTAAGCCGGATCAAGGAACTATCTGAAAATGAACTGACCCCACATTGTCCACAACAACACCAGAGAAAGTCCTAGATATATTTTTACTATTATCATTTTTTAAATTAAAATTTTTTTTAATTTTTAAGTCCTCTATTACACCTTTAATTTTCATTATTATAACCTATTACTTTGCAAAAAAAACCACCCTATTTTTATTTTTTTAGTTTTTTTAATGGTTTATAAAATGTAATTTTATTTTATGTTACTCTGCTGTTACATAGGGCATAACATTTTCACAAGGCTTTTTTTTGGGACTACAGTCAATGATTAGCAACATACAATAGTGGTCCAACTCTCTAAATAACAATCACTAGACAAACTGGACACCCTCTCACATGTGCACAAATCTGCATGGAAAAGTACTAATGTTTTAGACTGGACTGTGTGCCTTTTTCCCCCTTTCTAGTGTATTCAGAAATGACATGCACTTTAATTTGCCAAAAGCAATGGTTGTATTCTGGCAGCAACATGCTACTTCTATTACATAGTAAAGTGAATACCAGAACTACAAAGGCAGGAGGTGTAAGTGAGTTTTTATTGGGAAGGGAAGTTGTCAACTTAAACAGCAGCAAATGAAGAGTGAATAAGGAAACTCCCTGTTGTCACAGATACACAAGACCTCCATCACATATGATACAGGAGGCATTTAAATCTGTGATCCCCCAGCCCCAAAATGTAGAATGCTTTTCCATTCAATCTAATACTTCTGGATTCCTACTAAAAAGGAATACATTAAGAGAATGGAAAAGTTGCTTACTGAAAGGAAATCTCTGAAGAAGAGTAAGGGAGGGAATGTAGAAATTAAGAAGTTATGTAGAACACTCTTTAAATTGTAATTAGCTACATTTTCATATCTTCACAGTAATACAAAACACAGTCACTTGCAGAACTGGTTCAGATTACTTAAATACCAGATACATTTTCAGTCTTCTACATAAGTGTTTGGAAGTTACTTATGTTTGTATGTAATGAAGCTATTAATACTTTTCTACAGCAGTAACTGCACACCAGGAAGGCTAAGACAAACACGAATCAAGGGATGGAGTTTTCCCAAAGCTGCAGTGTGAAAAGACTATAAACAGTTGATTCCATACACATGAATGGGTTTCTTTGCTACAAGATATCCAAATGGAGTAAGGAATGGAGATGAGTAAAAAGGTTTCAAGGGGAAGAAAGATGACACCCTGTATGCATTCAGTTTGCTGCCCCTTCTGCCGCATCACATTCTTCTCCTGCACTGTCTGATGTCCATAATGTGAGGTTGTCTCTCAGCAGCTGCATAATGAGGGTGCTGTCTTTGTACGAGTCTTCATTCAGCGTGTCGAGTTCTGCAACAGCCTCGTCAAAAGCTGTTTTATCCAGTGTGCAGGCCAGTTCTGGGTTATTGCGGATCTCATAGTAGAACACAGAAAAGTTAAGAGCCAGCCCCAGCCAGATGGGGTGTGTGGGTTGCATCTCTTTCTTGCTTATATCAAAAGCCTCTTGGTAAGCTCCTTGCGAATTATCTATCGTTTGCTTCCGATCATCACCACAAGCAACTTCAGCAAGGTACCGGAAGTAATCTCCCTTCATTTTCAGATAGAAGACCTTACTCTCTGGATTAGCTGCATTGGCTATTAAATACTTATGCAGCAATTCCAAGACTGTGGTGTAGATGGACCTCAGCTTGGACTCCACTTTCTCCCGGTAGTCCTTGATCAGCTGCAACTTCTTGTCCGAGGTGTCGGTCTTCTGCTCGATGCTGGAGATGACCCTCCAGGCGGACCGGTGGCCCCCGACCACGTTCTTGTAGGCCACCGACAGCAGACTGCACTCCTCATTGGAAAGCTCGGCGCCCTGCTCCATCACGGCCTTCATGCAGGTGGCCATGTCATCGTAGCGCTCGGCCTGCTCGGCCTTCTGGATCAGCTCCGTCTTCTCCATGGGGGCCGGGGGAGCGGACAGCGAGGTCGAGTGCGGACCCGGGGGGCTGGTGGGGGGTGGGGGGCACCCTATTTTTAAAGCAAACTTCATATATATATATTTTATAATTTTTGTGACTTTGTTCTTTTCTTTAATATTGTATTTTTGAGAATCTAACCTCTATTCTAGATTTTTAATCTTTGATTTTTGTTATTTGTTATCAATTTTGTACCTTTAAGAACCCAATCTTCAGTACCCATTTTTACTTGGGAGTGAGATTACTGGCTAGATTGCTCTCTCCCTCTTTGGACTCTCCTTTTTCTCCACCAAGTTGCCTCTATCTCCTCCCTCCCCCTTCTCTTCTCTACCCAACTCTGTGCATCTCTTTTTGTATGTTCCAGACTGTGGAGAACACTTAGGGAACTGATTCCTGGCTGGATCTATCTCTCTCCTTTTGATTTCCCCCTTTATCCTCCCGGCCTCCTCTGTCTCCTTCCTCCCTCTTCTCTTCTCTGTGTAACTACGTGAACATCTCTGAGGGATCCCAGACTGTGGACAGCACATAGGGAAGTGATTACTGGCTAGCTTGCTCTCTCCCTTTTGATTCCTCCTCTTCTCCTCCTGGTCATCTCTACCTCTCTCCCTCCTCTTCTCTTCTCCATGTAACTCTGTGTATCTCTCCAGGTGTCCCTCACTGTGGAGAAACTTTACATCATTAACCTAGATGTTTTATCATCAGTGAGGTATAGATGGAGAAGTCTTGAGGCTACTTTAACCAGAGGCAGGAGACTTAAGTCCAAATCCTGAGAACACCAGGGAACTCCTGACTCCAGGGAACATTAATCGACAGGAGATCATCAAACACCTCCATACCTACACTGAAACCAAGCACCACTCAAGGGCCAACAAGTTCCAGAGAAAGACATTACACGCAAATTCTCCAGCAACACAGGAACACAGCCTTGAGCTTCAATATACAGGCTTCCCAAAGTCACTCCAAACCCATTGACATCTCACAACTCATTACTGGACACTTCAGTGCACTCCAGAGAGAAGAAATCTAGCTCCACCCACCAGAACACCGACACAAGCTTCCCTAACCAGGAAACCTTGACAAGCCTCCTGTACAACCCCACCCACAGTGAGGAAACTCCACAATAAAGAGAACTCCACAAACTGCCAGAATACAGAAAGGCCACCCCAAACACAGCAATATCAACAAGATGAAGAGACAGAGGAATACCCAGCAGGTAAAGGAACAGGATAAATGCCCACCAAAACAAACCAAAGAGGAAGAGACAGGGAATCTACCTGATCAAGAATTCCAAATAATGATAATGAAAATGATCCAAAATCTTGAAAACAAAATGGAGTTACAGATAAATAGCCAGGAGAAAAAGATAGAGAATATGCAAGAAATGTTTAACAAGGACCTAGAAGAAATAAAAAGAGTCATTATACAATGAATAATGCAATAAATGAGATCAAAAACACTCTGGAGGGAACCAACAGTAGAATAAGTGAGGCAGAAGATAGGATTAGTGAGGTAGAAGATAGAATGGTAGCAATAAATGCAACAGAGAGGAAAAAAAGAAAAAGAATTAAAATGACAGCCTCAGAGACCTCTGGGACAATGTTAAACACCCCAACATTCGAATCATAGGAGTCCCAGAAAAGAAGACACAAAAAGAAAGGCCATGAGAAAATACTTGAGATAATAGTTGAAAACTTCCCTAAAATGGGGAAGGAAATAGTCACCCAAGTCCAAGAAATCCAGAGAGTCCCAAACAGGATAAACCCAAGGTGAAACATGCCAAGACACATATTAATCAAATTAACAAAGATCAAACGCAAAGAACAAATATTAAAAGCAGCAAGGGAAAAATAACAAATAATACACAAGGGGATTCCCATAAGGATAACAGCTGATCTTTCAATAGAAACTCTTCAGGCCAGAAGGGAATGGCAAGACATACTTAAAGTGATGAAAGAAAATAACCTAAAGCCCAGATTACTGTACCCAGCAAGGATCTCATTCAAATATGATGGAGAAATCAAAAGCTTTACAAGCAAAAGCTGAGAGAATTCAGCACCACCAAACCAGCTCTCCAACAAATGCTAAAGGACCTTCTCTAGACAGGAAACACAGAAAGGGTGTATAACCTTGAACCCAAAACAAGTAAATGGCAATAGGATCATACTTACCAATAATTACCTTAAATGTAAACCGCTTGAATGCCCCAACCAAAAGACAAAGACTGGCTGAATGGATAAAAAAACAAGACCCCTATATATGTTGTTTACAAGAGACCCACCTCAAAACAAGGGACACATACAGACTGAAAGTGAAAGGCTAGAAAAAGATATTCCACGCAAATAGAGACCAAAAGAAAGCAGGAGTATCAATACTCATATCAGATAAAATAGACTTTAAAACAAAGGCTGTGAAAAGAGACAAAGAAGGACACTACATAATGATCAAAGGATCAATCCAAGAATATATAACAATTATAAATATATATGCACCCAACATAGGAGCACCACAATATGTAAGACAAATGCTAACAAGTATGAAAGGGGAAATTAATAATAACACAATAATAGTGAGAGACTTTAATACCCCACTCACACCTATGGATAGATCAACTAAATGGAAAATTAACAAAGAAACACAAACTTTAAATGATACAATAGACCAGTTAGACCTAATTGATACCTATAGGACATTTCACCCAAAACAATCAATTTCACCTTTTTCTCAAGTGCACTTGGAAACTTCTCCAGGATAGATCACATCCTGGGCCATAAATCTAGTCTTGGTAAATTCAAAAATTGAAATCATTCCAAGCAAGTTTTCTGACCACAATGCAGTAAGACAGGAGAAAAACTATTAAAAATTCCAACATATGCAGGCTGAATAACATGCTGAATAACCAACAAATCACAGAAGAAATCAAAAAAGAAATCAAAATATGCATAGAAATGAATGAAAATGAAAACACAACAACCCAAAACCTTTGGGACACTGTAAAAGCAGTGCTAAGGGAAAGGTTCATAGCAATATAGGCATACCTCAAGAAACAAGAAAAAAAGTCAAATAAATAACCTAACTCTACACCTAAAGCAACTAGAAAAGGAAGAAATGAAGAACCCCAGGGTTAGTAGAAGGAAAGAAATCTTAAAAATTAGGGCAGAAATAAATGCAAAAGAAACAAAAGAGACCACAGCAAAAATCAACAAAGCCAAAAGCTGGTTCTTTGAGAAGCTGAATAAAATTGACAAACCTTTAGCTAGACTCATCAAGAAACAAAGGGAGAAAAATCAAATCAATAGAATTAGAAATGAACATGGAGAGATCACAACAGACAACACAGAAATACAAAGGATCATAAGAGACTACTATCAGCAATTATATGCCAATAAAATGGAAACTTGGAAGAAATGGACAAATTCTTAGAAAAGTACAACTTTCCAAAACTGAACCAGGAAGAAATGGAAAATCTTAACAGACCCATCACAAGCATGGAAATTCAAACTGTAATCAGAAATCTTCCAGCAAACAAAAGCCCAGGACCAGATGGCTTCATAGCTGAATTCTACCAAAAATTTAGAGAAGAGCTAACACCTAACCTACTCAAACTCTTCCAGAAAATTGCAGAGGAAGGTAAACTTCCAAACTCATTCTATGAGGCCACCATCACCCTAATACCAAAACCTGACAAAGATGCCACAGAAAAAGAAAACTACAGGCCAATATCACTGATGAATATACATGCAAAAATCCTCAACAAAATTCTAGCAAACAGAATCCAACATACATCATGATCAAGTTGGCTTTATCCCAGGGATGCAAGGATTCTTCAATATCCGCAAATCAATCAATGTAATACACCACATTAACAAACTGAAAAATAAAATCCACATGATTATCTCAATAGATGCAGAGAAAGCCTTTGACAAAATTCCAACATCCACTTATGATAAAAAAAAAAACCCTCCAGAAAGCAGGAATAGAAGGAACATACCTCAACATAATAAAAGCTATATATGACAAACCCACAGCAAACATTATCCTTAATGGTGAAAAACTGAAAGCATTTCCCCTAAAGTCAGGAACAAGACAAGGGTGCCCACTCTCACCACTACAGTTCAACATAGTTTTGGAAGTTTTGGCCACAGCAATAAGAGCAGAAAAATAAATAAGAGGAATCCAGATTGGAAAAGAAGAAGTAAAACTCTCACTGTTTGCAGATGACATGATCCTCTACATAGAAATTCCTACAGACTCCACCAGAAAATTTCTAGAGCTAATCAATGAATATAGTAATGTTGCAGGATATAAAATCAACACACAGAAATCCCTTGCATTTTTATACACTAACAATGAGAATACAGAAAGAGAAATTAAGGAAACAATTCCATTCACCTTTGCAACAAAAATAATAAAATACCTAGGAATATATCTACCTAAAGAAACTAAAGACCTATATATAGAAAACTATAAAACACTGGTGAAAGAAATCAAAGAGGACACAAACATATGGAGAAATATACCATGTTCATGGATCGGAAGAATCAATATAGTGAAAATGAGTATATCACCCAAAGCAATCTATAGATTCAATGCAATCCCTATCAAGCTACCAATGGTATTCTTTGCAGAGCTAGAACAAATAATTTCACAATTTGTATGGAAATACAAAAAACCTCGAATAGCCAAAGCAATCTTGAGAAAGAAGAATGGAACTGGAGGAACCAACCTGGCTGACTTCAGGCTCTACTACAAAGTTACAGTCATCAAGACAGTATGGTACTGGCACAAAGAAAGAAATATAGATCGATGGAACAAAATAGAAAGCCCAGAGATAAATCCATGCACCTATGGACACCTCATCTTTGACAAAGGAGGCAAGAATATACAATGGAGAAAAAAATCTCTTTAACAAGTGGTGCTGGGAAAACTGGTCAACCACTTGTAAAAGAATGAAACTAGAACACTTTCTAACACCACACACAAAAATAAACTCAAAATGGATTAAAGATCTAAATGTAAGACCAGAAACTATAAAACTCCTAGAGAACATAGGCAAAACACACTCCGACATAAATCACAGCAGGATCCTCTATGACCCACCTCTCAGAATATTGGAAATAAAAGCAAAAAATAAACAAATGGGACCTAAGTAAAATTAAAAGCTTCTGCACAACAAAGGAAACTATAAGCAAGGTGAAAAGACAGCCTTCTGAATGGGAGAAAATAATAGCAAATGAAGCAACTGACAAATAATTAATCTCAAAAATATATGAGCAGCTCGTTCAGCTCAATTCCAGAAAAATAAATGACCCAATCAAAAAATGGGCCAAAGAACTAACAGACATTTCTCCAAAGAAGACATACAGATGGCTAACAAACACATGAAAAGATGCTACTCAACATCATTCATTTTCAGAGAAATGCAAATCAAAACCACAGTGAGGTACCATTTCACGCCAGTCAGAATGGCTGCTATCCAAAAGTCTATTAACAGTAAATGCTGGAGAGGGTGCAGAGAAAAGGGAACCCTCTTACACTGTTGGTGGGAATGCAAACTAGTACAGCCACTATGGAGAACAGTGTGGAGATTCCTTAAAAACTGGAAACAGACCACCATATGACCCAGCAATCCCACTGCTGGGCATACACACTGAGGAAACCAGAATTGAAAGAGACACGTGTACCCCAATGTTCATCGCAGCACTGTTTATAATAGCCAGGACATGGAAGCAACCTAGATGTCCATCAGCAGATGAATGAATAAGAAAGCTGTGGTACATATACACAATGAGTATTACTCAGCCATTATAAAGAATGCATTTGAATCAGTTCTAATGAGGTGGATGAAACTGGAGCTGATTATACAGAGTGAAGTAAGCCAGAAAGAAAAACACCAATACAGTATACTAACACATATATATGGAATTTAGAAAGATGGTAATGATAACCCTGTATGAGAGACAGCAAAAGAGACTCATGTATAGAACGGTTTTTTGGACTCTGTGGGAGAAGGCGAGGGTGGGATGGTTTGGGAGAATGGCATTGAAACATATACATTATCATATGTGAAATGGATCACGAGTCCCCAGGTTCGATGCATGAAACAGGGTGCTTGGGGCTGGTGCACTGGGATGACCTAGAGGGATGGGATGGGGAGGGAGATAGGAAGGGGGGTTCAGGATGGGGAACACATGCACACCCATGGTGGATTCAGGTCAATGTATGGCAAAACCAATACAATATTGTAAAGTAAAAAAAAAAAAAAAAGCCAAGTTAATGAAATATTACAGTAGATTTCTAATTTTTTAAAGATAACTCCTGTATGATATAGATAAAAATGAATACTGTAAACTGTAGTGTTAATGTCTTACCACAAATCAAAATTGAAGCAGAATGGTTATTTTCTTCCCATTTAGAGACGCAAATAGCCCTTTGAACATTCCCTTGAGGACAACAAAATCTGAGTATGAAGATTAAATTTTAATTTTACCAAATGACAAAACCAAACATCCTGATAAAATTAATATATTCAAGGAAAGTAGCTTAATTCAAAAAGTTGAGCATAATCATCTTTTCTATTATTTTTACTGGCAAATAAATACACACTTATATGAAGATAACTGCTAGAAAACTAAGGAGGATGAAGAAAACATTAATGTATACTACCGGCATGGTACAGATTTTGACGGTTTGCGTATTTGCTGGTACAGCTGGCCTTGAAGTTATGTTACTTGTGGTCTCAGTTCTTGTTACAGCTTGCTGAGGAGATACCAACATCAGCTGACCATTGTTACTTTTGATCAAAACGGTTCCTATAGGTAACAGAAAACAAAACGTCAGCTAATAAATTAAGCATAATCTTCATATATTTTGTTCTCCCATTTCTTTCAATACTGTAAAATGCTCTGAGTAAGTGAATAGTTAGTACATACTGAATTCCATGTCTACTAATTACAATATATAATACAGGAAAATGTTGTTACTCAAAGCTATATATTAAAAGTCTAAACGTATGGATGAGATACTCCTGAAAAAGGTGAAACACTTTTCCTCATGACATCAAACTATTTATAAAGCTACAGTTAAGACAGTATGGTAACAACACAAGACTATGCAAACTGACCAATGGAATAGAAACTCCCAAATAGCCTCCAGATATGTCATATGAAATTTTTCTAAGAGTACTGCAGATCAGTGAGAAAAAGAGCTACTATATAATTAGTTACTTATATGGAAAAGATGAAATGTTCCATACCATGCACAAAAACCCAAGGACATCAAGGATACAAGAATAAAAACTTTTAACCTCTTAAACAATGTAGAAAACTGTCATTCTGAACTTGGAACAGGGAAGAATTTCTTAACTAAATAAAGCTTGATACATACCACTATATTTTTAAAACTTTTGCTTAGCCAAAGTTACCATGAGGTAAAAGATAAAGCACAAAATTGGAAAAAAATTTTAGTTCACATATATTCGATGAATGAACATCCAAAATGCACAAAAGAAACACAGATACCAATGACAGGGAAAGGTAAATTAAGACCACAGTGAGATGTTAAAGCATCTGCCTGCAATGTGGGAGACCTGGGTTTGATCACTGGGTCATGAAGATCCGCTGGAGAAGGAAATCCACTCCAGTATTCTTGCCTGGAGAATCTCATGGATGGAGGAGCCTAGTAGGCTACAGTTCACGGAGTCGCAAAGAGTCAGACATGACTGAGCGATTTCACTTCACTTTACTTCAGGCAGACAAAAATTAAGAAGTCCATTGACAATATTAAGTGTTACAGAGATGTGTAGCAACAAAAACTCTCAAAATCTTGAAGATGGTGGTATAGTTTGGTACAATTGCTTCATTTAACTCTACATGACTGTGCCAAACTGGTTCCCATTTGCATACCCTCCAACCCAGTATTTCTAGTGTAAAGAAATTCTTGTCCATGTAAGTAGTAGGTACAAGCAAGAATAGTCATAGCTGGAGTTCCATTCCTGGAATGGCAGCATGAAAAGCTCCATAAAGCCATTCCCCAGCAAAACAAGCATAACTGGTGAAAATTATTTTTAAAAACAACTATTTAAAGTCTTCAGAAATTGCCCAAAGGCATACAGAAAATGACTAGACAATTTATTAAAGAGAATCTACTAAAACTCAGTAAGAACAACAAGAATCTGTGGCATCTGAACCATGACCCACCCCCTCTCTCTTCTCAGTTTAGGCAATTTGGGCAATGTAGGGTGTCCCTCTCTCCCAAGCTTCCAGTTGAGGGCTATGTTACTTTTCAGGGACAGTATCTTGCATCTCTGCCACCTCAAGCTGAATACAGAAGAGAATAAATTGGAGACAAGTGCCTCCAAGGGTTTCCAGGCTTCTTGTTTTACTCATGCCTACTCATAAAGGGAAGGCTCGACGTAGAATACTTGGGCCCCCATCACCCTCACCCCAGCTCTTTCATGGGGTGGGAGTTCCATGATGGAAGAGATAAGCAGAGCAGACTAGAGGTCATCACCCAAGCCCAGTACCCCACTTCTAAAGCAGAGACATCACTTAGAAAGAAGCATGCCACTGTCCTGAGTACCTGCTCCAAACATCTCCCAAGAGAAACTGACTTTATTTCACAGTGTGGGAAAAGTCAAACTAAGGGCATTCTCAAATACAACGAACAATTAAAAGAAAGGGTTCTGGTATCTTCCTAACAGACACAAGCTATGCTAAGTCACAGGTCTATCTCTGGTCTACCACAGAGAACAAGATAAAGAAACAACTAAGAAGGGCCCAACTGGGGTCAGAACCTCAAGTAATAACCTCAAAAACTACTTCCTGTAGATGAGTCCATATTTAATTGAATTAGACTGTGAAGCTAGTTAGGCCTGCGCCTGCTGTTGAAAACAAGAAGGTACTGGCAGTGAGTGGAGTCTAGGCATGATACCAGCAGAGGCAGAAAGCTTAACAGAGCTATCAGAGAAAGAGTCAAAAGAGCCCTGCTGAAACCTCTGTCATCCCAGGGAGGCTGTGCTTATGCCTAAAGCTGTGTCCTCTGAGGGAAACAGATTTCATTAAAATAGTTCAGCCAGACACTTAAAAAACAAACAACAATAATCCACTCAAGGGAGTAAAGACCAATACCTCAAGTCACTCTGTTAATTTTAAAAATATATTTATTTATTTGCCTGCGCTGAGTCTTAGTTGCAGCATGTGGAATCTAGTTCCCTGATCAGAGATTGAACTCAGGCCCCCTGCACTGGAAGCATGGAGCTTTGGCCACTGGAAGTTTCAATATATTAGTTTTAATTTTAAAATTATAGGACATGCAAAGAAAAAAGAATGACACACAGAGAAAGGCAGGCACCAGAAACCACCTATGAGTGAAACCAGATGTTAGATTTAACAAAGACTTCAAAGTAACTGTTATAAATACGTCAAAAGACTAAGAGAAATCATGCTTAGAGAAGTAAAGGAAGATATGATGGCGATTCTTTCATTAAGTAGAGAATACCATTAGAGAAACAGATATTACGAAAAAAAGAAATTCTGTAATTATAAGGTACAAAAACTCAAAGAAAAATTTCACTAGGGAGGATCAACAGCAAACATGAATGAGCAAAAGATAAGTCAGTGAACTTGAAGACGGTTCAGTAGAGATTACACAATCCAAAGAATGAAGAGAAAAAGAATGAAGAAAAATGAACAGAGCCTCACAGAAACCTGGCACAGTGACAGGCACATCAACACAGGCCTAATGTGAATACCAGAAGGAGAGGAGGGACAGAAGCAGGGAGGGAGAGAGGGAGAGAAAGGAGCCGAAAAATATCCAAAGAGATAATGGCTAAAAATGTCCCAAATGTCCCAAAATAATCTAAACATCAAAGTAGCTCAACAAACTCTTAAGTCTTGAATTGGCCAAATGGTTCATTTGAGTTTTCATAAGATGGAAAAACCTGAACAAACTTTTTGGTCAACCCAATAAGATAAATGCAAAGACACATCATGATAAAAATATACAAAGACGAAACCTTGAGAACAGTAAGAGAAAAATATACAAGAGAACTGTGTTAACAGGATTAACAGCTAACTTCTCATCAGAAAAAATGGAGGCCAGACATCAGGAGTATAACATATTCCACTTGCTGGGGAAAAAGAAAAACAAAAACAATTATCAACCAACAATCAGATATTCATTGAACATATCTTTCAAAAAAGGAGGCAAAATAAAGACATCCTGGGTTGGAACTGACATATACACACTGCTATATATAAAATAGATAATTAATGAGGACCTACTGTATAGCACAAGGAACTCTACTCAATACTTTGTAATGGCCTATATGGGAAAAGAATCTAGAAAAGGGTGGACATATGTACATGTATAACAGATTTACTCTGCTGTACACCTGAAACTTACACAACATTGCAAATCAACTATACCCCAATAAAAAGTTTAAAAATAAAAAAGAAAAGAAAAGATATCCTCAGATAAAAACATAGAGGACTGGGGGCTAGCATCAGACAGAAAATACTAAATTAAGTTCTTCAGGCTGGAAACAGACTACAAAAAGTAAATACCTGTATTTTAAGAGAAGGATAATTTAAAGTAATAGCTTTATAACCTTCTATCCTAAGACATTGGGAAAAAACTAAACAAAAATGACAGCAAGCAGATGAAAGAAAATTAAATAAAGATTAGAGCAGGGTCAGGAGAATTGAGAATAGAGAAACAACTGAGGAAAAAAAAATCAAAAGTTGGTTCTTTGAATAGATCAAAAAACTGACAAATCTTGACCTAGATTAACCAAGAAAAAAAGGAGAAAAGGCTCAAATTGCTAAAATTAGGAATGAAAGAGGGGATATTACCACTAATCTTACAGAAAGAAGGATTCTAGTTGAATGCTATGACCAATTATGAACCAATAAATTAGATAAATTATATGAAATGGACAAATTCCTAGAAACATAATAAACTACTAAAACTAATTTAAGAGAATGGGCAACCTGAATAGACCTCTAACAAACAGATTGAACGACTAATCTAAAATAGTATCCACAAGATAAACTCAGTTCCCCGTGGCTTCACTGATGAATTCGATCAAATATCTAAGGAAAAATAAATGCTAGGTCTAAATAAATTCTTCTAAAAACAGAATAGAAAACATGTGTTAATTCATTCGGTAAGGTTTGTATTACCCTCATATGTATACCAACGCAAAAATTCTCAACAAAGTATTAGCAAGCTAAATTCAGCAACATATAGAAAGCATTATACCCCATGATCAAGTGATACTTATCTCAATATGCAAGGTTGGTTTCAAACGCATAGCTAGCATCATACTTAACAGTGAAAGACTTTTCTTTTACCCTAAGATCAGGATTCCTGAGATGAGGAACGCAACAAGGTTGCCTACAATCACTACCACTTAACATTATACTGAGAGTTCTAACCAGGGCAATGATACAAGAAAATAAAAGGCATCTAAGAGAGACAGTAAAACTATCTATTCACATATATCATGATCTTGTATATAAAAATCCAAACACCTATGAAAAAAAGCTATTAAAACTAATAAATGAGTTCAGCTAGGAAGCAGGATACAAGATCAATAAACAAGAATCAACTGTATTACTATACATTTTCAATGAATAATTGTAAACAGAATTAAGAAAAAATTCCACCTACAATAAGATAAAAAAAATAATACACTTTAGGAATAAATTTAACCAAAAAGTACAAAAGCAATATCTGGAAACTATAAAATGTCATTTAAAGAAATTAAAGATCTAAAATAAATGGAAAGATATCTCATGTTTGTGCAGTGAGAGACATACCTACTTTGCAAGATTGTTAAAGAGATCAAATGAGACAATACTTCTGAGCAAATTTATGAATTTTAAAGTTGTCAGTAATAGTTGTTATTAATGCTGTAAGGGTAAATGTGAGTCAAAGTGACTTCACAGCCCCTGAAATCCAAATTGTGGCTGGTACATATGGTGAGCACCGAAGGTCAAAGTTGCTCAGTTGTGTCAGATTCTTTGCAACCCAATGAACTATACAGTCCATGGAATTCTCCAGGCCAGAATACTGGAGTGGGTAGCCATTCCCTTCTTCAGGGGATCTTCCCAAACCAGGGATCGAACCCAGGTCTCCCACAGTGTGGGCAGATTCTTCACCAGATGAGCCACCGGGGCACTGGTGACCACTGAAGACAACTGCCAGCTCTTTCCATGGTGTCCAGGAGTCCTGGGGCAACCACGGGAGCAGGTAATCCCGGAATACCCCTCTGATAAAGCTGGGGTGGAAACAAGAACCACAAGTTTATCCAGCTACTGATTCAGAATTCGAGAAAGATGCAAAATCTACACCATGTCTCACATGAAGGAGTTGATAAAAAGGACCTGATCCATTTCACCAGCAACTTTCACAAACTTCTGTACAGTAAGACTATGGAAGCAGAACTTATGAAGCACAGTTCATAAAAGAACTGTGACATAAAAAGAAGCAATCAAGTCCTTCCTCATCACTCTCAAATACATGATAGAAGAGGCACAGGATATCAAAAATGCAAAGAGCCACAGTCTGGTCTGAATCCCACAAATTCATAAGAGAGAAAAGACTGAAGAGATTACCAAAAATATTCCACAGAATAATCTTCAGGGCTTTGCTACAGTTTCTTTCATTTCCTCATAATGCCCCTCTTTTTGTTTCCAGCTCCTGCTCCCAAGAAAAACCTGTTGTACATATGTACATTTTTAAAAATAGTTCAGTTCACAGAGGACATTTTGAAGTAGAGAAAGCAAACACAAAGAATTCATTACCTTGGAAAAATTAGGGCTGACTCCTACGTAATTTAAGTATCTTTGAGTAATCCTCTGCTAATCCTTGGCCTATAAAAGAACTAGTACAAGATTGATAAACTCTTTAAACCATTACTTTAATCAGCATCCAAATGTTATTTTAATCAATGTTTCTATGTCATACCTCAGGTTATCAGTTGTGCACCTATGAGAGTGCAAACCTGAGTATGCTACACTTGAGCAGAAATTCCAAAAGCTGCCCCTCAAAGTACCATCCTATCTCCTCTCTGCTGCTGCTGCTGCTAAGTCGCTTCAGTTGTGTCCAACTCTGTGCAAACCCACAGACGGCAGCCTAAATAACTCCTAAAGACAATTTATCTCCTCTCTTTTTGTGGATGTTTCTCCCACAGCATGGGCTTCCCTGGTGGCTCAGCAGGTAAAGAATCCGCCTGCGATGTGGGCTATCTGGGTTCGATCCCAGGTTGGGAAGATCCCCTGGAGGATGGCATGGCAACCCACTCCAGTATTCTTGTCTGGAGGCTCCCGTGAACAGAGGAGCCTGGCAGGCTGCAGACCATGGATTTGCTAAGAGCCGGACACGACTGAGTGACTAAGCACAGCACTCCCACGGCAAAACAAGTATTAGCGTGGTGCATACTTAAGCTGTGGTCCTGGCTTGCTGCTCTTTTGCTCTAGCAAGTTTCAGTTTTGGTTTCTCTGTGTAATAAAAAGATTAGGCTCTAAAATTCTATGCTGCTGCTGCTAAGTTGCTTCAGTCGTGTCCGATTCTGTGCGACCCCATAAGACAGCAGCCAACCAGGCTCCCCCGTCCCTGGGATTCTGCAGGCAAGAACACTGGAGTGGGTTGCTATTTCCTTCTCCAATGCATGAAAGTGAAAAGTGAAACTCAAGTCACTCAGTCGTGTCTGACTCTTCACGACCCCATGGACTGCAGCCTACCAGGCTCCTCCGCCCATGGGATTTTCCAGGCAAGAGTACTGGAGTGGGGGTGCCACTGCCCTCTCCGCTAAAATTCTATAAATCACCTTTTAACATTGCTACTCAGGAGGCATATCATACATGCACATCAAGTGGCAAGCACAGTGCTGTGGAAAGAGTCAAACAAAGCTGGATTCAGTTTCCCTCTGATATCTATGAGTTGTCTGGCACTGGACAAATTATTTACCCTTAGAGAACTTTTTCCTTATTTGCTATCTATTTTGACCAACAAACAAAATAATGTAAATGTATAAAGAGGCCAGCGATATAATACTGTATGTCAACTTTACCTCAATTTTCATAGCACAGTATGTTCTCAATAAGTGATCGGGTCCCTCTCACTAGCAAGTTTCCACTTTTGAAAGTTTTCCTCTCAATACTTTTTGATCACTTCTAAACAAACTTCAGTGACTAGATAGGAATTTCATTTTTAACAAATCAGGAGTACTTCATCTAAACAAAGTCATAACTACTTTATAAGAGTGTATGTAGGTTGATAACTTAGAACCAGCAGAAAATATATTCAGTGGAACTGCTTGATTGAAATGTACAGGCGCTGCCAGGACATCCTGGCACAGCAGAAAGCCACATCAATGAGTCCGTGAGTCCCAGCATTCAGAAGGCCAGTACTGTCTTCCAGAGATGACTTCTAAGCCACAAAGGTTGGCTTATTTTCTTTATTTTAAACCTCCAAGCGGACACAGTCCTAGGAACCAGTATGGAGGAGGTGGATCGCACAGCCATAGAGTATGTGATTGGAAACCTAACTTACTGTGTGATATTGTCCAAAGTATTAATGTATATTTTAGTATTCCTCTTGTAAGATTTTGTATATTTTACCAATTGAGGGGAGACCTCAAAACTATATATGAGTAGCAATGTTGACTAAGAGCACTCTGTGAGCACACTTGGGTTTACTTTTTGTTGGAATTTGTGGACAGTGGGAAACTGACATCAGCTTTTGAGAAAGATAATTTTTCCAACTGCACAGTAACCCTGTATAGAAGCAAGCCCTGCAGGGACTGGTTAGCAGGAAGCAATGTCCTGCAAAACACTATAGTCTCTGTCCACCTGGCTCCTGTGTTCTGTCCAGGGTTAATTTATGATGATTCTCTTAATAGATGATGTCCTTCCAAAACATTCAAAACAAAAATGTATCCAGTGGAGCACACAGTCTTAAGTTTAAGTACCTCCTGTACTGTACAGAACTAAAACACAAGTTCATCAGAAGTTAAGAACTAATCTTTCCGCAATGTTCCTGACCAAACAGAACATTAGTTACAAAAGAGGGGTCCTCATTCTGCTTAGGGGAAACTGATATCCTGTGAATCAAAAGGTTTCCATTTCTTTACCACCTCTGCTAGTCAGAGCTCCCACTGCTGCTAAGCAAAACACATAGAATACAATAAAATTACTAGCAGAATTTTTTCTCAAAGAGAAATGTGCCTTTTCCTTCCACAGAAATTCCAAGTGACTTTCACTGGAGGCAAGAAAACAAGATAAAATACTTACACACCTTCCAGCATATTTACAATATGTAAGTCATCACAAAGCAAAAACTTTGCCTCAGTCAAGAAAAACAGCCTTACAGAGTAAACTTTAGTATAAAAAGTAGTCACAGGCTCATTAACTGCAGAATTCACACACTGCTTCACAAATAACCTTCTGGCTCTGACCTGTCAACTCTGGCAGGTTACAATCATCACACCTCTTTCTAGTACACGTATTTAGGCTTGTTTCAGTTTAAAATTCTCTTTCGATCTTAACACACAAGAACCTTTTAAAAACACTTTTTTTTTTAAACACAGAAATCTAAGTGTGTGGATATAAAAACTGATATTTTCTCCATACGAAATAAAACTTGAACGAATCTCTATCTTCCCGAATCTGAGAGCCAGTAAGTGCCTCAAAGGCCCTCTCGAACATGCTGCTCCAGCTTTTACTGTGGCCCCTTAGGTGAAAAATGCTTTCCTTAAATATGAAAAGAAAAACTATGCAGTAAGGACTCAAAGAGGTTATTTCCGCTGTCAAGCCAAATCACTGCCCCGCAAAGTCGAGACGTTGAAAGGTTCTCTGGGCTGCGTGTTTGGAACTCCCAGCGGCAAGCCGCGATCGGGGGCTGCGACGTTTCCCCCGTCCCAGCCGGCTGGCCCGCTAAAGCTATCAAGGTGAGCCACGTACCTGGAGGAAGCTGCAGATTAGCAGGCAGTTGGATTGTGGTGGTGCTGGGGGCTTTCACGGCGACGATCTGAGGAGACGGTAGACGAGGGCCGTTGCTGAGTTTAGGAAGGGCACTGACAGGGGCCACTTTGGTTACCAGGGTCCCCACGGGGGACCGCAGCGGCTGGGACGCCGAGGACTCTACGCAGACACTGACAGGAGCCTTAGTCACGGCGCCCAAGGCCACCGGAGTGCTCTCCACCCGGACGGGCAGAGCCGCGGCGGGGGCCATGGTCACGGTCCCGGAGGCGCCCACACCGGCGGGGGAGCGGCGCCGGCCGGCTCCGTGAGGCCCGCGGGCATCCCCCAGGTGGATCAGCGGCAGCCGCGGCGCTGCCGTTCCGGGAGCAGAGGCGAGGGGAGGCTTGACAAGCGGCCGCCGACTCCGGTGCAGTTCCAGCTCCACAGCATCGCTAGGGAGAGGCGCCGGGGCCACGACACAGGGAGTCAGTGACCGACGCCGCGCCGGACAGCGGGACCCCGGCGTCCCGGACCTTCCTCCCGTCCGCGCGGCCCCGCCGGCTGCCACACCTGCTCGGCCGCTTCCTCGGCGGCGCTCACACGTGCGCCGGCTCAACCCGGCGCCTCAGCCCCGGGACCAGATGCAGCGGAGTCCGGCTGTGCGGCTCCCGGAAGGGCGTCACGTCGGCTCCCACCTCCCACCGAAACTCGGCGCGGCGGATCCCCCGCCAGAAATTTCAAACCTACGAACCCGGAGCGCCCCAAAGCCCCCTACGCGCGCTCCGCACGGCCCCGCCGCACGGCCACGCCAGCCATGTTTATATAGCCACGCGGAGACCTCGCGCACGCGCACAGGCCGCCGCCGCCGCCCCGGGCTTCCCCCGGAATCCGGCCGCGTGATTGGCCGCAGACTGGAATCGCGCTCGTGACGCCACTAGGGACGGCTCCGGAGGGCGTTAGACTCTTCCCCGGAATCCGGAGGAAGGTGGGGTGAATTGCCAAAAATCCACCACGTGGGAAGGGGCCGACCGCACTTGGAAAACTGCGGCATCTGCGTTCTGCTTTCTCCTTAGAGTCTCCAGTTGCGTGTTCCTCGAGGAACGAAGACTGTGTTTCCCACAAGCTTCTACTTTTTAAGGAAACGATGTGGAGGACCGACTTCAGAGAGCAGTAACAGTAAGAACTCAGTCACGCTTCCTCAGTGTTTTTCTGAGGGTTTAGCTCCAAAAGCATCGCTAGAATGAGCTTTACGTTTGACACTTCGGGGGTGGGGGAAACTTAATGTCCCCCCTTTTTTTAATGTTTAAGCGTGGCGTATAATTTTACAGTTGGTAAAATGTGTTTATTTTCGTATAATTAAAGTTGCTGACCCAAGAAAAAAACCTTTTTCTTCTCGGGCTGCTCTACGTGACTCTTTATCACCTCTGCTGCTGCTAAGTCGCTTCAGTCGTGTCCGACTCTGTGCGACCCCATAGACAGCAGCCAACCAGACTCCCCGTCCCTGGGATTCTCCAGGCAAGAACACCAGAGTGGGTTGCCATTTCTTTCTCCAGTGCATGAAAGTGAAAAGTGAAAGTGAAGTCGTTCAGTCGTGTCCGACTCTTCGCGACCCCATGGACTGCAGCCTGCCAGGCTCCGTCCATGGGATTTTCCAGGCAAGAGCACTGGAGTGGGGTGCCATTGCCTTCTCCGCTTTATCACCTCTAAACATATTTAAATTGTTTGTGTCTGTCTGCTTCAAAACTGGGACAGTGTCTTTTGATTCCCACATCGTCACATTCTAGTGTTTAGATTTTAAGTGCTGTGTTATTCTTTGAATAAATCCAAAGTGTGTGGTGAATGAATCAATAAAACAATCAAATACGGAAAAAGGTTCCCCTTAGATCTAATCAGAGAAGATGCCTTGATTTCACACTACTGTCCTCATAATTTTGTGTTTTTAGGAACCTGTTCTATACTGAATGAGATTATAAAAGGCATCCTGACTTTTGCAGCTTCCAGTTCTCACCCTCCTAGTCTGTTTCAGAGAATAGGATCTACTTCCAGTCCAAACACATCAGTCGCTGAGTTTGTCTTCTCCCGTTCTCACAATCAGTCCAAATCAAGAACTCTACTTAAGACCCAAATCAATTACACCCTTCCCCATTTTATGAAGGCTTACTTGATCACTTACCTTATAAAACTAGAAAACTCCTAGAAAACTCCTCCAAGTGGAGTTGAAGAGAGGAAAACTGGATTTATTGAGCACTTCTTGTGTCCTGGTCACAGATATTTACATTTCCTTCTTGCTTTCTTCCTCTACTCTTCCTTTTAAAAAAGGCAAAAAACTTCATTTTACTGGCTTAAAAGCTGCAAAGGAGTAATTTATCCATGAAGCTGAGAATCTAACCAGTCTGTTTGATCCCAAAGCACATTTCTTCCCACTACTCCACTAGTGATTCTTGTATCCCACACGCGCAACTCTTGGCAAAATACGTTACACTAAAAGATGTTTAGTAAATATTTGCTAAGGAAATTAATTAAATGGAGCCATGCAACATTTTCTGGAAAAGGAAATGGCAACCTGCTTCACTATTCTTGCCCTTGGGAAGAGTTGGACATGACTAAGTCACTAAGAGGGGGTTGGAGGAGTCGGACACAACCTAGTGACTAAACCACAATGCAACATTTTCAGGGAAGCAAAAGCACCTAGTGGATATGAATCTTAGACCTGCTGTTTCCACGCTGGACAAATTGTTCAGCTGAAGAAAGAGAGGGTCAGTATACTCTGAGAAGTACCCTTTTCTAAAACTCCATTCCCCACCCCCAACTCACATACTGTATTTAGATATGTAAATGACTTCTATCAAGTTACAAAGAGACCTGACTGAGGAAGTATACTTTCTCTTTAAGGTGACCTTGGACATTTCTTTTTAATTGTTTATATTTGCTTGGTAATTTGCTGCGCTAATGGGATCTTTAATTTTCTACTTAAAAATTCACTGCTCTTTACCCAGTTCTAGTAACTACAATACTTGTCCTAAATTTGGGGTTTAGCAATAATTGTGTTTATTACATTTCCTTTCTATAGAAATTTATCATAATAGGGAGGCAAAATGCATTCTATGTAAGAAAAGAAAAATGGGGAAGATTATATCTTGATTTTATTAGATACGACTGAGTGACTAACACTTGATTAGATTTAGCTGTTAAAATATTTGTGAACTTTAAGATGTTTAAATTCAAATTAAAGATGAACAAATCCTTGTTCATTTACCTTAGTCCAGTGTACTAATCCCATTCACAAGGGTTCCTCCTTCACGATTTAATGATTTAATACCTCCCCAAAGCCCCGCCTTACTAATACCATCACCTTTGGGCATTAGGATTTTAAGATATGAATTTGGGGAGATACAAACATTCAGATCATGTGTGTATGTGCTCAGTCACTCAGTTCTATCCAACTCTTTACTACCCTGTGGACTATAGCTTTCCAGGCTCCTCTGTCCGTGGAATTCTCCAGGCAAGAATAGTGGAGTGGGTTGCCATTTTCTTCTCCAGGTGATCTTTCCAACCGAGGGACCAAACCCATGTCTCTTGATTTTGCAAGTGGATTGTTTTCCAGTGCGCCACCTGGGAAGCCCTTTAGTGTGAGTGAATGTTTAGTCACTCCGTCATGTCTGACTCTGCAACCAGGGACTGCAGCCCACCAGGCTCTTCTGTCCATGGAATTCTCCAGGTAAGCATACTGGAGTGGGTTGCCCTTTCTTCTCCGGGGGAACGTCCCAACCCATGAATCGAACCCAGGTCTCCTGCATTGCAGGCAGATTCTTTACCTGCTGAGCCATCAGGAAAGCCCTCAGCACCTTCTAAATGAGGGATTAAGTCGTTTATTGTCCAGATAGTCTGCTTGTTAACTCAAGTGATAAAACTGAACAAATATAAAATCTATGTTATGAATATTTTACTATTTTACATACCACATGCATGCTTAGTTACTCAGTTAGGTCGAACCTTTTGTGATCCTATGGACTGTAGCCTGCCAGGCTTCTTTGTTCATGGGATTTTCCAGGCAAGAGTACTGGAGTACTCTTTCCATTTCCTCCTCCAGAGGATCTTCCTAACCCAGGGATCATACCTGTGTCTCCTTCATTGGCAGCCAGATTTTTTACCACTGAGCAGTCTAGGAAGCCCTTTTTTACACACAGACACAAACAATTTGACTAGGTATAGTTATCCCCTGGAGTAGCAAATGGCTACCCAGTCCAGTATTCTTGCCTGGAAAATTCCATGGACAGAGTGGCTTGGCAGGCTACAAGTTCATGGGGTCACAAAGAGTCAGACATGAGTGGGTGCACATGCGCGCACACACACACACACACACACACAGTTATGAGTAGAAGGTGTCAATTCTTATTGGCCATTTGATTTTCTAAGTACCTACAGTCTCCGCAGAATGAGTAGAAATTTACTACTCTTTAGGATTTAAATAGGAAACCTTTATTTGTGAAATGAGATCAGCTGAAAAATCTGCCTAAGAAAACATAACTATTTGACTAAAATGGCTATGGCCTTACCTTCAAAGTGTGCCAGAAATGACTGTGTGCCTTCAAGTTCTGTACCTTGAGCCTAGTCCACTATCTGTGTTTTGCATCAGATCATTTAAATACTTTCTGCAACAGAACACCACTGTGTCATTCCTTTCCTCTTAAAGGAATGTGGCTCACTCTTTTTCTTTTTGATCTTGCCATATGGCTTGCGGGATCCTGCCCCCGACCCCACCACTCCAAGACCTAACCACTGGACCACAAGGGAGTTCCTGCTCAAACTGTTCAAGAGTTTTGAGTTCATGAATGATTTCAATTTGGGGTGGCTTCATTAAAGGTTAATGAAATTTGAGCCACTTTTTAAAATTTTTAGTATTTGAAAGTCAAGCTTCTCAAAAAATTGGATACAGCTGAATGATCCTAACATAAGAAACCTATTCACACTATGGAATATTAATCAGCATTAAGATATATACTTTAGGGGTGCATTTATGAGAAAAATGATCATGGCATGTAGTTAAATGAAAAAGAGGTTAGTATACAAAGTATGACTCATTTTTTTGTAAATTAGAAAATATCTGTAACCAATAAACAGATATATGCTCAGAAGAAAAATCTGGATTATACACCAAGCTTGTTAACAGAGGACATCTCTATTTAGGGATAGTCCAAGTGGTCTTTTTAAAGACATTTCTCTTGTATGCTCTAATTTTTTAAACAATGAATGAATAATATTTACATAATCAAAAGTTAACCTTTTTCTTAAAATATGTATTCTTAGTAACACTTGAAATCTGTAAACACAGTTAAGTTCTCCCTCATCTCCTGTCTGTAATATCCAGGAAACTTCACTGAACTCACAAAGCTGGGCACCTTCCAGTGGCCCCATATACAGCTACAGGAGCTTCCCAGATGTCCTAAACTTTCTCTCAGCCTTTCTCTCATGTTTCATTGGTATGAAAACCAATGCCTTTTCATACAGTGGTTCACCTCCCTTTAAAAGCCTTCCCCGTCTGAAACATACTCTACCTGGCCAATTCCAGTATACCCTTCAACAGGCTGTAACCTACACTGGATGAATTCAGTGCCTCTTCTTTGCCACAGCACCTTACCGTCATACGTACTCCGTTCTTGTACCCGAGTTGTTTTTTCTGTGTTCTCTCTCTAGATTGTGAACTTCCTGGTAGCTGAGACTCTGTCATGTTCATTTCAGAACTAGAAGAGAGTATCGACAAAGATTACTTCTCTGAATCCTATCCCTAGACTGGCTGCTAGGGCAGAAATTCCATCTTGTCTGTGTCTTCCTGGTGTCTAATTGGGTAATACTTCAGCTCTCTGTACTCAGGCTATACTGTCTTTGCGTGCATGTGTGCTAAGTTGCTTCATTCGTATCTGACTCTTATGGACTGTAGCCCACCAGGTGCCTCTGTCCATGCGATTGTCTAGGCAAGAATAGTGGAGTGGGTTGCCATGCCCTTCTCCAGGGGATCTTCCCAACCCAGGGGTCAAACCTGTGTCTCTTTTGTCTCCTGCATTGGCAGGCAGGTTCTTTGCCACTAGCGCCACTTGGGAAGCCCATACTTTCCTTGGCTTAATTTCTGTCTTTGTATGACTTCCAGATCTATCTATCTTTGGCCCAGTTTCTCCCTTTTCCAGACTTGTATAGACAGCTACCTACTGTCTTCACCTGGACGTCCCAAAGGTTCAAAGTAAATTTATTATGCCATCCTCAGACCTGCCTTTTCTGCTATGATCTCTATTGCAGTGAACCAGTGAATTGCTTTCCAGTTCCCTAAGATTTAAAATTAGGAACTGACCTTGAGTTTTCCCTCTTTTTTCACCCTGTTCAATTAGTTTTAGATCTTGTCAATCCTGGCATATCTGTAATATCTCTGTAATCCATCAACTTCTCTCATTCACACCATCACTCTTTTAGTTCAGACCCAGGTGTGTTCATTTAAATTATGCTAACTGGGCTCGCTCCATGCCTCCAACCCTGGCTTTCCATTCTATTCTCTGGTCTGTAGTAAGAGATATTTTTTCAAACTATTCCTGACATTGTAGTTATTATCATCATCCTTTGATTTAGAACTATTTTTCTTTCTTACTAAAAGGAACCAAAAAGAAAACAATATCTATTTTTAACTGCTTATAATTCCATCATTCTAGGTGAATTCTCATTTTTGTGTATTACTTTCTAATCCTTATCCATTGTATGCTTGCTCCTATGTGATGGACAAGTATGATTTTTGTACATGATTTAGAACTTATCTTTGCCTCAATAATTTTCCATGCCCAAACATTTAAATCAAGTCACTTGCATAATTCCATTCTTGTAAAATGTCTTAATAATGATTGTTTTACATATAATATTTATTAAACAAGAACACATCATTGTTTGTAAGTACAAATTATGATAAAGGCTGTGGAAAAAAAAGAACAAGGTGCTTCAAAAGAAGATTAATGGACAGGATCTAATTTAGCTCAGGAGTTAGAGAAAAAAGCGCTCCAGGAATTAAAGAATGCCTATGAGACTGAACTGGACTTTGCTGATGGCTCAGATGGTAAACCGTCTGTCTACAATGCAGGAGACCCAGGTTCTATCCCTTGGTCGGGAAGATCCACTGGAGAAGGAAATGGCAACCCACTCCAGTACTATTGCCTGGAAAATCTCATGGATGGAGGAGCCTGGTGGGCTACAGTCCACAGGGTCGCAAAGAGTTGGACACGACTGAGTTCACTTTACTTCATGAGACTGAACTAGAGGAATAGTGGCCTAGATGACCTTTGGATAGGCCAAAGGGGTTTAACCACCTTCAGGGCTTACAGGTCATGTGATGTGCAAATGAAAGCAATTGAAATATTTTAAGCAAAGGAGTAAAATTAATTAATTTACATTTGAAAAATTTTTATTTGGCAGTAATTTCAAATTTAGAGAAGAGTTGTAAGAAACAGTATTTACAACTCCCATATCCTCTCCATATGGAGATTCACCAGTTTTAATATTTTGATTTGTTCACCATTTGTTCAATCTCATTATATATAAGTGTGTGTGTGTATACATATATAGTAAACATACACACTCAATCCTCATTACTCACACATTCTATATTGGCAAATTCACCTACTTGGTACAATTTCTTTGTACCCCCATGGTACTTTCTGAGGTCTACTGAAGACATTTGCAGAGCAGGGAAAGTTTTAGTTGCCAAATGTGCACATTCCCAGTTGAGCTCAAACACGGTGGTGCTCTGCCTTCTTGTTTTACCACTCATACTGTAAGCAAGTATCCTTTTTGCAGTCTGTTTAGTGCCATGTTTTTCATATTTTGTCCTTTCTGTTGATGATGTCACTGTTTAAAATGCCCAGGCACAGTACTAAACTGCTGCCTGGTGTCCCTGAGCACGGGGAAGCTGTGAGATGCCTTTCAGAGAGAATTAATGTGTTAGAGATGCTTCATTCAGGCATGAGTAATAGTGCTGTTGGTTATGAGTTCAGTGTTAATGAATCAACAATATATATTAAATAAGGTATCTTTAAATAGAAACATGGGCTTCCCTTGTGCTTCAGATGGTAAAGAATCCGCTTGCAATGCGGGAGACCTGGGTTCGATCCCTAAGTTGGGAAGATCCCCTGGAGAAGGGAAAGGCTACCCACTCCAGTATTCTGGCCTGGAGAATTCCATGGACTGTATAGTCCATGAGGTCGCAAAAGTCCGACATGACTCAGCACTGTTGGTTTTGAGTTCAGTGTTAATCAGTCAACAGTATATATTAAATAAGATATCATTAAACATGGGCTTCCCAGGTGGTGCTAGTGATAAAGAACCTACCAGCCAATGCAGGAGATACAAGAGAGGCGGATTCAGTCTCTCAGTTGGGAAGATCCCCTGAAGAAGGGCATGGCAACTCACTCCAGTATTCTTGCCTGGAGAATCCCATGGACAGAGGAGCCTGGGAGTCTACAGTCCATAGGGTCACAGTCAGACATGACTGAAGTGACTTAGCATGCACACACGCACAAACAGAAACACATAAAACGAGTGTATTTATACAAGTTTCATTAAATACAAGCGTATTAAACAAGTGTCAATAAAACATATTGACAGGTGGAAAAAAAACACAACTAGAGTCTTACAGGAACTTAACTCTGTGTTTCCCCAAGGTACAATTTTTTGAGTATTTGCTAATTCAGTGCTCTGCAACTTAATAGAACATAATCACCGCAAATAATGAAAATCAACTCTATATACACTTTTCCCCTGAACTACTTGAAATTAAGTTGAAGATGCCACATTACCCCCAAAACACTTCAATTTATAATTCCTAAAAACAAGGATTTATATAACCACAGTACAATTAACAAAATTAGGAAATTTAACATGGATACAACTATTTAGTCAATAGATCTTAAATCAACAGATCTTTTTCAATTTTTGCTAATTTCCAAGTATTGTTCTTTTATAGCAAGTTTTTTTCTAACCCAGGATTCAATCCAGAATCATTGACTGTGCACAGTTTTATGTCTCTTTAGTCTCCTTCAATCTAGAGCAGTTCTTTTGCCTTTCTTTTTCATGATGTTGCCATTTTTTAAGAGAACAGGCCATTTATCTTTTAGAGTGCCCTCAGTTGGGTTTGTTTGTTGTTTCCTCATAAGCAGATTCAGGTTATGCATTTTGTCTGAAATACTGCATAAGTGATGTTATACCCTGTGTCATATTCTGAGACATGTTATATGTTAGTTTGTAATTATATAATAACAATTACTCTGTATATGAAGCACAAGCTGGAATCAAGACTGCCGGAAGAAATATCAGTAACCTCAGATATGCAGATGACACCACCCTTATGGCAGAAAGTTAAGAACTAAAAAGCCTCTTGATGAAAGTGAAAGAGGAGAGTGAAAAAGTTGGCTTAAAGCTCAACATTCATGGGGTCACAAAGAGTCAGACACGACTGAGCAACTGAACTGAACTGAATAACAGTTACAGTTTACCTTAAATTTGATCACTTGCTTAAATTGGTATATGCCAAGTTTCTCACTGTAAAGTTAACTGTTTTTCCTCTTCGTAATTAATAAGCAGTGTGGTTGAAGAAATTTTGAGGCTGTATAAATTTCTTGTTTTTCATCAAGCTTTGCCCTGTTAATTTTAGCATCCATTAATGACTCTTGGCTGAATCTGTTATTACTGTGATGGCCACAGAACTTGTTTGTTGTTGTTCAGTGACCAAGTTGTGCCAGACTCATCAAGACCCTAAGCCTGGCAGCACGCCAGGCTTCCCTGTCCTTCACCATCTCTGGGAGTTTGCCCAAGTTCATGTTCATGTCCATTGCATAGGTAATGCCATTCACCTATCTCATCCTCTGTTGCCTTCTTCTCCTTCTGCCTTCAATCTTTCCTAGCATCAGGGTCTTTTCCAATGAGTTGGCTCTTCGCATCAGGTGGCCAGAGTATTGGAGCTTCAACATCAGTCCTTCCAATGAATAGTCAGGACTGATTTCCTTTAGGATTGACTGGTTTGATTTCCTTGCGGTCCAAGGGACTCTGAAGAGTCTTCTCCAGCACCACAATTCAGAAGCACTAATTCTTAAGCACTCTGCCTTCTTTACCATCCAGCTCTCACAACCATACGCGACTACTGAAAAGACCATAGCCTTGATTGTATGGACCTTTGTTGGCAAAGTGTTGTCTTTGCTTTTTAACATACTGTCTAGGTTTGTCATAGCTTTCCTGCCAAGGAGCAGTCATCTTCTAATTTCATGGCTGCAGTCACCATCTGCAGTGATTTTAGAGCCCAAGAAGAGGAAATCTGTCATTACTTCCACTTTTTCCCCCTCTGTTTGTCATAAAGTGATAGGGCCAGATGCCATGATCTTAGGGGTTTTTTTTTTTAATATTTAATTTTAAGCTGGCTTTTTCACTCTCTTCCTCCACCCTCACTGAGAGGTTCTTTAGTTTGTCTTAGCTTACTGCCATAGAGTGATATCATCCATAGTGATTTTTAAAAACTCACTTCTACATTATTGTTTGACATTCTGTTGAAAAAAGTAGTTTTTGTATTTCACTTAAGTATGTATCAGCATGGATTTATGCATTCTTTTTTAGTCAATGGGCTGTGATCTGTGTCATGACTTTCTTTGATTCTCAAATTGTCCCAGATTTGGACAGTAAGAACTCCTTTTTAAGGTGATTCCTATTTCCTTTTGAGGTATCTCCATCATTTTCTGAGTAATGTACATTCCTAAAAAACCAGTGAAGTTCTTGTGTGGAAATGAACTTAGAAAAGGCAAGCAAGGCAACAGAGAAACTAGTTGAGTGGCTCTTGCAGGTGAGAGTTGATGGTGGCTTGAAATAGGGTAGTAGCAGTGGGCAGATTTGAAATATATCTTGATGGTAAAAATCTGTGGGTGTTAGTGGCAAATTGAGCCAAGTAGCTTAGGGAGTGAAAAGTGTAAAGAGTGACTCTCACATTTATAGCTTGAGATCCTGGGTGGATAGTGATTGCATTCACAATAATGGGGAAGATTGGAGGTGGCAAAGATCAAGAGTTCAAGAAAGATTGAATAGAACTTGAAAGTGAAACAAAAACTAGGTTTTATAATACCTTTCTACCTGCACTTCATAACACAGTATAGGACTGGATGTTAGCACGGAAGGAAAGCAAGTGCGGTAAAGAGAGAAGAGCCCATATCAAACATCAGCATTTCATGGTAGCCTAGGGGAAAAGGCCAATAAAGTGGAACTGGAGAAGGAGGAGAAAGGCTGGAGAGATGGGAGAAAAAACAAAAAGTGTGAAGTCAGGATGCCAAGGCAAACAAAAAAAAAATCAAAAGAGGTGAAGTCGAGAACCAAGGGTTGAACGACATGAAACGCTGAGAGGTCAGATTTCAGTTTGGCTCTTCTAGAATGAGGCTTGATGAAATCAAGGCTCTCTTGTTGTTGTTCACTGATACATCCTTAAACATGGGCCAGTAAAAGTAGATGTTTCATAAATATTTTCAACTGAATGAATGGATTTGTAGATCGTGTGTTTTTGTAGTCTTATTGCATTGGTTAGATATGTCCTCCAAGGGAGTGTCGAATAATAACAATATCTTTCCTAGTCTTGTTCTCGATGTAGTATTTCCTCATGTGGTTTCTTTGATGTTTGCCTCTACAAAACAAAAATTTGTGGTTTCCTGCATACTTAAAAAAATGTTCCATGCCCTCCTCCCACCCACCATATGGCCCTCCTCTCCCTCAGTGTCCCCAGAATTACACATAGACATGAACTAGAAGTCCCATCATGATGTGACCACTGGTTGGCATCACTTCTGGCTACCACCTTCCTTTTCCCACACCTGACTTCTTGTGATGCCAGGCAAAGAGGTGGGGGAAGAACTTTCCCAAAGAAGTCTTCTATGACCCTCTCCCCAACAAATATCCCACATCCTCTTGGTTGATCCTCCTTCTAGATTCTCCTGGTATCTTCCTTACTTCCCAGTCTCCCCTGCGGACTCTAAGTTTCTTTCAGAAACTTTACCATTCAACCTGCAGTTTAACCTGCAGTTTCTGACACAGTATCATGAGATTTCTGTTGTAGGAAGGAAGTCAGGATCTCAGGCAAAACTGAGCTTTCACTCACCACCTCTGTTTGTTTCCAGGTATCCTTCCCAGAGAATCTTCTCTGCTTGCTGCTGCTGCTGCTGCTAAGTTGCTTCAGTCATGTCTGACTCTGTGTGATCCCATAGATGGCAGCCCACCAGGCTCCACCATCCCTGGGATTCTCCAGGCAAGAACACTGGAGTGGGTTCTCTGCCTGCTGCTGCTGCTGCTGCTGCTAAGTCACTTCAGTCGTGTCCGACTCTGTGCGACCCCATAGACAGCAGCCCACCAGGCTCCACTGTCCCTGGGATTCTCCAGGCAAGAACACTGGAGTGGGTTCTCTGCCTTCTAAATTTCACCAAATCCTTCCTTATCCTGTCAAGTAATCCCAGCTGATGTATTTCATTTTAATTACATTTTTAACTGGGCTTCCCAGGAGACTCAGGGGTAAAGGATCTGCCTGCCAAGCAGGAGGTGAGGGTTTTGATCCCTAGGCAGGGAAGATCCCTTGGAGAAGGGAATGGCAACCCACTCCAGTATTTTTGCCTGGAAAATCCCATAGACAGAGAAGCCTGGCAGGCTACAGTCCATGGGGTTGCAAAGAATTGGACTCGGCTGAGCGACTAAATCACCACTGCTACACTGTTAACTGTTAAGGAGTGATCTTTTTTTTAAATTTTTTAAAGAAAGTTCTGAATGAGAAAAAAGGTTTCAAGTTTTCAAAACTTAAAAATTTTGTCAGCTTCACCTACAGCTTTATATACATTAGATCTGGGTTTAAATTCAGATATGCAATGTGCATTAGTATCGCAAAACACTGAGAAGGGTCTTCCCTGGTGGTCCAGTGGTTAAGAATCCACCTGCCAATGCAGGGGACATGGGTTTGACCCCTCGTCAGGGAAGATTCCACATGCTGTGATGCAACCCTAACCCTGGAGCCTGGACTCCCCAAGAAGAAAACTCAACCACAACGAGAACCCACTTATCACAACTAGAGAGTAGCCGCCGCAGCAGCAAAGACCAAGCACAGCCATAGAAATAAAACCCCAAAACACTGAGAAGATTTGAGATAAAGCAGCTGTTTTCAAACATTTTTATCTCAGGAAACATTTATACTATTAAAACTTTTTGAGGACCCCCTAAAACCTTTTCTCTGTATGGATTATATCTGTCAATATTTACCATGTTAGAAATTAAAATGGAGAAAATTATGTTACTTATTTATGGGTCCATTTAAAACCACCATAAAAGCCTCATTACATGTTATGTTAGCCAGGGTCCATTCAGAGGACAGCTATTACTCAGCTAGTTGAAGAGGGAAAATGTAACGTAAAGAATGTTTAGCTTCTGGAAGGTGGTTTACTACTGAAAGAAGAAATCTAAGCAGTGATTCCCCAGCCATTTTGGCACCAGGGACCAAATTCGAGGAAGACAACTTTTCCATGGACTGGGGGTGAGAGGGATGCTTTCAAGATGATTCGGGGCATTATATTTATTAATAGTGCCCTTTATTATTATTACATCAGCTCCATCTCAGATCATCAGGCATTAGGTTCGTAGAGGTTGGGGACCCGTGCTCTAAGGCATCCTTAAAGTAACAGGTGCAAAAAAAGCATCTACTTCCTCCAACTGGAGCGAGAGTGGACATTGAAAGATCCAGAGATTACCAGAGGAAACTCCCCATGGCTGAGATGCAGAAGTCCTCAAAGAGGGCATGGAGCGCACATCTTGGCAGTGATGAAGCAGCTTGTCAGAGGAAAGGGCCACTGTTGATCTGTGTCTGTATGTGCTCAGTCGTGCCTGACTCTCTCAGCCCCACGGACTGTAGCCCACCAGGCTCCTATGTCCATGGGATTCTCCAGGCTAGAGTACTTAAATGAGTTGCTGGTTCCTCCTCCAGGGGATCTTCCCGACCCAGGGATCAAACCTGCGGCTCCTGCTTTGGCAGGTGGATTCTTTACCACCTGGGAAGCCCACCAGAATCCACAAGCCTGTTGCTGTGGCTCTGCAGTGTGTCTTCTGCGCCCTCTATGGGCGAAGTTTGGCATTTCATAGCTGGCAAAGGAGAGATGTTTCCAGGGACCAGCTCTGTCATGAAAAGGGCCAAAGAAAGGTGGATGTGTAAGAGGCAAGAAATTGATTATTACCACCAATTACCATAAACATTTGCTATTTCATAAATATTTTAAATGAAAAACAAGTATAGTTTTCTTAGCCAGAGATGCTCACACTAAAGTGGAAGGTACAAGTATGAAATACTTGTTAGACAGTGTGAGACAGGTCCCAACAAAAAGCTTCTCACAGAGGTCAGGCTTCTAACCAGCCTGAGGAAAGGCTTCTTGGACGGGGTGAGTCATAAGAAATTTCCAGAGTCAGCTCCATCGATGAGAAGGAAAAAAATTTTGAGGAAGCATGTGGGTACTCCCCCACCTCAGTCCTACATGCAGCCCTTCGAAAGAGACCTGCTTTACTGACACAACGTCATCACAGGTTGGAACCACTTGTCCCCACTGGAACCACTGGCCACTCCTGGCTGGACAAGCAGCAGGAAGCTGGCCCAAAGGCAGCCATCCTACCCAGGCCAGATACAAAAATATCAGCTGGTGCAAACCCATTTACTCATGCAGAATTGCTGTTGGGAGCCTGAAAAGAGAAGAGAACTATGGGAGCTGAAACTACATGATCATAATGGAAAGAGAGGCGAGACAGGCCATAATGCATATGTATAAGCCAGAAGGTTACAAAGGAAAAGAAGCCATGAGTTAGCATAAGCAATGCGTTAAAGAAAGTAAACGAGGCTGAGAAAGCCAGACAGCAAAGAGAAGAACAGATGTGCTGAAAGGAACTGATCATATTCCTGCTTCAACATTAGAATTAAGATCCAAAAGCTCCTGACGCTGAGATTTCTAGCACAGCCATCCCTACGAGGCAAAATGGTGCTCTTGTTCCCAGTTTTATACTTCCCAGCAAGAGCCTTTTTTCCCTTGAATCCTTGCTGGAGTCAGTCTTTGTTTCTTTTAGCCAAGAGATCTTAACTGAAGTGGGCATAGAGAACACGTGACAGTCAGCAGGTTCCAAATACCGTGTCTGAAAGAAGGTGGCCCTCAATTGTCCTTGAATTCCTAGTGGAGGTGGGCCAGCCTCATATATGTAATCCGCTCACATGCTATATGCATTTCAAAGACCGAATGATAACTCACCAAACGCATCATTTGGAGAACTTTTCAAAGCTGCTTTTCTATAACTTTATCCCATTATCGACAAATACAATATTATACTAAAATAAGTAAAACAAAATCTAGCCAGCAGTTTTAAACATGGAGATAACTAGTATCTGATTTTGGATTTTTAAGTTGTAATATAACTAAATGGCTATCTAATATTCACTCAAATTAGTATGTGTTAACTACCTACTATAAGCTCAGACTGTTCTTGGCACTGGCCATACACTAATGAATAAAATAGACATGAAAGTTACAATTTGAATGGAGGACAGTCAGTAAACACAAACATATTTCAGATGTTAGGTCTGGGGGTAGCAGGAGTCCTGTTTTACAAATGATGGTCAGAGAAAACCTGCCAATACAGTGACATTTGTGCAGCAAATGGAAGTATAGGTGCAAGGCGGGTTCCCCACTGGCTCAGCGGTAAAGAATCTGCCTGCAGTGTAGTAGTCCAGGAGACACAGGTTCGATCCCTGGGTCAGAAGGTCCCCTGGAGAAGGGAATGACAACCCACTCCAGTATTCTTGCCTGGAGAATCCCATGGACAGAGGAGCCCGGCGGGCTACAGTCCATGGGGTCTGAAACAGTCGGACACGACTGAAGTGACTTAGCGTGCACGCCCCAGAGCAAGCCTTGCCCACAGAGCATGTGGGGAGAGTGCTCCAGACTGAGGACAGTCAGCTCAAAGCTCTGAGACAGGAATGTGCTTCTTGTTTATAAGGAACAGCAGGGAGGCCAGTGTGGCTTGAGGTGAATGAGGGATGGCAGGAATGGCAAGAGATGGAGCAAAGAGGTATGGGAGGGTGAGGGGAGGCAGGTCTCCTAGACCAGAGTAGGGCTCCATGTAGATAGATGTCTCCTAAATCCTGAGCTAGTCAGGCATAATAAGTACTTAGGTGATGCCAGTGCGTCTAGGCATCATATGGGGACTTGACAGAAAAGACCTATTGGCTCTACCTCAGACTGACTGAGTCAGAACCTGTGTTTTAACAAGATCTTAAATTTATAAATTCATTAAAGTATGAGAAATACTAGTTGGATTACTTTAGTTAACAAAGTCTCTTTGCAGCCCCAAGGACCATGGTCTGCCAGGCTTCTCGGTCTATGGGATTCTCCAGGCAAGAATACTGGAGTGGGTTGCTGTTCCCTTCTTCAGGGGATCTTCCCAATCCAGGGATCGAACCTGCTTCTCCTCCTTGGCAGGTGGGTTCTTTACCTCTGAGCTTCTTGGGGAGTCTTTCATGAAAACATAGGAAACCATGATTAGCGCTTGAATTTTCAGTGTAGGGTGGATTTTTCTACTTCTGCAAAAAAATATCACCGGGATTTGGACAGAGATTGCATTGCCTCTGTAGATGGCTTTGCGTACTATTGATATCTTAACAATATTAAGTCTTCCAGTCTATGAACACAAGGTGTCTCTCCATTTATTTGTGTCTTATTTCTTTCAGCAGTGCTTTGCAGTTTTCAGTACACAAATCTTTTGCCTCCTTGGTTAAGTTTATTCCTAAGTATTCTTTTTGATACTATTGTAAATGGAACTTCTTAGTTTTCTTTTTGAATCGTTCATTGTCAGTGTATAATAAAATGCATCTAACTTGGGACTTTCCCTCCTGGTCCAATGGAAGATTTTGCCTTCCAGTGCAGGAGTGCTGGTTCAATCTCTAGTCAGGGAGCCAAGATCCCACATACTTGGAAGCCAAAACATAAAACAGAAGCCATACTGTAACAGATTTGATAAAAACTTTAGAAATGGTCCACGTCCAAAAAAAAAAAAATATTTAAGAAAATGCATCTAACTTTTGGGTTTTTTTTTTTTTAAATCCTGTGTCTTTCTTTTCCACTCCAAAGATTCCATTTGAAAAATGTTAGAACTAATAAGCATCTGTCAACAAAATTGATATTACATCTTTTCCAATGTAGATACCTTTTAATTCTTTTTCTTGCCCAGTTGTTCCAATTAGAATGTCCTATAGAAGTGAATAGAAGTGGTGAAAGTGGGCAGCCTTGTCTTATTCCTGATCTTAGAGGAAAAGCTTTTGGTCTTTGGCCGTTGAGTATGATGTTAGCTTTGGGTCCTTTAAAAACGCCCTTTATCATGTGGAAGAAGTTCTCTTCTGTTTCTAGCATACCAAGTTGTTGTTTTTTTTTTTTAATTACGATTGATATTCCAAATTCTTTCCCCATTTGCTAGCTTAAATCTAGATGGACACAAAAGTCTTGGGAGTATTTGAAAATGGCATGTTGAAGATGCCAGAGCTACAAAATGGGAGGAATCTTGGTTCCTAGATTTTTGCTTGGAGGATTGCAAACAGCAATGGGATTTGTTATTGAGAAACTTCTGTGTGCAGTCATCTACTGTAGCAACCAGCATTGCTTTAACATATAAGCAAAACGTAATTTCCCCAAAATAGTAAAAGCTCATACAAATCGATGTGGAAAAAGCCAAAACCTATTGCAAAAATTAGGCAAAGGATATGAAGGATCAATGAGAGGAAAATTCAAAGGCTTTTTTGCTATTTAGTCGCTAAGCTGTGTTTGACTCTATTGTGACCCCATGGACTGTAGCCCACAGGCTCCTCTGTCCATGGGATTTCCCAGGCAAGAGTACTGGAGGGGGCTGCCATTTCCTTCTCCAGGGGAGATTCCCGATCCAGGGATCCAACCTATAGTCTCCGGCATTGTGGTACGATTCTTTACTGCAGAGCCACCAGGGGAAGCCCTCAAAAGGGATTTAGACAAACATAAAGATGTTCAAGCTGGTTTTAGAAAAGGCAGAGGAACCAGAGATCAAATTGCCAACATCCTCTGGATCATCGAAAAAGCAAGAGAATAAAGCAGAAAAGCATCTATTTCTGCTTTATTGACTATGCCAAAGCCATTGACTTTGTGGATCACAATAAACTGTGGAAAATTCTGAAAGAGATGGGAATACCAGACCACCTGACCTGCCTCTTGAGAAACCTATATGCAGGTCGGGAAGCAACAGTTAGAACTGGACATGGAACAACAGACTGGTTCCAAATAGGAAAAGGAGTACGTCAAGGCTGTATATTGTCACTCTGCTTATTTAACTTATATGCAGAGTACATCATGAGAAATGCTGGACTGGAAGAAACACAAGCTGGAATCAAGATTGCCGGAAGAAATATCAATAACCTCAGATATGCAGATGACACCACCCGTATGGCAGAAAGTGAAGAGGAACTAAAAAGCCTCTTGATGAAAGTAAAAGAGGAGAGTGAAAAAGCTGGCTTAAAGCTCAACATTCAGAAAACGAAGATCACGGTATCTGGTCCCATCACTTCATGGGAAATAGATGGGGAAACAGTGTTAGACTTTATTTTCTTGGGCTCCAGACTCACTGCAGATGGTGACTGCAGCCATGAAATTAAAAGACGTTTACTCCTTAGAAGAAAAGTTATGACCAACCTAGACGGCATATTTAAAAGCAGAGACATTACTTTGCCAACAAAGGTCCGTCTAGTCAAAGCTATGGTTTTTCCAGTGGTCATGTATGGATGTGAGAGTTGGACTGTGAAGAAAGCTGAGCCCTGAAGTACTGATGTTTTTGAACTGTGGTGTTGGAGAAGACTCTTGAAAGTCCCTTGGACTGCAAGGAGATCCAACCAGTTCATTCTGAAGGAGATCGGCCCTGGGATTTCTTTGGAAGGAATGATGCTAAAGCTGAAACTCCAGTACTTTGGCCACCTCATGCAAAGAGTTGACTCACTGGAAGAGACTCTGATGCTGGGAGGGATTGGGGGCGGGAGGAGAAGGGGACAACAGAGGATGAGATGGCTGGATGGAATCACAGACTTGATGGACTTGAGTCTGAGTGAACTCCGAGAGATGGTGAAGGACAGGGAGGCCTGGCATGCTGCGATTCATGGGGTCGCAGGGAGTCGGACACGACTGAGCAACTGAATTGAACTGAAAGACGTTCTCCCTGGAGGATGAAATGGAAACGCAGGACTCTTGCCTGGAGAATTCCAAGGACAGAGGAGCCTGGCAGGCTACAGTCCATGGGATCACAGAGTAGGACACAACTGTGCAACTAACTTTCAACTTTTCAAAGATGTTCCACATCATTCATAAGAGAAATATGAATCAAAATTATTTGAGGAAATTTTTAAAAATAAAAAGTAAATAGATATTGAGATTCACCTATTCTTTAGCAAAAAGTCTGAAGCACTATTGTTATCAGTTTGAGTTCAGTTAGAGAAGCAAAGTCACTGTGATAACGTATAAGCAATTTTCTAGAGGAAGTAGACCTCACACGACTTGGGAGTTGAGGGAGAGGTCTGTGCAAAGCTGCTGTCTCTGCAGTCAGCTCATTCTGGAAGTCAGGAAGATAAGCTGGGTGTGAAATGGGGAGGATGAGAACAAGGTGTAACCCACAAGGACAAGATGTGCCCTCCTATATCTTTCACCCTCTGCAGGCTTGATGCTGCTGGTGACCTGCAGGAAAAGCTGGGGTCCTTTGCCATCAAGCTGCAAGCGAAGAATCTGTGAGCAAAGAATGTGAGGGAGGAGATTTGGCAGCATCTGGAGGAGCTAAGGTAGCTATGAGCCTGGATGACTCCCTGCACCAGTAAGGTGAGCCAGCAAACCAGCATGCCTTGCGAGCTGCCCTAGTACCAGTGCACGACTGTGAGCTCCTTCTCTTCTGCCTTCAAATACTGTGCAAATTTCCCTACAGGAAATAAAAATTGGGGAAGTCATTCCAAGGTTGGCTGAGTTGACACCATGCAAAGCCAGTGCAACTAACAATGGGAAAGGTATAGTGGAGGGACCCTCACTCACTGTTAGGAGAAACACACATTTGTATAACTGTGTAAAACACTTTTAACCCTGCAATTCTAATTCTAGGGATTTACCCTGAAAATATACGTCTAATATGGGGAATGACAAACCAAAGTTCATTCTTTGCAACATTATTTGCGGTAGCAGCACCATGAACAGTAAGGTTCATCAGTAGAAGATCGGTTAAGAATCTTAACTTTACATCTGTATATTGGAAAGAACATTCTTCTCATGGGAAGACATTAAAGACATGTAAGTGAAAAAAGTCAAAATACAGAACAGTGTATATAGTGTGATACCATTTTCATTGAAAGAGGTATTCATGTTTGTATATGTATGGAATATCAATAGAAGTATACTGAAACTATCAGTGGGAACACACTGATAACATGGTTTGCCTCCAAGAAGAGAAACTTTGTTACTGGGGGACAAAAATTGGATAGCTTATTTGACTATACAATTTTTAAAAAATTATGTATCATGTGAAAGTGAAAGTTGCTCAGTCGTGTCTGACTCTTTGCGACCCCATGGGCTATAGTCCATGGAATTCTCCAGGCCAGAATATCGGAGTGGGTAGTCTTTCCCTTTTCCAGGGGATCTTCCCAACCCAGGGATCGAACCCAGGTCTCCCGCATTGCAGGTGGATTCTTTACCACAAATATATTATTATTAAAACTAAGAGTTAATAGTATAAACATTTTCACTCAATGAGACTGTTACATGAATTTATGTTATTTCTGATATATGCCTCTTGAAAGAAAATCTTGTTATCTCTTTTCTCCACTTTATGTAAAGCACAATGTACATTTAAAACTGTCTATTAAAAATACAGTGAAAAGCCTTCTTTTAATTTTTAATTAGATGAGGCATTTTTATGACCTGGTCAATAACCACTGAAGATGTACGTGGAGTCACGATAAATTGTTTAATTTGTCTAAAGGAATCTTAATATATAATTTATATATATATTCCATTAAATTACATACAGCATGGGAATACTTGGAATGAAGGAAATATGAAATATGAGGGTTTTTTTCAAACTTAAGAGAGTGTTTATTTCAATCACATCCTTTTCAAAGATCAAGTAGAAATTTACAAGGGCTTCCCTGGTGGCTCAGATGGTAAAGAATCTGACTGCAATGCAGGAGAACTGGGGTTTGATCCCTGGGTTGGGAAGATGCCCTGAAGGAGGGCATGGCTACCCACTCCAGGATTCTTGCCTGGAAAAACCCAAGGACAGAGGAGCCTGGAGGGTTACAGTTCATGAGGTTGCAAAGAGTTAGAGATGACTGAGTGACTAACACGTTTAAATGTCTTTTGAAGCTTACTGTGCAAACTGAGGATCTGCTCATAAGAGAATTAGTCATGATTTCACTTCAGATGATGGTGACATTGTCATCTCTTTGGTTACTTCACTCTCTTGATCATCTTCCTCAAGATAACCAGGAATGAGGGGGAATGAAATTTTTAGAAAGGATTAAGTGCTAACCTTAGTAAAGAAGCAAAATTGTCTCTGGAATATTGTAATCAACTCTTATATCCATCCACTATTCAAGAAATAAAGAAATATGATGTATCAAATACAGTTGAAGCCCTTTGTGTTCCCTTCTCGTCCAACCTTCCTGATTTTGCTTTTTATTTTTACTACATATAGATACACAGACAACACAATGTTATAGTTATGCATGCTTTCCATTTTTCTTAAACAGTGTGTTTCTGTTTAAGTATGTGTGTTTACAGGCAAGGTATGCATGTTTAAACTTCCTTAAACTTTTTCTGCATTGAATGTTCTTTGGATTTACAATTGAGAGACACATAATAAGTATAGGTAGTTGATATGTACAGTTCAGAGAATAATGAAGTGAACACACGTATGCTCTCTACCAAGCTTTGCAAAGCCTCACCATTCTTGCGTATTCCTCTCCCAGGATCCCAACAGAAGCACTCACTGTCTTGTCTTTTGTGACAACTCTTCCCTTGCTTTTCTTGTTTTACCTCACTGTGTCTGTTAAACACTATCTTTAGTTTTGTAGCTCTTTAAGCTTTCTATAAACATTCCATCCTGTGTACTCTGTCACAACTGGCTTTAGTTTTTACTCAGTGTTTTAGAGACATGTCTTTGTTGATACATGTATTGGTAATGCCTTCTTTTTCCCTGCTGTTTGGTATGCTCCTGTATGAATAAATCATGATTTATTGAGTCATTCTCCTGTTGATGAGTATTCGGTTATTTCTTTTTCTGTCACAAGCAATGCCTTTGTCGGTGATTGTCTTTATGTACTTATAGTGGAGTTTTCTATAGGCTGCGTATTTCAGAGTGGAATTACTGGCTGAAGGACACATGCCTCTTTGACTTTCTAGATTTCACTACCTTGCTACCCAAAGCAGGTGTAGTAGTCCAAAGTCCAATAGCAGTCTACTGGAGTTTCTTGGGCTCTAAATGGTCACTGACATTTTATACAGTGCTTGTTTTTGCCAGCTTGATGATGGCTGTGAAATAGTGTCTCATCAGTTACAATATGTATTTCCTGGATTACGGTAGAGCTTCATTTAATAAGCTCCTCATGAAGAGAAAATCGTTCAGGTGTCCTCTTCTGGGAAACATCTATTTAAATGGTCCATCCATTTTTCTGTTGCATGGTGTTCTTTATTCCTTTGAAACAGTCCTGTATAAACTCCAGATACACACCTTTTATCAGTTACATGTTATGAACATCTTACCCCATCTTCCCCCATGGGGCCAGTCTTTTCACATTTATCTTTCTTTCTGACTTACTTCACTCTGTATATATACTAGGTTCTAGGTTCATCCACCTCATTAGAATTGACTCAAATGTGTTCCTTTTTATGGGTAATATCCACTGTGTGTATGTACCATAACTTCTTTATCCATTCATCTGTCAATGGACTTCTAGGTTGTTTCCATGTGCTAGCTATTGTAAATAGTGCTGCAGTGAACAATGGGATACATGTGTCTTTTTCAATTTTGGTTTCCTCAGGGTATATGCCTAGGAGTGGGATTGCTGGGTCATATGGTGGCTTTATACCTAGTATTTTAAAGTTTTTATTTTATATATTTTTATTTTTTATATTTATTTTATTCCTAGTTTTCCACATTCTTTATGTTATCTTTTGATGTAGAGAAGCTTACATTTTCAGGTAGTTGAATTATCCATCTCTTCCCTAAGTGTTAGCACTTTTTGTATCTTGTTTAGAAACAAGGTCTCGTCTTTTCCTGGATTCTAAAAGTTTTATGTGTAGGTCTTTAATTCATCTGACATTGATTTGTTTAAACTGTGTCAAGTAGAGATTCCACCGTCTTTCTCTTCAAATGGATGACCGATTGTCCTGTCCCCATTTATTGAAGAGCTTATTCTGTGCCCACTGAGATGCAGTGCTTGCTGCCATAACCCAAGTAACCCAGTGAGGGTAGGTGTGTTTTTAAGTCTTTTTGGGGGTCTCATCCTTAGTTTGCTCATTACCTGTACCAGTCCAGCTTTCGCCTGGGCAGCACTGACATCTGCTCAGATGCTTCTCTGATTCTCAAACCCTTTTCTGGTTTTGGCCTCAGGGATTTCCTTTTCTTCCTATGAGTTCAGTTCTGCATTTAAAGGGCATATTCTTAGATTTGTTAGATTTTATCCAGTTTGTTTGTTTATCCATTTTGTTTGTTTCTTTGCCTGTAGTGAGAGAGTTTTTTCAGACTATCTAGTTGATGATAACCTAATGATGGAAAGAGAAGTTGTCTAGCTGATCCCCAGAACCAAATGTTTGTGATCATCTCAGTTTGAGGATACAAGGAGAAAAAGCACAAAGTGCTTGCATATTGCATTTTTCCAACAAAAGAAAACTGACATTTTAAATAGCAATAATGTTTGAGTATATTTTGGTTAAGGTTAATCACTCATTCATGTCCCTTTGCAACCCCCTGGACTGTAGCCCACCAGGATCTTCTGTCCATAGGATTCTCCAGGCAAAAACACTGGAGTGGTTTGCCATTTCCTCCTCCAGGGGATCTTTCCAACCCAGGGCTTGAACCTGGGTCTCCTGGGTCTCCTGTACTGCAAGATTTTTTACCCACTGAGCCAGGGAGAAGCCCTATATCCTGGTTAAAATGTCACATTAAAAAAAAAAAGATATATGTATAAATCAGCAAAACCTGACCAAAACAATACTTAGATTTTCAAAGTAAAAGCAATCGAGTCAGAGACAATCTGATGCTCATGCCAGTTACAGGCGGGATACAGCCAATGAGATATAAAAGCTTTTGTCTCTTATGATACAGCTTTGTGAGGAAGACTGGGCAGAAGTGTGTCTGTTTTGATGGACAGCAGTGATGCAAAGCACTATAAGCATCAGCACTTTGGGCATAAACCATACAGCGTGTCTCATTAAAGGTAAGAGAATTCACTGAGTTAATATTTGCAAGGAACTCAAGACAATGTCTGGCATGTAGTAAGCAGTGTGTGTGAGTGGTGGTTTAGTAAAAGTAAGGGGTGGAATTACAACTGAGTCATTAGGCTGATGTGTCCTGTTCCTCCCCTCACCCCACATCTAGGAAACATGGGACCCACACAGCTGAGGTATGGGTCAGAAGAGAGTAATTAACATTGTATCCATGTATAGCCAAACACATCCAGAGGAAAGAGGCCCTGTCCTCCAGATTAGAGGTGGAAATTGGGAGAGAAAGGTATCATTCCCTTTTTGTTTATTAACATAAATACGTCTCATTTCCTTTAAAGTCTAGTGTTTTTTACTAGGGAAGATTTAAATGTTATTCCAGAAACTACTAGCAACATACTCCATACTCCATATTAAATCCACAGATTTAAGGGAAAATACACTTAAATTTAAGGGACATACACTTTTCATTATTCATATAACTCATAAGAATGGGCTCGATTATTTGGTACTGTGACCTCTTCAAGACAAGGACCATATCTTTTGAATTCCTGATAGCTCAGCTGGTAAAGAATCTGCCTGCAATGCAAGAGAACTGTGTTTGATCCCTGGGTCAGGGAAGATCCACTGGAAAAGGGATAGGCTACCCACTCCAGTGTTCATGGTCTTCTCTTGTGGCTCAGCTGGTAAAGAATCTGCCTGCAATACAGGAAACATGTGTTCAATCCCTGAGTTGGGAAGATCCCCTGAGAAGGGAAAGGTTACCCACTCCAGAATTCTGGCCTAGAGGATTTCATGGACTGTAGAGTCCACGGGGTCACAAAGAGTCAGACACAACTGAACAACTTTGACTTTCACGTAGCACAAAGAGAATGTTTGGTGAAGATGAGCAGTAGGTGAATGCACTTTCATGAGACGGCTTCCCAGGGCCACGTGTGGGCTAGCAACACATCCCTCTCTTCCTGGAGGTCCCCCCATTTTGACTTAACCAGGGTCTGAATCCATTTTCAGGGACTATGCATGCAATATGTTGACATACTCAACAATTAAGTGGTACCTTCCCATCACTCTATGTTCAAGAGGGGCAAAGACATTAGGGGAGACATACAGATGACCAAGCACATGAAAAGATGCTCAAAATCACTAATTATCTGTGCTGTGCTAAGTCACTCAGTTGTGTCTGACTCTTTGTGACCCCATGGACTGTAGCCCACCAAGCTCCCCTGTCCATGGGATTCTCCAGCCAAGAACACTGCAATGGGTTGCCATTCCCTTCTCCAGGGGATCTTCCTGACCAAAGGATTAAACCTGCGTCTCTCTCTGTCTCCTGCACTGGTAGGCAGGTTCTTTACCCCTAGTGCACCTGGGAAGCACTAATCATTACAAAAATCAAATCAAAACAAGAAGATACCACCTCACACCTGTCAGAATGGCAGTTATGCAAAAGAAAACAAATAACAAGTGTTGATGAGAATGTGGAGAGACGGGAACCCTGTATACTGATGGTAGGAATGTGAATTGGTGCAGCCCCTATGGAAAACAGTGGGGATTCCTCAAAAAAATTAGAAGTACCATATGATTAGGCAGTTCCACTCCTGGGTATTTATCCTAAGAAAGCAAAACACACACACACACACACACACACACACACACACACACAAATTAGAAAAGATACATGCACCCCTATGCTAACTGCAGTGTTATTTACAATAGCCATGGTATGGAAGCAACCAAAGTGCCGATCAATGGATGAATGGATAAAGAAAACATGCATATACCCACACACCATGGAGTATTACTCGGCCATAAAAAAGAAATCCTGCCATTGTGACGTCGTGGATGGACCTAGAGGGTATTAGGCAAAGTGAAATAAGTCAGACAGAGAAAGACAAGTACTGCATTTTAATTATACATGCAATCTACAAAACAAATGAACAAAAAACAAGGAAAGAGAAACAGAGTTATAGATACAGAGACTAAACAGGTGGGTTGTCAGAGAGGAGGGAGGTAAAGGGAGGAAAGAAATAGAGGAAGGAGATTAAGAAGTACAAACTTCCAATTGCAAAGTAAATGAGTCATTATGAAACATACAGTGTGGAGAATATAACCAACAACTATGTAATAATCTTTGTGTGGTGACATATTGTAAGCAGACTTAGGGTGACCAGTTTGAAATGGTAGAAATATCAAATCATTATGTTGTGTAGCAGGAAATAACATACTGTTGTAGTTCAATTATACTTCTAAAACAAACTCACTTCACTCACTCATGAAAAGAGATCAGATTTGTGTTTATCAGAAGCAGGAATTGGAGGAAGGAGCAACTGGATCAAGGCAGTCAAAAGGCACAAACTTCCAGTTATAAGACACATAAATACTATGTCTATAACGTACGATGTGATAAATATATAATTTATACTGCTGTTACTTATGAAAGTTCTGAAGAGTAAATCATGAGTTCTCTACAAGAAAAAGGTATTTTTTGCTTCTTTCATTTTTTATCTATCTTAGATGATGTTCACTAAACTTGGAAGTCCACTAACACTTAATGTGACAATCACTTCTTAATGTATATAAATCAAATCATTATGTTGTATGCCTTAAAACTTATACCATGTTGCATATCAGTCACCTGCATACTTCAGTTGTGTCCGACTCTGTGACTCCACAGACTGTAGCCCGCCAGGCTCCTCTGTCCATGGGATTCTGTAGGCAAGAATACTGGAGGGGGTTGCCATTTCCTTCTCCAGGGCATCTTCCAGACCCAGAGATTGAACCCACGTCTCTTCCGTCTCCTGCATTGGCAGGCAGGTTCTTTATCACTAGCACCACCTGGGAAGCCCATAATACATAATCAGAATCTCTATTTTTACATGACAGTTGCTCAGTTGTGTCCGACTCTTTGCGACCCTGTGGACTATACAGTCCATGGAATTCTCCAGGCCAAAATACTAGAGTGGGTTGCCGTTCTCTTCTCCAGGGGATCTTCCCAAGCCAAGGATCAAACCCAGGTCTCCCACATTGCAGGTGGATTCTTTACCAGCAGAGCCACCCGGGAAGCCCTTATCAATTATATCTCAATAAAACTGGAAGAAATATTAAAGTATACAGAGGATGTGTGTAGGCTCATGCAGATACTCCACCATTTTGTTGTACAAGGGTCTCGAGCACCGGGAGGTTTTGGTGTTCACAAGGGGCCAACACCAACGGATGACTGTACTGCAGCTTGTAAGAAAAATATGACAACACATGCTAATTTGCTACAGTTCTGTCCAGCTTTGCAACCCCATGGACTGTGGCCTGCCAGGCTCCTCTGTCCATGGGATTCTCCAGGCAAGAATACTGGATTGGGTTGCCGTGCCCTCCTCCAGAGGATCTTCCCAACCCAGGGACTGAACCCAGGTCTCTTACGTTTCCTGCATTCACAGGCAGGTTCTTTACCACTGCCTGGGAAGCTCACTTAAAAACAAGGCACTGACAGAATTTTGCCACATCACCAACACAAGGATGTTTTTATCTAGAAATGCAACTCAATATTACATTCAGTTTATTTTGGAATAGCTATCTCTACCTGACAGTCAATGCTTGAATAGCACCTAATTATTTAATTAAAATTTTTTAATTGAATTTGCATATATGAAAAAAGTAACATACTGAGAAAGTTATAAAATATAGCCTCAGGCTTATGTAAAGTCATGACTGCTTTCAACAATTACTGAACTCTTTTAAAAAAAATCTTCATAATCATGTATGTTTGTCAAAGATGAATGCCACAAGTATGACATTCTCAACACATGTAACTACAAAATGTAATATTGCATATTAACTTATTTCCTTTAAAATTTCACTAAGCAATTCTGAGTACAAGGAAATAGTAAAATATCGCAGTGTTTCTCCTAAGAATTAGGTGGTCTTCTTTGATTTTTTCTTCTCTGCTTCTTCTTTTTCCTTTTCTATTTCATTTACTTGTAATTCAAGTTCTTTGGCACTAAACATCTGAAAAGAGAAAAAATTTTAAAAAGCAAATTTCAATTATAGCAACAATTTCTAACTATAATGTTGATGAACCCAATTGTATTTTATAATTTTATTTTTATAACTTTATATCTTATAACTTCAAGTACATGATGAAATATTTCAGAAGTAGCTTAATTATAACAATTATGGACAAAATCAGAACTCTACAACATTTCCACTATCATTGTGCTAAACTAAAAAGCCAGGAAATGCAATATTGGGTTCCATATCTTATAAATGGATATAATTCTGAACACATTGGAATGCAAAGCTTATTCTATTCATGAATAACTGATTACTGAACTCCCACCCCATCCCACTGTGATTCTCATTAGGGTTTGTTTATTTTATCAGCTCCTGGACTAGCCAAAGAGGTAGGACAATGATGATTTTCATGGTGCTTTGTTTATAACTCCCAAACTAAGTAGAGAACATAAGAACATACATACATATGTATGTCGTGGGGCTGGAGAGCTGACTCTGGACTCAGTGGTTCTGTATCCCTGTGGTGTTGGCACAGCTGTCCCTGAGTCCTGGAAGCAGAGGTGACAACCCACCCCATACCATCTCCATACTCTGCTTGGCACCCTGGTTGGTTATGCGCAGCCCCAGCCCTTGTGTCCCCACTGCTCTTATTCACGGAAACTTGCTCCTGCCCTGTCCCTATCCACTAGTGTCAAAACAACAACAAAACTCCGAAACCAAAACCAATGCTCCACACAGCACTGATTTTAACACCATTTCCCCTTGAAATAGTTTCCTTAACACAAAACAAAGGGTGTACATAAAATACTGCTTTAGGGCACATTTTTCATATAGTTTTCCATGCAAGTGCTTTTTGTACACTCAGCTAAAGACTTAGCTGGCACACAGTGTGAAGCTCTACCTAATGAACAATCGGTCACATTTCAAATGCTCTTTACCAATGAGTTCTCTATCACAGTGTTTGGAACAATTTATTGCTGTGTTCTGGACAATTTACTTTGTGGTCCAACAGTTTTAACACACAATGGCTGACTAAAGGTGTACAACTAATAATGCTAGACTTGATATAAAGAAATATGGAAAGATGATCACAGTTAGATATTAAAATGCAAGTCTTACAGAAGTGTAAGGCACCCAGAAGTGAAAAGCAGAGAAATCAGATAAAAACCAGTAGGCAATCAAGAAAGGGTAGCTTTTTAACATAATGAAGGATAACATTATGTTAGAAGCCTAGAGGGCCAACAATTATATAAATGGCAGCTGAATGACACTGGAAGCTAATCTTGATTTCAGATCTAAAAAGACAGCAAGAGGGACTGTTGCTATATGGTGCCGGGAATGAATCTCCACAGGGAATACAGTACGCTGACCCTATATGGGACGGACTCAGTAGGGATTCCTACTTATAAGAACATGTACTAAGTGGGGCAGGCCTATACATAGATCTCAGCACCCCTAGGACTTCACAGAGGGCTAGGGAGAGAGAGCTGCTTGTGTAGTAAGCATGTACAGATTAGTGAGTTAGCCCACAGAAACAAAACAGAATTCATCATAGTGTCAATGGATGCTAAGGGAGGTTTCAGGCTTGTAATAAAGATTCACAGGTGTCAGCAACATACCAAAGTTTTTTGTTAAAATGCCTTATACTACAGGTCTTTTTTCCTCTTTGGTTAATGACTTACCTTCAAAGGTTGGTTTCTTCTTATTATAGCAAGTTCAATGTTTTTTCCACCAGACTGGACAACCTAATGTAAAACAAGAGCAATTTTAGAATTACTTCAGGAAAGTCTGTGTTTTAATAAGCAACTGAATGGGGGGGAACCATGATTTTCAGTATATGCTTTATCACTTACTTCCAGCAAAGCTCTTATTGCTAATTTGATAGCTTCACTATCATTTGCTATGGCATCTTCTGTGTAATTCTTTTCCAGAAATTCTCGGACAGTTTTGGCACTTCGACCTATTGCATTTGCCTTGAAAGATAGAAGATTATTAATACCACTGCAATATGAATGAACTTATGGTTACTAAGTGAAGTTTAGGAGTTTATAGAGTTTATTCCACTATTAGCATAATTACTAAATGAAAATTGTAGTTTGAAGATTTAGCAAACATTTCAACAGCTCATTTGATTTACTATATGAATAATCTTGAGATGATGGCATGACTTATTTTCAAATACACCAATGCCTTGTCCTGGCTAGTGCTTTCTATTTTGTTAATGGTTCCCAAGTCCTTAGTAGTTAAAAAAGATTGAAAAGAGTTGAAACTTGAAAAGAAAAGGAGATAAAACTGCAATATGATACAAAAAGAAAAATAAAAGGACATCAGTGTGAAGAAGAAAGGTGTTTCTTTGAACAGGACCGTGCATCATTTTATCTCCTCTGACTATAAGCAAGAAGGGCTGCTTCTGTTCCATTCCCCATTTTTCTTTGTTCTTCAGAAATTTTCAGCAGATGAAGAGGCAAAAGCATCTCCCTGGCTGCATGGCTACTGGTAATATATAGCCTGTTCTTTCCATTCAGTGTAAATATCCAGATGAGTACTAGTGATGATAATGATAACAGTAATTTTTATTAACAGAACACTTAGTGTGCCAGGCACTATGTTAAGCATTTTAAACAGATTATCTCATCTTAACCATCACAAAAACAATTAAAAAGGTACTAATTCTAATTCATGGAGGAAGAAATGAAGGGTTGAAAAGGTTAAAAGAGCCGACAATTTGGACTGGATAACTTTGCTGTGGTGGGGGGCTTTTCTGTGCATTGCAGGATGTTTCACAGTCTCTGTCCACTAGTTCAGTTCAGTCGCTTGGTCGTGTCCAACTCTTTGCAACCCTGTGGACTGCAGCACACTGGGCCTCCCTGTTCATCACCAACACCTGGAGCTTGCTCAAACTCATGTCCGTTGAGTTGGTGATGTTATCTAACCATCTCATCCTCTGTCAACCTTCTCTTTCCTTCAGTCTTTCCCAGCATCAGGGTCTTTTCCAGTGAGTCAGTTCTTCCCATCAGGTGGCCAAAGTATTAGAGCTTCAGTTCCAGCATCTGTCCTTCCAGTGAATATTCAGGACTGATTTCCATGATGATTGACTGGTTTCAGCTCCTTGCAGTCCAAGGGATTCTCAAGAGTCTTCTTCAAAACCACAGTTCAGAAGACTCGTTTCTTCGGTGCTCAGCTTTCTATTCAATAGATGCCAGTTGTATCCCCTACCTCAATGATGACAACCAAATGTGCCATGAGATATTGCCAAATGTCCCTATGCTGGGACAAAATCACCCCTATTTGCAAACCGCTGGCTTAGGTAATCTTGCCCAAGATCATATAGTGGGTAAGCAGAAGATATGAGCTTTGAAACCAAGTAGACCAAATCATCAGTCCGAGCTCTGAGCTCTATACACTGTGCTGCTACATGCCCTTCTGCTGTGATGGCTCCAGAGAGTGAAAAGAACCAGCAGAAAGGCCCACCCTTTCACTGAAGGATTCTGGCTGCAAATGGGAGATTTTGAGTGAGTATGAAAACATACCTTTTGTACTACATGAACATACAGTTCTGCAGGAAATCAGTCCTGAATATTCATTCAAAGGACTGATGCTGAAGCTGAAACTCCAATACTTTGGCCACAAAATGCGAAGAACTGACTCTGATTCTGGGAAAGATTGAAAGCGGGAGGGAGTAGGGGACAAAAGAGGATGGGATGGTTGGATGGCATCACCGACTCAATGGACATGAGTTTGAGTAAATTCAGGAGTTGGTGATGGACAGGGAGGCCTGGTGTGCTGCAGTCATGCGGTCACAAAGAGTCGGACACGACTGAGCAACTGAACTGAACTTCGCAGAACTTTTACCATATGTTTATATTTCAGATTAAGATAAATAGCTATGAAATTTTAAATCAGAGTTTGTGGCCTTGAAATTTCATTAAGATCAAAGGTAAACTCTTCAGCCTGGTGTGACTTCAGAGTTTATTAGCTTCAAGTTTGTTTTGGTCAACTAACTTGCTGCTGCCTGGAGAGGAAGTACATAAGCAGTGGTTTATCCAAAAATCTCACTGAGCCTTTAAAAGTCACCTTGTAAATCCCTGGTGACTTTCCTGTCCACTGCTTCCCAATTGCTGATGTCAAAATTCTTTACCCCCCTAACCTATTTGACTGGTTTCCTAAAATCTAGCTGCTTCTTACCACACTTATAACCCCGCCCTCTCTCCAACCCCATTACCCACTTGAGCTCATTTCAACAGACTCTTGATGGTTTTGCAATGTTTTTCCTGCCTGCCTGTCCAGATTAATGATGATTTTCTGTGGCAAAGAATATTAGCTGCCAACTCCAGTATTCATTCTTCCTCTGTGACAGAACTCCAGGCAATGTGCCTGCTGAAAAATGTCATGCCCTACCCTCTGTTAGCAAAAGGAATGTACAAATGGAAGTAACTGGATGAACCTTCTAGGACTCTCTGCTGCCTATAATGCAGACATGTTGGCTGGAAGTCTAGTAACTGCCTTGGGAGCATGAAAAAGACTAAGATAATAAAAGAGACAAACACCAGTAACTGCCTACTTCAACCTTCTCATTATGCAGGAAAGATAAATCCTTACCTGTTAAGGATCATCACATCCCTGTGGTTAGGAGCTGAGAACAGTAATTCACAAATAGAGCTCTGAGTGGATCCGGGGATGTGCTGCCCCATGCCCTTTCAGAAATGAAAGCCTTATTCCTCCAGCTGCTGGCAGTGCCAAGGGCACATGGCCCTCACTTCTTAACCTTCTTTGAGAGGTGCCTTTGTTAACAAAAGCTATCTCACTTAAGGTCTCATACTGTCCAGAGTTGGCCCAAATCCAACGACTGACTGATGAAGAGCTATTAATGACCAGTTCCTCCATCCCAACTTGAAACAACTCTGAAGAGCTACCCCTGACCCAGGGCTTCCCACAGGGTGATGAGGCCTTTACGGAGATTCCACTGCAGCCCCACTTTTCCCTCAGCCTCATCTTGTTCCCTTCCCTTCAACAAATGCTGGTCCCCAAATGATGGTTAAATGGCCTTTAATAATGGTTAAATGGTATTTTCCAAAGAATACCAGTGTGGAGAGAAGATCTGTGATAAAGGGTTCCAAATTAAAGTAATCTTGGGGACTACTTAAACTGTTTCTAGAATATTTACAATGCTTTTTAGAACATGCAGAACTTAAGAAAATTTATTAAATTTCTTTAGAAAAACATCTCCCCACATTAATTAGCCTTAAACAGCTTAACTTACATATATTAACATCCAAAGAAAACACTTTGAGAAACACTGTTCTGAAGTATACAACATACTAACTTTGTTCCTGTTTAAAGTATTACTAACACAGCAAAAACTTGGCCTTATAAGCTTATCACCATCACTCTATCCAGGCTGTTCTTGCCAAGGTCACCAAGGACTTGCATGTTGCCTAATTCAATCATAGCACAGCCGTTTTCTTACTTGATTTATCAGTGGTGCTGACCTGGCTGATCAACTCTTCTTGGAATCCTGTTTTCACTTGGGATCCAGGATCTTACTCTCTGGGTTCTCCTCCTTTACAGAATAGGCTGCTTCTATCCCTACCTTTCACTGGCCGACGCCCCTGATCTAAATCTGATTTCACTTATTACTAAGAGCCCCTAAACTGTGGCTTGGTAGGTAAAGAGTCCACCTGCAATGTAGGAGACGCAGGTAGACACAAGTTTGATTCCTGGGTAGGGAAGATTCCCCTGGAGGAGGGCATGGCAACAACCCACTCCAGTATTCTTGCCTGGAGAATCCCATGGACAGAGGAGCCTGGTGGGCTGCAGTCCATGGGGTCGCAAAGGAGCTGGACAGGACTGAAGTGACTGAGCATGCATGCATCTTGCTTGCCTGCTTCTGCCCTACAATCTACTGTCAATGAGAGATACTTTTAAAATATAAATCAGCTCATGTTACTCTAATGTGCAAAAATCTCTACTATCTATTTCACTTATCCTCTAACTGCACCTTATAAGACCACCACCTAGCACTGCCAAGTGTTGTCATTACACGCTGATGACACAGCCGTGTTCTCAGCAGTCCACAGTACCGTCTTACCAGGATGCGTGGCATACTAGGTCAGAGTGAAAAACAACAAAACACAGAAACAAACAAAAAGAAACAAGACAGAGAAATGTGACCTTATGTTTAACAAAGTGCCAGAGGGCACACCCCAAAATAAAAATAAAACCACAAGACTTTACTCCACATTGAAAGGCTGGATATCAGAATTTATATACTATAGAGAGAGAATCACTTGGCTTGAGGGAAGTAGCATGAAGCAGAGGACAGAACCCTACACCAAGAAGCAGGAGGCCCTGAGTTCTAATTCCAGTCTTGCTATTAACTAGTGGTGAAAACTTAAAAAAAAAAAAAAGTCACCTAACTCCTGAGTATTATTTCAAAAGTGTAGAATAAAAAAGTTTCCAAGATTTTTTGTTACAGATGATTGTTTTTAAGTTGCATAATGCTTCCTTCAACCAAAATCTTCCAAGAAAGTGCAATACATAAAATTCAGTAAGATGAGGATGACACAGTGTACATGTGTGCGTGCACATGCTCGTGCTGTTTACACCCTCCCACCTCCACCACCTGGCCTTACAACACCACAGCAGTTTCAGACCCAGACGATAAATAAACTTGCCGACAATTAAGAAATCTCCATTATTTTCCTAACTGACTTAGAAATAAAAATGCTCCTTGGCAGTTGTTTAGTCGCTAAGTTGTGTCCAACTCTTTGCGACCTGGATTGCAGCATGCCAGGCCTCTCTGTCCTTCACTATCTCCCAGAGTTTGCTCAAACTCATGTCCATTGAGCCAGTGATGCTATCCAACAAGTATAACCCTCAAATTCTAAAAGACATGAACAAATTCCTGACTTACCTTCCAAGCATGGTAAGTACCAGAGGGATCAGTCTGATATAATCTTGGGATACCATCATCATCAAAACCTACAATCAAGGCAGATATACCAAAGGTCTTCGTCCATTGCTCTGAGTATATTTCTGAAAAATAAAATGTTTTGACTACGCTCTGTATGAGGCCAAAGAAAGGACAACACTATTACTTATAACAATTTCTAATATAAATAAAGTATTCCTGATAAAATTATCTTTATTAATTTCTATTTTCAAGATCCTCTTGCTGAATTTTCTCTAGTAACCTCAATCCATGATGAAAAATTTAAAAGTAAATACTGACAGTCTTGTAAAATGAAATTGTTAAGTTTCTTATGAATGGTCTCAAATTTGTTTTCCTGTTGCCTTATGTAAGTTTGGTAGCATAACTAGACTATAACCATTTTCCTATTGCAGAGAACTGTGCTTGCCATATCATTTTGGTTCTCAACAAAGTTGATTTCAGCGAGCTGTGCGAAGCACGGCCTTGGTTTTCATTGTGAGGGACACTGTTGTTACTATCAAGTATTCTTACTTGATACTATTATTATCAAGTATATTCTGTTCAGTATGCCCTTATCGCTACATAACAATCCAACTAAGACATTTCTTTCAGTCTCAAAACAAGAAACTGGTTTCTCTTGAAGAAAAAGCATGTTTTTCCTCACTGACAATGGGGCACTGGAAACCAGTTTTGTCTTTTTACTTTGGTGCTAGGAACTTTCTGAATTTGTGCCCTAGGGAGTGGAATTCACACAGATTCTGAGACTGACATCCACAGAAGCTGTGCAGAGAGGCAGCCATGGTAGAAAACTCAGGACCACATTTGTAGGCAACTGTATGAAGTCTGGCCTGTATTTAGACTAGCTTTCTTCTTGGACCTGTCTACATAATTTTTAAAAAAATTTTAATGTTATTATATATATATTTACAAGCCACTTTAAATTGTTTTTTTTTTTTTTTGTTTGATTTTTCTTCAGCCGTGCCACACAACTTGTGGGATCTTAGCTCAAAATGCCCGCACCCCCAGCAGTGGAAGCCCAAGTCGTAATCACTGGATTGCCAGGGAATTTCCAAAGCCACTTTAGATTTTGAATGCAAATAGTGAGTTATACAACATAAACTCTGAAAGAATAGGGTTTGTCTTTTTTCTCTGTTATTCCCTAATGTTCCTAGTTCACCCGTAGGTATGAAATAGATGTTTTGTAAAGATCCCTTAAAGGAAAGAAACTTTTACTTTGTTTGCTTAAGCAACTACTTTTTGTTTTGTCTTGGCCATGCCGAGAGGCATGTGAGATCTTAGTTCCCCCACCAGGGATGAAAGCTGCATCCCCAGCATGAGGAAGAAACACGTGCACAAGGTTAAAATCATTTACAAGAACAAAAGTTGTACATGATGATAACTTTTGTTCCAGAGCCTCAGGCTTCTCCTCGGTAGCAAAGCCACTGTTACAGATTCACAATGCATGTTTCTATAAATGTTCCATGCATAATAGTTTTTCTATTTCCAAAAGAAAACCTAAAAACCTTAACTGGGAACCTTGTGTACACAATCTTCTGTTACCTTGGCTTTTGGTGAGTACCTTTTAACTTGGGAAAATCAAAGCAATGAAGAAAGAAAAAAAGAACAATATAAAAATGTTGAACTTTGTTGAAACGAATTAAATTCTAAAAAAACAAAATAGGGCCATTTCTTGTAAGTATGAAATTTAAAAATGTAATATATAGAACCTATTAAAAAAAACTCTTTGTAAAAACAAATAGTAAAATTCATTCCATGAAGTATTCTAAATTCTTTAAGTGTACTATATATTGCAACTCAACAAACATTATTGTAATGTTAATTTTATAAATAAGGAAATTGAGGTAAAACAGGCTAAATGATTTGCCCAGGGCATTAACTAGGAAGTAGCAAAGCCAGGACTTAAACCCCAAATTTTTCGCTCCTGGGAGCAAATTCTTAACTGCCAAAGTGCCTATCAAAAGAAAAGACAGTTTACACTAGGAGAAATGAAAATAGCAAACAAACATGTAGGGAAAAAATTGACCTCACTACTAATTATAAAATACAAATTAAAACAACTATTACAATGCTATGCTATACTTATTTGCAAAATAAAAGAAAAATGAAAAACCCAGTGCTGATGATTCTTTAGGGATATATTTATGTACTGTTAGTTGTACAATAAAAATTTGTTCAATCTTTTTAGAAAGCAATTTAGCTACATATAACAAGAGTCTTAAAACTAATTACAACCTTTAATCTAGGAATCCCAGACTGAAAATTAATTTAACAATATAACTCAAAAAGGAAAAAACTGTGACCAAGATAGAATAATGTTATTAAAGTAGCAGATTGAAAGAGAGAGGCAGAAAGAGGGGTTGGGGGAGGGGGAAGGAGAAAAGGAAAGAAGAGACTGGAGCAACCTAAATCATTAGGAGATAGCAATTAGAAACAGTACTATATAGTATTATATAGTTAGGATGGTGGTGTAACAACTATGTTGCTGTGGATAAATAACAAAGAAAATGATAATAAATGAAGCAATATTTGTATGCATCACGATTACACTAAAGGTCAAATCATGTATCTACACATGGATTCAGAAGACATAGTCTCTAAACCTGATCAGTTGTGTTTAGCTTTGTAGATGAAAGAATTGGGTATTTCTGAACTACAAAAATCTCCTTAAAAGGTCACTCATTTTTTTTTTAATTTTTAGTTCTCAGAATTGATACTGATTGAGATTTCTAGTGATCAAATCAATCCACTCCACTGGAATAAGAATCTGAATGTGAAATGAGAAATAATAAGGAATTTAGTACATTTTAACAGACTGAATGGTTGGAGTGACTAGTACTCCCATGATAGGACCCATCATGGTGGAAAAAGAACACTTGAAGAAATCTGTTGGAATACTGGCTTACCTGCTTTAAGGTTGCTATGAAGCGAGTTATATATTCTACAGTGACTGGGTCCTCAACTGTAAGCTTATGACTCTGGCATTCCACACGAGCTTTGTTTATTACTACTCTTGCATCAGCAGTCAGTCCTATAAAAACAGTCAAAGAGTAATGAAGTCTTCCTCATTAAAAGTGTTTTGGCCACCATGATATTTTTCCTGTAACATTCTTTGTTTTTTCTAATATATGTCCATAATAAAGAATTTATGAAATAGAGTATCAGTCATCCTAAGTTGCTTTGTTTCCTTCATTTGATCCATTGTTATTTACTTTTTAAAGAAAGTTGTTTTAAATAATATTTAAACATGAATGTTAAATAATCTATTTCCCAAAGATCAAGATGGTTTAATTTACATTAGTTAGTTTGATTATTAGGTTTTATTAAATTATAAAAAAACTCTGTAGTCAAATTTTAAAAGCTTTTTTTGAGACAGTTATCAGTGGCAGATCTGTTCAAAAGCTGACCATCTATCCTGATTCCAGAACCAAGCTACTTATTACCTAAACCATAAAGTAAGCTGGATTTCTTCTCATGAAAACAACCAAACTTCATTATCAAACACGAACTCAATCTGCTTTCAACATAACCATGACATGCTGCTTGTCAGCTTTTTGTCTAAGATTAGGGGTTTGAAAATCAAGAACATTAAAACAGAAAAAGAAGGGCATTTGCTGGCAGTCGAATGGTGAGGACTCTGGCATGTCCACTGCTGAGGGCCTGGGTTCGATTCCTGGTCAGGGAACTAGGATGCCACAAGGTGTACAGCCAAAAAACAAGAAAGAAGGAAAGAAAAAGCTTCATCTTGCTTTTGTCATACCAAACATCATGTGATGAACTCTTAACACTTGTAAGAGGAGATAGATGTTTCTATCAAAATGACCAAAAACTTAAATGGATTCAAATGATTACAAACATTTCTATTGAAGACTTTTTGGCATTTGACCTTTCATCACCATTTACTTTCTCCACTTTCTTAATATCATATTGCTCAAAAACTCATTCACAAAATCTTTGAAACAGCTGTTTCTCACATAACCAGTCTTCTGCAGTCGCAAACTCTTGTTTCCCTTCCATGCCATTTCAAAATGTGTTTCTACAAACCTGGAAGAATGGTTAGTTCCTGAAGGTAGTTAACAGTAACCAACAAAGAAGAAGCTGTCAGAACATGCCACTGTTGAGAACCACTCAACACTCAGGAGTAGGGTATGAATTACAATCAGACATTCAGTTAAAGAAACTGATTCTTTTCTCTCTGCAAAGGTTATCTGAGAGAAAGAAATGGTGATAGATTGACTTAGCCTACCCTACAGGCTAAAAGCATCACTCCATTTAATAATGTGATAAGAAAGAAGATATTGAAGTACAGTATTTACACTGCAAATATTGATATGATTCAAAACTATAGAAAAATGAAAGTATCATGTAGAAAACTCATTATCAGAAATCTTGGTTTATACAGTTGTAATTTCCCCCCAAAATAAGGCATATTATTTATGTTTAATGAGAAATGGAATGCAGTATATTTATCATGTATGTATATTTTGTAACAGCTACAGTGGGGCCAGCTGTGTTACATCAACATACTCTGCATCGTTACTGTAGGCCCACGAGTACCTGCAAAAGCCATGCAGACATGGTCATCGAGGGCACAAATCTTCCTCACAGTTCTTTCATCCTGAAGCTTGGCAACGGATTTTTTTCGACCCCGAGCACAACTATATTAGTACCTCGAATTCCAACCTGTTGAGTCATTATAAAAAAGAATGAGCTGGCCATTTTAACACCTAAAATCAAATTATTCTAACAAATGACTTACAGGAAAAGGCTTTTCCTTAAACCTTCAGTATAAAAGAAAAACAGACGTCTAAGAAAAATAAAGACACACAAGTATAGGCTTACAGGAAGTCCATTTCCCAAACTCAAAGCAAAGACAAATAGGTATAAACTAGAAGAATACACCACCAGTGCTTAAACTACACGACTGTCCTAATCTCAGACACGTAAGGGAGTACTATCTAAAAACAGGACAGTGTTCACCCAGATGAAAGAGGATGCTGGGAACACATGTGCATTTCCTATAGAATGGGCAGTACCAGTACTGGTGGTAGTAGAAGCAGTATAGAATGTCAAGTAGATAAAATCCTGAAAGCTCTTCCATGTATCTCACAGTTAGGAGGGATAAGGATTAGGGCCCAGAGCAGACAATTTGGCAGCTTTTTATAAAACAGGCAATTAACATACAACCTAGTACTTGTACACTTGGAAGATTTTACCAGGGAAATGAAAGCATGTTCACACAAAAGCCTGCTATGAATGTACCTTTCTTCATAAAAACTCCAAGCTGGAAACAAATGTTCTCCAATACATGAACAGTTAATTAAACACTATGGTACATCCATACCATGGAACACTATTGCAATAAAACTCTGATACATGCAACAGCTTGGATGAAACTCAAGGGAAGAAAGCAAATCCTGGAAAGTTTCGTACTGTATGATGTCATTTAAATAACATTTTGAAGTTACAAAATTTTACACATGAAGGATAGATAAATGCTGCCAGGGATTAGTGCTATGGATAGGTCAGTTTGGTAGGGAAGGTAAATAAAGAGTTGGGTATGGTTAAATAAGAGCAACATATGGAACTGTGGAGCTGGAACTGGTTAGTATCTTGACTGTGGATACAGGAATATACACAGGCAAATAAGTCCAAGTCAAACTGGAGAATTCTGAATAAAATACCAACATCGATATCCTGGTTGTGACACTGTACCAGTTTACAAAATGGTAGTATTGGCAGAAAATACAGAAAGTATACTAGGAACCCCCTATGTTTTATTTCTTTCAACTGCATGTGAGTCTACAATGATCTCAATAGATATTTCATTTAAAATTACTCCACTGGAGACCGGAAGAAGTCAGGAAAGATTAAACAGACTGGTAAAATGTTGATAATTACTGGTGCTGTGTAATGGGTATATAGAAGTTCATTATACCATTCCCCCTATATCTCTGTAAATGTAAAATATTCCATAATAAAAAGTTTAAAATAAATCAAATAAAGCTAAAAACAAATAAACCTCAGCTTTCTCTCCAGGGTTTTTCTCACCAACATCTTCAGTGAGTGAAGTTGCTCAGTTGTGTCCAACTCTTCGCAATCCCATGGACTGGGACCTACTGGGCTCCTCTGTCCATGGGATTTTCAGGCAAGAATACTGGAGAGAGTTGCCATTTCCTTCTCCAGGAGATCTTCCCAACCCAGGGGATCGAACACAGGTCTCCCGCATTGTAGGCAGACACTTTACCGTCTCAGCCACCAGGGAAGTCTGTTGTGGCTTTCCTTGTGGGCTTCCCTAGTGGCTCAGCTGGTAAAGAATCCGCCTGCAATGAGGGAGACCTGGGTTCGACTCCTGGTTTGGGAAGATCCCCTGGAGAAGGGAAACGCTACCCATTCCAGTTTTCTGGCCTGGAGAATTCCATGGATTGTATAGTTCATGGGGTTGCAAAGAGTCGGACAAGACTGAGCAACTTTCACCAACATTTGAACACATGGCTAAGTCTCTCTTGTTTTAAACAAAACATTAAAGACCACTTTATTTCAATTCTGCCTCTCTCTCTTAACCCTTTCAAGGCCAAATACTGTCATCAACTCTTAGTTTGTACCGCAACCTACTTTCCACCCCACTCCTCCCAGTGTTTAGCCAAGGTGGACTACACATAGGTCATTAAGGTCCCTTATGGCTTTAGTCTACCCTCTACATGGTCTGTAGTCTATATTTTGTTTTCTTGAGTGAAGAAGGGTACTTAAGGAAACTCGTTTGTTGACCTTTAACATAGGTTTTAAGCTGGGGAGAAAAGGGATACACTTTAAAATTAGTATTTCCGAGCCTAGATCAGTCTCTTGATTTCCAAACATGTATATTCAGCTGTAGGTCAGAAATCTGGACAGTTTAGCTAAGTTCAGTCTCTCACAAGGCTGCAACCAAGCTGTCACCCAAGGCTGCACCCATCTCCTAGCTCATGGGGGAGAATCTTTACAAGCTCACTCACAAGTTTGTTAACAAGATTCAGTTCCTTGTGGACTGCTGGACTAAGGACCTCAGTTCCACATTGGGTTTTGCTCCATACCGGGTTTTCAACAGGAACATTTCCCTCAGTTCCTTGCTATACAGAACCCCCATATGACAAATCACAGCACGCCAACTGGGCTTCACCAGGGCTAGAAAGCAAGAGGCTGAAGTAAGTCACCATCTGAAACCCAACGTGTGAAGTGACGTTCCATCACTTTCCCCAGTCCACTCCTTAGAAGCCACTCACTAGGTTCAGCTCACATACAGGGAGAGGGTTACTTGAAGGAATGAACATCAGAAGGTGGGGATCATCAAAGGCCATTTTGGAGGCTGCTTACTACAGATCCTACAAGCACGTCAATTACTGCTTCAGATTGCCTTAAAAAAAAAAAAATGGCAGTGCCATATACCAAGAGACTAAATCCAGAAACAGGCACTTTCTCTGACTCCTCCCTCTTCAATACCTTTTCTCCTTCCTCAACCCCCAAAACCATCCAAATAATCATCCAGTGTATCAACAATACCACAGAATTTTCTCCAGAATCTGCCTATGTCCATTTTTGCCCCAACCCTAGTAACACCTCCATCATCTTTCATCTGGGCTACTTCCATAGACTCCTAAGCGGTTTCAGTGCTTCCTTGATTTCATCTATTCCACTGACCACAATGCAGTCTGAGAAATCTTTGAAAAATAAAAATATGAAGAAAAAGAAAAGAAAATCAGAATGTTTCACTCCCCCACTTAAAACTTGTATTAGTAGGGAACATTTCTCACTAGGCAAACCAAGATAACACAGAAGTAGACTCGGGACAAAAGGATCTAGGGACTGTAACCTTTACTTCTGAATTATCAGCTTTCTGCTCTCTTAATGCAGACATGCTTTATCTGTACAGGAATAAAAAAAAATTGGGAACCCTGGACTCATCCCAATAGGTCTCCCAGAGGAAAAAAGCTACCAGTACCTCTAACTAGAAAAGTCCTGCTCTATGGACTTATACTGGCTAGATTTCTGTCCCTTGCTTATTGCAGGAGGACAGAAACTATGAATGACATTTCTTGGGTCATGTGAGTACCTCTTTGGTGGGACAAATGGAGTCTGTTATTAGAAAGGCAGAACAATAATAGCCACAACAAAACCCTTCAGACCTTCTTATTCCCTTAAAAGCATTCCACAGTCTGGCTCCTGTTTCTGGCTTCACCTGGAAGCCATTTTTCCATTGCTTCAGCAATCCTGAATCCCTTTCAGTTTGTGAACCACAGTTGTATTTTCCTACTTGGTCTTATCACGTTAGTTCTTTTTGTTTGTAATACTCCTGTCTTTCCCTTCCACTTTTTCATCTGGCTAACTTCATCTTTCAGGTGTCTACATAAATATTACATACTTCCTCATGGGGACCATGGACCTAGGACCTAATACCTAGAGTTCCCACAGTGCCTCATAATCTCCCATTATAATACTTAGACAGGCCTTGTTAGGACTATAGACTCACAGTCATCCAACATCCCTGCTAGACAGCAAGCTCTCAAGCCAAAGACTGAGTCTCTTTTGTCCACTGTGAAACCAGCGGCCCTCGCACCACATTTGGCAGGTGTAAGTGTTAAACAAAAATGTCTTAATAGTAAATGGAAGTGCTGGAAGAACAGACAAAATTGAAGGAAAAAGAGAAAACAAAGGGATAGTAAAGAATAATAGCTACCATTTACTAAGTACTTGCTGTGAACCAGACACTGCAAGATGGTGAACACATATTATTGCCTCAATTCAATTCTCAAATCAACTCTATGAAGCAGGCACTATTTTGATGACTACTATTTAAAAAACTGAAGCTTAGAGAAATTAATTGCTTTAGATGATACATATCTAGCTTCCACATTTAAGACACTGACAGATAATATACAAACATTTATGGAATAAATCACATGGTGCAACACAAAATGCAAAGGCTTTGGAACCAGAAAAACTGAAGTGAGAATATGGACTCTTTGACTTTCTGGCTGGGTACCCTTACCAAGTTATGAAAGCTTTTGAATCATAGCTTCTACATACATTAAAAAGGGGATTAAACGCCATTCTTAATGGTGGCTCAGTGGTAAAGAATCCACCTGCCAACACGGAACATGCAGGAGACCCAGGTTCTACCCCTGGGTTGGGAAGAGCCCCTAGAGTAGGAAATGGCAACCCATTCCAATATTCTTGCTTGAAAAATTCCATGGACAGAGGATGCTGGTGGGTTACAGTCCATGAGGTAGCAAAGAGTTGGACATGACTCATCAACTGAGCATGCAATGTAAGACAATGTACATGAAATATGTGGGGAAATGAATATTACTTAAAATGGTAATTGACTTCTTTCTCAGTTCCTCCACTGTATATCCTGCAGTAGAAATACAAAAGGCATTACACCATTTAGATTCTCGAAAGTGAAAGTTGCTCAGTTGTGTCAGACTCTTTGTGACCCCATGGACTACACAATCCATGGAATTCTCCAGGCCAGAATACTGTAGTGGGTAGCCTTTCCTTTCTCCAGGGGGTCTTCCCAACCCAGGGATCAAATCCAGGTCTCCCACGTTGCAGGCGGATTCTTTCCAGCTGAGCCACAAGGGAAGCCCAAGCCCACCGGAGTGGGTAGCCTATCTTTTCTCCAGCAGATCTTCCTGACCTAGGAATCAAACCAGGATCTCCTGCATTGCAGGTGGATTCTTTGCCAAGGTCTTACTATCCAGTTGAAGTGAGAAGACTATTAAGAATATCTGACCTTAAAGGGATATGAGGCCAAATGTGCTGTGCGTAGGCGCTCAGTTGTGTCCAACTCTTTACGATCCCATGGACCGTAGCCCACTAGGCTCATCTGTTCATAGGGATTCTACAGGCAAGAAAACTGGAGTGGGTTGCCATGCCCTCCTCCAGGGAATCTTCCCATCCCAGGGGTTGAAACCAGGTCTCCCACACTGCAGGAAAATTCTTCACCAACTGAGCCACCAGGGAAGCCCATGAGGCCAAATAATAAATACTATACACTGTTCTCTGGTACAGATGATAAATTCAGAGAACCAAGAGATACATGATGACTGGAGTGGATCAGAGATGGCTCCACAAAGGAGAGAAATATGCAGAGATTCTTAGCAAATAAGTAAGATGGAGAGTGGCAGAGGTGTTTTCTGCTCTCCCCACCTACAAGGGCAGAAGCATATATTGGTAAAACCACAAAGCTGCACCCTTAATTAAAGTGGATCACGGAAGACTTTGATGGCCAGACTGTGGATCTGGGGTTTGATAAAGTAGGAAATATGGAGTTAATAACAGTTTGGGGTCAGAGAAAGGACAGAATGAAGAATGATAATAAATCTTATCATTTCCATGGGAATACTGTGAGGGGTTCATTTTTTTCTTTCCTAAAAAGAAAGGTATTACCTCTCTAAAATGTTATTCAAACATATTTTTCATTTATATAAAAAGGGAACTAAGGAAAAGAAAACAGGCCTCTTGCCTCACTTTATTCTGTAAGATAATCATCAAGAAGAAGGCAGAACCCAGGGTCTCTAGTTGCAGCCCATATAACTTTTGTATTACTAAATAATATCACATCTTCATATTGGTCAAAACTGGCCAACCTTGGCTTATTTAAAACTCATCATATCAACTGTCATTTACAGACAGAATCTTCTGTGACATATCTTAATAAAAAATGCCATTACAAACTTTACCCCCACGTGATAGGTCATAGCACCCTAAAGGAAACACAGTGAATAACTCCATACAAAGATGCAAATTATAATCCAGAATCCTGAGACAAAACTGTCTCCTCCTTGCAATGTATCTTTAAAAATGCCCACTATAGGTATTTTTATATCCTTACCCTTTTTACAGCTCATTACAAAGGAACTATCAATCAGTTCTATAGCATTCTTAAAGCATTTTAAATAGCCAATGCGGTTTCTTATTACACCTCAGTCTTCTCCCATTACTCCCTTTATTTTAGGCTCTAAAACTGGGGCATTATTTTCTAACCATATGCTTCACGCCATGCTGGGGATTATATAACTTCTTGTTTTTATCAAAATGGTACCCCTTTGGTTTGAGCTACATCAGGCTTTTCTTAAATTTACAATTCTAAAAGAATTACTTACAAAACAGAAGTAAAACTAGAGGGCCCAATTAAATAGAAAAATACTTTAAAAATGATGATAAGATTCCTTCTAGTGTTATTTTTTTACCACTTCGCATTTGATAGATTTACAATAAAAGTGAATTATTTCCTTCCATAAGTAGGTTGGTATGGAAAGTGAGAGAAAATATAGACGTTGCTAGACTTAGAAATGCACTGTGCATTCTCATAGCTGGTGTCTCCTTTTCCAAGATACACAACAAATATGCCCATGAAATTTTAAAGATTTTAAAACATCAAATCCTCCTGAACCCAATGCCTAGGATTTGGAAGATTTGGCGTAACAGATTTTTGGTCACCAGGCCATTTTTGTCCTTTTTAATTTTGATAAATCACTAAGATTATTAAATGTAATTAAACCTTGGCAGGAGTACTACCGCTACACTGAGTATTTGAAAGTTTTTCAGAAACGTGGATATATCAGTTTAAAGGAGGGTATACTCTTCTTTATAACAACCAAACCAAAAGTGGGAAACGGCCAAAGACTGGAGATTCTTGGGGCTTAAAAATCTCTAGAAGGCCGCTAAATGTTCAGGAGTAAATTTGTGGACAAACATTTTTAACAGGTGAAAATGTTTGAGTAGGTTAGCCATTTCAACTGTTTTTCTCCACAAAGATTTAATTTCACATCGATTTAGGCCACATTTCATTGACAGACATATTCAATTTTTGATTTTTACTGTAACTGTTATTTTTCCAAGTGTCTGCCAAATCCTGAGGAAGTGGGTAGTGTGCCTTCAGGTAGGAGGCTACATGTTGAAAGAAGTCTTTTCTTTCTTGTCAGACACAGCATTAATCTCTCTTCCACAAGACAGACAGGCACAGGAGGAGAGAGATGGTATCAGTTCAGTTCAGTTCAGTCGCTCAGTCGAGTCCGACTCTTTGAGACCCCATGAATCGCAGCACGCCAGGCCTCCCTGTTCATCATTTCCATCTCTCGGAGCTCGCTCAGACTCACGTCCATCGAGTCTGTGATGCCATCCAGCCATCTCATCCTCGGTCGTCCCCTTCTCCTCCTGCCCCCAATCCCTCCCAGCGTATGACATCCCTTACATGTGGAATCTAAAAAGAAATGATAGACATGAACTTACAGAACTGAAAGATACAGACTTAGAGAACGAATTTATGTTTGGTGGGGGAGGGAAGGGATAGTTAGGGAGTTTGGGAAGGTCACTGTACACACTGCTATTTGCAAAACGGATAACCAACAAGGCCCTATTATACACCACACGGAGGTCTACTCAATGTTATGTGCCAGCCTCCATGGATGGTGGCGGGGGAGCGGTTTAGGTGAGAACGGATGCACATATACACATGGCTGAGTCCCTCTGCTGTCCACCTGAAGACACCACAACACTGTTAATCCGCTATACCTCAATACAAAATAAAACGCTTGAAGTCTGTAAAAAAAAAAAAAAAAAAGTCTCTTCTACAGTCAAGGCTACAAAACACCCCCCGACCCGACCCCCACTTCGCCCCAGGTACATGTCTACGGCGACTGTTAATGGCAGTTGCAACAAGGAAAACCTAAGAAATCACCAACTTTTAACTCCGCTGTTTTCAACCCGAATTTCAGAAACAATACCTCCCTTGATAACGAAAGGAGGCAATTTTCACACGTAGGGGACTCTTTTCCGATCTCCCCATATCCTGCGATGGGCTGGGACGGTGGAGTAACAAAGGCCTAACACAAGGCAGGCGCCGATGGCTAAGAAAAGTTGCTCGCTCACCGCGGTGGAGCCTTTCTTTACCGCTTCCTGGGCATATTCCACTTGAAATAGGTGTCCGTCTGGGGAGAAGACAGTGATCGCCCGGTCATACCGAGACGCCATCGCGCACCGCTACCCCTATTCCAGCTGAGCTCCCCACGCTATCGTAGCCGAGGAGTAAAGAGAAGTGGGCCCTGCGGCCACGTGCTATCCGGAAGTGCTTGCTTGCCCCTCAAACGCCGCCGGAAGTGTTTGCAATGGCGGGTGAGAGGTGATAAGTGCGAATGGGCTGTGATCCTGTTCCAGTGCTACCCTTACTTCCTGGTTCCTGAGTCCCGGTTTTCCCTCCCTGGTGTTGCTCCAGAGTGGGGTTGTGAAAATTATCTCAAAGATTAGGGCTTAATAGTGAGAACAGGTCTTCCGCAAGTGCTGCACTGGTAAAGAATCCTCCTACCAAAGCAGAAGACACAGGTTACACGGGTTCAGTCCCTGGGATGGGAAGATTTCCCTGGAGAAGGAAATGGCAACCCACTCCAGTTTTCTTGCCTGGGAAATTCCATGGACAGAGGGGTATGGTGGACTGCAGTCCATTGGGGTTGCAAAGACTCAGACACACACACTCAGAATTTAGAAGATTGGGTATTTTTATTTTTCACAAACCTGTTAGAAAACCAGTGGTAAGTTAATTTTCAATCTCTTCTGTTTGGTTTCATATTCTAAAATTTCCTTCTCTCACTTCCCCTTCCTCCCTTGTTATATTATACAGTATGTAACTTTTTTAAAATTTTAAGACAGTTAAAGATTCACAGTAAGTTACAATGATAAAAGAGAGTGGGCTCTTGTACTCTTCATCTCCTTTTCCCAATATGTTACATCATACTAACAATAGTACAATATCAGAACTAGGAAATTGACATTGGTATAAAATAATTACATAGCTCTGACTGAAACACATTTTGAAAGTGTTACAGTGTGTTATAGCATATATTTAATAAATAAAGCATTAAAATGATGACAAGGATTAATCGACACATTCAGAGATTCACATTGACATTGCAACCAACAGGGTGGCTTTGGGCAAGTATATTTCTTCGTCATTAAAATAGTCTTTTAGTGATGGTGAAAAATAGTTTTCTGATCTGTAAAACTGGGATAACAATAGTTATTTCATAAGGTTGTTGTGAAGAGAAAATGAAATAATGTGTTACTGCCTGTAGGGCAGTGCCTAAAACAGATAGTTCAGTTCAGTTGCTCAGCTGTTTCTGACTCTTTGCAACCCCGTGGAATGCAGCACGCTGGGCTTCCCTTTCCATCACCAACTCCCGGAGCTTGCTCAAACTCACGTCCATCAAGTCAGTGATGCCATCCAACCATCTCATCCTCAGTCCTCACCTTCTCCTCCCACCTTCAATCTTTCCCAGCATCAGGGTCTTGTCTTTCTTTTCCAGTCACTCAGTTTGCATCACATGGTCAGAGTATCGGAGTTTCAGCTTCAGCATCAGTCCTTCCAGTGAATATTCAGGACTGATTTCCTTTAGGATGGACTGGTTGGATCTCCTTGTAGTCCAAGGGACTTTCAAGAGTCTTCTCCAACACCACAGTTTAAAAGCAGCAGTTCTTTGGCGCTCAGCTTTCTTTATAGTCCAACTCTCACATCCATACATGACCACTGGGAAAACTATAGCTTTGACAAGATGGAATTTGTTGGCAAAGTAATGTATTTGCTTTTTAATATGCTGTCTAGGTTGGTCATAGCTTTTCTTCCAAGCAATAAGCGTCTTTTAATTTCATGGCTGTAATCACCATCTGCAGTGATTTTGGAGCCCAAGAAAATAAAGTCTGTCACTGTTTCCATTGTTTCCCCATCTATTTGCCATGAGGTGATAGCACCAGATGCTGTGATCTTCATTTTCTGAATGTTGAGTTTTAAGCCAATGTTTTCACTCTCCTCTTTCACTTTCATCAAGAAGCTCTTTGGTTCTTCTTCACTTTCTGCCATAAAGGTGGTGTCATCTGCATATCTGAGGTTATTGATATTTCTCCCGGCATTCTTGATTCCAGCTTGTGCTTCATCCAGCCTGGCATTTTGCATGATGTACTCTGCATATAAGTTAAATAAGCAGGGTGACAATATACAGCCTTGACATACTCCTTTCCTGATTTGGAACCAGTCTGTTGCTCCATATCCAGTTCTAACTCAGGATGCAGCTAATGTGGTCTGGTATTGCCATCTCTTTAAGAATTTTCCACAGTTAGCAAAAACAAGTCATCAAAAACAAGACCAGGAGCTGACTGTGGCTCAGATCATGAACACTTTATTGCCAAATTCAGACTTAAATTGAAGAAAGTAGGGAAAACCACTAGACCATTCAGGTATGATCTAAATCAAATCCCTTACAGTGGAAGTGACAAATAGATTCAAGGGTTTAGATCTGATAGAGTCCCTGAAGAACTATGGATGGAGGTCTCTGACACTACAGGAGGCAGTGATCAAGACCATCCCTAAGAAAAAGAAATGCAAAAAGGCAAAATTGTTGTCTGAGGAGGCTTTACAAATAGCTGAGAAAAGAAGAGAAACTAAAGGCAAAGGAGAAAAGGAAAAATATACCCATTTGAATGCAGAGTTCTAAAAATAGCAAGGAGAGATAAGAAATCCTTTCTCAATGATCAGTGTAAAGAAATAGAGGAAAACAACAGAATGGGAAAGACTAGAGATCTCTTCAAGAAAATTAGAGATACCAAGGGAACATTTCATGCAAAGATGGGCTCGATAAAGGACAGAAATGGTATGGACCTAACAGAAGCAGAAGATATTAAGAAGAGGTGGCAAGAATACACAGAAGAATTGTACAAAAAGATCTTCATGACCCAGATAACCATGATGGTGTGATCACTCACCTAGAGCCAGACATCCTGGAATGTGAAGTCAAGAGGGCCTTAGGAAGCATCACTATGAACAAAGCTAGTGAGCTGATGGAATTAGAGTTGAGCTATTTCAGATCCTAAAAGATGATGCTGTGAAAGTGCTGCACTCAATATGCCAGCAAATTTGGAAAACAGCAGTGGCCACAGGACTGGGAAAGATCAGTTTTAATTCCAATCCCAAAGAAGGGCGATGCAAAGAATGTTCAAACTCCCTCATTTCAAACTACCACAATTGTACTCGTCTCACATGCTAGCAAAGTAATGCTCAAAATCTTCCAGGCTAGGCTTCAACAGTATGTGAACCATGAACTTCAAGCTGGATTTAAAAAAGGCATAGGAACCAGAGATCAAATTGCCAACATCTGTTGTATCATCCAAAAAGCAAGAGAGTTCCAGAAAACAAAATCTACTTCTGCTTTATTGACTACAAAAAAACCTTTGACTGTGTAGATCAAAACAAACTGTGGAAAATTCTTAAAGAGATGGGAATATCAAACCACTTTGCCTAACACAGATAAGCACTTGAAAAATGATAACTATTATTATTAATCATTGAGTTAAGTAAAAGTTAAGATTATTCTGTCAGAGAAAAATTAGGAAGTGTAAAAATGTAGCATGAACTCATTTATATATTTTAAAAATCTACATGTGTATACATCAGTTCAGTTCAGTTCAGTTCAGTCGCTCAGTCGTGTCCGATTCTTTGTGACCCCATGAATCGCAGCACTCCAGGCCTGCCTGTTCATCACCATCTCTCGGAGTTCACTCAGACTCACGTCCATCGAGTCCCTGATGCCATCCAGCCATCTCATCCTCGGTCGTCCCCTTCTCCTCCTGCCCCCAATCCCTCCCAGCATCAGAGTCTTTTCCAGTGAGTCAACTCTTCGCATGAGGTGGCCAAAGTACTGGAGTTTCAGCTTTAGCATCAGTCCTTCCAAAGAAATCCCAGGGTTGATCTCCTTCAGAATGGACTGGTTGGATCTCCTTGCAGTCCTAGGGACTCTCAAGAGTCTTCTCCAACACCACAGTTCAAAAGCATCAATTCTTTGGTGCTCAGCCTTCTTCACAGTCCAACTCTCACATCCATACATGACTACTGGAAAAACCATAGCCTTGACGAGACAGAACTTAGTCGGCAAAGTAATGTCTCTGCTTTTGAATATGCTATCTAGGTTGGTCATAACTTTTCTTCCAAGGAGTCAGCGTCTTTTAATTTCATGGCTGCAGTCACCATCTGCAGTGATTTGGGAGCCCAAAAAATAAAGTCTGACACTGTTTCCACTGTTTCCCCATCTATTTCCCACGAAGTGATGGAATTGGATGCCATGATCTTCGTTTTCTGCATGTTGAGCTTTAAGCCAACTTTTTCACTCTCCTATTTCACCTTCATCAAGAGGCTTTTAGTTCCTCTTCACTTTCTGCCATAAGGGTGGTGTCATCTGCATATCTGAGGTTAGTGATATTTCTCCCAGCAATCTTGATTCCAGCTTGGGTTTCTTCCAGTCCAGGGTTTCTCATGATGTACTCTGCATGTAAGTTAAATAAGCAGGGTGACAATATACAGCCTTGACGTACTCCTTTTCGTATTAGGAACCAGTCTGTAGTTCCATGTCCAGTTCTAACTGTTGCTTCCTGACCTGCCTACAGATTTCTCAAGAGGCAGGTCAGGTGGTCTGGTATTCCCATCTCTTGAAGAATTTTCCAAAGTTTCTTGTGATCCACACAGTCAAAGGCTTTGGCATAGTCAATAAAGCAGAAGTAGATGTGTTTCTGGAACTCTCTTACTTTTTCCATGATCCAGCAGATGTTGTCAAGTTGATCTCTGGTTCCTCTGCCTTTTCTAAAACCAGCTTGAACATCAGGGAGTTCATGGTTCACGTATTGCTGAAGCCTGGCTTGGAGAATGTTGAGCATTACTTTACTAGCATGTGAGATGAGTGCAATTGTGTGGTAGTTTTAGCATTCTTTGGCATTGCCTTTCTTTGGAATTGCAATGAAAACTGACCTTTTCCAGTCCTGTGGCCACTGCTGAGTTTTCCAAATTTGCTGGCATATTGAGTGCAGCACTTTCACAGCATCATCTTTCAGGATTTGAAACAGCTCCACTGGAATTCCATCACCTCCACTAGCTTTGTTCGTAGTGATGCTTTCTAAGGCCCACTTGACTTCACATTCCAAGATGTCTGGCTCTAGATTAGTGATCACATCATCATGATTATCTGGTTTGTGAAGATCTTTTTGTACAATTCTTCTGTGTATTCTTGCCACCTCTTCTTAATATCTTCTGCTTCTGTTAGGTCCAGACCATTTCTGTCCTTTATCAAGCCCATCTTTGCATGAAATGTTCCCTTGATATCTCTAATTTTCTTGAAGAGATCTCTAGTCTTTCCCATTCTGTTCTTTTCCTCTATTTCTTTCCATTGATCACTGAAGAAGGGTTTCTTATCTCTTCTTGCTATTCTTTGGAACTCTGCATTCAGATGCTTATATCTTTCCTTTTCTCCTTTGCCTTTCGCCTCTCTTCTTTTCACAGCTATTCGTAAGGCCTCCCCAGACAGCCTTTTTGCTTTTTCGCATTTGTTTTCCATGGGGATGGTCTTGATCTCTGTCTCCCCTACAATGTCACAAACCTCATTCCATAGTTCATCAGGCACTCTATCTATCAGATCTAGTCCTTTAAATCTATTTCTCACTTCCACTGTATAATCATAAGGGATTTGATTTAGGTCATACCTGAATGGTCTGGCGGTTTTCCCTACTTTCTTCAGTTTAAGTCTGAATTTGGCAATAAGGAGTTCATGATCTGAACCACAGTCAGCTCCTGGTCTTGTTTTTATTGATTGTATAGAGCTTCTCCATCTTTGGCTGCATAGAATATAATCAATCTATATTTCTAAATCTATAGAAAAAGAGTGAAAGAACATACACCATGTCAACCAAATGGTTTTCTTTACAAAAAGCCAAGCATTGGAAGGAGAATGGGGAGACATGGAAAGAAAAGAGAAGATATTGTTCCAAACTTTATATGTATGTATGTATTATTTTAATTTTTTTACAGCAAACATAAAGTGGAAGTGAAGTTGCTCAGTCATGTCTGACTCTTTGCAACCCCATGGACTGCAGCCCACCACGCTTCTCTGTCCATGGGATTTTCTTGGCAAGAGTACCAGAGTGGGTTGCCATTTCCTTCTCCAGAGGACCTTTCTGACCCAGGGATCGAACCCAGGTCTCTGCATGGTAAGCAAGATGCTTTATCATTTGAGCCACTAGGGGAAGTGGCTCAGCCACAGCAAACATAATTTATACCTAAACAATAAAAGCAACATTAATGCCTAGAGGATTCCAACAATGACATCTTGATGGTTTGAGCCAAATATCTTACTGAACAATCAGAAATATTGGACAAAATGTTAAAAAATATATGCATGCTTGCGAACTCCACATAGGGTTTGTGGTGCCAGGATTCAAAAGAGAAGGAAAACTCAGAGAGAGTAAGCCTAGCATCTTCCTCTTAAGGTATCTGCCTATTCCTAGATTAGAAGCAAAGGAGACCTTTGATAAACAAAAATTGGAGTTCAAAGCCTTTCAGAGTACAGAGGTCAGGAAAAACATATAGGCTTTTGTTGGGATTCAGAGGGCCACACCCCAAAGTAAGAGTGAAACAAAAATCGACCTGTTCTCACGGGAACTAATACCAAGCTTTGAATCATCTTGGTCCTACTGGAATAAAGCAATGTTTCTCAAACTGGAGTTCAGAGATCTTGGAGGTACCCAAAAACCTTTCAAGGGATTCACAATGTCAAGTCTATAGTGATGACATTGAAACAGTGTTTGTCCCGCAATATTGTAAATTAATTATACACACACACAAAATTTTTTTAATGTATTTGCCCTTTCACTGTATGGATATTTACATTGACAGTGCAAAGAAATGGGTAAAACTGCTAGAGTTTTAGAATAAATCAAGACAGTAATACAAAATTGTACTAGTAAACATTATATTCTTTACCACTAAGCACCTGTGGGAAGAAATGCCAAATTCATTTTAGAATGTTATTGAAAAAGCAGTTAATTATGAATTTTATTAAATCTCTCTTGAGTACCTGTCATTTTAATATTCAGAATGACATCAGGGGCAGTACACATAAAACACCTCTTCTGCCTTCAAATTAAGATGTTAGCTTGAGAAAAAGCATTTTAAAAATATTTGAGTTGTTTGCTGAACAACCCCCTTTCTTGTGGAACATCATTTGTTCTTGAAAGAATGATTGACATACTGTGTTTTTTCAGAGTTAGATATTTGGGCAAAGATTTCTTGAATGACATTAACCTATCATTTCAAAAGAACAACATATAGGGAATTACCTGGTGGTCCTGTGGTTAGAGGGCTTCCCAGGTGGCTCAGTGATAAGGAATCCACCTGCCAGTGCAGGAGACTCAGGTTCATCCCTGCGTCGGGAAGGAAATGGCAACCCGCTCCAGTATTCTTGCTTGGAAAATCCCATGGACAGTGGAGCCTGTGGGCTACAGTCCCTGGGGTAGCAAAGAATCAAACACGGCTGAGCAACTGAGCAGGTGCGCATGCCAGTGGTTAGGACTCTGTGCTTTCACTGCTTAGGGCAGGTTCAGTCCCTGGTTGGGGAACTAAGATCCTACAATCCCCACTGCAAGGCCAAAACAACCCCCTCAAAACCAGATAGTGTGTGTTTCAAAAGATAAAATTCAAGCATTTAACAAAAATTAGAATTTTGGAAGACTTGCATACATCACCATGAACTGGACAACTTCCTCATAAAGTAAAACTTTGCTCTGTATTCTATAGTAACCCATTTAGGAAAAAAATAAAAATAGAAAAATGTATATGCAAAATATTTTTAAATTAAAATCTTAAGTGGCAAAAAATATAAACTTTTACTGATGAGACTAGTGGCAATGAAAAAGTCTAATTTTTATGTAGTACTGCATTTGGAATTTATACATAATTCAGCGAACCAGTATTTTCCAGTGACCAAAGCAAGATACACAATTATGTATAAATAAAAGACTACATAGACCAATGGATTTTAATGTAATAAGAGTTGGAGTAATAACAAACTTGCCCTCAAAATCACTGCAGACAGTGACTGCAGCTATGAAATAAAAACACTTGTTTGGAAGAAACGCATGACCAACTTCAGTTCAGTTCAGTCGCTCAGTCATGTCCGACTCTGCAACCCCATGAATCGCAGCACGCCAGGCCTCCTGTTCATTACCATCTCTCGGAGTTCACTCAGACTCTCGTCCATCGAGTCCCTGATGCCATCCAGCCATCTCATCCTCTGTCGTCCCCTTCTCCTCCTGCCCCCGATCCCTCCCAGCATCAGAGTCTTTTCCATTGAGTCAGCTCTTTGCATGAGGTTGGCCAAAGTACTGGAGTTTCAGCTTCAGCATCATTCCCTCCAAAGAAATCCCAGGACTGATCTCCTTCAGAATGGACTGGTTGGATCTCCTTGCAGTCCAAGGGACTCTCAAGAGTTCAAAAGCATCAATTCTTCGGCGCTCAGCCTTCTTCACAGTCCAACTCTCACATCCATACGTGACCACAGGAAAAACCATAGCCTTGACTAGATGGACCTTAGTCGGCAAAGTAATGTCTCTGCTTTTGAATATACTATCTAGGTTGGTCATAACTTTTCTTCCAAGGAGTAAGCGTCTTTTAATTTCATGGCTGCACAGTGTATTAAAAAGCAGAGACATTACTTTGCCGACAAAGGTCTGTACAGTCAAAGCTACAGTTTTTCCAGTAGTCATGTATGGTTGTGAGAGTTGGACCGTAAAGAAGGCTGATTGCAGAACTGATGCTTTCTAATGGTGATGCTGGAGAACTCTTGAGAGTCCCTTGATCTGCAAGGAGATCAAACCAGTCAATCCTAAAGGAAATCAACCCTAAATATTGATTGGAGGGACTGATGCTGAAGCTGCAATACTTTGGCCACATGATGCGAAGAACTGACTCATTGGAAAAGACCTTGATGCTGAGAAAGATTGAAGACAGGAGGAGAAGGGGACAACAGAGGGCAAGATGGTTGGATGGAGAGCATCACAGACTCAATGGACATAAGTTTGAGCAAGCTCTGGGAGAAGGTGGAAGCCAGGAAAGCCTGGTGTGCTGCAGTCTGTGGGGTCACTAATAAGCATCAGACACGACTGAGTGACTGAAAAACAACAAGAGTAATAACAATTCATTGGTAAAGAGTTAGGCACAACTGAGCGACTGAACTGAACTGAAGAATCTGTAAGTTTCAACAAACTTTAAGAAACTATCAGTAAATCTGCATTATGTATTATTGGCTGCTCCTACATCATTGTTGTGTCTTTAAATCTTTTGTCCATTTTTGTTAAGAGTTGTTTGTGTTTTTACTGAGCTGTAAGTGTTCTTTAAATATTCTAGATAAAAATTCTCTGTTTTCGTACATTTTCACCTGGAGAATAGCTTGCATTTTTACTTTTTATAATCCTTTGAAGAGGGTTGAAGAGACTTTTAAATTTAATTGAAATCCACTTTAGCAATCGTTCTTGTATGCTTCTTGATATTTGTTATATCTAAGAAATATTTCGGAGAAGGCAGTGGCACCCCACTCCAGTACTCTTGCCTAGAGAATCCCATGGATGGAGGAGCCTGGTAGGCTGCGGTCTGTGAGGTTGCTAAGAGTCGGACACGACTGAGTGACTTCACTTTCACTTTTCACTTTCATGCATTGGAGAAGGAAATGGCAACCCACTCCAGTATTCTTGCCTGGAGAATCCCAGGGACAGAGGAGCCTGTTGGGCTGCCATCTATGGGGTCGCACAGACTCGGGACACGACTGACATGACTTAGCAGCAGCAGCAGCAAGAAATATTTAACTCAAGGTCATGAAGATTTTCTCTAATTTTTGTTTCAGAATTTTGTAGGTTTACTTTCTACAGTAGGTCTACAGTATATTTCAAGTTAATTTTTGTGCCTATGTGAGGAAAGGGTCAAAGTTCATTTTTTAAAACATGAATTGTTGCAAAACAGTCTTTCCTCCATTGAATTATCTTGGCATCTGTATTAGTTTTCCTATGGCTGCTATAATAAATTACCACAAATCTGGTGGCTTAAAATAACAGAAATTTATTCTCTCTCCCAATTTCGGAGGCCAGAAGGCTGAAACTACAGTGTCTATCAGTTCAGTTCATTTCAGTCGCTCAGTCGTGTCCGACTCTTTGCGACCCCATGAATCGCAGCACGCCAGGCCTCCCTGTCCATCACCAACTGCTGGAGTTCACTCAGACTCAACATCCATCGAGTCCCTGATGCCATCCAGCCATCTCATCCTCTGTCGTCCCCTTCTCCTCCTGCCCCCGATCCCTCCCAGCATCAGAGTCTTTTCCATTGAGTCAGCTCTTTGCATGAGGTTGGCCAAAGTACTGGAGTTTCAGCTTTAGCATCATTCCTTCCAAAGAAATCCCAGGGCTGATCTCCTTCAGAATGGACTGGTTGGATCTCCTTGCAGTCCAAGGGACTCTTCAAGCGTCTTCTCCAACACACAGCTCAAAAGCATCAATTCTTCGGCGCTCAGCCTTCTTCACAGTCCAACTCTCACATCCATATATGACCACTGTAAAAACCATAGCCTTGACTAGATGGACCTTAGTCGGCAAAGTAATGTCTCTGCTTTTGAATATGCTATCTAGGTTGGTCATAACTTTTCTTCCAAGGAGTCAGCGTCTTTTAATTTCATGGCTGCAGTCACCATCTGCAGTGATTTTGGAGCCCCAAAATAAAGTCTGACACTGTTTCCAATGTTTCCCCATCTATTTCCCATGAAGTGATGGGACTGGATGCCATCATCTTCGTTTTCTGCATGTTGAGCTTTAAGCCAACTTTTTCACTCTCCTCTTTCACTTTCATCAAGAGGCTTTTTAGTTCCTCTTCACTTTCTGCCATAAGGGTGGTGTCATCTGCATATCTGAGGTTAGTGATATTTCTCCCAGCAATCTTGATTCCATCTTGTGCTTCTTCCAGCCCAGCATTTCTCATGATGTACTCTGCATAGAAGTTAAATAAGCAGGGTGACAATATACAGCCTTGACGTACTCCTTTTCCTATTGGAAACCAGTCTGTTGTTCCATGTCCAGTTCTAACTGTTGCTTCCTGACCTGCCTACAGATTTCTCAAGAGGCAGGTTAGGTGGTCTGTTACTCCCATCCGTCTCAGAATTTTCCACAGTTTATTGTGATCCACACAGTCAAAGGCTTTGGCATAGTCAATAAAGCAGAAGTAGATGTTTTTCTGGAACTCTCTTGCTTTTTCCATGATCCAGCAGATGTTGGCAATTTGATCTCTGGTTCCTCTGCCTTTTCTAAAACCAGCTTGAACAGCAGGAAGTTCATGGTTCATGTATTGTTGAAGCCTGGCTTGGAGAATTTTGAGCATTATTTTACTAGCGTGTGAGATGAGTGCAATTATGCGGTAGTTTGAGCATTCTTTGGCTCAACAGTGTCTATAGGACTGCACTATATTATTTTCTTCAAAAGAAAATATACAATAAATGCGATTAGGTTAGCTTAGTATATAATTAAGACAGTAGTTTGTAACATATTGAATAACATCCATATTTTAGTGCACATTGCATAATTCAACCATAAATGTTAGATAGGGAAATTTCCTATAGGTGCATGAACAAATTATCCCCAACTTAATAGCTTAAAACAACATACATGTATTACTTCACAGTTTTAGAGGTCAGATACCCAAAATGGGCCTCAGTGGGCTATAATCAAGTGTTAGTATGGTTTTATTTCTTCTGGAAGCTCTTGGCGAGAATCTCCTTCCTTGCCTTTTCAGCATCTGGAGGCCACCCACATTCCTTGGCTCATGAACCACTTTTCTCTTCAAAGCCAGCAATGACAAGTCTTCCTCAAGTTGCCATCTCTCTGATTATTACTTTTCAACCTCACTGTTCTCCATTTGGGGATATTTGTGATTACAGTGGGCTCACTCAAATATGGGCGTCCCTGGTGGCTTAGCTGGTAAAGAATCTGCTTGCAGTGCAGGATGTCTGGGCTCGATTCCTGGGTTGGGAAGATCCCCTGGGGAAGGGAAAGGCTACCCACTTCAGTATTCTGGCCTGGAGAATTCCATGAACTGTATATATTATAGTCCATGGGGTTGCAAAGAGTTAGACAGACGGAGCGACTTTAACTTTCACCCAAACAATCCAGGTTCATCTTTGTATTTTAAGCTCAGCTGATTAACCACCTCAATTCCAACTGGAACCTTAATACCATGTTTTCATGTAAGTTATCATATTCACAGGTTCTGAGGATTGGGAAGTAGTCATCTTTGTGAGGATGAAATTACAGTGCCTATCGCATCCATTCACAGAGAACTTAGTTAACAATTCATAGGGAAGTTAGGATGTCATCATCCTCTCTATAAATTGTGAAGTAGTTCAAGGGCAGTTATTATATTCTTTTACTAAAGGTAAAGTAACTGCACATCATTTTCAAGGTCAGGAAACGTTCAACAGGAAAAAATATGATCTCTAAGTTATAAAATATCTTAAGAGTAGGCTGCACTGTCGAGTATTTTGGACCATTTCTAGTCTTGAATATGTATTTCTCTCCTTATTAGATTATTAAGTACAAATCTTATCCTTATTTAATAATTACAATAACACATTTTTTTGCATATTTTACCAGTTAAGTTTGATGACATCTTAAAGAATCACTCAGCACGGTGGCTGTGCATAATAAATACTAACTAAATAATTAAATATCTTATTATTCCTCATAGTCTTTTAGATAGGGTGGCAAAAGATGAATGAGATAAAGAGTGTCATGTCCAGTATCATGGCATAGGTGGAAGAACTGGGAACTCCAAACTTGTGCATTCATCACAGTGAGTTAGTTACTGTTGCACAGAGAAACTAGTTTTTTAAAGCAATGCTTTCTAATAACATTAACCCCCCAAATATAATTGATTCAGCTCCTCCTTCATTCATTCAATATTTGATAGTATTAGAAGAAATGGAAGTGTGCCAGAGAGGTTAAGTTATAGTCTACTTTGAATGAAATCTTCTGGAGTATTGAAAATAAAGTCTTTTATGAAGGATTGGGAGAGCTGATTTGTTCTTACCTAGAATAATGATTTTATATATAGATGTCTGCTGTTCTCCTTATAGTCTTGAAATCTGTGGAAGCCACAACTCAAAATGACTCATCAAATGCCATGGTGACAGTGAACAGAAATATTTTGAAAGATATTACCTGAGGGGTTTTGCTCTGAGCCCAATTATAAGCAGACAGGCTTGGTCTGTGTGTTCCCAATGTATTATATGAATTGATGGCAGCACAGGGGCGTAAAATACCAGCTAATTTGGTAGTACAGAGAGTCTACTAATTATAAACAGTAAGTACTAAAGAAATACTTGTATGAAAGTAAAGTTATCTCAATTATCTGAAAATTCATGATGTATTTTGTGGGGATTAAGATAATTTTAATGCCATGATTTTATAGTTTTATTAAATATTGAACATATTCCTATAGCACTTGATTCAGTCAGTTCAGTTAAATACATTTAAGGAATACAAATTCATGTTAAACAAATAGAGAATTTAAGCATATTTGAAAATCAAGCACAGATAATTTCCTCATTACTATTTTTGAAAAGTGTATCTACATTCATTAGTGTGAATAATCAGGACCAATTATGCATGTGGATAATTTTACTTATTCCGAGCTATTGTATATTTGCAAAAACCTTTCATCTCTTTGTTATGGGACTGAATTCCTTTTTCAGATGTCTCAGTCCAAGAGCAGTTTAAATAATGGGACAGAATTTTCTAGTTGGGGAGACAGCTGCCTGCGTAGCTCATTTTTAAGTTCCGAGTCATTTCTCAAACTTGGGCCAACTACCCATATTCATTCTGTTTTCTCCTTATCTAAATTCTGGGGACTCTTTATTCTTTTTCCTTCTAGTCCTGCTATCACTCTGTAGTTAAACCTTGGGATTCCTCTCTCTTAACTAATGGTGAAGTGAGACTAGATGCTTCTATCTTTTCCCTAACTCAGGGATCTTATAGGTACTAAGACTCCAAAATTCCAAGAGTTCCTCTAGGCTACAGTCTTCCTTACCACTTGCTGAATTTTCTACTTGTCCAGGTCAAGCTGATTGATTGGATTTATAATGAAAGCTTAAAGGTAAGATTGTTGTTAGTATCTGTTTGCTAAGTTGTGTCCCCCTCTTGCAACCCTGTGGACTGTAGCCTTGCTCCTCTGTCCATGGGATTTCCCAGGCAAGAATACTGGAGTGGGTTGTCATTTCCTTCTCCAGGGGATCTTCCCAACCCAGGGATAGAACCGGCGTTTCTTATGACTAACTTGCATCCTCTGGCAGATTCTTTACCACTAGCACCACCTGGGAAGCCCAGGAGTAAGATAGAGCCCCTTTAAAAAAGTGAATTATTCACGGAGATCATTTGTATCTTTGGATGAACCATTACACCAGTGCTTGCTTGCCCTTTGATTTCATGGGATGGACACACAGAAAATACTGGTATCTTTTGGCATATATCCGTGTATTCTCAGTGGCGTCCAAGTTTGCAACCCCTAGGACATCAGGCCACCAGGCTCCTCTGTCCATGGAATTTTGCAGGTAAGAATACTGGAGTGGGTAGCCATTTCCTACTCCAGGAGATATTCTTGACCCAGGGATTGAACCCATGCCTCTGGTGTCTCTTGCATTGGCTGCTGCTGCTGCTGCTGCTAAGTCGCTTCAGTCGTGTCCGAACCTGTGCAACCCCAGAGATGAGATTCTTTTTCACTGCGCCACCTGGGAAGCCCTTGGTATCAGAGAAAACTGTGCTTATCCATGTCTAGAGGTAGTGGGTGCCCTAGGCCCTGCCCTGCTTCTTTGAAGGAATAAACAATTTGAGCACAGCTGTTATCTCTTTCCTTACCTACTGTTGGGAAGCTGTAGTTTAGACAAAAGAGTTAACTATGTCTGGGTACTACCTTGGCACTATCCCCCACCACCCCAGGCTATAGGAATTCAGTGTTGCTGCTGGTTCATGTCATTCTTTTACAATTTCCATGCTATCTCCCTAGCAGTTGGAAGTGGAGCAGTAAGAGTTTCCTTTCTCCTACTGAGATATTCTCAACTACTAAGGCACATTTGTGTAAACATCAACACACCATCATGGAAGCCAGGCTTTAGGACAAGACTTAGTTTCTGTTCTGAATTAAATAGGTTTTCCAAATTGATGTGTTTGCATTATGTCCAAGTTTACTTGTCCACGCTGAGGGTAGTGAAAGACAATTCCTGAAAGAAACTACTATTTGCAGAAGTACAAATCATCTTACTTTTATTCTGAGGATGTCTTGAGGCTCTTCATCCTTTAGGTCTCAGGTTAAATATAACCAAGGGGACTTCCCTTCCCATCACAACCACCTGAGTGCCTCTGTCAGTCTCTCGCAGTCCCCAGTTTGCTTGCCTCCCTAAGTACTTTACATATGTACATATTTATTTACTTGTTTCTGGTCTCTGAACCCTATCAGAGTTTTTGAGAACAGGTACTCAGTCCATTTTGTTCACAGCTGTATCCCAGGTGCCTACAATAAAGGCTAGCACATAAAAAGAACCCAAATTTGCTGAATGAATGAAACTCATGACAGAGCATTTATTTGAAACATATTTTCAAATACGGAAATTTTCTCTTTTTTTTTCGGTTTATTTTATATATAAACCAAGGGATTGATTTTTGAGCCTCATTAATGTTGGGTAACATTTTTATATAAACTTTTCCTTCGTGAAACATGCAAGTCTAATTTTACTGTGTATTAATAAACCCTGCACCAACATATTACGGACCTTTGCCCATGTCCCTTCCACAATTTGGAAACTTTTGGCTTTTTCCCTCACACTGATTAGCTTGGGCCTAATGTACAAGCAAGCCACTAAATACATAATTGCAAAACAAAAGCGCGCGGGTGTCCTATTTCAAAACCTAATTCCAAAGATGCAAGTCAGATGAAACTGACCCACATTTCCGTCAAGGGTTTATCCTAAGAGGCGAACTCTGGCCGCTGCAGCCAAGTTGGCCGACTGCCCCTGAAGTACAGGACATAGCCTTCGTTTCCCGATTTTGGGTCGGGCTTACTTTCTAATTGTTCGGCAGGGCTGTGTGTGCGCTCGAGACCGTGGACTCGGAGGTGCGCACTTCGGGGGCGTAGCCGAGCCATTCAAACCAGCGAATCGGCGCTTCCCTAGTCCGGCCACCCCTGCCCCGTCTCAGCAGATGCTCCACGGGTGCGCACGAAACTCCCGGGTCCTGATCTTCCTCCTCCCCTCTCCGGATACCCGCACAGCTCGGGGCGGCCACTTCTACCCAGGAGGGGGTGAGGATGAAGTTGGCAACACTGCTCGAGCTCTAGAGCGGATTGCCGAAACGCCGCCGAGGGACACCCGGGCGCGCGGAGAGGAGGCAAGTGGCCCCGCGCGAAGGGGGGCGGGCCGGCTCGAGCGCTCGCATTTCCTGTGACAGGGGCTGCCCTAGCCGCTCCCTCTCCCGCGGGCGGCGGGACCATTTCCTGAATCGCTGAAGCGGAGGGAGGGCTGGGGCGCGGCCCTACCACGAGCGCAGAGGGCCGGGGGTGGCGGGGAAGGACAGGCGGAGGAACCGGAGGGCGACCGAGAACAGGGACGTTCTGCCGGGGTCGCGGCTCCCAGGTACTGCGCAGAAACCGGACTGACTCGGGCCAGAGCTCCTCCCGCAGGCGGGGCCGGCCGGCTGTCCTTCGGGCGCCGGAGCATCCCCCTCCCCCGCGAGCCCGACGTGGTTCGGCCCGAGAGGCCGGCGTCTCTCCCCAGTTGCCGTTCACCCGGAGCGCTCGGGACTTGCCCGTAGTGGTGACGGCGGCAACATGTCCGTGGCGTTCGCGGCCCCGAGGCAGCGCGGCAAGGGGGGAGATCACTCCCGCCGCGATTCAGAAGGTGAAGCCGCGCGGCGTCCAGGGGATGCCAGGCCCGGCCCGCGTTGAGGAGGAACCCGGGGGTTGGGCTCGGGCCGGGCTTGTCGGCCGCGCCGGGGATGGAGGCGGGCCTGCTAGGCAGGCGGGCGGGCGGGCGAGTGTGGGAACCTGAGCCGCGGGGCTGCGCCCGAGTGGGTGGCGGAAGGGGCGAACTGCTCCCCTCGCGGAGTCCTGCGCCCCCCCTCCGGCTCCTTCCTACGGGCACAAAGCCCTAGAAACCGCCGCCCGATTTCTCTGGGGATGGGGCGGCGTTCGCGCGGCGGGGCGCGTGCGCCCGGCGGCGGCGGCCGCGCGGGGCAGGGCTGTTTTCCGAGGCCCGCGCCCCCGCGGTCCGCGGGTCGCTCCGGAGTTACTTTGGCGTCGCCCCGCCCCGCGCGGTGCGGCGGCCGCTCCGGGTCGACCCCACCGCGGGTCCTGGGGATGGGCCTAGGAGGAGTAGGAGCGCTGCTTGCTCTCGGTGCTCGGCTGCAAACTCCAGCCGAGTTGGGGAGCTCTCAGCAGAACTTGGGGGATGCTGCGGGAAACCTCGGCCGAGGCTCCGAGGCGGACGAGGGAGCACCCTCTAGACTTCGGGGTTCTCTCGAAGGTGCTTCTCCCCTCCGGATCCACCCCCGACCCATTTACAGCTGCAGCGCCAAGCGTAGGCGCCGAGACTGCGGTGGTGAGCATGGTCCCTGCCTGCCTTCAGGGAGCTTAGGCTCGAGTGGTGGAGACAGTCTGAGCCTCGTGATCAGTTTCAGAAGACGTGATACACACGCGGGGAGCTGCGCTGTGGCCGCGGTTACTTGCCAGATGGGGACACAAAGCTTTCTTTATCGTTTTCTGCCCCTTGTTGCCTTTGATCACGGCAGCATTCTGAATTTTAGTGAACCAGAGTTTGAAAAGTTACTTGCTAAATTATGCAGTTTACCTTAAATAATTCGGTTTTGTTTTATGCACCGGAACAAAGATCAAAACGGAAAAAAAAGTCAACTTTTAGGACCAGTCTAGACACCATCATATGCCTAGTAGTTTATGTTAATAGGCTTCTGTTGACTCTCAGGCTCTTTACAGTGTGGCGTTTGACATTTGCCCAACTGTTGCTTTATTTATGAAGAGACAGGCTTGGCATTGCCTGAAAATGCAGTGCTTTTTGTATAGCGTCTTGGGCGAAGTCTGCGGCCTGGCAAACAGCTGCGAGTACACGTACACAAAACGTGTTTCTAGAAGGCTTCACTTTTTGGACTGTAGAAAAGTTCTGAGTTTGTGTTTCCTATGAAGAATTTTTCTTACCTACATCTTAAGATAATTTATCGTGGGTGACTAACTCAAGAGATGCTGATCAGTTAAAGTGTTCATCCTCAGCTCAGGAGAGAAAAAGGATCCCACATTAAGTGCCTGATTGTATAGCGTGAGGGAATGACGTTAGACACAAGACAAACCTAGACTTCCTAATGGTGAAGATTGTTAAACCGTGGAATCTACTGAGAAGATAGGTTGTGAAATCGTTAGATTGGAGATTGTATTAAAACACATTCTAAAGACAAATTTTTTGGCATCTGATGAGTAGATATAAGAAGAAAACTGCACTTGTTTTTTTTGAAGGGCATGTTAATGTTTTTTTCCCACCAAGTAAAGACTGATTCATATGCAGAAAAGAAGTCACACTTTTAAATGGATCTTCGTGTTTAATTAAAAGAATTACATTAACTAAATTAATGAAAAAGACTGGTTATGGTATTAAAGCTTTGAAATCCTGGAAGGGTGGGGGGCAGTTTGAGGAGGAACATCTACTCCTGTCCCTTGATAAATCTGAGCCTTTGACATCTTGAGTGGTTTGCTCAGGATAGCTTGACAGTAAAACTGCCCTTTTAATTGCTACATCACTGCTTTTCCTCAGCACCACTCTGCTTAGATGCATTATTTAATCCTTAAAGCCAGTTTTGCTTTGAATTGTTTTCATAGTATGATAAGTATATGCTTGTTTTTAAACTTTTGGGACAATTATAAGGTTGGCTCATAGGGTCTGTGGTTAATATTATAGTACTTACCTAGAAATTACTGGAATTAATTATTGCATATTTGGAAAGTCACAAAACCATGCTGCATAAAACTTGGAAAAGACCCTGATGCTGGGAAAGATTGAGGGCAGCAGGAGAAGGAGGCGACAGAGGAAGAGATGGTTGGATGGTATCATGGACTCAATGGGCACAAGTTTGAGCAAGCTCTGGGAGAGGGTTGAAGGACAGGGAAGCTTGGTGTGCTGCAGTCCATGGGGTCTCAAAGAGTCAGACATGACTTAGTGACTGAACAACAACATAAAACTTGGAAGGTAGCAGGCTATCTCCTGAAGCCTCCTGTGCTGAAGTTTTCATCAGTTTACTTCATTCTGGATTAGGACAGATTAGCTTCCACTGCCCGGGGCACAGGTTCAACCCCTGATTGGAAACTAAGATCCCACAAGCTGGGTGGCAGTGGTAAAAAAAAAAAAATTAAAAATTGTTGATTAAACATAACATCGCAAAGATATAAAATAAGATCTTTTATGCAGAGTTATATTGTAGGTATAAAAAGAACTGTGGATTCAGTTCCTGTATAGATAAACTTTTCTAGAAATCTTAATTTTTTATTTTACTTGATGCATGAGATGTACAATAACATTTTTACTTTTATTTCAGATGCTGGATGAAAATAACCATCTTATTCAGTGTATAATGGACTATCAGAATAAAGGAAAGACCTCAGAGTGTTCTCAGTAAGATTGATATGAAAGTTTTTGGTATTTCTTTTTCTGTGTTGGTTAGTTTTTTTACTTTTCTTTCTTTTTAAGAATAGCTTTATGGAGATATAACTCACATACCATATAATTCACCTGTTTTAAAGTGTACAATTCAGTGGTTTTTAGTATATTCACAGAGTTGTACTATTATTGCTTTGATCAATTTTAGAACATTTTTAACAGTCCAGAAAGAAACCCTATCATTAGCAGTCACTCCCCATTCTCACCTCCTAATGACACACCCCCTGATAACCACTAATTTGCTTTCTGTCTGTGTAGATTTGCTTATTGTGGACACTTCATACAAATGAATTCATTCAGTACGTGATCTTTTTGACTGCTTTCTTTTAGCATCATGTTTTCGGGATTCATCCATATTGAAGCTCATATCAATATTTCCTTCCTTTTTGTTGCTAAATAATCTTCCATGGCTCTGCCACATTTTATTTATCTATCAGTGATGAACATTTGGATTGTTTCCAGTTGTTGACTGATGAGTGATGCTGTGCACATTTGTGTGCAATTTTTTTGTGTGACTTTTGATTTTTGTAAAAGAAAAATTTGTTACTTGGGCTGGAGGATATATCAGTTTTTCCTTACACTTCTTATCCTGTGTTATAAATGACTTCAAATTTGTATAGTCTGATTTTTGGAACAGTTAGATCTTCACATGCATATTTTGTTGACTCTTGAACAGGATAGGTTTAAACTACACAAGGGTACTTACAGGGACTTTTTTTTTCCAGTGTAGATGTACTTCAGTGCTATATGATCTGTGGTTGGTTGAATACATGGATGCGAAACCATGAGATACTGAGGGCAAGCTGTAGGGTTATACTTGGATTTTCAACTGCAGGTGGCTCAGGGTCTTCATCCCTTTTGTACAAAGGTCAACTAAATGTGGTTGAGAATGTACAGTTTATATCTAATAAATAGAGAATTGATTATCACTCATAAGAACTAAACTTCTTATTTTAAAGTAATGATGTATCTGAAATAAACAGTACCCTATATCTAGTAGGATCTGATAGAGTGGAACAAATTGAATATTTTATCAAAAAACTGTTCTAAAAACAGTACTGTCAGCAGAAATATATTGCAAGCCACATAAGTCATTCTACATTTGCTTTTGTGTGTGTGTTAGTCACTCAGTTGTGTCTGACTCTTTGCGACCCCATAGAATGTACCCCACAGGCTCCTCTGTCCAAGGGATTCTCCAGGCAAAAGTATGAGAGTAGATAGCTATTCCCTTCTCCAGGGGATCTTCCTGACCCAGGGATTAACCTGGGTCTCTTGCATTGCAGGCAGATTCTTTACCATCTCAGCCACCAGTTGGCGTATTATACAAGTAAAAAGAAACAGGTGAAATTAACTTTAATAATATCTTACTTAACTCATTGTTTCTAAAATATCACTTCAATATATAACCAGTATAAAAATACTAATCAGTTAATTTATGTTCTTTTGTTTCATACCAAGTCTTTGAAATCTACTGTGCGTCTGATTCTACTAACATCATTTTGTACTAGCCTCAAGTTCAGTGTGTCTAGTGGCTACCGTATTGGACAACTCAGTTATAAATACTTTTTTTTCCCACTATTGTTTTGGTATTCATCTATTTCCTAGAGATCTCACTGGTCTGCTCTCAGGAAGGTGTTTTTCAGCAACTCTGGCTCTGCGTGGCTTTCATGCTGTGCTGATTAACCCTTTTCCTAATTTTGAGTCCTTCTTCATGACTTCTCCATGACTCTTCCCCCTTTGCTTAAAATTATTTTTGAATTAAAATCATTAATCATAAAAGTTTGTAGAGATGAAACTTTGTAAAAATTTTATTTATTTTAATTGGAAGGTAATTACTTTACAGTATTGTGATGTTTTTTGCCATACATCAATATGAATCGGCCATAGGCATACACTTCTTAGTTCTCACTCTTTTATCTCTATTCTCCATAGAGGTAACTACTTACGAGTGGTTTAGTTCTGTCTTTCCAGACATTTTTCTGTGCATTTATAAATATGTGCTCATATTTATATAAACACATTCAGACATTTTGTTTTTAATAGGTTAGAGTTTTATAAAAGGAATGGCTGGGTCAAAAACTGTGCTGAATCTCCAAATTACTCGATTGCATCATATTGGTTTGCCTTCCTCCAACTAGGTTTCAGAGACCTAGTTTTCAACCATGTCTGCCAGCAGTGGATAGTGGCCATCTTAAAAAATTGGTGATGAGCGGTATCTCTTCTAAAATTTTTATTTTAAAGTAATTTCACTCGTACAAAAAAACATTTCAAAGATAGTAGAAGAAATTCTTGTGTGTCCTTCCCTGAAATTTCTCAAATGTTAATGTATTAGTCACCTTGCTATGTCATTCATTTCTTCTACATTGTTTTTCTGAAACATTTGAGAAAAAGTTACAGGCATGATTCTCTCTCACTTTTATAATATCCGTGTGTATTTCATAACATATTTCATGAAAACAGGCACAACTTCTTAAGAGTCTAATTGTTCAAATCAAGATTCGATGTGGTTATTTAGTTTCCGACTTTTTAGAAATTTTACCAGTTTTCCTGTTAGTGTATTTTCTCAGGTCCACAGATGGGTACAGGATCAGATGATATATTTAGGTTGGTCTCAGAATACTATCATCTGGACCTGTCCTTCAGCTTATCTGTTCTCTCATGATGTTTACATTGTTGAAGAGTACAGGCCAGTTGTGTGGTGCCTCCCTCATTGTGGAGTTGACTGCTGTTGCTCCTTGATGAGATCCGTGTTTACATGCTTCTGCTTTCTCAGTGCGTCCGCGGTAGCTGTGTGACTGTGGTTTGTCCCAGGATTCATGATAACTGTGGCCACTTTGTTCAGGTGCTGTCATGTCTGCCAAGATTTTCACTATAAAGTTACTGATTTTTCCTTTATAATTCCTACCTGTGTTTTGGGGAGATACCTTGAGACATGTGTAACACTGTTTCTTAGCCTGTTTCTACATGTTCATTGTAACATCCACCAGTGGTTCTTGGGGCTTCCCTGGTGACTCTGGCAAAGAACCCACCTGCCAGTGCAGGAGGTGCGGGTTCAGTCTCTGGGCTGGGAAGAGATCCTGGAGAAGGAAGTGGCAACCCACTTCAGTATTGTCTGGGAAATCCCTGCCAGCTCCTCAGGCCTGGGGTCGCAAAAGAGTCGAACACAGCTTAGTGACTAAATAGCACCGCTGACAAGAACGGTTCTTAACTCAAAACAGTTGCTGCTGTGTGGGTTGCCGAAAGGTGACAGGATCTGTCTTTCCTTCTACATTGTTTGGAATCCAACTGTGAGGAGGAAATTTCCAGAGCCCTGCTCCCTTTCATTCATTGATTGATTTATATCTGAATGGACTTACGGATTTTTATTGTATCCTCTGGATTATAATTTGTTAGTCTATATATTTTCTTTTTCAGATTGTCCCAAATGCTGGCCACTGGCAGCCCTTCAAGCTGGCTTCTTGATACAGCTCTTATTATTTTTTGAGCATTTACAGAATTTTATTGCATGACAAAATGTTCCAGGCTTGTCTTGTACATTTCTTTCTGCCCCAGTCTGGAATCGTCCATTTCTCCAGGCTCTCATTGTTTTTTTGGAAAATGATATTCAGAAATTAAGATCTGAATTCTAGGGGATCTTGTTTTCTAATCATTCGTGCATTTTATGTCTCCACCGCCATTTCTTTTACGTGTATTTTCTTTGATGAATCTTGCCTGTTTATATGTGAAAAGTGCTTCTAAGAAATTACCAGCGGAGCCACTTCCTTAGCTTAACTGTGGCTGATCATCAGTTGTCAGGAGGTCACTACCTCCAGTCGGCTGTGGAATAGTAACGGCTGTGAGGCACTGATGAGAATAGTCGTTTTCACTTGTGGCTTTTTCCTTTCACTACCTTCATCCAGCACCTTTGCCGGTGTCCACATTCCCCACCCTCCCCCAAGCCCCTGGTAACCACGAATCTAATCTCTTTTCTGTGAGTTTGTTTTCGAAGCATAACTGACTTGTAACACTATGTGAGTTCCTGATGCACAGCATAGTGATTTGATCTTTCTTTACGTTACAAAGTGATCACCACACCTGTGACTTTTTTAAATGCCAGGCAGAGCTGGCGGCATAGGGCTGGTTCAGTTTCCTATAGTCCTTGGCAGTAAGTGACGGGGATAAGAAGTGTTCAGATCTAGAACCCTCTTTTCCAACTTGTTGGCAAAAGTTCATCCTGTCTTATTCTTTATATTCTCAGCATTTTCGTGTATGTCATCATTTTCCTCTTTCTCAGCCTATTGACATAGACCTCATTTGCTCACATAGATGTATCTGGTATAAATGAGGCCTAAATTGATTTAGGTAGAATCTTAAATTCTTCCCTTTCTCTTGTATTTAATTTCATTCTTAGAGTTTTCCAGGTACTCTTTATTTCTCAAGCTGTCAGAATTGGTTTGGGAGTGAAGAGAAAGAAAATCTCTCCTCTCAATGTTAATAACTCTTCTTGTTTCTCACAGGAGGAGAAGGAAAAGGAAAATAAAGAGATACATCAATGACAACCATTTGGGAATCGACAGTTCAATTTTAATTAGACAGTTTCTTAAGATGAGATAACTACCTCAAGCAGAGTTTTTATAAATAAAAAATAACTTTATTTTTATGAACACAGTATATACATTGTAGAAAATTAGGAAACACGGATATATAAAATTTAGAGAATGAGCACCGTATTCTTATCACCTAAAGATTTTTGCTGATTACATCCACTCCATAGATGGTAGCCCGATAGGCTCTTCTGCCTGTGGAATTTTCCAGGCTGGAATACGGGAATGAGTTGCCATTTCCTTCTTCAAAGGATCTTCCTGATCCAGGGATCAAACTTGTATCTATTGTGACTCCTTGTTGGCAAGAGGATCCTTCACCACTAGAGCCACCTGGGGAGCTCTGTTGGTGTGTGTTGCTCTTTGCTTATCTACATACATACATTCATACACACACAGTCATGAGTCAGCGTGTCACTGTTGAGCTTGTAGACGCAGCTCCTCTTTGCTTTAAATTCTGACAACGTATATGTAAGAATATATTATTGCTCTCTTGTGGTGTTTGGTTTGAGCATTTTCTAAATGATTCCATATATTTGCTTAAATCAGCCCTTTTTATTTTTTTCACGGAGATTGCATCTATTTCAGAATGTGTTATAAACAATTCTCAAATGAAAAATATGTGTTCATCATAATATAAATGAATTTTGTTTAAAATCTCTAGTTATGAAGATAACTTTTATTCTGTACATTGTATTCCTATTAACCTATAAATATATCTTCATAGCTTCTAGGTAAAGATTTCTTTTTCAAAATGAAATGATTTTTGATTCATTTTATAATTATATCAATAAATTCAATAGTGGTTATTTAACTTTTTTTCAAGGTAATTTATGTAGTGGCTCGTAGTGGAATCTTTGGGAAGTGAACTGCCTCACATTTAATAGGTTACCTGCCAGTATTTATTAGGCAGTTACCATCATCAAATATAAGATGTTGAATATGTTTTATATCTGCCCTTTGTTTATGTACTGTTTTCTTATATAAAATATACTGCTTTAGAAATTATAAGCATATACATTAAAAACTGCTTTAGTGATAAATTAGTAGTATTTATAGAAGGAAATGGCAACCCACTCCAGTGTTCTTGCCTGGAGAATCCCAGGGACGGGGAGCCTGGTGGGCTGCTGTCTATGGGGTCGCATAGAGTCAGATATGACTGAAGCGACTTAGCAGCAGCAGCATAGAATAAAAAATGTTTCTCAGAAGAATATTTGTAGAAGAATTGAGAATAAGCTTATTTGGTGAGTGCTGTAAGAAGAATGCAGTTTTACCAGAAAGAAAACATGATGAAGTTACTTACAAAAGACCCATTAAATTTTTTTCATTTTTACCTATCCCCTTATATTAGATAAGAAGATTTGGCTGTTGGGACAGTTGTAGCAATTTGATTGTGTTATGTGGATTTGATTAACATTGTATCAGCATTCATTTCCTCCTTATGATGGTTGTACTATAGTTATGTAAGGGACTATCCTTGTTTTGGGGAAACTGACAATATAGCATTAGAAGTGATGAGTATTATGTCAGAGGCAGTGGCACCCCACTCCAGTACTCTTGCCTGGAAAATCCCATGGACGGAGGAGCCTGGTAGGCTGCAGTCCATGGGGTCGCTAAGAGTCAGACATGACTGAGCGACTTCACTTTGACTTTTCACTTTTATGCATTGGTGAAGGAAATGGCAACTCACTCCAGTGTTCTTGCCTGGAGAATCCCGGGGATGCAGGAGCCCGGTGGGCTGCCGTCTATGGGATCGCAGAGTTGGACATGACTGAAGCGACTTAGCAGCAGCAGCAACTGACTCTCAAATGGCTTTGGAAAAAAGTGTGTAGTTGCATGCACGTGTATGTTGATTTGTGTGTTTAGAGATAGTATGAGACAAATGCAAAATGCTGACAGTTGGGGAGTGTGGGAGAAAGATATTTGGGAGTTCTTCATACTATTCTTGAACTTGGGATTATTTCAAGATTAAAAATTAAGATTTGAAAGTTAGGGAAATGTTTTAAAATATTTGCTAGAAGGTGCTGTATTTGAAGATATTTAGAACTACAAGCACTTTATAGATCCACTTTCACTGCCAGTATTTTATAAATGGGTCCTCAAGAGTATGGCAGATTAAATATTTTAATACTGATTTACTGAGTACCAGTAACCATGACTACAGTTTTTCTTAGAGTCATAGGTAAGCCGTAGTTCTTAGTAACGTTGGCATTTTTATTTTGGTAGGGCAGTCAGCAAATCTCATATCTGAGTACGTGTATTAGAGCCTTACCAGTACTCAGAAAAAGAGGAAAACTTGAAGGAGTAGCCTTTGAAATGCATTGTATGTTCTAATTAAAAATGACTGGTTGGTTTTTTAAAAATAGCAAGATTGTGGAACCCTGCACCTTAAATTCCATTTAAGATCCCTGTGGAATAATGAAGTAGTTCCAGCTGGTGGTGCCTGTCAGTGCTGTTTGAAGAATTTCAGTGGCATAATTATGAATTATGAATAACTGCAAAATATTACTTCTTGTTCCTTGTTTGTATAAGGGTTATTGTAACTATCACGTGTGATTGAGCAGCGTAGTATATAATATATGTGAGGAGGAACGTAAAGAACTTGTAGACTTGTTTTTAAACAACAATAAAAAAAAATAGTAACAAAGGGAAACAAGGAAACCTTGGAAAGTGTTAGGTATGTCTTACGTCCATGGTAGTGGTATTTTCACAGGTGTACATGCATGTCTAAACATCAAATGGTACATAGTAAATATGTGAAGTTCTTTATAAATATCAGTTATAACTCAGTAAATCTAAAAAAACCAAGCAAACTACAAAAGCATAATCTTGTTAGTTAAGGAACTTCAAGTTCAGTGAGAAACAAGTTTGTTCCCCACTAAATAAGAAAAAAGTAATGAAACCAGTTTTTCTAACAGGAAAAAGAGTTTACTAGTTTTTCTAACAGCAAAACATTTGCTAGGATTCCTTTTATGGTGTCTGTTTTAGAAAATTATTGCATTTTGGATCTGCGTTAGAAGGCTTTATTTAGCAGAATAAAGGTGTTTTTTACTTATTTCATAATTTTAATTTATTTACTGTTTATTAGTAAATGAAATTCTAAAAGAATAATGATCCAATGCAGATTTTAAGTGTGTATTTTGTGTGTTTACCAACACTAGTAATTGAATCACTGCTAATTTCAGTCTGGTTTCACTGGAATTAATTTTTAAAATTATGAAGAGAGGCTTAGCAAAAATTATTCATAAGTAAATAAAATAGCAATAAACATGTTTAACCACTTCACGCCAATAATGAGAGTTTGCTTTATTTTTTAAAGTTAATTCGTAATGGTGTTGGTGTCCTGTTCTTTACTCCATTTCAGTGCTAAGGCTTGTAACTTTTTTTTTGTAATTCAATTCAGTTGCTCAGTCATGTCCGACTCTTTATGACCCGATGAACCACAGCATGCCAGGCCTCCCTGTCCACCACCAGCTCCCAGAGTTTACCCAAACTCATGTCCGTTGAGTCGGTGATGCCATCCAGCCATCTCATCGTCTGTCGTCCCCTTCTTCTCCCGTCTTCAGTCTTTCCCAGCATCAAGGTCTTTTCAGATGAGTCAGTTCTTCGTGTCAGGTGGCCAAAGTATTGGAGTTTCAGCTTCAACATCAGTCCTTCCAGATGAATATTCAGGACTGATCTCCTTCAGAATGGACTGGTTGTATCTTCTTGCAGTCCAAGGGACTCTCAGGAGTCTTCTCTAACACCACATTTCAAAAGCATCAATTCTTCGGCACACAGCTTGCTTTGTAGTCCAGCTCTCTACTACTGGAAAAACCATAGCCTTGATGAGACGGACCTTTGTTAGCAAAGTAATGTCTCTGCTTTTTAATTGGAGACACCTATTTATTGTCCTCTCGGAGAAGGCAATGGCCTTCAGTACTCCCACTCCAGTACTCTTGCCTGGAGAATCTCATGGACAGAGGATCCTGGTAGGCTGCAGTCCATGGGGTCGTGAAGAGTCAGACATGACTGAGCGACTTCAGTTTCACTTTTCACTTTTATGCATTGGAGAAGGAAACGGCAACCCACTCCAGTATTCTTGCCTGGAGAATCCCAGGGACGCCGGAGCCTGGTGGGCTGCCGTCTATGGGGTCGCACAGTCGGACACGACTGAAGCAACTTAGCCGCAGCAGCATTTATTGTCCTCTGTATGCTAGGTCCTGATAGTTGGGCAGCACAGCTACCGCAGGCATAAATTATTGGTCACTGCTACGGGAATGAGGATAAAAAAATGCGTGGTTTCCACCTCCTTTCTGACATTTTAACAGAGTGTGTTGACTGTACTTGACTTTGAGGTTTTTGGCAACACAAAAATGGCAGAGGAAAGGGAATAAGCATATCAGTTTTGTTGACTCCTTCATCCTAGATCTCTTTGTAAATGTATTGGGTTAGCTGAAAAGTTTGTTTGGATTTTCCCCTAAGGTGTTATATATAATACGAGAGACCCAAATGAACTTTGTGGCCAACCCCGTAGTTTGTGTGGAGCCCTTACCTGTCTTAGTATTCCATTTTCTGTGCTGTACAATCTTATACAAGGTATTAACCTTTCTAAACCTCAATTTCGTCATCTGTAAAATGGAGAAAATAAGAACCTTTACCTCCTAGTGTTGGTTTGATACTTAAAGCATGTTTAAGTATCTAGTACATGGTAAGAGCCTTGTGTTTATTTTTGTCTTTGGACTTATTTGCAGTTATTTTGCAGAACTAGGTAAAAATTGAAGTGCTGCTGATGTTCATGTAACAAAAGTCTCTTACTAAAAACTTGAGAAATAGAATGCTGTTTGTGTGTAAGCAGATAGGAAGAAAATAATTTTTTAATATTGACATTTTTTTTGTTTTAATAGGTATCAACAGATGTTGCATACCAACTTGGTCTACCTTGCTACAATAGCAGATTCTAATCAGAACATGCAGTCTCTCTTACCAGCAGTAAGTACCTTTAAAATAGTGGGAAGTGTAGGTAATTTTTGTAGCGTTCTATACAGAAGGACTGATTTTTGTTGAGTGATTCTGAGATTTGTTTAGGAAATTCTGCCCTCCTCTTGGAACATGAAGATATTCGTTTACATGATCGATTATAGCTTTAATCTTTTGCCTTCATATTTAATTTGAATTAATTCAGCTAGAATTGATTCATTACCCAAGGAAGTTACATCTGTCCATCTATTCATTCACCCATCCACCTACCTATTTATTCATTTATTTTGATGTGTAATCACACAAATTATTTAGGAGCAGATCTGTAATATTTTAAAGCAGATCCCTATCCATCATGTATGTAATTTAATAGGCATCTCTACAGATAAGGACTGATATCCCACATAACAAACTTAGTCAGAATCTCTTAATGTCTTATAAAAATCAGGATGTTTTCAGTTTTCCCCAGTTATATAAAAATAATTTGAATGTTTTGCCGGTTGTTTGCCACAGAATCCAAACAAGGCCCACTGTTTGCTTTGGTTGATCTGTGTCTTAGATATTTTTTAACCTGTATCAGTTTTTTTCATTCTCCATTTACTTATTGAAGAAAGAGGGTCACTTATTTTGTAGAATTTCTCACATTCTGGATTTGTCTGTTTGTAGCCTCATGATCCTTTAACATGTTCCTCCATCTCATTTCTATTTCCTATAATTTGGTAATTTATAGATGGAGAGGCTCGGCTATAATTAGATTTAGTTTTATGTTGACTGTTTCATTGATTGCGCCATGTGAGTGTTGCTGTTGTATCTTGTTATGAGGAACATATTTTGTCGTCCCATTTTTAGTGATGTTAAGATTAATCAGTGCTCACAGTTGATACCAGTTTCATCAGTCCATTATAAAGTTCCTCATCTACCTTTCAGTTAATGGGTTTATCAGTCATTGGTGCTCATTGGTTGGGTCTGTTGTTTCTTAGGATCTAAGAATGATAAATTTCTCATTTTACAGTTCCTCCTGCATTATACATCTTCTAAAAAGGAAAATTTCAGCAAATATTTGGTTATCTTGAAATAGAGTTCCTATAGGAAAGTCGTGATAAAGTCTTTTTGTGTGTGTGTGATAAAGTCTTGATTCTATTCTTTATCAATTTTTTAATCAGTTTATCAGTTTTCAGAATAACAAGTTGGTCTGTGGCAACTTGCAAAGGATGACTAAGGATTTTGTCTTTGTTTTTATTATTATCTGAACTTACACATTTCTATATTTCTTATGTGTTTACATCCATTGAGACACTGTGACGCTCAAGTTTTCTCACCTTTAGTCAGTGAGAATCCCTTCCTTTGTCTTCTATGTCCTGCTGACACGATTCCAGTATTCTTGTAGAGCTTATTTGCTTTAGAATTTGTGAGAGAGCTCAGACTGACTATATTTCTGCCCCAGCTGTTTTTTCAGCTAGCCTTTTTTTCTGTGGGAGTTGATATTTAGAGACCTCAATTTGGATGTTTGGAGTATTTGTTATTACTGAGTTTGGTTGTTCAGTCGCTAAGTTGTGCCTGACTCTTTGCGACCCCCTGCAGCCCACCAGGCTTTCTTGTCCTTCACTATGTCGGAGTTTGCTCAAACTCATGTCCATTGAGTTGGTGGTGCCATCCAGTCATCTCATCCTCTGTCTCCTCCTTCTCCTCCTGCCCTCAGTCTTTCCCAGCATCAGGGTCTTTTCCAATGAGTTGGCTCTTTGCATCAGGTGGCCAAAGTATTGGAGCTTTAGCATCAGTCCTTCCAATGAATGTTTGGAGCATTTTCAGTGGACAGAGGTAGTAAACATTTTTTTTTTTTTTTTAAATAAAGGAAATATTAGTGATATTTTTCAGGAAAGTTTTTTTTTTTTTTAATGTAGCTTTAATTTTATATATTAGTGTCTCTTCTTTTTCTAAAAATCTTGATATGTTAGCAACTTTATAGTCACTTGTTTACTTTGTACTACTATATATGTAACATAATTTCAATATAGCAATATCAGGGTTGCCACTAACAATAATAGGCTTATCCTTAAGCTGTATCTCACTAAGGGTATATAATGAATAAATTTTGTTTTGAATCTGAAATAATGTGTTTTTTTTTTTTTTTTTTTTTTACCATAATCTTGATTACCAGTTAGTATGAGGAATAGGTTTATTTTGTTTGTTTCCAGGTAGATAATTCTCTCGCGGCATTATCTGTTGGGAAAACAAAGCAAAATATCTTTTCTCTGCCTCTGTCATGACACTTATATATGAAATGCCCATATACCTGGGGGCCTGTGTCTTATCTCTTCTGTTCCGTTGGCCGGTTTGGATGATTTCCTCTGTCCTGTCACACTTGTTATAGTCAAGACTTGTAATAAGTCTTATGTATATTAGAGAAGTTCTTTACCTCTTCCTGTGTCCCTTTTTTTTTTTTCAAGACTCTCTTGGGTATTGGTCCTTTGCATATCCTTATACACTTAAACTTACCAGTGTGTTCACTATAATCCCACTGTGGTTTTCACTCAGATAACTTTGACTGTCAGTCAGTTTGGGAGAATTGATGTCTCTGCAATACTGAGTCTTTCAAATCATGATCATTGCATATATTTTGATTTATTTAGTCCTTTACTCCCTGTCCGGAGAAGACAATGGCACCCCACTGCAGTACTCTTGCCTGGAAAATCCCATGGGCGGAGGAGCCTGGTAGGCTGCAGTCCATGGGGTTGCTAAGAGTCGGATACGACTGAGCGACTTGACTTTACTCCCTGTCAATGAAGTTTTGTGATTTTCCTGGAGAGGATTTACACACCTCTCTTTGGATCTATTGCTAAGTAGGTTGTCTTTTTAACGCAATTTTTAAATGGAATCTTTGTGTTTTTTTGTTTTATTTTGTAACTGTGATTGCTGTTTACATAGAAACGCAATTGGTTTTGAATCCCATAGTCTTGTTCAAGTCTTATCTCTAACAATCTTTCTGTGGCTACTTTTGTTTTCTCAATTCACCAATGTATCATTTGTGAATAATGAGTTTTGTTCTTTTCTTGCCAGTCCTTACACCTTTTATTTATTCTCTTGCCTTACTTCTCCGGCTAGGACCTCCAGTGCGGTCCTGAGTTGAAGTGATGACAGAATCTTAATCTTGTTCCTGATCACGAAGGGAAAGCTTTCACTGTTAACCATTCCCTATGATGTTCCCTGTAGTTTTTGGTAGATACCTTTAATCAGATTAAAGAAGTTCCCTTCTGTTCCTTTTGTGCCAAGAGTTTATATATTGAATGGATGTTAAGTTTTATTAAATACTTTTATTGCATCTAATGAGGTGATCATAGTGTTCTCTTTAATCTGTCATTGTGGTAAATTACATTGATTGACTTCTTATTGTTCAGTCTTGAATCTTTTAGTAATTAACCTATTTTTTCATGACCTACTTGGTCATGGTCTTTTAAAAAAAATTCAGTTTGTTGAGTTTTTGATCAAGACTTTTATGTGTATTCATGAGTGTAATTGCCTTTCAGCTTTCCTTTCTTATAATGCCTTTGTCTCTCCTTTGTTTTGAGGTTATGCTGGCTTTATAAAATGAGCTGCAGAACTTTCCGCTTTTTCTTATCTGGAAGAATTTGCATAATATAGCTATTTCCTAGATTATTGGTATAATTCTTTAGAAAAGCCATCTGGATCTGGAGTTTTCTTTGTGAGAAGACTTTTATTTACCTGCTCAATTTCTTTATGGTTATAGGACAGTTTATGCATTTCTATATTTTATGATATACCTATTTCAGTAAATTGTGCTTTTTAGCATTTATTCTAAAATTTCAAATTTATTGATAATAAAGTTTGTAGAATAATCCTAACATCTGTTAGGGTTTTGTAGAATTTTCCTAACGTCTATAGCATCTGTAGTGATAGTTTCTTTTTTTAATCCTCATTGTAGTTTATTTGTGCCTTCTTGTTAAAAATCTTTTAATCACAGTTGCCAAGTATTTATTGTATTTTTCTCTTAATCTTTTTAAAGAATCAGCATTTTTCTTTGATCTTTCCCTGTTGCATCATTTCTCAAACTTTGTTCTCAGAACTGCATTATATGTAAACATTACTGAACACTCTGAGGAGTTTCATATGTTACATATATGATGTATTTATTTTATTTTACGTATTATACTACTATTCATTTAAAATGAACAATACTAAACTCATTGCATGTTAATATAATTAGATTCTAAAAAAAAAGAAACTATATCTTTGAGAACTAATTTAGTGAGGTAAATGATACTGTTTAATAATTTTGCAAATTTCTTTTGAATGTCTGGCTTAATAGAAAACATCTGTATTTTCATATTTACTTCTGAATTCGATCTAGCATAGTATGTTTTGGTTGAAGTAGAAGAAAACCCAGTCCCACACAAATAGCAAGTTTGTAAAGGGAAAATATTTTTAGCCTTTTCAGACTGTTGTGAATAATCTGATAGTATAGCACATCTCAGCAGGTGTTTTTTTTCTTTTTAAAGGTTAGTTGCAGTATGGAATCTGATATTTTATCAGTACATTTATCTTATTCCGGTACCTTAAAGTTCATTGGTCTCTCTTACATTTTTGGATGGATCTTCTACTCATGCATGATTTCAGAACATCATGATTTGCTCATTTGGAAAATAATAAATTCACTTAGTTCTGCACATTTTCTAAATACTGATGTTTCATTGCTGCTGCTGCTAAGTCACATCAGTCGTGTCCGACTCTGTGTGACCCCATAGACGGCAGCCAACCAGGCTCCCTTGCCCCTGGGATTCCCCAGGCGAGAACACTGGAGTGGGTTGCCATTTCCTTCTCCAATGCATGAAAGTGAAAGGTGAAAGTGAAGTCTCTTATTCGTGTCCAACTCTTCGAGACCCCATGGACTGTAGCCCACCAGGCTCTTCTGTCCATGGGATTTTCCAGGCAAGAGTATGTTTTATTATGTGATACCAAAAACCACATTTGTGGAAATTACCGCCAGTCTTATCAGAAAAGGCTCATATATTGGGATGTTATCAATTTCAAGATAAAAAACGTTTGCCAAATTCCCATTTCTTCCTTGAACAGTCAAGGATCATTGGCAGTGTGATCTTTGGCAACAAGTACTTTCAGTTGTTTTCCAGGCTCACTGTGTTCAGTTTTGAGGAAATGTCTCCTTGGATAAGTGTAATTTGTCTAGAAATTGTTCTTTGAAGTAAAGTTGGTGTTCCATGAAGGGACGTGAAAGTGTTGGTTGCTCAGTCGTGTCTGACTCTTTGTGACCCCATGGACTGTAACTGGCCAGGCTCCTCTGTCCATGAATTCTCCAGTCAAGAATACTGGAGTGGGTTGCCATTCCCTTTCCCAGGGGATCTTCCCAACCCAGAAATTGGACCTGAATCTCCTGTGTTGCAGGCAGATTCTTTACCATATGAGCCACAGATGTTCCATGAAAAAACAAACCCCAGTATACCATGAAAACAGTGCCTAAGTCAGCAAGCAGCTCAGTCACAAAGAGTTTTCATTTTACTTTGATTTGTGGCAGATATGTTTATTATTTTCTCATTTTGTCATCATATGGAGTATTTAACTGACATGAGGAATTTAATAAACAAATAATTTTTGCTGCTTTATCAAGGACATTCTTAAGTGAAAGTGACTTTCTTTTACTGCCAGTCTGTGATAGTCAATAGTGCAGTGATTTACAGTGGAGTTGGATGCCTTGATATAAGGCTGCATCTGCTGTGTCCACTTCTGCTGTTGCACCATGATTTTATAAATACCAACATAGCCTGAAAGGCAAACATCATCTTAGTACTATTATGGAAATAGTCTTGACCTTTTGGATTCCCTAAAAGAATTCTTGAGAACCAGACTTCGTGACATTACTCTTTTGTCTGTTTTTGGCTATGGCTGGTTTCTGATCTTACTTATTGTTTTTATTTTCTTTCATTGTATCTTGCTGTTCTTTTTCTGAGTTTTAAGATGAATGCTTGCTTCCTTAGTTTTAATCTTCCATACTCATTTATGCATTTGAAGGCATACATTTCTGTCCAATTAGTTCTTTGGTGTAATATATTCATATTTATTCAGTTCCACATATTTTATAATTTCCATTGTTACTTCTTTATACATGGGTTGGTAAATATATTTCTTAGTTTGCAAGCAGGGAGATTTTATTGTTTCTTTTTTAAATGATTTCTGACTTCATTGCGTTATGGTAGTTAACACTTCATATGATTTCAGTTCTTAGGAATTCTTCGAGATTTGTTTTATAGTCCAACATATCGTCAGTTTTTACAGAAGTTCCATGTATTCATTAGCCCCTGAGAGCAGAGTCCTATATATGTTGACTGTTAGAAGTGTGTTAATCTTGTTTGAATCTTCTATTAATTACTGATTTTTTTTAAACTTCGTGATGTTTCATTTTTGTGTTTGTTCTATCAGCAACTGAGAGGTGTATGTTTAAAATGTCCAAGTATAGTTTTCCCTTATAAAGTTTTAAGATTTTATCACACTGAGGCACTGTTAGTGGATGCTTATATATTTAGAAATGTTATAGCTTTCTGATTCTTTGTAACGTGTCATTATGAAGTATTCCTCCTTGTTGCTAATTACACTTTTGGTCTTAATATCTATTTGTCTGGTTTTTGTGTAGCTCAGTCCGATTTCTTTAGCATTTTCATGTTGTATCTACCTTTCCATTTCTTTGTGCTAGAGATTACCTGTTTTATGAAAATATGTAAACTTAAAAATCCAATCTAACAATCTCTGTTATTTACTTGAAACATTAAGTCCATTTATAGTGAACGTAATTGCTCATATATCTGAGTTTAAACCTACCATCATATAAACCTACCATATAAACACTTTGTGTTTGTCTCATCTGTTTATATTCCTTTTTCTGTTCTTTCTGTCTGGATAATTTTTTATTATTCCTTTTTCTTTATGCTTGTTTTTACTTATGCTTACTATTCTTTTTACTATATAGGTTACTATACAGTTAATTCAAGAACCCTCAGATACTGTATTTCTATTCATTTTCTCAATGACTTATCTGTTGTTACACATTTTAAATCTGTGACTGTTTACTCATAAGTGATTATTACTTTTGGAAGAAAAGTTATGACCAACCTAAATAGTATGTTCAAAAGCAGAGACATTACTTTGCCAACTAAGGTCTGTCTAGTCACGGCTATGGTTTTCCCTATGGTCATGTATGGATGTGAGAGTTGGACTGTGAAGAAGGCTGAGCACCGAAGAATTGATGCTTTTGAACTGTGGTGTTGGAGAAGACTCTTGAGAGTCCCTTGGACTGCAAGGAGATCCAACCAGTCCATTCTGAAGGAGATCAGCGCTGGGATTTCTTTGGAAGGGATGATGCTAAAGCTGAAACTCCAGTACTTTGGCCACCTCATGAGAAGAGTTGACTCATTGGAAAAGACTGTGATGCTGGGAGGGATTGGGGACAGGAGGAGAAGGGGACGACGGAGGATGAGATGGCTGGATGGCATCACTGACTCGATGAACGTGAGTCTGAGTAAACTCTGGGAGATGGTAATGAACAGGGAGGCCTGGCGTGCTGCAATTCATGGGGTCGTGAAGAGTCAGACAGGACTGAGTGACTGAACTGAACTGACCTGAACTGATTATTACTTTTTTAAAGTTAGTATTCATTAGAATTATCATTGTTGCCATTTTTGATGCTTTTCATTCCTCCCTTCATTTTCAGCCTTTTCTCTCAGATCATTTCTTTTTTTCCTTCCAAAAGAACATATTTCAACATTTCATTTTAGCACTGGTTTGGTGGTGACAAATACCTTCCGGTCTTTTTTATTTGTATATGTGATCTGAATATTTTCTTTTTTTAACTATCATTCTTATAAGATGCATTTTGCCAGGGACGGATTTTAGGTTGGCATATGAGTACATTAAATTAATAATTCTGTTGTTTTCTGACCTTTATCTATTGACAGCTGTGTCAATGTAAATGTTATTATTTTGAAGGCAGTTTGACTGTATGTGTTGAAGAGTTTTGCTTTGTCTAGAGCTTTTTTCAGTTTTACTGTGATCTCTATAGGTGTTTTATTTATCTATTTTCTTTTTATTTATCTGGCTTGGTGTTTTGTTGAGATTTCTGAAGTCTGTGGATTGAAATCTTTGATCAGTTTTGGGAAATTCTCAACCAGCTTTCTCTCCTGCCTATTGTGCCCACAGCAAATGTAGCCCCAGATTTTGGGCCCATGTCTCTGCATTTTTTTTTCTTCTGGAGCTTGGCCTGTGTATTTTTAATTGCTTTGTCTGTTCTTCTATGTCATGAAAAATATTTTTAAATATTTTCTCCAGCTTTTTTGTTGTCTACCGGAAAGGATTTGAATGACCTCCTCTGCCATCACCCTATGTGATTCCTTTAAGTATTGGAATAGAATTCTGTTTTGCTATCCATAGTATATTAATTATTTTTATGGCTTCTCAGATATGCCTGTTTCACTGGCAAGAGAACACACTTGCAGAAGGACTGCTAAGTACTGGGTCCTTTGAGTACTGTATTTCATCCTCAGAATTCTTTAAAATATTGGTGTCTCAGGATGATTCAGGTGTCTTGGTAAGTGGTAGCATGACCCTTGAACTCAGGCCTTTCTGAAAGCAGTTCATGCATTATATCAATCAGTCATGTTACTACTAGGATGGAATGGAAATAAAAGTTTGACCCCTTTGCTCTTAAGTTTGTGTATCAGGGTAGGAATTGGCTAGATTTTTCTAGAGTTTGAATCTAAATTTTACACCCTGCAGTGACTTGAATGTTCTGTTGTGTTGTTAGGTAAATGAATGCCTTAATCACTTTTGTTTCTATTTTGTCTAGCATTGTTCTTGTCCTTAGGTGTTAAGTTTGTAAAGAGCATGTTAAATGAATGAGTCTGCTTATAGTTTGGGACTATACTGTGGATTTAGTGCTTCCCTGGTAGCTCAGAGGTTAAAGTGTCTGCCTGGAATACAGGAGACCCAGGTTCAATCCCTGGGTCAGGAAGATCCCCTAGAGAAGGCAGTGGCAACCCACTCCAGTACTCTTGCCTGGAGAAACCCTTGGAAGGATGAGCTAGGCTACAGTCCATGGGGTCACAAAGAGTTGGACAGGACTGAGCGACTTTACTTACATACTTTCTGTGGATTTAAGATGTAGGCTAAGAATTTCGCTTATTGTCACCATGGTGGCCTGTGGTGATTTTTTTCTTTGCTCCTGTACTAATACACCTGAAAAATATAACACTTTTCTGATCATGTTCTCGTCAAAACAGTAACACATTACAGGATTCTCAAGTCAGGGCATTGAATGTGGAGAAGGGGACATTCTCCCCCAGACAGTTACCAGAATCCCATGGGTGCCTGGGGAGTGAGCAGTGTGCACAGTGTTCTCAGGTGATCCTGTTACCCTGTTACCCTTGCATATCCCTTTGGCCCAACCAGTGGAGAGTCTCTGTAACTTATAATACTGTGCAATTCTGAATTTTGTCAGTTTGTCTTGATTTGAAATATTGTCTTCATTAGAATATGGAAATATCTTAACGTCTTCATTTCAGTTCAGTGTCTCAGTCATGTCTGACTCTTTGCGACCCCATGAATCGCAGCACGCCAGGCCTCCCTGTCCATCACCAACTCCCGGAGTTCACTCAGACTCACGTCCATCGAGTCCGTGATGCCATCCAGCCATCTCATCCTCGGTCGTCCCCTTCTCCTCCTGCCCCCAGTCCTTCCCAGCATCAGGATCTTTTCCAGTGAGTCAACTCTTCGCATGAGGTGACCAAAGTACTGGATTTTCAGCTATAGCATCAGTCCTTCCAATGAACACCCAAGACTGATCTCCTTTAGGATGGACTGGTTGGATCTCCTTGCAGTCCAAGGGACTCTCAGGAGTCTTCTCCAATACCACAGTTCAAAAGCCTCAATTCTTCAGTGCTCAGCTTTTTTCACAGTCCAACTCTCACATCCATACATGACCACTGGAAAAACCATAGCCTTGACTAGACGGACCTTTGTTGGCAAAGTGATGTCTCTGCTTTTGAATATGCTATCTAGGTTGGTCATAACTTTCCTTCCAAGGAGTAAGCATCTTTTAATTTCATGGCTGCGGTCACCATCTGCAGTGATTTTGGAACCTCCAAAAATAAAGTCTGACACTGTTTCCACTGTTTCCCCATCTATTTCCCATGAAGTGATGGGACCAGATGCCATGATCTTCGTTTTCTGAATGTTGAGCTTTAAGCCAACTTTTTCACTCTCCTCTTTCACTTTCAAGAGGCTTTTTAGTTCCTCTTCATTTTTGCCATAATGGTGGTATCATCTGCGTATCTGAGGTTAGTGATATTTCTCTTGGCAATCTTGATTCCAGCTTGTGTTTCTTCCAGTCCAGCGTTTCTCATGATGTACTCTGCATAGAAGTTAAATAAGCAGGGTGACAATATACCACCTTGATGTACTCCTTTTCCTATTTGGAACCAGTCTGTTGTTCCATGTCCAGTTCTAATTGTTGCTTCCTGACCTGCATATAGGTTTCTCAAGAGGCAGGTTAGGTGGTCTGTATTCCTGTCTCTTTCAGAATTTTCCACAGTTTATTGTGATCCACACAGGCAAAGGCTTTGGCATAGTCAATAAAGCAGAAGTAGATGTTTTTCTGGAACTCTTGCTTTTTCCATGATCCAGCAGATGTTGGCAAGTTGATCTCTGGTTCCTCCGCCTTTTCTAAAACCACCTTGAACATCTGGTAGTTCACAGATCAGGTACTGCTGAAACCTGGCTTGGAGAATTTTTAGCATTACTTCACTAGCATGTGAGATGAGTGCAATTGTGCAGTAGTTTGAGCATTCTTTGGCATTGCCTTTCTTTGGGATTAGAATGAAAACTGACCTTTCCCAGTCCTGTGGCCACTGCTGAGTTTTCCAAATTTGCTGGCATATTGAGTGTAGCACTTTTACAGCATCATCTTTCAGGATTTGAAACAGCTCAACTGGAATTCTGTCACCTCCACTAGCTTTGTTCGTAGTGATGCTTTCTAAGGCCCACTTGACTTCACATTCCAGGATGTCTGGCTCTAGGTGAGTGATCACACCATCATGATTATCTTGGTCGTGAAGATCTTTTTTTGTACAGTTCTGTGTATTCTTGCCACCTCTTTTTAATATCTTCTGCTTCCGTTAGGTCCATACCATTTCTGTCCTTTATCGAGCCCATCTTTGCATGAAATGTTCCCTTGATATCTCTAATTTTCTTGAAGAGATCTCTAGTCTTTCCTATTCTGTTGTTTTCTTCTATTTCTTTGCATTGATCGCTGAGGAAGGCTTTCTTATCTCTTCTTGCTATTCTTTGGAACTCTGCATTCAGATGCTTATGTCTTTCCTTTTCTCCTTGGCTTTTGCTTCTCTTTTTTTCACAGGTATTTTCAAGGCCTCCTCAGACAGCCATTTTGCTTTTTGCATTTCTTTTCCATGGGGATGGTCTTGATCCATGGTTCTGTACAGTGTCACGAACCTCCGTCCATAGTTTATCAGATCTAGTCCCTTAAATCTATTTCTCGCTTCCACTGTATAATCATAAGGGATTTGACGTCCCTTATTCTCTCTAGCTTTTATGGATAACCCAACAATGTGGGTTCATAGCACTTATCTTGAGATTTAGTTACTCATTTCTCTTGCCCATCCTCAGGAAAGTTGTAATTATTGAGAAACCAATGTGGTAAAATATAGCTTTCCATAGAAATTCATTAAGCTACTGTAGAATTTTCTGATTCAGAATTCACTAGTCCATTCTCACCTGTTGCTCAGTTATACACTTTACTGAAATTTTTTAAAATAGCATTTACATTTTTCCCTATAGATCAAATAGGACAGTAAAAATTATTACTGTTTGTATTCAAGGAAAATATTATTTTACCATCACCCTAGTTAAGAACTATCACATAGGAAAGACACAGATTTCATTGCAAAGCTACCGTTATTTCAGATTCATGTAACACAGAGGCACCATTTTACATATTTTGCTGAAGAATATAGATATTGCCATTTGTGTACTTTGAAATAAAAATTTTCTCTCTTAATACTGGTCAAAGTTTTATTTGAAGTTTGTAACCAAATTTTCATTTTAAAAATGAGTATTTTGAAGCTTAAAAAAGCAACATTAGCAAAGGAGAAGGGTTTTTGAGAAACTAGAAATAAATTGATCCTCATAGTAAGGGGAGCAACAGAGAGGTGGACCAGTAAAGAAAAGCAGGGCTAGAGAGGGAAAAAATCAGCTGCAAGGGAAGCAGTTGGATTAGAGATGAAGTAGGAAGAAAGGTGAATTTGGGAAAACTGAAATAGTAGAATACATATCACCAATTGGCAAAAAGGGGTAGAATATACTAGTTACTAACTGTAGCGTGAGAAATTTTGACCCTGAAAAAGACTGTATGTTTCAGGGTGATTTTACTCAAGTTTTCCAGAATGAAGTTTTTCAGTTTTTTTAACTGGTTGTAGGAATTGGAAATGTGCCCATACTTATATGTAAGCTCAACTCTCAGTTTTTAATATCACCCTCCCCAAAGAGGAATTATGTGATCATAGTAATATTTCATGTGTCTGAAACTAGGCCAGATCTAGCAAGCCTCTTCTGTTTGAATGAAAGTCAAGAACGAAAAGACCTGGAATAAATGGAAAAAGACCTAGAAGGAGAAAGACGACTTATAAAGCCAGTGTACTAACCATTAGGCATTTTACTTCTTAGTCTGGTCCTGGGTATTCTTTTCTTGTTTCAAATGCATTGTAAGTTTCTAACAGAAACTATTCTTAATTTTATATGTGTTTTAACTGTTTATCAGTTTTAAGCCCATAACCAAAAAGGCAGCAAATCACAAATCAGAACTCAGAGAATGTAGTCTATGGACAGGCTTATTTAAAGGCAGTGTGCCTGATATCTGAGGTGACATTGAAAGAGGCTAAATATTTATACAAAGTTGGCATTGTTCAACATGTACACTATTCTGTCTCCATTTAGTATGTGTATATAGGGTCCTGTCTCCCTTATGATGTCAGAGGCATCACTGGAATATTGGTTTTCAAAGTTGGTATTTACTTTCTACAACAACAGTGGGCTTCCCTGGTGTCTCAGACGGTAAAGACTGAATGCAGTGCAGGAGACCTGGGTTCAGTACCTAGGTCAGGAAGATCCCCTGGAGGAGGGCATGGCAACACACTCCAGTATTCTTGCTTGGAGAATCCCATGGACAGAGGAGCCTGGTGGGCTGTATAGTCTATGGGGTCGCAAAGAGTTGAAGATGGCTGAGCAACTTTCACTTTCAAGTACCATTGATTTAGGAAAGAATTATGAGAGAACAGTTTAAATTTTAAAAAGCTTTTATCTATTTAATTTTTCTTTGGGAAGAACTTGGGGGAGAAAATAGTCTTTTTATTGTGGCAGTTCATTTGGAAGACATACAGTCTGGAAATATTTCTACAGAAATAAAGTTTTAGAGCTATAAGGAACTTGGACAATCATATATATAGTCTAGTGTTTCTTTACCTTGGCTGCACATTTTAAAAGCTTTTCAGTTGATTGTATTATATAACTAGGAATTGACGATTTTATATTGCTATGTATTTTGAGTGGGATATCCAGTGACGTTTGAGGATATGTAAAACTTTGGAAAAATATGATGATTCCTTTTTCTGTAGTATCTACCTTCATTTGATGTATACCATGACCACTTTACAATATGAGAATTTACAATTACTCTATGATTCTATTACATGGAGGACTGAATAAAACAATTTAGGGTTTCCAGTATGTAGGAGGTACTCAGTAAATATTGATGGTGATGAAAATGAAGGTAGTATGCAATTGGAATGGAAAGAGAATTCAGATTTGGGAGTGTTTGAAAGAAGATTGGCCGGATTCAGTTACTGAATACATATGCAGGATAAAGGAAGGAGTTTGGAGACTTCACTGATATTCATGCCATTCACTGAGTTTGAGTGTGTGTGCATTTAATTTTAAAAGAAGGCTGAGAGTTGATTGGAATTGCTTGTCTTGGCTTTTCAGTTATCTCTAATTTAACCAGGTAATGTTAGGTATTAAAGATAATTTTTGTTTAATGTATTGATTATGCCAAAGCCTTTGACTGTGTGGATCACAATAAACTGTGGAAAATTCTGAAAGAGATGGGAATACCAGACCACCTGACCTGCCTCTTGAGAAATCTGTATGCAGGTCAGGAAGCAACAGTTAGAACTGGACATGGAACAACAGACTGGTTCCAAACAGGAAAAGGAGTACGTCAAGGCTGTATATTGTCACCCTGCTTATTTAACTTATATGCAGAGTACATCATGAGAAACGCTGGGCTGGAAGAAACACAAGCTGGAATTAAGATTGCTGGGAGAAAGTGAAGACGAGCTAAAAAGCCTCTTGATGAAAGTGAAAGAGGAGAGTGGATAAGTTGGCCTAAAGCTGAACATTCAGAAAACAAAGATCATGGCATCTGGTCCCATCACTTCATGGGAAATAGATGGAGAAACAGTGGAAACAGTATCAGACTTTATTTTTTGGGGCTCCAAAATCACTGCAGATGGTGACTACAGCCATGAAATTAAAAGATGCTTACTCCTTGGAAGAAAAGTTATGACCAACCTAGATAGCATATTCAAAAGCAGAGACATTACTTTGCCGACTAAGGTCCATCTAGTCAAGGCTATGGTTTTTCCAGTGGTCATGTATGGATGTGAGAGTTGGACTGTGAAGAAGGCTGAGCACCGAAGAATTGATGCTTTTGAGCTGTGGTGTTGAAGAAGACTCTTGAGAGTCCCTTGGACTGCAAGGAGATCCAACCAGTCCATTCTGAAGGAGATCAGCCCTGGGATTTCTTTGGAAGGGATGATGCTAAAGCTGAAACTCCAGTACTTTGGCCACCTCATGAGAAGAGTTGACTAATTGCAAAAGACTGTGATGCTGGGAGGGATTGGGGGCAGGAGGAGAAGGGGACAACGGAGGATGAGATGGCTGGATGGCATCACTGACTTGATGGACGTGAGTCTGAGTGAACTCCAAGAGATGGTAATGAACAGGGGGCCTGGCGTGCTGCGATTCATGGGGTCACAAAGAGTTGGACACGACTGAGCGACTGAACTGAACTGAACTGAACCTATTTTCTGTACAAAAAAGAAAAGTCTTAAATTATGACTAAAGATCAGCTTAGAGAAAGTAGCCTTACACTCTATATGTTGTTTTTTTATTTCCTAAATTGCATTTTTGGAGGATGCCACACTTGATAGTCTGAGTTAGTGCTGGGCATTCGATTAGCCTTTCCTTAGACAAGGGTCAGTAAAAGCGATCATATATTTGTCTTCAGGTCAGTGACCATGTTGGCAGAGCACTCATTAGTTAAGATGTTTCACTGACTAAAGTTTGATATTATAGGATTTGCTGTTTACAGAATTAGCTGTTTGCAGGTATGATCCAGGTGAAATGAAGGAACGCATGGTTAGAGCTGTGGAACGTTTTAAAGGTTAGCAAGGTTTGTTTCATTTATAAATTTTAGCTTAATTTTTAGCACAGGTAATAATACTTTCGTGTTGTTAGAACATTAAGGACTGCAAAAAGCTATACAAAACCCATCTCCAGCTTGTCTTCTTGCTGTGTTTTATGCAAATAAAAGCCAATGTAAATACTTACTTTCCCCTTCTTTTCTATGCAAGTAGAACCTTGCTGTACACACTGTCCTGTTTTAATTAGTTTTTTTTTTAATGAAAGCGTTTAAATTTTATTTTGATTTATGGTATGGACTTTTCTTCAATATTGGCATCTTTTCAGAGTGTTTCAGAATGTTTTAAGTGTTTGATGAACATGATCATGTTTATTTGGTCAGTGTGATAATGTTGAAGATTGTGTTCTTTAGCTTCTGTGAGTTTTCTTGGTTTACTTTTCTAGCTACTCAGCTCCCTATCTTTTACCTGCCCATCAAATACTGATGATCTATCCTTGAACATTTTTTTTTTTTTTACTATGCACACCCATTCTGGGAGATTTCACTCACATTCCTGGTTTTTATATTCTTGACTTGAAGTTCTTCCTCTGTATTCTTGGGCTTCCCTTGTGGCTCAGCTGGTAAAAAAATCTGCCTGCAATGTGGGAGACCTGGGTTCGATCCCTGGGTTGGGAAGATCCCCTGGAGAAGGGAAAGGCTACCCACTCCAGTATTCTGGCCTGTATAGTCCATGGTGTCAAAAGAGTCAGACACAACTGAGTGACTTTCACTTTCACTTTCTCCATATTCTTGGCTCCCAAATAGTTATCTTCTTGCCCAGGTGTGCACCGTGAATCTAGCTTCCATTTGGCATACCCTGTTTGAATATTCCTCACCACATGATTGTGGGCAAAACTCATCTCTCTCGTTTCCTCTGTTCTCTGCTGTTAAAGCAGGGGGGAAAAAGTGCACAGCCTGCATTTTCGTATTTCCTGCCTCAAGTGAGTAGTATAAACACTGAGTTCTTTTACTGAGAAACATAGTGATCATCTCAGACTACTCCCTTTTCTTTCACCAGCCACAGCTGTCTTCTTTCTCTTCTACCTTAATAAGTGCTGCAAAATAAAAGGTGTCTAATTAAGACATTTTGGTATTAAAAACAGCAAGACTGCAGGTGAAATGATCTTTTGAAATGTCTATCTGTATTTTATATGCCAGAGCATTCTATAAATGAAATGAAAGACAACAGTAATTCTGCAGTATAATTATATGCTATTTTAGAAGTATGTATATTTCAAGTCCATTTGAAACATAATAGAAGTGAATAGTTCTTCTATTGAGGATTAGAGAAGGTTTCATAAAGGAGGTAACCGTGCATTTCATAGAGAATTAATTTATGGGAACACATTTCTCTACGTTGGTACAGGGAGCATTTTGCCAGCATTGTTGCCTGTCTTGTCTTTTCAGACTCCTAGAAAAATCAGGATAGGCATTTGCTGGATAGCATGAATGAGGAATCGCGGAGACCTTCCTAAACTGTCTCAGATATGTGTAGAACTCATTTTGGGAGACTGATTTTAGGACTAGGAAGTATGACAAATAATGATATGGATGGGGCTTTTGGATCCAGTCTTGGTTGATTCATCAAGATTCTTGTGTGTGTCTAATGATCATCTCTTTATCAGATTTTGGAAGTATTTATATGTGTATATGTATCTATCTGTATATGTAAAATATGTAGACTGTTTTGAATAATTTCTTTTTAATCTGTTTCTGTATGTCACTTGATCGCCTCCTTTGGGGAACTATTTTAGTGACAGTTGCACTAATGATATTTATACAGGTCAAAGATTATTAAACTAAAATTTGTATTTTTCAGTTTTTAAAAATATTCTAAAGAAATAGTGAAAATATTTTATACTCAGAATTATTTTTAGTTTTATATTAAATTGTTTAAATTTGATGGCTTCTTCATTTTTCCCTAAGTATTAGATGCCTACTGTGTGTTAGGCAATAGTTATTTACTTTACCAAAACACAAATATTCTTGCTCTTTTGGATTTCATGTTGTATCAAGCAAGGCAGGCGTGATAAATCATTAAATCATGTTACCTATTAGGAGATAGAAAGAGCTAAGGAAAGGAAAACAAATAGGAGAGGAAGAGATGTATTGGAAATACTGGAAGCTGGGATGGAGTTTATAATATGAAATAGAGTGGTCAGGGTAGACCTCTTTGAGAAGGTGGCGTCTGAGCTAAGACCTGAGAAAGTGTTTTAGGCAGAGGAAACAAGCAGTGAAAAGCTCCTGAAGTGAGGCCGTGCATGGCTTGTTCAAGGGACAATGGGAAGGTTGTTGTGGCTGGAACAGAATAAGGTGACGAAGATGTGTGAACAGAGCCTATCTTGCAAGCTGTTGTAAGGACTTTGTTTTTCTCTCTGAAACCAGAAGCTCATGGAGGATTTTGAGCCAGAGAGTGGACTGATTTTTAACAAGTTCATTCTGATTACTTTTTGGAGAATTTACTATGGAGGAGTGTGGGTCGAAGCAGGAGTCCTCAAGGAGGCTCTTGCAGTAATCATGAGCATGAGAGGTGATGGCTTGTCCTAGGGTGGTAGCAGAGGAGTTGGTAGTAGAAGTCAAATTGTGGGTTTGTTTTGAAGGTAGAGCCCAATGGATATGTTGAAAGTTGGGTGTAGGGGGCAGTATGTAAGGATAGAGGTGTAAAGGATGCCCCTGTTGGTTTTCAGCAGAGCAACTGGAAGATGAAATTGTCATCAGCTGATAGATAGTGTTGGAAAAAGGGATTTGAGGCTAAGGCTGAGATGGCAGGGACTCAGTGTTGTAGATTTTAAGTTTGAGTGTCTAATAGACTTCCAAATGGAGGTGTGGAGTTGAGTAAGCAACTTTGACAATCAAAAATCATGATCCCACCAGGCTCCTCTGTCCATGGGCATTCTCCAGGTAAGAATACTGGAGTGGATTGCCCTTCCTCTCTCCCCCAGGGGGATCTTCCCAACCCAGGGATCAAACCTGGGTCTCCTGCACTGCAGGTGGATTCTTTACCATCTGAGCCACCAGGGAAGCCCCAGTTTTTCGTAACAATTATTTATTGAGTACCTCTATTTGATAGTTCAGATGGTAAATAATATACCCACATTGCCAGAGACCGAGGTTGGATCCCTGGGTTGGGAAGGTCCCCTGGAGCAGGAAATGGCAACCCGCTCCCAGTATTCTTGCCTGGAGAATCCCATGGAAAGAGGAGCCGGGCTACAGTCCATAGGGTTGCAAAGAGTGGGACACTGAGCAGTTAACACTTCACTTCTATTTGATACTAGATGATTGGAGGCTACAGTGATAAGCAAATATAATTATGGGCTCAGTCCTTACAGAAATTAACATATAGTGTGGTAGACAGATGTTAATTAAGTAATTATGCAAACATTTTAAGTAACAGTTGCAAATGCTATGAAGGAAGGGCATCTAGGACTAAGGGGGCAGATAATGGCGCCTGATGACCCTGAGGGTGAGGGAAGGCTTTCTTGAGAAAATGACGGTTGAGCTATAATTTACATAGAATAAAATTCATTCAAATTGATTTGTAGGGGTTCTTCCTGTATTCTAGATACAAATCTTTTACTGACTATATATATTGCAAATACTTTCTTCCAGTTTGAAAATTACCTTTTTATTCTCTTTATGGTGTGTTTGGATGAACAGTTTCTAATTTAAATGAAATCTCAGTTTATCAGTCTTTTTCTTTTCTTAGTGTCTTGTTTACAAAATACTTTCTTGTATAAGAGTCATGAAGATATCCTTGCTTCTGAAAGTTCGTTTATCCATGATTCATTGCAGATTAAATTTGTTTATGATCTGAGCTAGGAGTCAGGGTTCATTTTTGTTCATATGATGTTCAGTTTATCCAGTACCATTTATTGGAAAGATCAGTTTTCACCCATTGAATATAAATCATTTTGTTGTAAAGTGACTGTGAGTGTGGGGCTGTTCCTCAATTCTTTTATTCTGTTGGTCTGTTTATCAGTCCTTGCATCAGCCACATATTTGTTCTAGAATCCTGGCTGTTCTAAGTCTTTTGTATTTCCATGTAAATTTTAGAGTTAGTTTGTTAATTTCTGCAGAAAGCCTGCTGGGATTTTGATTGAGATTACATAAAATCTCTAAGCCAACATTGGAGAAACTGATACATCTCCACAATATTTAGTCTTCCAGTCAGTGAGGATGAGATGTCCCTCTGATTAGTAACCCTTAATTTCTTTCAGCAATGTCACAGTGTAGAATTGCACATCTCTTGCTAGATTTATCTCCTAGCTAGTCACCTTTTTTGGATGCTATTATACATGGTATCATTTTCAAAATTTTAGTTTTCTAGTTGTTTATTGGAAATTATAGAAATTATATCTCTAGTTACTCTAGTGATTCTAACAGTTTGTTAAGGATTCTCTTGGGTTTTCTATGCACTCAATCATGTCATCTTTGAATAATAATTATATGTCATTACCAATCTTTTATTTTTCCCCCTACTTTATTCTTTTTTATACTGTTGATTTGTCTGTTGGTTTATTTATTTTGTTGAATATACGGTGTTAATGAATATACTTGTGTTGTTCCTGAATTTTTATTTTCCTCCTGCAAGTCTAGCATTTTCACAGATAAAAGATGATATTGTGTCTACATTTTATTTTGTAAACTAGATTTACTAGGCTAAGGATGTTCCCATTCTTAATGTTTTAAAGTCTTCAGTGGATGTTGAATTTTAACAGATAAGTTTCCTTTATTGAGATGATTAGATGAATTTTAGTTTGGTAATTTGGTGAGTGTTACAGTGATTGATTTCCAAAAGTTAAATTAGCCTGCATTCCTGAAATAAATTCCATTGTTTATATAATGCATCGTCTTTTTTTTATGGGGTCTGAATTTGATTTGCAAAAATTTTGTTTAGGATTTTTGTGTCTGTTCATGAGAAATATTGGCCTATAAATTTCTTTCTTGTGATGTCATTGTCAGGTTTTGGTATCAGAGTTTTGGAAATTGTTCCATTAAGACTTGGAAATTGTTCCCTATTTTTATGTGTTCTCTAAAAGACTGCATATGGTTCCTTGAGTTCTGTACTTGTCTTATTTCCTTCATTATACTATTTGGGGTTTGATTGCTGTCTTTTCCTGGCTACTGCAGATGGAAGCTTATATCATTAATTTTTAACCTTTCTTAAAATGCATTTTAAATATACATTTTCAAGCTATAAATTTTCATGGTTTAGCTGCATCTCATATATATATATTTTTTTTTTCTGGCTGCTGCTTCTTTTTTAAAAAATATTTATTTATTTGACTGTGCTGGGCCTTAGTTGCAGCATGGGGAATCTAATTCTCTGACCAGGGATTGAACCTAGGCCCCCTGCTTTAGGAGCTTGGAGTCTTCGCCACTGGACCACCAGGGAAGTCCCTGTCTCACAAATTTTGATGTTGCATTTTTGTTACCATTCATTCATTTCAGCATATTTTCTAATTTCCATCATGATTTCTTCACTAACAGGTTATTAGTTTTCTGTTACTGATTGCGAGTTTAATTCCACTGTGCTCAAAACATACAACATGTGATTTCATTTGTTATTTGTTGACTTCTTCTGTGGCCCCGTATGCAGCCTAGTTTGGTCTACATTCCTGGAGTGTTTGAGGAGAATGTGTATTATGCAATTGTTGTATATAGTAGTCTAAGCATGTTAATTAAATTGAGTTGTTAATGGTGTTGTCAAATCTTATATTCTAAGGCTTTTTATTGCTATTAGATGTTTTTTTTGTCCTGTCAGTTACTAGAAGTATATTAAAAGCTCTAACCATTATTATGGATTATTTGATTTTTCCTTTTGATTCTGTCAACTCTTAGGATATAGATTTTGAAGCTGTGTTATAAGATGTATGCAAATTTATGATTGTTATATTCCTGGTTAATTGGTCCTTTCATTATAATAAACTGTCCCTTTAGTTTTTCTAGTAGTAATAGTTCTTGATTTGTCAGCTGATATATAGTGACATCACCATGCATTTAATTAATGTTTATATATTATTATTTTTCTTTTAACATCTATATGTCCTTAAGTTTAAAGTAAATCTCTTGTAAACAGAATATAGTTGAGTGTTTTAAAAATTCAGTAATATTTGCTATTTTATTGAAATATTGAATATGAATATGAAATTGAATATGGATATGAAATCTGAGAGGTCCATAAATATTTAATGTAAAACATGATATAATAGGTCCTGAGTTTGTCAGTCTGATCCTGGTTTTCTATTTGTCTTGTTTTGGTCCTTCTTTGAATTAATTAAGCATTATTTGTTCCTTTATATGTGTATAGGCATTTTTAAGTATTTACCCAATAGATTACATTGTGAAAGCTTGGTTTTACATTGTGCAAGCTTGGTTTATTAGATTCCAGTCTAAATTTGTACTTCTAACACTTGCTGAAAAATACAAGAAATTTATAGCAATTTAACTATAGATTCTGTTGTCCTTTATGTTAGTCTTGTCATACTTTATACTTCTGCATATCTTTATACTAGTCATTGTTACTGTTATTTTTAAATGTTAATGTTTTTATTTGTTTCCATATTTACCTTTCCATTCCTTTCTGTTAATTTCTCTAGTTCTATGCTTCTGTCTGGGGCCATTTTCGTTTAGCTGGATGAATCCTTTTCAGTTGAACAAGTTATCTCAGTTTTCATTCATCTGAAAAACTATTATTATTTCATCTTTGTATTTGGAGTATAGAATTCTAGATTGGTTGATCATTATTTTCTTTTTCTGTCTTAGCACCTTAAAGATCTTGGTTTTTTGTATTCTATTTCCATTATTTATGATACAGAATAGGGTTTTGGTCTGATTGCCAGTCCCCTGAAGGTAATGTGACTTACTTTCCCTGGCTGCTTTTAAGGTTTTCACTTTTGACTGCAGCTTTTAGGACTTTGACTCTGATGCGTCCAGCTATGTTTGCTTCATGTCCTGCTGAGGTTTGTAGAGCTTCATACGTTTGCTAGAGACTCATGTCTTTTGTTGGTTTGGAAAATTCTTGACCAGCGTTCTTACTGCCTATGTGTCATTTTCTCCACTTTTCTAACTCCAGTTAGATGTATGTTAGGCCCTTTTAGCATGACATACATGTCTTTAACACTTCTGAGTTGTATTTTCTCTCTATTTTTTCTATCTTGATGTGTGATTTTATTTTACACTTTTGTTGTTCTATTTTACTCTTTTAAGAATTCTAGGCTTTGCTGAAATTCTCCATTTATCCTCTTTGCATTTTTCTGGGAACATATCAGTCATTATTAAGGTCTCTCATATAACTCTAAAATGTGAATGACCTCTGTGTCTTTCTTCTGTTTTCTATTATTTCTGTTGGTCGTCCGTTTACTCTCTTCTTTTTTTTTTTGGAGATAAAATTCACATAGTGTGAGGTCCACTATTTTAACCTTTTAAAGTAGTCACCCTCAGATATTGTGGGTTCCATTCTTGGAGAAGGAAATGGCAACCCACTCCAGTACTCTTGCTTGGAAAACCCCATGGACGGAGGATCGCGGTAGGCTATGGTCCATGGGGTCACAAAGAGTCAGACACGGCATTTTAGACTGCCACAATAAAGTGAATACTGCAATAAAGCTAGTCACAGAAATTTTTCTGTTTCCCAGAGCATATAAAAGTTGTGGTACACTGTACTGTAGTCTGTGACGGGTGCATTGGCACTGTGTCTGAGCATCAGTGTACACACCTTAATTAAAACATACTCGATTGCTAAAAAATTGCTCACCAGCATCAGAACCGTCAATGAGTTGTAATCTTCTTGCAACAGTAACCTTAAAGAGCACTGCTCACAGACCACCGTGACAAAAATCATAGTCATGAAAAAGGTTGAAATGCTGTGAAAATTACCAAAATGTGCCACAGAAACCTGAGATGAGCAAATGCTGTTGGAAAAATGGCACCAGTATACTTCTTCACACAGGGCTGCCACACACATCTGATTTACAAAACATACACACACGGTATCGTTGAAGCACAATAAAGTGAGGAATGCTTGTATACAGCTCCGTGGTCTTCAGTGTATTCACAGGGTACACAGCCATCACCATTATCTAATTTCAGGACACTTCCATCACCCCGAAAAGGAAACTCATGACCATTGACCATCAGCTCCAGTGTCCCCTCTGCCCATCCCCCTGGCAAAGGCTGTCCCTCTGGCCTTGCCTGTTCTGGGCAGCGCATGTGAATGGAATCACGCCATGTGTGGGCTTTCGGTTCTGACTTCCTCACTTAGCATAAGGTGTGTCTGTAGTTTGTATCAGCGCTTCACTCCATTTTGTGGCTGAAAAACATTCCATTGTGTAGATGAGTTATCACATTTTGTTTGTTCATTCATTGGTTAAAGAACTTTTAGTTTTTTTCCCTACTGTTTGGCCATTTTATGAATCGTGCTGCTGTGAACATTTAGGTATAAATATGGCGTGAATGTATGTCTTCGGTTCTCTTGGATCAGTACCTGGAGAGGAATTGCTGGGTCCTTTGATAGCTCTGTGTTTACCTCTTTGAGAATCTGCTCAAGTGTTCGGCACAACAGCTGCACCCTTTTACAGTCCCTTTAGCATGTATGAGAGTTATTTTCTCCACTTTCTTATCAATATTTGTTATTTTCTGTAGTTTTAAAAACAGAGTGTTGGCTATTTCTTCTTATTTTTTGTAGAATGCCATTTAATTTTAATTGAGGGGTTTTGGACTTGGTAGGGCTGATCTATTTGAATTGTGATCTTAATCCAAGTAGAGGCTCTTTTGACATCTTAACAGAGGGATTGGCTTGTTTGAAGGCCCTTCTGATGTGTTGGGGCCTCTACTCCAGTCTTTGTCTCCCTTGAACAGGGCAGAGCTGAAATCTCCTCTCAGCTCTTTTTTGTAGTAATGGCTGTTTTCTTGAATTTCCCCCTTCTTTCTGGTTCTTCCTCTCTGGGACTTTGTTCTCTAGTTTCCGGCTCTCTGGTGGCTGAATATCTCTGTCTTCTCTCCGTCTAGGGGCTGCCACCTCCTGCGTGGGCTCCGTTTTCTGTTCTGCAGTGAAGTCAGGAAAAGCCAGTGTGGTGGTGGCGTTGTGTCATTTCTATTTTTCGCTTCTTTTAAGAGCTGTCTCTCCTCTTGTTCCTCTCTGTGTACATTACTCTTCAGTGCCTTCAAGTGGTTTTTCCTTTATCTAGATTTTATTTTTTTTAGAGAAACAGTTTTATTTTTATTTATTTATTTTTTTGCCATTTTCAAAAATACAACTAACCAGGTAAAGAAGCACAAATATAAAGTAATGAGTCTTGGAAAACATAGACAGAATACTCCTTGACGTAAATCACAGCAAGATCTTTCTCGATCCACCTCCTGGTTTCAGAACTTGATGAAGTTCAGGTTCTTGATGTCTCATGGCAGAAAGAATTCTGTGAGAACCAAGTGATAGGTAAGAAATGGATTTAGAGAAAAAGACACTCCACAGACAGAGTTTGGGCCATCTCGGAAGGAGAGAGTGGCCTATCTGGATTTTATAGCCTACTATTAACAAGAGGGTTAGTTTGATACAAGCTACTTTATTATGATGGGAACTGAGAACACTGATGTTTTATGAGTTGAATCACTTGAATCACAAGAAGATGAGAAACTGATACCTACTGAGAGTGAGAGCATAAATTCTTGAACAGAAAATTTGGACAAGATAATAGGAGGAAGGAATTGGATTTTCAAACTAGAGGGTCAAGTCAGCCATATTGAAGGAAGATAAAGGGTGATTTTAAAGTGAGATATGTGACACCGAGTTGATGTTTGGTAATTTTCTTGGAAATGGAGCAAAGTATTTAAAGAATACAAACTGGATAAAGAATTTAAGATAAGACTTGAAGAGGAGATATTTAATAAGCAATTATTGGGTTCAGTAGTGGAAGAAACTAAGATTATGAATTTAAGATTTTTAATCTGTTTAATTTTGTAAATGTTAGGGTTATGAGGTTGTTGGAGATTTGAATGTTTACACGTGATGTCTAAAGAACAATGTATATCTGCTCAGTGTGCTAGGGAGGACTGTGTTTGCAAAATCTGGGTAGTATAGACACAGTAAACATGTCAGAGGAAGACTGAAGTTGTAGAAATGGACATTCTGTTTATAACACAGACAAGTAGAGAAAGAAAGCAACATAGATCTGTAAAGGTAAGATTTCCGTATCCTCTTATAGCCTTAAAAACTGGGGTTTGGAAAGAAACTAAATGCTTTTTCTACCCAAAAATCCCCAAGAAGGGAACCAGGTTTACAGATCATCTTATCTTATATCTGTGTTTTTTCTTTTGCCCTTTTGTGAACTCTCAAGGTTAGTCAGTGATTTTCTTCACACTTTCATTAGGAAATTTGCCAAAGGCATCCTTTTGAGGCAGCTGTCTGTGTACCCTTGGAGGCCGTCAGTAATGTTTCCAATCTATAGGAGTAGTCTGCACAAAAATGTTTGTGGCTTGAAACATCCCCACACCAAGCTAGCCCCCTCTCAACAATATAAAATGTATCACATTTTGAAGTATCTGTACCTGAGTCTTTTGTTACTGTATCTTTTCAGGTGAAATACACTAAGAGTAAATATATCAATAATGAAAGGAGACTTGATTTTTAAAGTGTAATTGAAATAGCAATAGTGGGCACCTTAGAAATCTTTATAGATAAACAAGAATTCTTTTTGTATTCAATGTTACGATTTTTAAATTTTCATTGTAAAGTAAAATATACCTGAAGTGTGGTTCTTCTTTTGGTCTAAGGTGGTCAGAGGATACATCCATGCTGATGATCCTATGAAGTTTTTGGAGCGTATTAAACACAATAAGCCCATAATTAAAATGCAGTAGAATAAGTTGAAACGCATGTGTGTTTTTTGTTCTTGTTCACTTGAATAATATAGGCAACTGTTACACCATATGCATCTTTAATATATTAGTCTGACTGACTGTCTTGTTTTACTAAACTGTCTTCTTTCAGCCACCCACACAGAATATGCCTATGGGTCCCGGAGGGATGAGTCCGAGCGGCCCTCCCCCACCTCCGCGCGCTCACAACATGCCTTCAGATGGAATGGTAGGTGGGGTCCTCCGGCACCACACATGCAGAACCAGATGAACGGCCAGATGCCTGGTAAGTTTCTCTCCTCTAAGACATTAACACCAGAGTTGCTTAGCAACTGAAACGACATGGGGGCTCAAGGGATACTTAGATTGTTGATGACAAAACTGCTTTGAATGCCCCCGAGTCCAAGCTCTCTTAGAGTTTGTTAGCTACAGAGCTACGTGACCTGTATTCAGTGTTTATCAGGCTGCCCTTGGGCTTTGATGTAGCTGACACACAGCATTCCTCTGATGAACAGAACTGGCTAAATTTAGTCTGTCTGAAACTATGCAATACAGCTGGCTTTAGAAGCTTTTGGTGGGGGGAAAGGCATGGCATCATGGCTTAAGAATTAAAATGTTTATAAAAATGTATTGTAGCATTTCTCTGAGTTTTGTGTTTACTTGAAATTTTATTGATTTCAGAAATGGTACTGTTGAAAAAATAACACATGGGGAGATAAAAATGAAACACTCTCTAAAGTGCTAATGTATTTAGTATTTCCTCATTGGTCTATTGAAACTGAACTTGGATTTTTATGAATATATATGTTTATAGCATAATGGAAATGTGGAAATTGAGCAAAATTAAAAGCTGAAAAGTGTCAGCTTTCTTATATAATGCATCATTTGTTGTTTATCCATTTTAAGTTTAGAGCTACTTAAAATATCTTTGAGACCATCAGGTGCTGATTTACACACCTTTTGCTGGGTTGAATTTTTCTGAAAAGTATCTTTAAATTACCTTGTTTTTGTAACAATAGTCACACCCACATCCACAATTTTTGGTGGGGTGTTTTCTACATTTAATGTGAGAATATTTTTACTTTCTAAAAAGATTATTTTCATCAACATAAAGAAAGCTATACAAATAGCAATAGTGAGAGTAGAATCACAGAGAAGTTTATTTTTAAAGTTAGTAGTATTAGCATCTTTAGGATAGTATCAGCTGATCGTGTTGGTAGCATTGGTGTTCAGGGTCTTTGGATGCAGAAGCACAGAGCAAAAGAGGCCAGGCCATTTGGCTTCCTGGAGAGCGATGTGTGATTGATGGTTCGTGTAGGAGGCTGGGGTGTTTTGGTGGCAACTTGCTCTTTCTTGCCGGGGCTCCCACAGTCATGGCCCACATGGCCCTCAGCCCATGTGGGAAGCTTCTTGCTTCCTTCCAGTTGTAGTCAGAAGGAACCGGTTGTGGTCGAAAGAAACTTCTTTGCTCTGACCACACTTAGATCATTAGGACACGTTGTTTTTAAAACTGTCAGAGTAGTGCCAATGCAGGTTAGTAAGTCACGAGAGTTTTGTGATTTTTTTTTTTTTTAATAGTGGTGCCTTTAATTAGAGATTCAATTCAGCTTCTCCAGGTAACATTCACGCCAAAGGATGAGGAAGCAAGTGAGCAGCAGTGTAATTATTGTTAACATGACATTTGGTTTTTGTGTATGGCCATCTGGAATAAGATATCTCTTTATGAGCCAGGGATTTTCAACCAGTTATGACTTAGGTTGTCTAGAATACTGGAGAACTTCTAAAACAACTCATAGTTAGAAAGTTTATAGTTAGGTGTAGGAGAAATTGGAAGTCTGGTTAGTTATATTGTTTTTATTTAATACGTTTCTTATGGTATTTAGCCAACGTTTTTATGCACACAAATTTGTATCTAGGCTTTTGATTTCTGATTTTAGTTGTGTTTTTAATATTTTGTCTTGTAAGTGGTAGTGCTCTTTATATGCTGTTTGATCTTGATCACATATCTTCCTTTAAAATAAATTTAGCTGATTAAAAAACAATTAGATAATATATGCCTATGGTACCACAATCAAAAGGTACAAAAAGGCACATAGCCCCTCTCTACCCAGACTCGTTGTTCCAGATAGTCACTGGTGTCTAGTTACCCCTTAAAACATGTGCTGGTGTATATTCTTTTTTTTTTTTTTTTTTTTTTTAAAACACAAATAGTAGCATATGTTAGATAGTATTATATTTCATATTTTTCCTCTTAAAGATTTCCCTTAGATACCATGAGTATATAAAGATGTATTTTGGAGACCACTCAGTATATAAAGAGCTGCCTCATTGTTTTTGATGACTGTATTACGTTCTTTTATGGATGCCTCTCATGTATTTGGACAGTTTCCTTCTGATAGAAATATAGGTTATTTCTAGTCTTTTGGTATTAAAAATTACACTCTTGTAAATATGCCTGTGAAATATAAATAAGTAAACAAACTTACAGTTTTGTATCCATATACATATACATTCAAAACTTGCCTATTTATAGGATAAAGTCCTAGAACTGAAATTGCTAGGTTAAAGGTATATGCATTTTATAATATAGTAGTTATTGCCATATTGGTCTACATAAAAATAGTACTTACTTATACATTTATAGTCTTCCAATGAATTATGAAAGTGCTTTTTTCTTCATAATATGGTTGGAACAAAACTTTTGATCTTTGCAAATCTGAAAGATGAAAAATGGATCTCATGATTTTAATTTGCCTTTTTACTATATTAAATGAAAACAAGGAATTTTCTCATATTTATGGCCCTTTTGTAGCTTTTGTGTGAACTGATGTTTCATGTACTTTGCCTGTTTACTGCTGGTGGACTTTTACTTACTTAGTTTATATGTTATGTAATTAGTTTGGTCTGTGATATTTCTTGTAAATAATTTTTCCCAGTTAATCTTTTTATTATTTAATTTTGCTTTGTTGGTCATGTGCAAATGTTTTATTTTTATGTACTCTAGTTTATAAATCTTTTATAGTTGTGAGTTTTTTACGTACTTAAGAAAGCGCTTCCACTCTAAGTTTATTTCAGAAATTCTCCAGTTTGAAATACTCTTTTATGGTTTCCTTACTTCTTCTTTCTTCTTTTACATCTGGACTTAGTTTTGCTAGAAAAAACATGGTAGGGATCCAGCCTATGTTTTTCCAGATGTCGACTCAGTTGTCACAACATCACTTATTGAATTATCTTTCTTTTGCTCACAGATACTTAATATCAGAACCATTGTCATTTACCAGATTGTCCTTTGGGGTCAGTTTTTAGATTGTGCTCTAGGTTCATTCATCTGTTAATTTGTTTATTTATGTGTTAGCACTACACACTTTAATTCAGCTTCATATATTTTGGTCTCTTATAAAGCAAGTCCTCCTTCATACTGTTTTTGTTTTTGTTTTTAATTTTTCTAGAATGTTTCTGGTTTTTCAAAAGCATCAGTTTCTTAATCTGTAAAATGAGAATAGTAGTTCACCTCACAGTATTTGCTATCATTCAAGTAAAGCATTTACTTTTTTGCTATTGATTAAATACTCAAATTATCATTTGGTATTACTATTGCATTAATGCAAAAAATAGCTTTTTAAGGTACTTTTGTATAGATCATCTGTTTAACTTTCATATTTTGGTTCTGATCACTTTTCTTCAAGGGCCCAACCATATCCCTATGCAGGGGCCTGGACCCAATCAACTTAATATGACAAACAGCTCCATGAACATGCCTTCAAGTAGCCACGGGTCCATGGGTGGCTACAACCACTCCGTGCCGTCATCCCAGAGCATGCCGGTCCAGAGCCAGATGACCATGACTCAAGGGCAGCCCATGGGAAACTACGGCCCCAGACCAAACATGAGTATGCAGCCGAACCAAGGTAAGTCAGCTTTCTTTATACCCTCTCGACTAGAATGCTCTGCTAGCTTTTGAAAATCAGTTTTTCAAAATGTTAGCTGATTTTCAAAATCATGAGTTTGAAGTAAGTCATACTCAGAAAAGGAACATCAAGTTTGAAACCAGCTGAAAATAAATTTTTTTTTTTTTTACATTTAGGAATTAAATTGCTCAGTTTAGCTCTTTAAGCTTATTTATTTTTATATTTTTGGACAGTTTATTTGAGACAGTATTTTTGGATTTTGAAGCTCATTGGTGAATAACAGAACATTTGGTTAGACCTAGAGAATTGAGAAAATAGAATTTTCACAAGTATACTCCTTAAAAAGCATCTGCTCTGTGGTTCATTTTACTTGTGAAGAATATATTAATTTTCTTTGAATCTTGCTTGATTTAATGTTTCCTGATGCTGTGTTTCAGCATTAAAGGTAATGTTAAGATAATTTGTTGTTAGAATGTTCAGTGGAGGTGCTGCTGTATTCTTGTATTATTAGAGTGGTGTGAAGTCTATTAAAGTTTATTACCAATCTCAGAGAATGAAATTGTTATCATGTTTCTCTTTTAAGTATTCTTGTGAATAATAACTAAAAACCAGTAAGTGGCGCTCTGTTCTGCTAATTGCCTGTTAAAACATTTGGCCTGTTGCCAGCTTAAAGCTATTTCAATTATGAAATGTGATGAGGTTAAGAGTCTCAGATAGAATTAAATGTATTTGCAATAAAATTGTCTAGATTTTGCTTATGAAAAACAAATCACCAAAATACATCCAGATAAAGGAAGTTCATGTTAATCTGTTGGATCATTATTTTTGATGAAATAATATATTGTGATTTAAAAATCTACTGATATTTTCTATAATTTTGGTAAAAGACACCAGAAACAAAGGCAGATAAATGGAACAAATTGTTAATGAACATAGCTTCACAGAACTAGCACTTGTTCCCATTCTTTTCCCCTGAAAGTTGTTGAGTGCCCATTTTGGAATATTTCATTTTTTAAGTGACATCAAATAAAGGTTCAAAACCACAGCAAGATTCCGTCAGTGCTAGATTAGGAGGGTTCAGATTAAGAGGGGTTCAGATGTTTCCTATACAGTTTGATTACCAGGAAAGAGAGCAAAAAAATAGCGATAGTGATTCTTTACAGCAACCACCGTAATGGTGGTACATTTCTTAGAAAATACGTGTGTGAAAATGGATGTTGCTGCAGCGTGGATTGATACGGCATCTTAAGATGTGAAGGGGCGTCCCAGGTATCTCAGTGGTAAAGAATCGCCTGCAGTGCAAGAGACCTGGGTTTGATCCCTGGGTCAGGAAGATCCCCTGGAGAAGGAAATGGCAACCCACTCCAGTATTCTTGCCTGGGAAATCCCACGGACAGAGGAGCTGGTGGGTTACAGCCCATAGGTTCGCGAAAGAGTCAGACACAACTGAGCATGCACTTAAGATTTGAAAAGAAAAATAACATATGCAGCAATGTGTATAGAGAAAATAGTTTTACTGTTTTTGGAAAAAGGAGTTAAAAGTTTTATAGGCGTTTCTGTTCAAAACATAGCCACCAGCTATTACTGTTTTTTAAGTTAAAATTAATTTTCTTTTATTGAGTTACAGTTAACATACAGTATTAGTTTCAGGTGTATAGCATAATGATTGGACAGTTTACTGCATTACGAAATGATCACCGTAAGTCCAGTTACCATGTCATTGAACTAAATTGTTAAATATTATTGACTGTATTCCCTATGTGTACATTATATCACCATGACTGACTGACTTACTGGAAGTTTGCACCTCTTAATCTGTTTCACCCATTTTGTGCATCACCCCCAACACCCCACAGTGTTCTTCTGAAAAATGTCATATTTGTATCAATGTATAGTTTTTCTTTTTTTAAGTTATTTTACTTTTTCTTTGTTCTCATAATTTGTGAATTTAAGAACAGAAAATAGACTGTATAAAACATGACTTTGAGGATCTGATTTAGAAATAAAAGCTGCATTTCAAAAGAGAAAAGAGGATGTTAGGGAGGAAATTAACACTGTTTTAAAAATCTCTTCAAGACAAATATAAAGCTTTGCAGTTAAATTTTGACATTTCAGAAACAAGAACCACGAAAGAAAATTACAATTACCATGGGAAAAAGGAGGGAAAGTTATATGAGTTTTTAGCAATACTTGCTTTCTTAATCACAAATGAAAAACTTTTCATTTAAATTTCTTATAAAAATATTTTGGAATTCCTTATAAAATATTTTAATTACGTGGTACCTATTGGATTTTTAAAAACTTGTGCAGCATGATATAAGTTTTAATATTTATTTTATTATAAAACCTTTCCTTAGATAGTTTTATAAAAATAAGCTATATGTTTTACATTAAATTTTTTTCTGTTTTGATAAATAGATGAAAGAAATTAGAGGAGACTACATTTTAAAATATTTTAAAGAAAAGTTCAGAGGAATACCAATATTCTATAAAAGGAAATGTTTTCTACTTTAAAAATTTTTTGTTAATATTTATTGGGATATTATTTGCTGTTCTTTGAGTTAATTCAGATTTCAAAACATTGAGGCTTTTTGACTATCTGCTTATTTCTGTATACATATCTCTACATCAACAGCTATTAAAAAAATGTTAAGACCACTTATTTTCTTAATAATGAAATTTATTAAATATTTAATAATGAAATTGTGGGATTTCTTAGATTAAATCTCTGTCTAATGGCAGATGAAGGGGAGAAAAATCCAGTCCCGATAATTGTCTTTTAAAAATAAATAACAACTACTTAACCTTTGTCATGTTAATAATTATTAATTATTTAGGTGACATATTCGGAGTACTTTATCTGATGATGTCATAGTAGTTTTCTAAATAGAACATTGCAGGTCAAGACCTAGATCTGTTTTATTCTGGTAGTTTAGAAGTGGCTTTTTACCCTCTCTCTTTTCCTTTCCTTTCCTTCTTTTTTTCTCTCCTCTTTGAAAATAAAATTCAGAAGGAAAAAAGTACTCCTCTAAAAATTTTGTCATGTATTTTGGAGTCTAATTCAAGGATAGATATCTTATACATTTTCAGTTTATCATTTTGATTGTTTAAAAGGAAGAAGGCGAAGCAGCATGATAATTTATACTCATAGTTCCAATATAAAAGGGGACATTGTGTACTAGTGTTATAGTAAAAGTATCACTTCTGGCAATGAAATTATGGAATGTCTTTGGATGTCATTAATTCTCTAAAAGCTGTTTTCAGCTTAATAATAGTACCACACCAAACATGTCATTTTAAAAAGCTAAATAAAAATTGGCCCCATTAAGTTTACTGATTACTATATTCATGGTCATTAAAAAATTATAAGTTAAATAAACTTATATGACAGTGGCATTGCAGTTGGTGCTTACTTTTAGTTGTAGTTTTATGCGTATCTGTGAATTGAGAAAGCAAATGTTTTTAAATTTAGCATTTAGTGTATATTCTCTTATGAGGACTACTGTTTTTAGATGAGTGGTTTAGCAAGTTTTTAATGTTAATTTCTTTCTTAAATTGCTGCACAGTGTTGTAAATAGTTAATCCGACCTATTTCCTATGTTATTTTAACTATTATCCAGATTAAGTTCAGTGATGTTCACTTTGAACTTTAGGAGTAAGGCTCATGTTCACAGCTGATCACCTTACGTGTTGGATCTACTCACTTACGTAGAGAGCGTCGGCTCCACTGCAATTCAGACAGCTCCAAAGAGGCAAGGTTTGCCTCTTTTGTTCTGGTATCTAGAACAAAACCTGGGGGTAGGCCTGCAGATCTCTCTTTTCAGTGAATGGGAACAGAAACCAAATGTTACATGATAACCCAGAAAGATACAGAGTTAGTGACTTAAAGACGTTTCTTTAAAAGTCTAATTAATTTGAGTAGAATAGTAGGCTTTCTGGAACAAAAGTTAACATTTGATAGAAGCAGCATATTTTTCATTCCCAGGCATTAGTGATTATAGCTTTCCAGATTTTAACACCATTTTACTTACTTATTACATATTTAAACATAAGGATTTTCACAGATTGTTATGTTTTTGTTAAGCATATATTTCACAGGTTCCAGGTATGATATATAATTCTTCAGACTTGGATCCAAGTCTTGGCCCCATAGATTACTGTGTATGGTTCAGTTCAGTTCAGTTCAGTCCAGTCGCTCAGTTGTGTCTGACTCTTTGCGACCTCATGAATCGCAGCACGCCAGGCCTCCCTGTTCATTCATTACCATCTCTCGGAGTTTACTCAGACTCACGTCCATCGAGTCTGTGATGCCATCCAGCCATCTCATCCTAGGTCGTCCTCTTCTCCTCTGGCCCCCAATCCCTCCCAGTATCAGAGTCTTCTCCAGTGAGTCAACTCTTCTCATGAGGTGGCCAAAGTACTGGAGTTTCAGCTTTAGCATCATTCCTTCCAAAGAAATCCCAGAGTTGATCTTCAGAATGGACTGGTTGGATCTCCTTGCAGTCCAAGGGACTCTCAAGAGTCTTCTCCAACACCACAGTTCAAAAGCATCAATTCTTTGGCGCTCAGCCTTCTTCACAGTCCAACTCTCACATCCATACATGACCACAGGAAAAACCATAGCCTTGACTAGATGGACCTTAGTCGGCACAGTAATATCTCTGCTTTTGAATATACTGTCTAGGTTGGTCATAACTTTTCTTCCAAGGAGTAAGCATCTTCTAATTTCATGGCTGCAGTCACCATCTGCAGTGATTTTGGAGCCCCCAAAATAAAGTCTGATGTTGTTTCCACTGTTTCCCCATCTATTTCCCATGAAGTGATGGAACCGGATGCCATGATCTTCATTTTCTGAATGTTGAGCTTTAAGCCAACTTTTTCACTCTCCTCTTTCACTTTCAAGAGGCTTTTTAGCTCCTCTTCACTTTCTGCCATAAGGGTGGTGTCATCTGCATATCTGAGGTTATTGATATTTCTCTTGGCAATCTTGATTCCAGCTTGTGTTTCTTCCAGCCCAGCGTTTCTCATGATGTACTCTGCATAGAAGTTAAATAAGCAGGGTGACAATATACAGCCTTGACATACTCCTTTTCCTATTTGAAACCAGTCTGTTGTTTCATGTCCAGTTCTAACTGTTGCTTCCTGACCTGCATACAGATTCCTCAAGAGGCAGGTCAGGTGGTCTGGTATTCCCATCTGTCTCAGAATTTTCCACAGTTTATTGTGATCCACACAGTCAAAGGCTTTGGCATAGTCAATAAAGCAGAAATAGATGTTTTTCTGGAACTCTCTTGCTTTTTCCATGATCCAGCGGATGTTGGCAATTTGATCTCTGGTTCCTCTGCCTTTTCTAAAACCAGCTGGAACATCAGGAAGTTCACGGTTCACGTATTGCTGAAGCCTGGCTTGGAGAATGTTGAGCATTACTTTACTAGCATGCGAGATGAGTGCAATTGTGTGGTAGTTTTAGCATTCTTTGGCATTGCTTTTCTTTGGAATTGGAATGAAAACTGACCTTTTCCAGTCCTGTGGCCACTGCTGAGGTTTCCAAATTTGCTGGCATATTGAGTGCAGCACTTTGACAGCATCATCTTTCAGGATTTGAAATAGCTCAACTGGAATTCTATCACCTCCACTAGCTTTGTTCGTAGTGATGCTTCTAAGGCCCACTTGACTTCACATTCCAAGATGTCTGGCTCTAGATGAGTGATCACATCATCATGATTATCTGGTTCGTGAAGATCTTTTTGTACAGTTCTTCTGTGTATTCTTGCCACTTTTTCTTAATATCTTCTGCTTCTGTTAGGTCCATACCATTTCTGTCCTTTATCGAGCCCATCTTTGCATGAAATGTTCCCTTGGTATCTCTAATTTTCTTGAAGAGATCTCTAGTCTTTCCTATTCCGTTCTTTTCCTCTATTTCTTTGCATTGATTGCTGAAGAAGGCTTTCTTATCTCTTCTTGCTATTCTTTGGAACTATGCATTCAGATGCTTATATCTTTCCTTTTCTCCTTTGTTTTTCGCCTCTCTTCTTTTCACAGCTATTTTTAAGGCCTCCGCAGACAGCCATTTCTTTTTTGCATTTCTTTTCCATGGGGATGGTCTTGATCCCTGTCTCCTGTACAATGTCACGAACCTCATTCCATAGTTCATCAGGCACTCTATCTGTCAGATCTAGGCCCTTAAATCTATTTCTCACTTCCACTATATAATCAGAAGGGATTTGATTTAGGTCATACCTGAATGGTCTGGCGGTTTTCCCTACTTTCTTCAGTTTAAGTCTGAATTTGGCAATAAGGAGTTCATGATGGTACCTCTATCTAATTTTCTTAATTTCTTTAAGTAAGATTAAGTGAGATGATGTATTTAAAAATCCTAATTCCATAATTATTTGTATAATTTACATAAAATGAGAACAAGGATTTTGTAATAATGAAAACTTGAGATCTGTTTATTGGCGATTATCTTCTTTAGCCATAAGACCTAATTTATTTCTGGCTTTAGTTTTGTTTGGACAGTATTAAGAAAGTCTTGATTCATTTTGGACAGGGAGGCCTGGCGTGCTGCGATTCATGGGGTCGCAAAGAGTCGAACACGACTGAGCAATGAACTGAACTGATTCATTTAGCTAATATTTGCTAGTGATAATAATGTGATCTAGAAGCTTGACATTAGAGTAGTTGGAAAGTTTTCTTTCAGTACTTTTGTCATATAAATATGAAGGGCAAAAAAATATTGTCATAGCCAGGTTTGTTATATTTACTCTTATTTTACAGTGGTTTATTATCAGTTATATATTCACTTTTTTGGAAACCGCCAAAGTGATTACCAAAGTAGCTCTCCCATTTCACCATCCCAGCAGCACAGCGCATGTGGGATCCGCGTTCTTCAGATATTTGCCAGCATTTGGTATTGTCAGGTTTTTTTGAATCTTAGCTGTTCTAAAAATGAGCAGTAGATCACATCTCATTGTGGCCTTAATTTGCATCTCCCCAATGGCTAGTGATGCTGAACATCTTTTCACGTGCTTATTTGCCATCTGTATATCCTCTTCAGTGAAATGTCTCTTAATGTCTTTTGACCATTTTCTAGTTGAATTATTTTCTAACTGTTGAGTTTTGAGAAATCTTCATATATTCTTTTAGGATTAATTTAACATTTTTCTCCCAGTTTTTTTTTTTTAGTGTAAAATTTCGAACTTATAGAAAGCTTGAAGGAATTGTACCTGTATAGTTGCCTCCTGCATTCTACTCATCCATTAATGGCATCTTCTTTTAAATGCATTTCCGAGTGTTCTGCAGATATTACACTTTTGTCCATTAATACTTTAGTCTGCGTAGCATTGGAGCACAACGTTTAAAATTTTTTCCTTTTAACAGTTTTCTTTTAAAATAAGAAAACATTTATGTACAATGAAATACAAAAATCTTAAGTGTCTCATTCACTGGGTTTTGATGTATTTGTAACACATGTACTCCTTGGCCTTCCTTTTATAACTCACATCCTAGGTGCCTTTATGGGATGCTGTTTTACTCCAGTTTAAATATTTTATGTTAACCATAATCTAGCTTCTTTTATGGTAAAAGGGGATGATTGATTTACTTTTTCTGTTAGAAGTCTTTATCTCAAAGTGTGATCCTAAGACCACCGGCATCAGAATCATCAGGGGTACCTGTTAAAACAAGATTTGTCTGCTCTACCCCATGCCCGCTAAATGAGAATCTCTAGGGGTAGATTTTAGAAATTACACTTTACAAATCTTCCAAGTCATGCCTGTTTATACAGTCCATTCCATCTGAAGTTTTTCTGGGCAGGATAATCTCTCTTGTACCTGATGCTTCGTAAGTTTCAGCTTTCATGCTAGATTGACACAAAGCTGTATGTTCTCAGATAGCCTGTGCCCACGGCTTCCTGTTTGGGCAAGATGGGGACTTTACTTTCACAGCAGATTGTCACTTGTGTCCCATAAATCTAGAGCTTTTGGAATTCTTTAAGTCTATAGTAGATACAGTCTACAGGGGCTTTGTTTGTGAACTAATATTATTATATAGTATAGTTGAAACTATTCAGGGAATTGACTGAGAAATTGCATAGCTTTTTGCTTTGCCAGATTTATGAAGCCGCAACACATCCCTTTTCTAATTTTCAATCATCAGAAAGCTAAATATATAATCTAATCCTCAGACTAGTTAGTAGAGATTTCTATTATGTAGAATTATGCCCTTGAAAAACCAGGACTTCTTAACTCAGCACTAATGACATGTTGAGTTACCTAAATCTCTATTGTGGGGGCCTACCCTGTGCACTGTACTTTGGCCACCTCATGCAAAAGAGTTGACTCATTGGAAAAGGCTGATCTGGGAGGGATTGGAGGCAGGAGGAGAAGGGGACGACAAAGGATGAGATGGCTGGATGGCATCTCAGGGACTCGATGAACGTGAGTCTGAGTGAACTCCGAGAGATGGTGATGGACAGGGAGGCCTGGCGTGCTGCGATTCATGGGGTCGCAGAGTCGGACACAACTGAGCGACTGAACTGACCTGACCCTGTGCACTGAGATATTTAGCCGTATTTCTGTCTTGTACCCACTAGGTGGCAGTAGCAACCCCCAGCACCTGTGGAGACAACCAGAAATGTCTCTGAACTTTACTGAATATCCCCTGGGGACAAAATCACTCGTGGTTGAAAATCACAGCCTTAAGAAATGGTTACTGGAAGGAACTGAGTTTTTGCTACTGTTATGTTTCAGTACTTTTAAATACTTTCATGGGATTTCTCTAAAAATTGTTCTTTTTACTAAATAAAATCTGTCATGGTCCTATTTCTTCATTGATTGCTAGGAAATTCAGCTCAGTTTGCTACTTGTTAACAGTGACTTTTCTAAACTTCTGAGATTTTCTTACTTAGCTCTTGTTCTTTTATCCTTGATGGTTTTTTCTAAGTGTCTTATGAACCACTTAAAACTCTTGATGAAGGCAGGTGTAGATTTTAGGTAAGCAAAGAATCCTATTCACTTTAAATGGCATTTTAATAGGTAGTGAGTTAGCTAATTGAATTTACTGAAATATAGGGATTTTCTTCTTGCAAATAAAGCATTAGTAATGTTCTCAAATGAGAGCTATAATGGTTTAGTTTGAGATTGAATGGTTAAGGAACAAGTAGTAAAATGTGAGCAATAGGTGAAGAAAGATGAACAAGAAAATGGTCTTGTAGTGGATATTATCTACACAGTTTTGCATTCATTCTTACGATTACACAGAGATAATAGATGAAGAGAAGGGGCTTACTGTATTCTAGGCTTTTATTATTATAGTGAAGGACTGTTTTTCTCGGAGATATTACATTGGAGAAGTCTGATTTGACTTTGGAGGAGAGGTATACATAATGGCTAAGAGCATGGCTTTAGATTTATCACCGTTTCCTAGCCATGCAGCTTTAGGTCAGAGTCTTAATGCTTGTATGCCTTAAGTTTTCTCACTTGTAAAGTGCAGTTGACAACAATACTACCTGTTTCATAGGGTTTGAGGAGGATAAATAATAGACATAAAGCTCTTAGCTTAATTCCTGGGCCATAATAAGTGTTCATTAACTGTTAGCTGTCATTTTTAATCTACATTTAAAATTATTCATAGATTAATGGTATGACTTTAGAGTTTTATTATTTTGCATCTCAATATATGATTAAAATATAGGGCATTGTTTCTGTAGAGTATTTGTTAGTAGGATCTTTGTACATATCATCCTTTATAGTACTTCTTAGTGTTAGAAAGGTTTATGTGAAAGATAACAAATAGCCTTTAAGCATATAGTAATGTGAAATGTCGCACTTTGTAGAAAATGGTTATAATAGACCATTTTTTAATCTTTACTCTGTAGCACAAATGTTTAGAACTTATTTTAGGGTAGCCTTTTGAGGTTTAGCACTCCTATTTCCATTAGCACTCCTATTTCCATTAGTATCTTAATAGATAATACACATTTATTTGCCATAGTGTAACATATTTCATTATCATAAGAAAAATAATGCTTCTAAACAATTAGAATTTTGTAACATATTTCATTATCATAAGAAAAATAATATGCTTCCTAAACAATTAGAATTTTGTAACATATTTCATTATCATAAGAAAAATAATATGATTCCTAAACAATCAGAATTTAAGTCATGATTTTTTTAAATAGATAAGGCTTCAAGGAAAAAGACGGGAAGTGCCGTGGTTTAGCCGTGCTCTCCTGCTCTGTTTTCTGCAGTTTTAGGCTTGATCTTGAGTGATGTCATGGATCCTTAGAGGGAGAGCAGTGACAGAAAATAAAAGAAGGGTGGTAATTGAGCTCTTTGGGATTGGAACTGCTGACAGTCCCAAAAGATAAAGCACAAGTGGCATGGTCTTTTCTATCTAGGGCTTAAGCTAGCATTACTTTGCTCCTTTATAGCAACCCTTAGAACTTTGTTATTACTGTGTCTTTTTGGATTTTTCCCCAACTGTTATGTTTTTGCTTTCTTTCTCCTTTAATTTTGGTTCCACTGCATATTATATGCTTTAATTTTATAGTGATCATCTGTTAAAACAAGAGATCTTTAATCACTGTTGAATAAAAAGACAAGGCAAAGCGTTCATTTACTGGAAATGAGTTCTGTAAATGGTCAGTCATGCTGCCTATTCTATTATGAACGCTAGTTTTCAGTATACAAAATGTTTCGATAATCGTAACCTGAACTAAAGTAGTATTTTGAAACTTTTTCATTGCATAATTTGCTTCTGAACTACTAACTCGGCTATAGCTGGAGTAGAGGCAGTGACAAATAGTGGAGTAAATGTGCTTTGAAATCTGAGTTCTGCCTGATTCCCAGTTGGCGTCTATCAGCTGATATAATCTTGATCTTGGGATTTCTTGGCTGAACACTTGAAAATTAGGATTCTTACCTCTGGCAGTTGTTAGTGATTCTCATGAAGAGCGTGAGAGCACGTCTGGTAGTAAGGGCATTCCGTGTCAGGTTGTCTTTCCCCTTCCAGTCTCTTCTGAAGTATCTCATGCCTACGACTGAGTTTACTTCCTTGTTGAAAACAAAGGCCCAGAGTAGCCTTTGAAAGACTTATATTTATGACAAAATTAGAAGGAAAAAGAAACTTGAAAAGAAGCAGAATAGAAGAAGGCAAATAGGAGAAAAAGAATTTTTAGCTCTGGTAGAGTACTTCTTTAGATAGCCAGTTCTTCATATTGGAAAAGAGTGAATTCTCTTTGCTCACATTGTTCCTGGTGTTTTAAGCCAGAAATATATTTAAAGAGGTGGATGTGTTGCATTTAAAATTTTTATGTAAATTGTGATCTTTTGGCTCATCTGGACAATTTTACCTGTACAACTTTTCTAATTCTTTCCCCAAGTCAGTGAAGGTGGGGTGGGGCATGTAGCTATTTAAGCAGGAAATTGGGAGACCACTCATTCATGCTTCTCAGGCAGTAATGGTTATAATGTTTGAATGATGAGCTCTGCATACCGTAACTTAGCCCAGTGAACTTCTGAGCTGCCCACTTTGTTGGATGGGCAACACAGAACTTCATGGCCATTTTTTATTATATCATGGGATGCATGTTTACTGTTGCCAGTGTGATACTGTATCAGTGGCTGTTCTACTATCTGGATATTGCTCACTCAGGAAGCTGCGCAGTTCTGATTTCCAAGTCTGTGGCTTATTGTAATTCTCTGCCTAGGTATTTTTTGACTGTGTTAGAGGTTATTAAGCATTTTATATATAGCCTTTGATTTTAGGAAGACTGTTTTAGTTTATAAATCTTAGAGTTGAAAAAACTTCCTGGTGGCTCAACTGGTAAAGAAGCATCCTGCCAGTGCAGGAGACGCAAGAGATAAAGAGTTTGATCCCTGGGTCGGGTAGATCCCCTGGAGAAGGAAATGGAAACCCGCTCCAGTGTGTTTGCCTGGAAAATCCCATAGACAGAGGAGCCTGGCAGACTGCAGTCCATGAGGTCACAAAGAGTCACACGTGACTGAACACGCATACTCACAAAGTTGAAAAATAGAAGACCCTTAGGTTTCTGTTTTAAAATTGTGTGTGAAATTCCACTGATACAAGTAGTACATTTATACATGTGTTTGTAGATTCCCTGTCTACTGTTAAATAATCATTGGGCATTGAAAAAGGAAAAAGACATACCCAGAAATTAGATTTCTTTCCGTTTGTTTAAATACTCATTTGCTGTGTGATTTTTTGTGGTTTTCTTTGTTTTGAGATATTTTCTTATGTAGAATAAGATTCTGTCTTTTCTGGAAAGATTGTCTGGATAAATATTACATAGTACATAATGAAACATATATGCATTTGGGAAGTTCATATATTGTAACCACTCTGTTTTTTAAGAAATTGCTACAATATTCCTCCAGTGGAATTCAAATCAGCTACGGTGGATCACTTGTTTTCCCTAGTTTGCAGATTATTTTAGGCACGTGAACTGTAGTTCAAAGATTTGCTTATGTTACTTGAAGTCAGCTTATCTTCCAATAGTTTAGGGACAATAAAAGAAGTTTGTATTTCTCTTAAGGTGTTAGAGTTATATGCTAGCAGTTATATATGTAATGTTTTGTCTGTTTTCAGGTCCAGTGATGCACCAGCAGCCTCCTTCTCAACAGTACAACATGCCCCAGGGAGGTGGGCAGCATTACCAAGGCCAGCAGCCACCAATGGGAATGATGAGTCAAGTTAACCAAGGCAATCATATGCTGGGTCAGAGGCAGATCCCTCCCTATAGACCACCTCAACAGGGGTACGGCTCCATGGGGAAAAATTCTCACAGTGCTCGACAGGCTTTCCATTTTAACAAACTTTTCATATAGGCAAAGTTAGAGCCTTTTCTTTCTTAATTTTGAAAATTATATTTTATTATTTTTCTTAAAAGATAATGGGTATAGTAGGTACAGAGGGTCATGAAAAGTGGATATGAACTCCCTGGTTTATGGTTTTATTTATTCTTTTCTGGGAAAAGGTTATGTCATCAAATTATTATCATAAGCTCACTAATTTACAGCAGAAAATATTTATTTTTGAGAAATTACTAAATGTATGATTAGAAACAAACCCTAATTTGTTTCAAACTGCTCTAATATCGGAAAGGAAATTAACTTTCTGCCAGTTTGAATCTGTTTTTAGGAAGGTTGTGTTTGTGTTTTTGAGTTGCTGTTGTTTAATACTGCACGTGTGGTCTTAACATTGATTTTTGTGAAATGTGGTATGTGTTGTTGCTGTTTGTTTATGTGTGTATGTGTGTAAGAAAAGTCAGAAGTGTCTGAGATGCCAAAGCATGGGAGGGGAACCTACGGCTGAGATATAATCTGTCATAACATCAGATTAGACGGAATGCCTTTGATGACACAGAGAACAAACTATTTACATCTTGACTGGTTGTGGTTTTTCAGGCCCACCACAGCAGTACTCAGGCCAGGAAGACTATTATGGGGAACAATACAGTCATGGTGGACAAGGTCCTCCAGAAGGCATGAACCAGCAATATTACCCTGATGGTAATCTCTCCTAATGTTAACTTTCCCATTTTCTGTCCCTGCCCAGTATTAATGTAGCCTGCTATTCAAAACGTTGTAATGAGAATGAAACAACTAACACTGTGTTTCTTCCAAATTTAGAAACACATCAGTAATCTAAAGCATCAATCGTGGTGTTAATTTATAATTTATTTTAAAGTATATTTTGCTTGGTTATTCCATATTCGTATCATCAGGCAACATGTTCTATCATTGGAATCCTATCTTATGTAAAAGAAGATCCTTTTATATTTGGAATTGTTCATTTGAACCAAAGCAAGTGCTACTGATTTGCTTTTTTAGAAAACAGCTGTATTGAGGTAATTCATACACCATAAAGTTCAACTGTTGATTTACTTTTATTCATTGTATAAATACAAAGAGAATATAGTTCTTGAGTATTCTACCAAATTTTATCCTGTTAGTTAATATTACATATGTCTCAAAGAACTATGGTTTATATATGTTATCATTTGCATTTGAGAAAAATTTTGGAGGCTAAATTATATCCATAATATAGCTGTTTATATATAGAGTTAGTAGAATAGAAAGGCATTTGAAAATCGGATTTTAACTCTAGTTGTTTAGTATAATGGTAATTTTATTTTTTAACAAGAAGGTGGCTTGTGAAAAAATGGTCAGTAAAAGATGTACTGTGTTTAGTAGTTAGCCAAGCATACAAGTAGACGACTTTCATCATGCAGTTCTTTGTTTACCTGTATGCTTGAAAATTTTATGATACAATATTGAAGAAAAAATAATCCAGACATATAAAATTGATCAGATAGAGGTAGCTGTTCACATTACAAAATGATCTGTCTTGTTTGGAAGGATTTGCCATAATCTTCATTTATATCAAGCTCCCTTGATATAATTAGGTAAAACTACTTAACAGAGAAACTTGGAGAAACTAAGAACTTGAAGATGAAATGTTGAGACCATTTGACTAGAAGCTAATGTAAACTAGCAGGAGGATATAAAATCATATTGTCTGCCACTTTCTGTCAGTGTATAAATCATAAGTGGTATATGGACATTTTTTTTTCCTGCAGAGATTCTGTTTATATTGGCAGAACAAACACTCCCTATAGAATTTTGCACACAAAATATGTGTTTCTTAGTGGTAGTGATTTTACTTGCCCTCAGTCATTTAGAATGTTGGAGATTTTTTGTTTTCCTTTCACATGTAGACATTGTTTTTTTCTTGAAAAACTTTAGTTATATTTATATACTATAGATATATTGTTATAAATACAAACTTTCTATTCAAAATAGATATTTTTTTTATAAATAGCAGAACTTTAAGGTTGATATAAATAATTCTTTTATTGTACAATGGAATTTAAAACTTAAGCCATATATCATTTTTACATAAATGTGTATTAATATATTTGTCCAGTATTTACATAGAGTATTTCATTTATAGCAGCAGTCAATTTTCTTAAACAGCATTGGATGTTTTCTTACTACATTTAGATACTTATGCCAGTAAATATGTAGATTAAGGACCAACAAACTCTTTTTACTATAAAGGGCCAGGGAGTAAATATTTTAGTCTTTGCAAATCCTGTGGTCTTGGTCTCAACTACTAAACTTGTGTAGTAGCATGAAAACAGTTATAGAAAACATGAATGAGTATGACTGTTTCAGTGAAACTTAATTTGCAAAAAACAAGCCACTGGCTGTATTTAGACTACAGGCCATAGGTTGCCAATTTATAATGTAGATATTTGGGAGGTGGTTTGGAAACATTGGAATACTAGAGCTATGAGTATTATACTTATTCATGACTATATTCCTCCTTCCTTAATTAGGTATTCTTCTAAAATTTAGTTAAGATTTTAGCTAACTGAAAGCTTTTTCCTGCAATTTCTTTGGGCAATTAAGTTAAACGGACTAAGCCTAGTAAGAGTTTCTGTAAAAACTATGTGCACAAACAAATAAAAATGAAATTCTTACTTTGGGGAAAAAAAAGGACTAAACCTAGTCATCTTGCAGGTGTAACTTATTGTGCCTTAAAATGAAATATGTGCTCTGGCAATTAACATGGTATTAATTTTTGAAGGTGTATGTTTATGATACTCTAGAAATATTTCCTAAAGACTCTCAGAATGGCAGCATTAAGCAATATATTTTTGCATCTGAAAATACTTTGAGATACAAATACTTCAAGGAAGTTAATACAGAATGTGAAATATTTAAGTTTCTTTTAGGGGGAAAACTTATGGAGCTCTTTTATATTTTGCGTTGTTTTAGCATATGCTGTGGAATTGGCGACCAGCAGAACAGGTGTTTGACAAAATATGATAATTGCTTCCTTTGCTCATTCCGATTTAATTCAGGTTATTTACATGTGAAAGCCTAAATGCTTTCCTTTTCTTTTTTAAAAAAATGGAAGATAAAGTTTTTTTCCCTCCTTGATGAGGATTATCAGAGTTAAGACTAAGTGTAATGTTTCTAAAATTGATTTTTGCTTTAAAAAGAAAATTGCACGTTATCTCAATATGAAAGCAATCACATTTGGTAAATATTTGGCTAATGCAATTGAAATTTTTATGTATTTCCATTTCTTTTTTTTTTTTCAGTTTTATCTGAAAGTATAAATATATTTAGGGTTTTCACTCAGTGGCCATTAACGTTTCTTCCTGTCTCTTGTCGAATTGATGTAGGTCATAATGATTACGGTTATCAGCAACCGTCGTATCCTGAACAAGGCTACGATAGGCCTTATGAGGATTCCTCACAACATTACTACGAAGGAGGTATCTATATACCTTCACACACATACACATATATATCCCCTTCTACAGGAACAAAAATTCTTGCATAAGACAACTTCTACCCACGCAAAGCTCTTGTAGAATACTAGTTGCTGGCTGTCTTGAAAGTTCCAGGGAGCCTAGAACAATCAGAATAATTTTCTTACAAATATTTAAAATGTATAACCATGACTTGCCATTTCTAACAACCATAAAAAGACTAAAACATTTAAAAATAATTTTTTTCCTCAGTGGAAATTTTCTATTTGAACATAAATCCATCAATCCAATTTTTTTTTCCTTGTTGTGTGTTCACATATGTATAATTTTACATATAAGTTTAGTGCCTCTAGGAAACAGCTTGCTGACCTTGTGTAGCTAGTGTGTGCTCTTGTAGCTGTCTTTAATTTTTGTCTTTTTATTTTATTTAGCATAGTCATGATCTTATGACTGTGATGTTCCAGTAAATGTAATGCTCGTATGGCAGAGACGCTGAAAATGCTGCAGTTCAACCTTGCAAAATTGGCTTTAACTGCAGTTTGTTTGGCCGAAATCCTTCTGTTTGGTTTGAGTTTTTTCTTTGTTTTGTTAACTTTTAAAAATCAATATAGCATTTCATTTTGTTCTTGTGTTGTTGGCTATGCATCTTAGAGGAATAAAGTTAATTAAGCAAACTCCTCAGTATTTTCTTTTTGTCCTCTTCCCCAATTATCATGTAGGAAATACGCAGTATGGCCAACAGCAAGACGCCTACCAGGGACCGCCGCCCCAGCAGGGCTACCCACCCCAGCAGCAGTACCCAGGGCAGCAAGGCTACCCCGGACAGCAGCAGGGCTACGGTAATTGCTTCCCCGGCAGTTTTAACTTAGTCCCCCTGCACAATGTGGAAGTGGATATTTAATTTTCATTTGAAAATTCACAGCTTTAGCTCAGTCTACTTGTGGGGTGTCTCTTTAAAATGTTCTTAAAACTAGTAGTCTGTTTAAGAAAAAGCATAACCTGGAGATGGCTCACTGACCACAGGTAAGGTATAGAAAGTCATTTGAAATTAACTCATTAATTAATGAATTCCTAAGCCTGTTTGACATTCATGACCAGCCAGTAGCTTTGCATGTGCTTAGAAAACTGATGAGTTGGGTGATTACTAACAGTATCTACCCAATCTGCTTTGGCAAATTCGTTTCCAAAACTAATGACTGTTACCATGAAAAGTAACATTGATGTTTTAGTGTACAAATGAGGTCCATTTGGAATGCCTAGAGAAAATGTTTTTGTCATGCCCTATGAAAATAGCTGTGTACACTTTCATAGGGGTATGTTTATTGCAGGTATGTATCTTACAGAGTTTGGAGGAAGTATAGCCATCTTTTCTTATTATATTCTCACTGTAGTATTTACTAGTTGGCTATCTATTAGATGTATGGTGGGGAATGATACAGACCTGATATCTCAGTCTTAAATATCAGTCTTAATTAGCTATGACTACTTGAGATATAGGAAAATCCTATGTATGATAGGAGATATAGCTGCTTAATTAGATATCATCTTTTGCTCACAAGGTCTCTTTTTTACATCAATATGTCTAGATGACTGTGGCTCAGATAATGAGCTAGCTCCCTATTGCAAAATTCAGGCTTAAATTGAAGAAAGTAGGGGAAACTACCAGGCCATTCAGGTATGACCTCAATCAAATCCCTTATGATTATACAGTGGAGGTGACAAATAAATTCAAGGGATTAGATCTGGTAGACAAGAGTATCTGAAGAGCTATGGATGGAGGTTTGTAATGTACAAGAGGCAGTGACCAAAACCATCCCCAAGAAAAAGAGAAATGCAAGAAGGCAAAGTAGTTATCTGAAGAGGCTTTACAAATAGCTGAGGAAGAAAGAGACGTGAAAGGCAAGGCAGAAAGGGAAATGTATACTCAACTGAATGCAGAGTGCCAGAGAATAGCAAAGAGAGATTAGAAGCCCTTCTTAAATGAACAAGCGGAGAGATAAAGGAAAATAATTGAAGGGAAAAGACTAGAGTTCTCTTCAAGAAAACTGGCACTAACGGACATTTATGCAGGGATGCACATGGTAAAGGACAGAAGTGGTAAGGACCTAACAAGCAGAAAAGACTAAGGAGAAGTAGCAAGAACACACAGAAGAACTAAACAAAAGGTCTTAGGTACCCAGATAACTACAATGCTGTCACTCACCTAGAGCCATCCTGGAGTGTGAAGTCAAGTGAGCCTTATAAAGCATTACTATGAACAGAGCTAGTGGAGGTGATGAAATTCCAGCTGACCTATTTAAAATCTTACAAGATGATGCTGTTAAAATGCTCCACTCAATATGTCAGCAGCTTGGAAAACTCAGCAGTAGCCACAGGACTAGAAAAGGTCAGTTTTCATTCCAGTACCAAAGAATGTCGAAACTATCAGATAATTGTGCTCATTTCACATTCTAGCAAGGATATGTGCAAAATCCTTCAAGCTAAGCTTCAGCAGTATGTAAACTGAGCACTTCCAGATGCACAAGATGGTTTTCAAAGAGGCAGAGGAAGCAGAGATCAAATTGTCACCCTTTGTTCGATCATGGAGAAAGCAAGAGAGTTCCAGAAAATCATCTACTTCTGCTTCATTGACTATGCTGAAGCCTTTTGTGAATTGTAACACACTGTGGAAAATTCTTAAAAGAGATGAGAACGCCAGATCACCTTAGCTGTCTCCTGAGAAACCTGTATATGTCGGTCAAGAAGCAACAGTTAGAACTGGACATAGAATGACCTGTTCAAAACTGGGAAAGGAGTACATCAAGGCTGTATATTATCACTCTGCTTATTTAACTTTGCAAAATGTAGGACTAGATGAATCACAAGCTGGAATCAAGATTGCCAGGGGAAATATCAACGACCTCAGATACGCTGATGATACCACTCTAATGGCAGAAAGTGAAGAACTAAAAGCTTCTTAATGAGGATGAAAGAGGAGAATGAAAAGTTGACTTGAAACTCAACATTAAAAAAAACTAAGCTCATGGCATTTGGTTCCATCACTTCCGGCAAATAGAAGGGGAAAAGTAGAAGCAGTGATGAATCTTATTTTCTTGGGCTCTAAAATCCCTGTGAATGGTGACTGCGACTGTGAAATTAAAATATACTTGCTCCCTCTTAGAAGCAAAGCTATGACAAACCTGGATAGTGTATTAAAAGGCAGAGATATCACTTTGCCGACAAAGGTCCATATAGTTGAAAATATAATTTTTCCAGTAGTTGTGTGCAGATGTGAGAGTTGGACCATAAAGAAGGCTGAACACTGAAAAATTGATGTTTTTGAACTGTGGTGCTGGAGATGATGCTTAAGAGTCCCTTGGACTGCAAGATAAACCAGTCAATCCTAAAAATCAACCCTGAATATTCATTGGAAGGACTGATGCTGAAGCTCCAATACTTCGGCCACCTGATGCTAAGAGCTGACTCATTAGACAAGACTCATGCTGGGAAAGATTGAAGGCAAAAGGAGAAGGGGGGCAACAGAAGATTAGATTGTTAGACACCATCAGTGACTCAATCGGCATGAATTTGAGCAAACTCTAGGAGATAGTAGAGGACAGGGGAACCTGGCATGCTGCAGTTTATGAGGTCACAAAGAGTCAGACCACATTTAATGACTGAACAACAACAACTTCTTACTATTTTTATTCATTGATTTAAACTCTGCTGTTATTATGGGCACCTATTTCCACCTGTGATAGCAAATCTGAGAACCACAGTCAGGCTAAAATTCTCTTGTACCTTCTCAAATAAGCACTGAAATTTCAGGCAAGTATTGGAAGTTAGGTACTGATCAGTTCTGGTTCCCTAATTCCAAATATGACTTTAGAAATATTCCATGTATTTCTTGTCTTTTGAAGGGATATTCTTACTACTCTCAAATGGCATTTCCATTTCATGACCATTGAACATTTGTACACTGAATATTTATTCATAGAGTATTCTGGTTTTATTATGTTCATATGAAAACAAATGTTACATAGATCAGTCAGGTAAGTTTATTGAGTTAAGAGAAACATTTTCAGTGGAAAGGTTAAATGCTTTTCTGTCTGACGCTGGGTACCCCTTATGGAAATGTTCCCACTTTGCTTATCTGTAGGTTTTAGTTGTAGAACTTCATTCTAATAGAAAATTTAGTTTTAATAATCAGGTGCATAATAATTAGTCAAAAGAGTAAACTGATGGAGTTTATTTAAGCTTGAAAATTTATTCTCTTTGACATTCCTCTATAATCAGTGTTTTTCTATGACAGGTTTTGAATGGCTGTGATTGAAAACATTTAAGCAGGAAAGCATTTCAGCTTATGCTTTATAAAGCATTCTTGACAATAGACAGTAGTAGAACTTACGAAATAGACATATTTGTTTGGCAAGCCAAATTAGTCCCTTGTCTCTCTCTGGACGTTGAAATCATTCACTTACATGTGTCAAGTATTAAAGGTGATGGGTACACAGAGGGTAACTTTTGAATCATGTTTTTTCACTTGCAATCTGTGACTTTTCAGGTCTTCTTTAGATTCTGTTTTAGTTTGTCAGCGTAGAGCATAAAGCTTTCTTTTGGTGATTGTGAATGTAAATCTGAAATTTACATGTAAAGTCATTCTTTGTGATTCTTCTAGTGATTGCAAGTGTAAATGTTGAGTTATACAGCTGCAACTATCACTGATTTCCAAACTTTAATTAGAAATTTCTTCAGTATTTTAATTTGAATCTACTTCTTGCTTTTTTCTTTTACCTCTTGCTTATACTGGTTAACTTTCACGTGCTTTACAACTCCTGAGTCTCTTACTCATTTTGACATATGAAATTTTAATTGCTAACACATAGCTTAATAGTTATACTGAATCAAAGCATCTTGGTACATGGTAGTATCTTTACAGTATTACTTTTTATAATTTATTTTTAATTGAAGGATAATTGCTCTATAATATTGTGTTGGTTTCTGCCAAATGTCAGCATGAATCAGCCATAAGTATACCTCCCTCTTGAACCTAACAGTATTTTTACTTATACATTTTGGAATTTATTTCAAAAAGCATTTGAGAAGAATCAAGATAGCAAACTATTCTTTTGAGTTTAAAGATGAGAACATAGTAACATCTAATTCTAAATCCTTTCTAGAATTCTAGGAACTTGCTATATTTTCTTCTGGAGTTTTATTTATGTTAATTATTTTGCAGGTCCTTCACAGGGTGGCCCAGGTCCTCAGTATCCTAACTACCCACAGGGACAAGGTCAGCAATATGGGGGTTACAGACCAGCACAGCCTGGACCCCCGCAGCCACCGCAGCAGAGGCCTTATGGGTACGACCAGGTAAGTTACTTGGCCAGCTGTGTGGCTGCCCCGTTGTGTGCTCACTCTTGATTAGCTTAAATGTTTTACAGTTGGTGACTCATTTTTCCCTCCTTTTGTTTATAACATGAGTTAACCAAAAAAAGTATTTTCTCTTGAGTCTTTTTCATAGAATGCTAGCACAGCAGTGGCACCCCACTCCAGTACTCTTGCCTGGAAAATCCCATGGACCAAGGAGCCTGGTGGGCTGCAGTCCATGAGGTCGCTAAGAGTCAGACACAACTGAGCAACTTCACTTTTACTTTCCACTTTCATGCATTGGAAAAGGAAATGGCAGTCCAGTGTTCTTGCCTGGAGAATCCCAGGAACGGGGGAGCCTGGTGGGCCGCCGTCTATGGAGTCGCACAGAGTCAGACATGACCGAAGCGACTTAGCAGCAGCAGCAGCAGCATAGTTAATCATGGTTACTGTAGCATAGAAAACATGGTATTCTCCAGGTACCAGCATTCATTCATTTTCATTCATTTATAGTCTCTCTCTAGTCTTTACCCTTAGGCATGCTTCCCTTAGCCCTTCCAAAGATTATTCTGTTTTCAAACCCCCTGATTTCTCTCATGCCCTTCCTGTTTATTGTTTAAGACGACTCAAGACTTGACCTGTTGAAATGTGGAGTCCGTCTGAGTCAGCGCTCTCCCTGGCTCTCAGCTTCATGTCAGCATCTTCACTCCACTTCCTTAGCAGCCATGATGACTCTTCTCTTTCCATTCATACTCATAACCTTCCTCTGCTGCCTCCTGTACCCATATCCATTATGTCAGATATTAATAATCTTTCTTTCTCCCCTGTTATCTCTCCTTCTGCTTCCTTCAGATAAGTATATGTCATCCTATGATGTCTGTATTCTCTTAAACCTTCTTTTCATCAGTAAATTGCTCAGGTTTAATAATCCTGTGCCACAGTCATTGTTTTATGAATCTTCTCATACAAGCTCTAAATTATTAAGATGATTTATTACATTGGCAGGGTTTTTTTTTTTTCTTTTATTGATTTCAGGTTTGTTTAATGTCTTTACAGTGAGGAGAATCTGATCTCTTCACCACTTAAGCTGCCTAAAATACATTACTTTTTAATGTTAGGGTTACAGGACCAGTGGGACGATCTGATTTGAGGAACAAGTCATATACAATGCTAGTTAGGTGCTGAGGCATGAGCAGCTCTTTCATCAATGCTCTCTCAAGTGGGCAACCCTCTTGTACTGACACTTCGTAGTTAGGTGGGAAAAATAGAAGGCTATGGACAGATAAGTAATATTAAAAAGAATGTACTAAGATTAAGTCAAAGGATTAGAGGAAGTTTTATTTAATTGTAAAATAAGTGTTGACTAGTGAGTACTTAAGGACAACATCCCTGAGCAGATATAATTTAGGCTCATTCTAATCCATGGCTGTTGAAAAGTGATCCTTTACTCCATAATTCAACAAAGTTTTATTAATTTCCCGTGTGTGCTGGACACTCTGTTGTGTCCTAGATGAGTGAGACAGACCTGTCCTTAGGGCTCATGGAGCAACTCTCGATCTTCCTTGACCTTACTTTTAGCGTTTGACTCGGGTTCCTATTTCCATTCTTAAGTGGTCTTTTTAGCTTCTACATGACTACTGTTTCATTCCTCTTAATTTCCAGTGATTCCTTTTCTACTTTCTGCTTGTTTCTCACCTTTCTTTTACCCCATCAGTTTCTTTTATCAGTCCTTGGCTTAGTGTTTTTCTCAGTCTCTATTCCTCCTGTCTTACGTTTTCAATATCCTTAGCCCACCCTTCTCAACCCAACTCCAGCTCCATTTTTTCAGCTGTGTATAGAACATCTCTCTGGGTGTCTTGCCATTTTCTTCAACTTCATTTTCTTCCTGATTCAACATGTTTCTGAATCTCCTAAACTTATATCATTCATTAAACAAATGGTTCTTGAGCAACATTTATATGCCAAGATGGGAATATGTTAGGAAAATTAGATCGATACGCACTCTGCATTTGTGAACCTAGGTCTAGGTGGGATACAGGCAAGTAAGTAGATGATATGATGTGGTGTGAGAAGGTACTTGTATGAGGGAAGGAAAGATTTTTGTGAAAGGAAGCTCTTAACTCAGATATATATTCCTTGGGAAGTATAAGTGCAGGAGCCCAAGGCTGAGAAGATATTAGCCAGCTTGTTGTAGAGAACAGATGGGTATTTTCGTCAGAAAGTGCACTCATGAAGGACTAGTGTTAAGATATGTGGCTCAGTAAAGCAGAAGTGTGGGGAGGAAAAGGTAAAAGAGTGGAGAGATAAATTAGGGCCAGGTTAAGAGGACTCTTGTAAGCCATACAGGGGAGCTTGGTCTTTATCTTGGTAATGGTGTGGGTTAACCAGATTGCATTCTCACCAGCAGTGAATGGGAGTTCCTGTCTCTCTGCATCCTAATCAGCATTTGATGTTATCAGTGTTCAGAATTTTGGCCATTCTAATAGGTATATGGCGTATCTGATTGTTGTTTTATTTTGCATTTCTCCAATGACATATATAGACATCCTTTCAATGTGCTCATTCGCCATCCACATATCTTCCTGGTGAGGTGTCTTTTCAGGTCTTTGGCCCATTTTTTAGTAGAGTTGTTTATTTTCTTATTGTTGAGTTGTAAGAGTTCTTTGGATGGTTTAGGTAACAGTCTTTATCAGATGTGTCCTTTTCAAGTACTGCTTTGTCGTCTTGACTTTTCTTATTTTTTGACATTGTCTTTCTCAGAGGAGAAAGTTTTAATTTTAATGAAGTCCAGTTTATGAGTTCTTTCTCTCATGGATCACACCTTTGATATTGTATCTCTAAAGTCACTGCAGAACTCAAGGTCACCTCTGTTTTCTCTTATGTTGTCTTCTAGGAGTTTTGTTAGTTTTTTATTTTACATTTAGGTCAAGTTCTTAAGTTAATTCTCTGAATTGAGAAAATCTTAGTTGTTAAGATTTGTATCTAGATTCACTTTTTTGTAAAATGCAGATGTCCAGTTAACTAGCACCATTTGTTGAACGAGACCACCCTTGCACTATTGTATTACCTTTGCTCCTTTGCCAAAGATCAGTTGACTGTATCTCAGGGATCTATTTCTGGGCTCTCTGTTCACTTCCCTCTATCTATTTTTCTATTCTTTTTACCAATTTCACATTGTCTTAATTGCTGTAGCTTGATAGTAAGTCTTGAAGTTGAACATTGTCAGTCTTTGTTCATCTCCTCCAGTATTCTATGATTATTCTGGGTCTTCTGCCGCTCCATATAAATTTTATAATTATATTGTCAGTATCCAAAAATAACTTGCTAAGATTTTGGTTGGAATTGGGTTGAATCCTTAGATCAAGTTAGGAAGAACTCCTATATCTCAACAATACTGGGTTTGCTATCCATGAACATAGAACATCTCTACATTTATTAAGTTCTTTGATTTCATTTATTACTTTTAAGTTTTCTTATACAGTTCTATGTATATTTTACTAGATTTATATCTAAGAGTTTAACTTGGGGGAGAATTCTTAGGTAGATGGTATTGTTTTTAATTTCAAATTTCTCTTGCTCATTGTGATAGCTTAGGGTGAATGGTGTGAGATTTATGATCTCTGAAGATTTAGCTTTAGGACCAGAGACCAGACTTGATGACGCAAGAGCTTTTGTATAGCAGAGTTTTATTAAAGTATAAGAAGGGAGAGAGAAAGCTTCTGACACAGACATCAGAAGGGGGACGGAGAGTGGCCCTCTCACTAATGTTAGCAAGGAAGTTATATACTTTTCTAATTGGTTATTATAATAAATCAAAAGAATATCTCAAGTTGTAAAAATTTTACCAGACCCACTCCCACAGTTTACATTTTAAGATAATAGGATTAGAACTTAACGACAGAAAGATTTTACCAGACCCACTCCTATAATATACATTCTAAGATACCAGGATTAGTCAGAAGATTTTCAGGAAGGAGAAACTGTCCTCACGCAGGATATGTTGTTATATAATCCTTAGTACAGAGTTTAAACTGAGCTGTTTGTTGTGTAATCATCAGTTCCAGGCTTAAAGAAAAAAAATGTTTTATGACTCAGACTAAGGAATGTAGAGGGGAAAAAAAAGACGTTTGTCCTTTCCTTCTCCATGAGAATTCCAGACCCCTCTCTCCTCCTCGGGGACCCTGGACTTCTTATCAACCTGCCTAGCAATTGGCTCTCTCAGTTGCTAGGGTATAGGGGAATTTTCTGTGTTAACCTTGTATCCTGCAACCTTGCTTATTAGTTTCAGGAGGGTTTTTTTATTGTTGATTCTTTGGGATTTTCTCCCGAGTCAGTCATGTCATCTGCAAACAAAGACAGTTTTATTTCTTCTTTTCCAATTAGTGTATCTTTATTTCTTTTTCTAATTGCATAAGCTAGGAATTTCAGTACATTGTTGAGAAAGAGTGGTGTGAGGGGACATCTCTGCTTTGTTCCTGATCTTAGCAGGAAAGTTTCATTAAATACTGTTAGATGTTTTTATTCCTAGCATAGCATTTATCTCCATGTGACACATTATGTAGTTATTGTTTATTATCATACGCTTTTCCCCTAGACTGTCTGTTCTTTAAAAGACTTCACTATGTCTGTTTTTATCACTGTTGAGTCTCCACCACCTAGTGTAACACATTGCTGTTGTTATTGTTCAGTTGCTCAGGTGCGTCCAACTCTTTGTGATCACATGGACTGCAGCATGCCAGGTTTCCTTGTCCTTCACTGTCTCCTGGAGCTTGCTCAAACTCATATCTATTGAATTTGTGATGCCATCCAGCCATCTTGTCCTCTTGTCATCCCCTTCTCCTCCTGCCCTCAATCTTGCCCAGCATTGAGGTCTTTTCCAATGAGTCGGTTCTTCTTATCAGGTGGCCAGAGTATTAGAGCTTTAGCTTCACCATCAGTCCCTCCAATGAATATTCAGGATTAATTTCCTTTAGGATTGACTGGTTTGATTTCTTTGCAGTCCAAGGGATTCTCAAGAGTCTTTTCCAGTACCAGAATTCAGAAGCATTAATTCTTTGGTGTTCAGCTTTCTTTATGGTCCAACTCTCACATTCATACATGACTACTGGAAAAGCCGTAGTTTTGACTGTAAGGACCTTTGTTGGCAAAGCAGTGTCTCTGCTTTTTATTTAGTTATTTTTCTCTGCTTTTTAATATGCTATGCTGTCTAGGTTTGTCATAGATTTTCTTTCAGGGAACACATTGAGTGGTCAATAAATAAGGTCAGTGAACATATAAGGCTGTCACTTCCTAAATCTGAATGGTGATCATAAGAATTAAGAAACTCCTAAAAAAGTATTTGACAGTAAATTTAAGACCTTTATAGGATTAGGTGAATGAAAAAAACAAATTTAAAGATGATTGATATTACTCAGTTATTGTTTAGTCTAGGGACTCTCACACCATACACTCTCTAGAAAATCTCATTTACTCACATAGTTTCAATTTATCGTGCTATTGATTGTCAAACCTCTATTTCTAGTTTGACTTTCTCTTCTGAACATCAGGCGCCTAGTAGTCATCTGCAGTTAGAAATAGCATATCAGTTTCATATAACCAAAGCATTCATAATCTCTGTGCCACACATTCCTCCTTTCTGTGTTGTCTGTCAGAGAGAGGTACTATTGCCAAGTCAGAAAGCCATGTGCCACATTTGGTACTTATGTCTTGGTCCATCTCCCGCTCTCCATCTAGTAAATGACAAAATCTTGTTAGCCTGGTCCCCTTCAACATTCTTGTATCCATCCATTTCTAAAAGTGCCTTATCTTTGTTTAGACCATTAATATGTCCTAACTTCATCAAAGGATGAAGGATTCTCCTTGCTATCTTCTTGCATCCTTTCCCATTCATTCTTTACTCTAGTCAGAGGAATTTTATAATTTAAAAAAGGAAAAGAAAAATTGAAGAAGCAAAGAAAGAGATGCTATGCTGAGGCTTAGAGAGTAGAAGTGATTAACCCAAGATAACAGGTGAGAAGTGGTCGAGCTGGGTGGTAAGTCCTGAGTAACTAGAGACTCAGGGACTGGACCGTTCCCTGTACCAGGCTGCCTCTAGCCACACCAGCTGTGTGTAGAGCATCTTCATGCTCTTCTTGAATAACTTTCTGAAGCAGAAATTATAATTATCCTCATTTGTCAGATGAGAAAATCAAGAAAGGGAAGGTAGGTAACTGGCCTCAAGGACAAGAAACTTAAGTAGGAGAGTTAAAACTAGAAATAGATTTCTGGCTCCAAAACCCTTACTTTTAACCCTAGAATTTGCTAATGGTTGCAAATATACAGTATTTGGGGGCACTTGTTATCCTAGTGAAGTGATTAAGTCTAGATCAAGTTACTTAAATTTTCAGGGCTTCAGTTTCTTCATCTATAAAATGGAGATAAGGTATACTGCATAGATAACAGATGAACACAAAACACTTATTATGGTGTTTGACATATGGTAAGACGTTATTGAGATATATGAACAGTTAGCTATTATTGATATTAGTCAGACTTCTTACATCTATTACTTCAAGCTGTGTGTTACCAAATCATCAGTAGCTTCCACTCCTTATTATTGTACGTTCTTTTTTATTTTCCAGTTCCTAAGCGTTTTTTAACCATTTTTTTCTCCACTTTTGCTTTAGCTGTGTCTGCTATTTGAATTGCCCCTTTTTCTTTTCTCTGCTATTCAAATTTTACTATTTTCTTAAGGCACACAGTCTCTATGAAATATTTTAAAAATTATTTTAGTTGTGTTAATCTTTTCCTTAGGTTTACCTAACCTTAACCTTAGGGTTTTGAACACTTAAAGAACTTGTTCTGTAACTACACTTTATTTGTAAATCTTGTTTTCCCCATTTTTCAGATTTCTTACAGTGATGAGCATAGAATATTTGCTCAGTAAATGTTTGTAATTGCTTGAATATCATATTTGGCATACATTATTGAAGAAGTCTTATGTGTCAGGCACTCATCAATACTTGGGGACTAAGAATGGATAAGACCTAGTCCCTATCATTAATTCATACTATAGTAGATAGATTATAAGTTCTGTTTATATAGCACATCAGCTTTTACCTCTCTTCTGCATTCACATCATTCATAATATGTGCCACTTGCTTTCATCATTACTTTCTCATTATACACATTCACTAGGAGAGTGTTTCCTTCCAGCATTAAGACTTGCTTATTTCTAATTTTTTGTAATTTTTGACAGTGCTTTCTCATGTCCTCTCTTATTTGAGTGTCCTAGCAAACAAATGAGGTAGAACTCATGTAACCTTAAACAAAAAATTGAGATCCAGAGATGAATATGTTACGGCCCCCACCTTATAGGTGAAGAATCTGCGTCTCAAATAACAATAGAGTTGGGACTTAAACTTAGTATTTAGATAATTTTATAGTTGAATAGCAAGTTCCTGTATGCTAAGCTTTTCTTATTTTAAACTTTGTACTCTAGGAGTTTTTGTGCTTCCCTGGTGGCTCAGTAAAGAATCCACCTGCAGTGCAGGAGACCTGGGTTTGATCCCTGGGTTGGGAAGATCCCCTGGAGGAGGGCATGCCAACCCACTCCAGTTTTCTTGCCTGGAGAATCCCCATGGACACATGGGGTTGCAAAGAGTTGAATACAACTGAACGACTAAGCACAGCACATAGGAATTTTTAAATAAAGACAGCAGAGAAGAACCTCATGAATCCCTGTGTACCCACAAACCAACTTCGACAATTATCAACATTTTACCAATGTTGTTTTATATACTTCCCATCCTATTTTATTGAGTATTTTAAAGCAGATCCTACCTATAAATATTTCTTTTTATAATTTTATTTTTTTTTAATGGCCTGTGTAGTTTTTGGCTATGCTGAGTCTTCATTGCTGTGTGGGTTTTTCTCTAGTTGTGGGCAAGTGGAGCTACTCTTTGTGGTGCGTGGGCTTCTCATTGCAGGGGCTTCTCTTGTTGCAGAGCATGGGCTCAGTAGTTGTGGCACATGGGCTCAGTAGCTCCCTGGCATGTGGGATCTTCCCAGAGCAGGGATCAAACCCATGTCCCCTGCCCTGGCAGTTGGATTCTTAACCACTGGACCGCCTGGGAGCCCTGCACATATTCTAAGATGAGCTCTGACTTCAAATCTTTCTAAATATAATCATGTAAAATACATCAATATTTTTAAAACCATAATTCTATTTATAGAATTATATTATCTCTCTATATATTTATTCTATCTATATATCTGCTTAGATAGAGTGGTATTCAGCAGATTTTCAAGTACATCTGTTAGGGTACTACTTCTTATGGTATAGGAGGATTTCAACTCTAGGATACTTTCTTGATATAAAATAATTAATGTGACTTAGAGGGGGATATTTAGCCAGAGGAAACAGCTGATTATGTGCTTCCAGTGAATACTGTTTTTGGAAAAATAAGTGCTTTTGTGAGCATCTTTTAAAACACATTTAAGATATTTTGTTAAAGTAAATTTTTTTCTGCTCTCTCTTTTCTTCTACCTTTCCTTTTTGGAGAAAAAGATTTTCCTTCTCTTTTCTAAAAACCTGCTTTAACAGTTGTATACTGGACATCGTTTACCTCCCTTGTAGAATGTTGCTATTTCATTCGTTACCTCTTTAATATCTATACTTTATTTCCTTTCCCTTGCTGTCAGCCTACAGGCCCTTCAAACCTACCTTATTAAAAGCAACAAAAGCAAAACAGTCTTTCTTTGATTTTATGTACCAGCTGCCTACCTGAATATGTCTGCTGATACCTCACTGGCCTCAGGGAAAGGCCCAGATTCTATAGACAGGCTCTAAGGTTCTTTTACCCTTATCTCCCAGGTATCTCTTCATCCTTGCTACTTATCCTAACTTGGTGTTAATAAGTTAATAACATAAGTTTTTATAATAATCCAAACAGTTACAGACTTTGTATATTAGCACATAATTTATACACTGATATACACCATGCCAGAGTGTAGAGCCAGAACTACTTCTCACTGATTCCTGATCAGTTCATCAACATTCACCAGAAACTTAAATTCTCATTATGTGCTGTTCTAGGCTCAAAGACTTGGAAATCCATTTGCAGCTGAATGTGATGTCAGAAAAAAATCAGAGATACTGTATACCTAAATATAGAACAATTTCTGTATGTTTTGAAAGTAGCTGCTTTTGCCGTATGACAGTGTAAAGACTGACTTGTGATTTTCTGTGCAAACTATTATGGTCAAATGATCATCTAATTACATTTTAAAATTTATCTTTTAGGGCCAGTATGGAAACTACCAGCAGTGAAGAGTACTTCCATTCCAGTAGCCAGAATCTACTAGCAGTCATATTCTCGCCTCAGCACTGTGGACACCTTCCTGTGAAGAGACCCTTCCATTCCATCTAGTTTTTGGAAAAACCTTGTGGATAAGCGGCTGTTTCATCCATAAGCAGCCTGTGTGGCTTAGTTATAAAAAGGCTTTAGTAGCTCAAAAATACTCTTGATTTCACATGTCTACTCTAGATGGCAACATTGGACAGAAAATACAATGACATACCCAATTTGCAATGATTTCGGAACTGCGTTTCAAACGGACTGTTACAGACTGAAAGGTGTGAACAGCTTTGTATGTTCATGAAGGTTAAGGGAATTTAATACTTTTCCATAGATTCTTTTGTAAGGGGAAGAGGGAAATGTACACTTTTTACAGCAGCAATATTTTGTATATTATGTTTATTTCGTGTGGTGAATATGCAGGGCGGTACACTACGCGTTGGGCAGAATCAGAACTCCTCTGTCAGTGGGGATGGGAGCACGCTGGATGCTTGATTGTGCTGGTCTGAACATGGTGTTCTGTGAAGCTGAAGGTGTAGGGGAAGACAATGCTCCCATGTGTCCCCTACTAGGTTCTTCAGAGGACATTCAGACCCCTTTTCTCTCTTAGCTAATCAGGGGCACTGTGGTACAGTTTTGAGTAAAAAGGCGTTTTTAAAGAAGCTTTCCAGTTTTGTGGACAAAAACCTTTTATAAAAGATCATTTATAATTCTGTTTTAAAATGTGAGGCAATAAGAATTACTTCATGTGGGATCTGAAGAATCTTGGTTAACAGTTTCATGTAAGTCCTCTCCTAAAACAGCAATAACTGGACCTGAAAGTTTTGATTTTACCTTGTTTGACTAATCACTAGTAAGTAATATCAGAACATTTTATAAATGATATCAAAGAAGAGTCAACAATGATGCATTTATTTTTTAACATGAGAAGGGTAATTGGTTTCTATAATAAGAATAGTTAAGAGACTTTATAAACCTTCCTTTCAACTTTTCTTGACTGGAAATAATGCCATTTATAAAGGAATACTTTTACGTTTTCCCCTTTTTATATGTTGGTTAATAGAACACAGAGATGTTTAGGAAAATGCTTGCTGATGAGGTTTATTCTGATCGGTATTAAAAGCATAGAGGTTGCATTTCAGATCACTCTGTTTTATTAGCATGGTCTATTTAATCATACTTGAGACTGTCCTGTGCCTGATTGTTTGAGCTGAGTTCAGGGATTTTGCACTGGGCAGGAAATCATGCATGGAGAAGTTTATAACCACAATTATTTAAGTGTAATCTGAAAATATCTAGCCCAAAGGTAAGTCGCTATTTTCATCACAGCTGCCTGTGCCCAGGGAATAAGGTATATTCTTTATAATTGGATTGTTTTTTCCCACTTACAACTGGAAACAAAACAGAAGGGGTGCCATGAATTTGAAAAAGCAAAATGTACTGTTCTCAACATACTATAACCAAAAGGATAAATTTTAATGTGTCTCTGTGTGTATGAAAGAGAGTGTGCGCGTGTTTTAAGGTCTGAATAAGGCTTTTTCCAACATGGTCAGTAGAAAATGGACATCAAGTTTGAGCAGATAAAGCATGAACAGCCTTATTGTGACTGAAATGCTTTTAGGTTCTGTGCCAATTTTCCACCACTGTGTACTTTGTTGCTATTTAAAACTGTATCAACTCTAACAGAAGAATAAATTATTTGTGATTTTAATTTTCTCGTTTGTTTTTTTAAATTAGATCTCTTTGACTCTCTTGTTCTGTCTGGAGACTCTGCCGTGGGTTTTTATATAAGTTAGTCTAGTATAAGCAGACTATATTTGTATTCTAGGACTATCGAAATTCTCTTGTCATGCCCAAGTTAATTAGAATTAACTGTTCAGTAATCAGCATGTTGTGTGGGCTGTTTGTTATGGAATTCTTTCTCTGAAAATGAAGTCCATGAGGCTATAATCAAGATGACTGAATTAGATAAATGAGTTGAGGAGACGAAATTGTGCTGAACCCAACCTGGTGTAGATATGTTATCTCATTTGAAATAAGCTCAACTGACATTAAGAAATAATTTGTCTTGCCAACCCATCTTCTGTTGTCTTATTCTCCTTTTAATGGAAACTAAAATTGCAATTTTAATAAGCAGAATTTCCTCCAGGACTTTCTTCCTGGAGACTACCACATTTGCAAGGTTTAATTGTTTTATAACAGTCCTGTTTCGTAGAAGTTTTTAATTGGTGGTGACAAAAATTACCTTACTCCTTTGATACCTAGTAAACTGAATAACTTTACCAATAGCTTTCCTCCAAGTTTGACATCACCATATAGACCATATATTCTAAAACTGGAAATTTCATTTTAGCTCAATGGATTATTATGAAGAAATATCATACCATCCCATGAAATTCCAGAAGTAAAACATTACTAAGAAGAGCAGGGCAGTTATTGATCAATGTTTACAAATATTTAACTGTGCTAGTTTAGGCATTTGAAAACATGTTAGTATTCTGTACAGCTTTGATGGCAACTTGTTTTTGGTTTTGTTTTAAATTTTTTAATGCGTTCTCTGTGTGTGTGGAGAAGAGTATGAGGATCTTCGTGTACCAGAAATCTAAACGAGGCACTTAGCAGTTCGTGGCTTGTGTTGTCTTTACACCCACCCACAAATTGAAGCAAACACTATGTCCTTTCATTCTTGCAATAAATATCTCTAAAATATAAATACTTTTTAAAGCAACACCTTGGTACCAGGATTCTTCCTGCTCTGGAAATTTTGTATTTTCAGTGTTAACAATGAATGAAAAATCATCTCAGAATATGTATGGCTAAATTGCTGCCTTTTCATTTTAAAAAGTCATTTACATTAAATTATTAAGCTATTAGCAAAGGTATATTAAGTGTACAATCTTCCTAATTTCATCTCTCAAATGTAACACTTGTTAAGAAGGTTTGATATATTTCTTCCAACTTGATTTTATACACATAAGCTGAGATATTTTCTCTTTTTAAACAAAATTTGAATTGAACAAACCACACTGTTGTGCAGCCTTTTTTTTTTTTTAGGTACAAAATATCTTGGATTTTTGTTTGTTTTTTACAATTGCAAAGGCAAAGCTTTCATAAACTTATCTGGCAAGGTTTTTTTGCTTTTGTTTTTATATGATTGTTGGAATATTTCTAAACTGTAAATTTTAGTACATTAGGTTTAAGACCATGTACATTATCTTCCTAAAGGATATATCCTTGCTAACATGAGATTACTAGCCTTGTTAATTTTTGCAATTCTAATAGACTTTCAAAAAATGCTATCTCAGAATTTAATTTGAATTCCATTTGATTTATTTGTAAGTTTGAGCATCTGAAATACTGGAAGGGAGTTTATTATTTTTTGCTGTGAAATGGCTTTTAATGTTCTTTGTACATTTTCCTTTGGGCATATAAGAGAGACAGGAAATTGTATAAATACATATACACAAGTTACAAGATTATATATGGTTCTCTAAATGCAAATGTTAATTCTCTTTCTATGTTGCCCATCCCTTTAGTCTCTATTACTTAAACTGTAGATATAGTATTGATATCTTTCACTGTATTAAAGTTTTAAGGCTTCACATATTCAGTTTCATAGTTTCTTAGCACCTCCCTAACTTCCAAATATATGAGAATATTCCCCATACTTATTTTACTTTTTCTAAAACTTATTGTACATGATATGATTTAGAGCTTAGTTTTTTTCCTATATGATAACCAGTTGTTTCAATATCATTTACTGAATAAACCAACTTATTTGAGAAGTCACCTTATTTTATCTAAAAATTAATTATAGCTAAGGCATGCTTGATTTACGCCATTTCAAAGACTAGTTAGATTTATTTAAATATGACTTCATTTAGTTGGCATAAAGTTATTAATTTTTCCCCCTCACAAGGGTTTTACTATTGGCTAAGAGTTAACTGCAATGGTATAAATAATGAGTGACTTCTTATTAGTAAGAGAATTTTTGAAATATACATTATACATACACATTCATATATGTGTGTGTATTATATGTTTGTATATATATGGATAAATGTATGTATATATTAAAAATTTTTTTTTCCTGATAGGGATCTAAAGTTTAAGAACTTATATGTACGAGCATTTATGCTTAGGCTATACTTTGTAACTATGGTAATATACTGAGAGTTTTTTTGTGAGAGGTACATTATAAATACTTAATGTTAAAATAGGTGAATGGAAAATCCTGAATATTATGAGATTTTTCATCATTTTTGGTCTCTTCTTAGGAAATACTGATGATAATCAATAGTCTCCTCTCTTCTTTTAAAAATAATCCCAAGTTTTGGGTGACACATGGCCTCCTACCTAGCGACTACATTTCACAGCTTCCTGTGGAAGAGGGGCTGGAGTGATGTGTGTGACTTCTAGATAACATTTCTTCAAGTATGCTCCATTTTCTCTCTTCCATTTCCCAAGGGCTTACATATCACATATTAGTGGGGAGATCCAAACTTAACAGATTAGAACATTACTTAGAGAATGACGGTGCAACTAAATTAAATGAAAAGTCTCCTGAATGGCCTCCTGGATCCCCCTACTGCCTGTCTGCCTGGGTGGTGACATGAGAGAAGTAACACTCTGTCTCGTGAGGCTCTTTGTAATAGCAGCAAACCCCGTACTCTCATGTAGGGTCACATAGGGGAGGGCCAGTTCATACTACCCTGTGACATATTCTGTGTGGAGTCATAGTTTTTAGAAGTGACAACTTTTTATTGTGTGTGTAGTGTACTTCATAGTTCATATTCTTAACTAGTGAAACAGGACAAAACCCATTATATTTCCTTAAAGATCATATTCAGCTTTCCACCACTTGAATTAGCTAAATGCTGTATTTAGTAACGATAGATATAGTTAAAGTACTGGTAAAACATATACTTACTATTTATTATCATTTGGCATCTTTATAAATTTTATAAATAGCATGTTTTCTAAATACTTACTTTGAGGATTATGGTTTAGGTGGGACTTCATAAAATCTCTTATGTTTTTAATTTTATGATGGCTTCTTCTGCCCTAACTTGATCTTTGGACCTTTTTCTCTAATGTTTTCTTGCTATTTCCTTAGTTTTCTGACTCTCACTATCTGAAGTGTATACATTGATTCTAGTTTACCTGCCAGCTTTCCTTTGGAGGGGGAGGGTGGTAAGATGTACTAAAAGCATTCTAATTTTATACCTGTAGTACTTTTTATCATTTAGCTTCAGGTCAAATATGAAGAATTTAATATTTATAGGAAGTGTAACTATATTAGCTATGGAAGGATATCTTGGAATATTGATTATTTTTCATACACATCAAGTTTTTTGAGCTTTTAAGGCTCCTGACATCATGGAACAAAATACTGTTTATAGCTATCAGGATTTTATCCTCTATCGATGGGACTATACCAGGGATTATTTCTGTTAATGCTTAGCTTAGTAAATTAATAACAAGGAAGTGTGGCATTGGCTTTCTTTTCAGTAATAATATTAGTCTATCTATAGAAATCCTATTCCTATTCATTAATTTCAGTATTCCATTCTTTCCCGAGATCTTGCTTCACAGCAAGCTTTCATACTTCAAACTCAACATGTTAGTGCTCAATCCTCATTCCCACATAAACACAACCATTTTGAAAACATGAACTGATATTAATTACCCCCTTGGCCCCAGAATTCAGGATTTCCTGATGCGGCACGCTAATGTAAAATGCATTAGTGCAAATGCTGGCTCCAAGGGGTAATACTCTCTAAATAAACACAGCAATGTTTTTCTTTATTCACGATTCTCAGGCTATTCTAAAAGTCATTCATCCTCCTTCAGCCCTCCCACCCCCAAAGCATTTTTAGTTTTAATAAGTTATAACTGGATTTTCATAAGAAGAAATTGAATTCCAAGTTGCAAATCAGTGGCACTTAACTCATTGGTTCTTTGAAATAAAATATACCTCAATGTTCCCATGATTAAAGGACTTTGGCCATAATTTACGGTAGTCTTCTGGGAGGTAACAGTTTATGTCATTAATATCACTAAATAGATAATTTGATTTTAAAATTTATTTGGAAATGGAAAATGATTAAGATCAGTCACTCAAAGTTGGAAAGAACGTGTATGGATTTTTTTTGAGTTTGTTTTGGGGTGTGTATGTATTTGAACATTCCATGTAGACTTCCAATCAAGTAGGGATAGTTCATGTTTTGATGTATTATCTCCAAATGCATACTAATAACTAATATTGCTACTGTAAGATAGGACAAAAAAATGAACCAAAGCAGATATAGTCACTCTCAAAGAACCAAGTATCTCTGTGGAACAAAAACAGAATAAAAAATGTGAATTGGTGAGTGAGACTGATCACCTGGGCTTTGAGTCTAGAAGCAGGTAGTGGTACTTAAGAAACTAGCTCCTGTGAAGTAATAAAAACTAAAAGTAATAACAAGATTGGACACTGGAGCCAAGTTTACTATTTAACACCAGAGAAGCTCGGATGTGACTCTTCCCAACTGTTCACACATCCAAAAGGAGGTTTTATTTTATTTTTTTAATCTGCTGATCATTATCTAGGGTCTTCTTTCCAGGCAGCTATGTATCAATAACCTCAGATATGCAGATGACACCACCCTTATGGCAGAAAGTGAAGAGGAGCTAAAAAGCCTCTTGAAGAAAGTGAAAGAGGAGAGTGAAAAAAGTTGGCTTAAAGCTTAACATTCAGAAAATGAACATCATGGCATCTGGTCCCATCACTTCATGGGAAATAGATGGGGAAACAGTGGAAACAGTGTCAGACTTTATTTTTGGGGGCTCCAAAATTACTGCGCATGGTGACTGCAGCCATGAAATTAAAAGACGCTTACTCCTTGGAAGAAAAGTTATGACCAACCTAGATAGTATATTCAAAAGCAGAGACATTACTTTGCCGACTAAGGTTCGTCTAGTTAAGGCTATGGTTTTTCCAGTGGTCATGTATGGATGTGAGAGTTGGACTGTGAAGAAGGCTGAGCACTGAAGAATTGATGCTTTTGAACTGTGGTGTTGGAGAAGACTCTTGAGAGTCCCTTGGACTGCAAGGAGATCCAACCAGTCCATTGTGAAGGAGATCAACCCTGGGTGTTCTTTGGAAGGAATGATGCTAAAGCTGAAACTCCAGTACTTTGTCCACCTCATGTGAAGAGTTGACTCATTGGAAAAGACTCTGATGCTGGGAGGGATTGGGGGCAGGAGGAGAAGGGGACGACCGAGGATGAGATGGCTGGATGGCATCACGGCTTTGATGGACGTGAGTCTGAGTGAATTCCGCGGGATGGTGATGAACAGGGAGGCCTGGCGTGCTGCGAATCATGGTGTCTCAAAGAGTCGGACACGACTGAGTGACTGAACTGAAGTATAATGATGCTAGATAATACATATTTAGCATCTTAATATGGAGCAGAACCAAGGTATTCTGAAACTTAGTAATTAGATCTAAAATATTCCTAAAATAATTATTGTAGGGAAAGAAGTTTTTAGGGATTTGGTTCTGAATTTTCTGCAAGGGTCGAGGAGTACAAATGGAAATGCAGAACGAAGGAAGAAGGGGAGGGAAGAGAGGGGAAAAGTACAAGTAAAGCCTTCTTTAAATAAACCCATGAACTAAAACTTCAAGATATGTCAGAATCACTTGGAAGAACATGTATTCCCACTATATAAAATTAAAGATATAGAATGGTCTGACATTTTAAAATGTGAATGCTTAAGCAGCTCAAGGAAATTTATCCAGTCACATCCTTGAATGGATATGAAATTATAAAACAAAAACATGAAGAAATGAAACATACATAAAAACCACTGAGAAATCTTACAAGTAAAAATTAATATCACTGAAACAAGCTCAGTTGGCATAAACTGTAGGCTGGGCACAACTGAAGAGGAAATTTGTGACTTAGATGACCGTGTGAGAAATTGTCTCATACAAGAACACCAAACATTAAAATATATATATGAATGAAGGAACATTGAAGAGATATGGAAGTGAAGGCCGAGTTTTAATAAGGTAGCTCCAGAAGAAGATAGAGGGATTAGTAGGAAAGCTATGCATAGATAAAAGCTGACAGTTTTACACAATTCAGTCTATTAATACTTGAATTATCAATTTACCCTAGGTCCAGTGAGGGCAAAGGAAAGTGAATCCGTATTCAGATAACATTATGATGGTATTCAAAACATCTAAAAATTACCTGAGAGAAAAGACACATTACCTGTGAAGAAATAAATTTTGGCAAGAAAATTAATCTGCAACAATCTAAAAGACACAGAAGTCAGGTACTGAAGGAAAATAAGTCAGTCTAAATGTTATTCCTAGCTAAACTAGCCTTCAGTGAAGGCAAAATAGAAATGTTCAGACTTACAAAGACCAAGAGAATTTATTATCCATGGAAGATGTACTTCAGCAAAGAAATAATAATAATGATCAGAAGAAGGTATACTATGATGAAAAGAGATTACGTAAAATTTGTCAAATGTAATTATTCATAGGAAACAGATCACTTCTTTAGGGGATGGAAAAGAAAAAGTGTTAGTCACTCAGTCATGTCTGACTGTTTGCAACCCTATGGACTGTAGCCCTCCAGGCTCCTCTGTCCATGAAATTTCTCAGGCCAGAATACTGGAATAGGTAGCCATTCCCTTCTCTAGGGGATCTTCCCAACGCAGGGATCAAACCTGGCTCTCCTGTATTGCTGGCAGATTATTTACCATCTGAGCCACTAGGGAAGCCCATGGAAAGGAAAGGTAAAGGTGAAAAAAGATAAAGGTTAAAAAAAAATCAAATTTAAGTGTAGTTGGTTGGTTGCATTCATGATCTCAGTTCTTCACCCCCTCTCTGAGTTCATGCACTTTTGCCATGTGATTTTGCACTTCCTCTCACTGTAGAGGCTGAGTTCATTTTCTGGGTTCTAGATCCTGACTTTGGCTATGTGACTTGCTTTTTATCCATGGGGTTTTAGCAGATTTAACTTGTATAGAGTGCTTGTAGAACACTGGTGCAGTTCTTCTTCCACTCTGTACCTCTGCCTTTGCCATGGAAATCTGCCCAGGCTAACCAGCCCAGGAACAGGAGAAACATGAGAGGCAAAGCCAAATCAACACAGTGGACACCAGGCAGGATCAGCAAAGCCATGTGGCCAGTCAGCTGACCACAGGTTAGATTCAAGTCTAGTCCAGATCAACTATACCCTGCAGGCTCTTAAGCTCTTTTTTTTGTTATATGTCACTGACTATGTGTATGTATTTCTTTGTTGTGAAGCATTATTGCAGCCATAGATAGCTGATAGAAGATACAAGATAGGAAGCATGTAGGTTTTCTTTCATGTTCAGGGGAATAGAAAGACTGAAAAACTTTAGACTTCGTTGGAAACTTTTAGGGTATAATTATAAGAGTAATAAGTGTCAGCATAAAGAATGAGTCATGTTAAAAAAACAAATATAGTTAATAAACTTAAGAGCCAGGAAAGAGAGGAGGAAGAGGAAAAAGGAGAAGAAATAGAGAAAATGTGTTAACCCAGTGGAAGGAAGAAAAAGAGATGGGGTGGTAAAAAGTCATGAAAGAATATCATAGAATTAGATATAAATACGTCAGCCACAGTGAGTATAAACAGATTAAACTTACTTATTATAGAGATATTGAATTGGGAAACCCAACTATTCTTACTAAAACTATAACAAAAAGGTAGAAAAACAAGTATATTAATATCAAAGTAGAATTTATAAGCAAAAGCAGTAATAGAATAAAGGATCTGAAGTAATTAAATAGAAAAACCACTTAAGGTATAATAACTTTGGAATATATAAAGCAAAAACTGAGAATTAGAAGCAAAAATGTAAAACTGCAAGACCGTAGTGAGTGAAAGTCACTCAGTCATGTCTGACTCTTTGCAACCCCATGAAATTCTCCAGGCCAGAATACTGGAGTGGGTAGCCTTTCCCTTCTTCAGGGGACCTTCCCAACCCAGGGATTGAACCCAGGTCTCCTGCATTGCAGGCGGATTCTTTACCAGCTGAGCCACAAGGAACGCCTGCATGACCATAGTGGAAGGATTTTCATCTCTTTCCAGCAGAAACTGGGTTCTAATAGAAATGTAGTATCAGCTCCATATGTAACTAAAATGTTTTCTAGTAGTACATTTAAAAGTATGGAAACAGAGAAACTTAATAATATACTTTGTGTAACCCAGAGTACCCCAAATGCTATTTCAAGAGAGAGAAAATTCATGAGCTGTTTCACATTCTTTTCAAAGTAAGTCTTAGAAATCTATCACTTGTCACATCTCAAGTGCTCAGCAGCCCCACCTTAGTGGCTACCATGCTGGATGGCCTTGATGCAGAAAATCTAATAGGTAAATATAAAGTCCTATACCTGACACTATAAATTTTTTTCAAGTATATGTAATATTTATAAAAAATTGACCTTATGCTAATTTATAAAATCTGATCAAATTTTACAGAATCCATATTGGATGAGTCACTATATGACAGTGGTACCTGTGCTAGGAACTTGAAAAATTTATTAATAAGCCTCTGTAGTTAAAGAGAAAGTTGCAGTAGAAATTTAAAAGATTTAGAACTGAGCTAAAATAAAAGTCAATATAAAAACTTGTGAGGTGTTGATGCAACAGTTCTTAGAAGTAAATTGATAGTCTTAAATGTCCATGTGAAAACAAAAGGTGGAAAATAAATTCAACTCAGGAATATGGATGAGGAAGCCAAAACTAAACACAGACAAAACAACCTAAGGAAGATTTTTAAGGGGAATAATAAAGATTGTAAATTAATAAAATAAGACAGGATCATCATATAAGAACCACATCTGGCAGTTCTATTTGCAATTTTTAAAGGAATCTCCACACTGTTTTCCATAATGGCTGTACTAGTTTGCATTCCCACCAGCAGTGTAAGAGGGTTCCCTTTTCTCCACATCCTCTCCAGCATTTATTGCTTGTAGACTTTTGGATCGCAGCCATTCTGACTGGTGTGAAATGGTACCTCATTGTGGTCTTGATTTGCATTTCTCTGATAATGAGTGATGTTGAGCATCTTTTCATGTGTTTGTTAGCCATCCATGCCTTATGACCCAGCAATCCCACTGCTGGGCATACACACCGAGGAAACCAGAATTGAAAGAGACACATGTACCCCAATGTTCATTGCAGCGCTGTTTATAATAGCCAGGACATGGAAGCAACCTAGATGTCCATCAGCAGATGAATGGATAAGAAAGCTGTGGTACATATACACAATGGAATACTACTCAGCCCTTAAAAAGAATAAATTTGACTCAGTTCTAATGAGATGGATGAAATTGGAACCGATTATACAGAGTGAAGTAAGCCAGAAAGAAAAACACCAATACAGTATACTGACACATATATATGGAATTTAGAAGACAGTAATGATGACCCTATATGTGAGACAACAAAGAGACACAGAGGTATAGAGTGGACTTTTGGACTCTGAGGGAGAGGGAAAGGGTGGGATGGTTTGGGAGAATGGCAATGAAACATGTATATTTTCTTGTAAGAAACGAAGCGCCAATCTATGTTCAGTGTAGGATGCATGGGGCTGATGCACAGGATGATTCAAGTAGAAGATGTGGGGTGGGAGGGTGGGAGGGGGCTTCGGCATTGGGAGATTGTGTTCATCTATGGCTGATTCGTGTCAATGTATGGCAAAACAAATAGAGTATTGTAATTAAAAAAAAAAAAACCACATCTGTGTTTTGAAAATAACAGAGCTATAATTTGACCACGAAAAAATATTGAGGTACAAGTAAGTACCCCAGGAATGGAGGGAGCCTGGTGGGGTGCTGTCAGACACAGAGGTGGACCCGACTGAAGTGACGCAGCAGCAGCAGCAGCAAGTAGTCTGAGAAACAGAAAGGAGTGTGATTACAAATGTACTGTGTATTCCAAATATTTGCTTAAACTTAAAAGATCTGTATAGCCAACCTGATCATAAACTTCATACATTTGGTATTAATATCTCGAAATAGACGTAGGATGTGGTGTTTGGCTTCTTTGGGAGTCATGACTAGATTTAGGAATGAGACCGAATTCTTTCATCACTTTATAGCTCATTTATGAATCTTGCTGTTGCTCAAAGGGAGTCATTGTCAGCTCCCTGAAGGTAGGGACTTTGCCTATTGCTGGTCTCTCCAGTGGAATAATGCCTGATATGTAAAGGAAATTCCATAAGTATTAGTTGAAAGTGTATCAGGAATGTTGGTTATGAATTAGGGTGTAGAAATTTAGGAATCATATTATAAATGAAGTAATGAAACAAGTGGGTTAAAATAGAAGGTTTTTATTGTCAATAACACGGGTCCACAATTCCCTTTTCAAAACAGCCCCAGTCCTGACCTATCCTGAGGTCATCTGCCTGCAAAGCCTGGCCTGTCTTTATCTGACTCAGATTCCCCTTGACGTGTGGATGTAAGATACTGTGTATGAAATATCTTGTCTTAGGAGTTTCAGTTAAGGGATTGTGAACCTGTGTCAATATCTGTGGTGGTTTAGTTGCTAAGTCATGTCCAACTCTTTTGTGACCCCCATAGACAGAACCTCCAGGTTCCTTTGTCCGTGGGATTTCCCAGGCAAGGATGCTGGTGTGGGTTGCCATTTTCTTCTCCAGGGGATCTTCCCAACCCAGGGGATCAAATCTGCGTCTCCCTGCATTGCAGGTTTCTTTACCAACTGAGCCACCTAAGCTGTATAATAGAACAATACATTTCATTTTTAAGTAGGCAAGGAGTAATTGCCTGTTTATATTGGTGACTTATTAATGAATTATAGAATTGCAATAAGTTTATGGTTATAAAATGATAAGCAAAGCTAACTTTGTCTTATTTCCCCTTGTTAATAAAAAAAAGGAAATCTCAGGGATGTCTGTTTAGATGAGGAGAATGATGACATTGATGAGAGCGTTCCTGTCTTTGTTTTGGTCTCTGTTATTCTCTATTCTGTGCTCAGAGCTAAATGATTAGGATTCTACAACTTACTAGGAAACAGTGCAGTTTTCTTCCATCACCCCTGTAGCCCACTGTGTGAGACACAGAATGATCTTGCCATCAGGAACTTCTTTGTCCTCTCCACATCGGTCTTGTACCCTCGGCTGTGCGCCCATCCTACCTTAACAATACCCCTTCTGTTTCCTAGAGCTTCCTCTCCACCTCTCCATCACCTTCCACAAACATACCTTTACATTCCAAGCGGCTTTCCTTACCGCATAATATTCATTCAACCATGTTCAATCAAGTTGCCTGTTAAACCTGTTTCCTTTATTAACATTTTATGGCTTGTAAGCATTTCCAAGTTCCTCTGGTAGACAGCTCCCTTACATGAGGGGCTTCTGACGTGGCATTACTGTTACTAATAATTTGTCTTTTCCTACAAGAAATAGATAGCAAGAGCTCGAGCTCCTTGGAATACTTTGGTGAGCACATGTGGGATCTGCACATTCATAGTTGGACTGATGCATCGAGAAGTTTGCCATGACGGAGAAAGGAAAGGGTATGAAAATTCAGGCTGACAAAGATAAGCCATATTCTATCATTTCAGTTTGGAAACTCAGATAAAACATGAGTCTTAGGTGAAATATAGTATATTCAGGTCCAACTAGGAAGTAGTATTTCTTTCTGAAGATAATTTTACAGAGGAGTCTCAGTGATATAAGGAGGACTGAATGGCTTAGGACGTAGGCAGGTGTGGGAGTGGGTGGATAAGGAAGATTAGTGACACAATCTGAGAAATCAAGAGGAAACCTGGGAGATATTATGCCATAGAAACTAAGGAAAGAAAATAAATATGGTAAAATGGGCAGCTGTGATCTCTGCAGCCAAATGTACACCTCCTGTCATTTTCTAGATACTGCCGGGCCCTCTGGCAGAATGCCCTTAGGATGCATTCAAAGGGGCTGAGGTCCTCCTTTGATGTGGTACTTCTCAAACGTAGCCTCCTGCTCTGGCTGTAGAGGGCTTCCCAGGTGATGCTAGCGGTAAGGGAGGAGGGTTCCATCTCTGGGTCGGAAAGATCCCCTGGAGGAGGAAATGGCAACCCACTCTGGTATTCTTGCCTGGAAAATCTAATGGACAGAGAAGCCTGGGGAGCTACAGTCTGTGCATGGGGTCACAAAAAATTAGACACGACTGAGTGTCCGAGCACCCAGACTATAGACTACTTCAGCCTGCCTCTCAGGTGGACACTTTCTCCTGGGTGAGTCACCATCAGGCTGGTGTGCTGTGCTTAGTTGCTCAGTTGTGTCCAGCTCTGTGTGACCCCATGGACTAGCCCGCCAGGCTCCTCTGTCCATGGGAATTCCCCAGGTAAGAATACCGGAGTGGGCTGCCCTGCCTTCCTCTAGGGGATCTTCCCGACCTCAGGATCAAACCCGCATCTCTTACGTCTCCTGCTCAGTCAGGCATGTTCTTTACCACCTGGGAAGCTCAGGTGCAGACAAATACTATCTGATTCCACTTATACAGAGATGGGCTTCCCAGGTGGTGCTAGTGGTAAAGAACCCTCTTGCCAGTGCAGGAGACATACCAGATGCAAGTTCTGTCTCTGGGTTGGGAAGATCCCCAGGAGGAGGGCATGGCAACCCACTCCAGTATTCTTGCCTGGAGAATCCCATGGACAGAGGAATCTGGTGAGTTACAGCCCATAGGGTCACAATGAGTCAGACACAACTGAAGCGACCTAGTACACACACAAGAGAAACTAGAAAAGTCAAATCCAGGGTCAGAAAGTACATTGGTAGATGCTAAGGGCCAGGGGGTGGCAGCAGTGGGGGGGGGGAATGGGAAGCTGGCGTTTAATGAGAACAGAGTTTCAGTTTTTAGGAAGGTAAAAAATCAAGGAGATGGATGGTGGTGAGAATTGCACAACAGTGTGAATGTACTTAGTGCCACTGAATTGTACAGTTAAATATGATTAAAAGTATATGTTTTATATTATGTGACTTTTACCACAGTAAAAAAAAAATTTAATGAATTATTAGTCAGTGTTGAATGAGTAAACAAATGATCCCATGAGTGAATGGATAACTTTCATTCCTTGTGATCACTTCCTGGCCTCGTTTCACACTGTTGACTATACCTAGTTTCTTAAATCACTTTTCACCCTTGCCCTCCCCTGCACCCTCTGCTGCCTCATTTGTTCTCTTTCTTTGGCTCTGTCTCATCTCCTCCTCACACTCACTTTCCTACTACCTGCCTTTAAATGTTGGTTTCCTCCTCACTACCTTGTCTTACCTTTTTATGAAAAATATTCGCCCTGGGGAATTCCATCCATATCCCTGATTGGGCTATTACTTATATACTTAATGTCTCAGGCCAGACCACTCAACTTCACTTTACGCTGATGGTGTGCTGCAGCTAGCCAGCTATTACATTTTCAAGAACTTTGTGAGCCAGCTGCCAAACCCAGCCTTTATTATAAATTTACAACAAAATAAATTATAGTAAAAAAAAAAAAACAAAGGTAATAAATACTTAAAACTCATTACTTCCTAACAGTTTTTCTACACTTTAAAACTATTAATGCACTTGAGATTTTGTATGTCTGTTGTATTTATATATTGAAAGGACTTGATGGTGGCGTATTACTGCACATCTCTTGCAGCTCCCATTCTGCAATGTCATCTTGGTAACTTAAAAACTGCCACAGTGGGAATATTTACGCCACGGAAATTAGGAAATGCTTCAAATCAGGGTTTAATTTATTGTTTTGTTGATTGTCTAGACTTATGAAGGTGACAGAGAAAATGTTGATAATGTAGATTAAGCTTAATAGTGTCGTGTCTATAGCTGTAACATAGTAATGCCAAAAAATTGAGGAAACAGTCATCTCATATTCAAAGGTATCATCCACTTCAGCAAAGAAATTGGTCCTTTCATTGATGAACAAGAGCAATCCTGATCTACAGCTTTATCGTTTCACTTTCTCTTTTTAAATTTTTATTTATTTATTTATTGCTGTGCTGGGACTTTGCTGCGGTTCAAAGGCTTCTTACTGAGGTGGCTTCTCTCATTGCAAAGCATAGGCACATGAGCCTCAGTAACTGTGGCACATGGGCTTAGTTGCTCCGTGGCCTGGGGAATCTTCCTGGACCAGGGATCAAACCCGTGTCCCCTGCATCGGCAGGAGGATTCTTATCCACTGCACTACCAGGGAAGTACTTGTTTCGCTTTCTCTTAAACATAAATATTGACCATAACTGCACTCATTCGTCAGTTGCATTTATAGGTTTTCTGTGGATCCAAGCACTTGATAAAAGTCAACAAAAACATTTTATAAGAATTGGTTGGTGATACGGAATTTACAATAGAGTATTATATTTTATTAGTATGTGTGAATTAGGCACCACACATCCTTCACATAAGGAAAATGTATAAATGCTTATGTATGCATGCATTCCCCTCCTCCACCAAGAGCCAGTTATATATTCACCAACACAAAACTTCTTGAAACCCTCAATATCAATTGCCTACTCAACATCTCAAGTTTAATATCACAGGTATTGAAGACTTAACATGTCAAAAGCAATTCATTTTTCTTGTAAAATCTCTTCTGATACTACTCTGTATCTTCTCTATGGGGTAGGGAAGAAAGCTAAGCAAGAGTGTGATCTTGACTGGAAACTAATGTCACTCTAAGGGAAGGAGGGGCTGCACCACAAAGTTACCCACCTTGAGCCAGAGGACTGGGCTTAACCCCCTGCCAGTTACTCATTGGTTAAGGTCTGCCCACCAGGGGAATGGGTCATAGCCTTCCAGACTAGGTACATTCAGTTGATCTGAGGGCAATTCTCCGGGGAAGGCAGTAGCTGTGAATTTTAAACAACCAGCTCTCAGAACAGTTGAGGGACAAAAGCATGCGTGCTCAGTCGTTCAGTTGTGTCTGACTCTAGAGATCCCATGGACTATAGCCTGCCAGTCTCCTCTGTCCATGAGATTTTCTAGGCAAGAATACTGGAATGGGTCGCCATTTCCTCCTCCAGGAGATCTTCCCAACCCCAGCATTGAACCCATGTCTCCTGCATTGACAAGCTGATTCTTTGAGCTGTGGTGTTGGAGAAGACTCTTGAGAGTCCCTTGGACTACAAGGAGATCCAACCAGTCCATCCTAAAGGAAATCAGTCCTGAATATTCATTGGAAGCCCTGATGCTGAAGCTGAAACTCTAATACTTTGGCCACTTGATGTGAAGAACTGACTCATTTGAAAAGACTTTGGTGCTGGGAAAGACTGAAGGTGGGAGGAAAAGGGGATGACAGAGGATGAGATGGTTGGATGGCATCACCGACTCAATGGACATGAGTTTGAGTAAACTCTGAGAGTTGGTGATGGACAGGGAGGCCTGGCATGCTGCAGTCCATGGGGTCACAAAGAGTTGGACATGACTGAGTGACTGAACTGAACTGAGTCACATGGAAAGCCTGAGGGACAAAATTACCTTTCAGTAAAGAGGATCTGGGCACCTACAGCATCCACTGTTGTGTGGATACATGCAGAAGTGCAAGTCGGGAGAGGCAGAAGAGAAGAGTTTGAGACAGGTCCTAGTGAGTGCATTTTTCTCTAAGAACAAGTTAGCTGCTGAGGGTAGGCAGGATCCTCATGGGGTGTGGAGGACTTGAGTAGTGTGGGAAGCTTTGGAGCAGCTGCTACATGTGGGCAGTGAAAGGGAGGCTGCCCTGGGCAGTGTCAGGCCTCAGTTACTGTTGGGAACCATGGTGGGTGATGACAGCACTTTGCTGTGGTCTCAAACATTCTATGGCCATCTCAGTGTAGCTTCCAGGTGATGCTAGTGGTAAAGAACCCACCTGCCAATGCAGGAGACGTAAGAGATGTGGGTTAGATCCCTGGGTTGCGAAGATCCCCTGGAGGAGGGGCCTGGTAATCCACTCCAGTATTCTTGCCTGCAGAATCCCATGGACAGAGGAGCCTGGCAGGCTACGGTCCGTGGGGTCAAAAAGAGTCGGACAGGACTGAGCGACTACACATGGCCTTTATTTCCTACGGGGCTCTCTTAGTCCAATCACAGTCCAAGAGAAAATCCACCCAGCTCTGTTCCTTTATATACTGATAAATACAAAATATCAAGCTGAATTTTATCTTCCTTGAATCCCTGTTTAAATATAAATAAACTTTGCTCTTCCTTTTTAAATCTTAGCCCAGGTCATGACAAGGAGAAGTGGATATAGAAGTTCTTAAAATGTCTCCTTTTTGCATTCAGTTTTCAGAATTCTCTTCATGTCACGCAGGTCTGGAAGGTTAAAAATAACTGCACCTCCAGAGACTTCTCCTTGGGCTGTGTTCTTCCTTGGGAATCTCTAAGCTTTTCCCACCCAAACCGGGTCATCATCTTTACCTAATTTAAAAATCTCCCAGATCCAGTGCTCTACAAAAATCAATGAGATCTTTCCCACCAGATGATCCCAGCAGCCACACGTGATAGTCTCTGGTCTGATTCTGCATGAGTTTGATTTTATATACTCTATTGTAATAATTTATTAACTTGATAAAATCTGCTGACTCCTCATGGAAAATATTCTGTTTATATTTTATATTTCCTGCAGCTTCCTTTCCGTAGCCTTTATTATGGAGTATTTACATGAGAATAGGGCCTTTGTTTTTTAAAAGTTCATCTGTGCCTGCTGCTGATTGCCTCCCCTGAAGTCAGAGCCCTCTGTTTGTGACATACATCGTGCTTTTCATATTGAAAGCACTGGGTGAACCCTGAATAATTCATCTTCTCGTCATGTTTGTGGGGCTTCCCTGATGGCTCAGATGGTAAAGAATCTGCCTGCAATGCGGGAGACCTGGGTCTGATCCCTGGGTCGGGAAGATCCCCTAGAGAAGGAAATGGCAGCCCACTTCAGTATTCTTTCCTGGAGAATCTCGTGGACAGAGGAGCCTGGTTGGTGGGTTACAGTCCATGGGATTACAAAGAGTCAGACACGACTGAGCAACTAACACTTTCACTTTCATGTCTGTGGGTTATCTAGGTGAGCTGAATTAGCCCCGTTTTACTGGCAGGGCAATGCAGAGAGATGTAGAAGGCAGTCCCTTGAGGATGTTGGAATTCAAGTGCAGAGCCCTTGTGTCTCTTGTACTAGATGAAGCCCCTCTCCTTGGTTACAGTTAGTTCTGCTGGGTTACAGTCTTGTATCTTAAGTTAGTCTTGCTTTTAGTCTGCGCATTTGAGATGGAAAGATTAATTAGTGGGAAAGGATAGATGAACATCAGGCGATAAAACTTCACAAATAGTCCCAAGTATTTCTCAAGGGAGTTTTTGCTGTGTCATCTGTTGGTCAAGCTGAAGGTGTTAGTCGCTCAGTCGTGTTTGACTCTTTGAGACCCCATGGATTGTAGCCCGCCAGGCTCCTCTGTCCATGGGTTACTTCAGGCAAGATATTGGAGTGGGTTGCCATGCCCTTCTCTAGGGAATCTTCCCGACCCAGGGATTGAACCTGAGTCTCCTGGATTGGCATGTGGATTCTTCACCTCTGAGCTACCAGAGAAGCCCACGTATATGTATACGTGTGTGTGTGTATATATATATATGTATATATTTCTTGCCTGGAGAATCCCATGGACAGAGGAGCCTGGTGGCTACGGTCCACAGGGTCACAAAGACTTGGCCACAACTGAAGCAACTTGTTTCAGAGTAAATTCCATGAGGAAAACCAAACTTTAACACATATTTTGCTATAATAATTCTGTTATTAGGAGTTTAAATCAAATCCAGGATCACAGTTTTGATGAATTTCACAATATTTATAGCAATCGTATAATAGAAACTCCAAAATTTTTGAATTCAGATTTTCAAAAGGGTCAGGTTTTCTTATAAAGAATTTGAGTACTGTGAACACATCTCTGCTGTGTGTCATCTGTTAAAAAAAAGCACAATGGTATTTAAATAGGGGAGAGCATGTTCTAATGTGTACTCAAGAATTAATTCCACTGCTATTCACCAACCTTTAGGAATCTGGAAATAATATGCCTGTTGGCTATTTGTGTTAGAACAGATGTAAAATTAATCAGTCTAGCTAACAGTACCAGGTCTGCCTTGGCCAGTGAAAGATTTTAAAACAGTTTCCCCAAAATAGGAATCATAAAAAGTCTTCCAAGTCACGTTATTAGTGGGCCCAAATATTGTCATTGTGTTGTGTTTTCTCATACTTCCCATCATTTTTGCCTTCATCCAGGAGACAGGGTCATTTCTCCCCATAACTCACCTTTGGTTGAAGGCAGTCTTCTTGACTCTTGCATCAGTGCCTTGCTGGCAAGCTTGATAAGAATGACACACCTGATGTTAGCAGGTAGCTCTTCAGCAGCTCTTTCAGAACTAGAGTAAGCAGCAAGTGATGGCCCTGTTGACTTCCAGAGAGTACAGTGTTCCCCCATTAGCCATGGTATCTGAGGAAGCCACATACCCTCTAATTCTCTTCTTCCTTCTGTACTCTTTGTAACTAGCATGAACCATGGAGATGAATTACTTCAGTAAATATTCTTGATTCCTAATCATCTTTCAAGAGTGAGCTATACAAGGAAGTTATTAATTAAGTTGTTAGATGAGGATGACATCTACAATCCATAAAATGGATTAAGGAAACCAAGAGCTTTATATCATTAAAAAATAAAAAGTTAATGGTATTTGACTTTGAGGAAGTGGACCTCAATTTGAGTCCTAGCCCCAACATTTTCTGATCAATCCCACCAAAGAGCCAGTAAATATAAATTTCGGAGATTATGTGAACATCTCTGTTGTTCTGTGGCAGTTATCCAGACTCCTCCTTGCTTGGTTTATGCTAACATGCTCCCAAGCATCCTAATTTTTCTATCTTTTTCTCCTCTTAACTCTGAGCATTCTTTAGAACCCAGATTCAGATTCATTCATCATTGCCTTTTTGCTACATAATCTAGTTCTGGGATTCCTGGGCGGCTCAGTGATAAAGAACCTGCCTGCTGATGAAGGAGACACAGGTCTAATCCCTGAGCCAAGAAGATCCTCTGGAGAAGGAAATGGCAACCTACCCCAGTATTCTTCCCTGGAGAACCCCATAGACATAGGAGTCTGGCGGGCTACAGTTCATGGGCTCTCAGAGTCGGACACGACTAAGTGACCAACAACAACATCTAGCTTTAGCACCAGCCCTTGGTGATTTGGTTACCATTCTGGCTCACCCAAGACCCTGTGAGGATGGGGAGTTACACATAACTTCTCAGAGCCTCAAGTTTCCTCATGTAAAATGGAGCTCGTCATCTATCGCATTTGTTTGTATGACTTTTAAAGTACCCTGATAGCTCAGTTTTATTAGCTTCTCCAGGCATTGGGTTCTACAGATGAATACACGATAGATCTCTGGTAAAGACAAACAAGAAGTCACGGCTCAGGGAGAATAGAGAGGAACTTATGGGAGGAGGAGGGGGATTCTACAGAGATAAAAGCAGGTTAAAAGGCATATCAGGTGTAGGCTTGGTCCTAATGAGTCTAAGGGAAAAGTGAATATCCTAGTGTGAACTTTACACAGATATTATGGCCAAGAGTGTGTTTATATGCACATTGTTTATGGACTTGTATACCTTCATTTAGTCAACAAGTATTTATAGAGTGTTTCTCCTGTGCAAGGCACGATTCTAGGAACTGGGAATACAGGGGTGACCAAGCAACCCCAAATCCGTTTTCTCATGGCACCGGCCTCCTAGTGGTGCCTGTGTGTCTGTGTGCGTGTACAGTGGCTCTGGAGAAAAAGCAGAGAGAGAGGATCCGGGTTTGGGCATGGATGGGTTGCAATGTACAATAGGTGGTCAGGAAGTCCTTCTTGAGAAAGTGGCCACCAAGTGGCCAGACAAGAGGTGAGGGAGGGAGCCACCGTGTCGTGTTATCCGCTCGAAGGGTGTTTCAGGCAGATAGAACATAATCGTATGAATAGCTTACACACTGTTTTTACATGAGCCGTTTCTTTTCTCCTTGAGTCACTCTGTAGAACCAGTGCACGGGGGTGACTCCGGAGCACTCAGAAAAGAAATGGTTCTACTGAGAGGAACTTGTCTCCGGCGCCACCGAGGCACCGTTTCCTCCAGTCAGCACACAGGCCCTGTGGGGTTCTGGGCATAAGACGGGCGGAAAGAGAAAGGCCTCGTCACCCTGAAGAGGTTAGGAAAGCAACTGGGGAGACTGGTGAAATTCAAAATATCAGTTTTCCCCTTCAACTTTTATGTGTAAATTTACAATTATGTTCTTCTAAGTATAAATGAGTTCATTTTGCCTTTGCTTAGAACCAGTTTATGAGAGGAATGTTACAAATCATCCTTTTGTATTTGCTAAATCTGGACCTAATTCCATTTTTCAAGAAATTGTGTTTGCAGAAATAAGGCCACATGGAAATGAACAAATAATGAAAAATGGAATATAACAAACCCCTAAAGTCCTAGAGAATTAAAGCTCTGCCAGAATTATTTATAAAATGTGCACCAGTATCCCAAAGTATTTACAATTTGCTCTGTGGCTTATGAAGTCTGGTGCCATCTAAACATTCTTGGTGGTTCCATGAGACCCAAATCTTGTTTCCAAAACCCTGTGCCCAGATCCAGTGCAAAGCCAAGAGCCCCATATGGTGGGATCATCATCTTGACATGCAAAGGTCTTTGTAACTAGAGACCTTTAGGATCATTCCGAAAAGAGGTTGAATTCTGTATGCAACTCTGGGTTGCTCTTAGTATAAATGTAGGTGATCATCCAATTTCCTATGAGTCAGTGAAGTTGGGGCAAAATGCAGAGAGAAGGGAATCCTGAATCTGGGATTGGTGGGGGGGTGACGGGGGTGAAGAGAGTTGCATTGGACAAAAATCAACATGGAGGAGAAAAGTGAATACAGATCAGAGGGTCCTTTGAAATACAAATGGGTGTCTCAGCACTAAGCAGTCCAGTGATTTATTAATGTTTGAGTGATGCAGAAGCAGATCAAGCTTTAAAAGTTTCCCAGTACATAGCAAAGTCGGGAGGGAACACAGAGGGATTTTGGTATATGTCCTCCACCACACATCCCTTACTCCCAGGGCCCATTCAGATGGTGGAAACACAATGCCATCCATCTGTAACTCTTTGAAACAAGAATCTCACTTTCGAGCGTCCCTTTTAAATGGTGGCTACAAGAGCCAACTCTTGCTGCTAGCACAAGGTCTCACAAGGCTGTTAATCATCAAATACTGATAGCTACTGTTCCACGTTGGATGAATACCAATTAGAGGCATGGGGCGACCTGAGGACTGGAGAGGAGAGAGCAGTGGGGGACTGGCTTTGTTGTTTTGGGGAGGGGTTGCCAAAAAAAATATTACCTGGGGCGCCAGTGCTCTTCTCGCCAACCCTGAGGGGCGACTGATGAGAATGGCAGGCTTATTTACAAAGTATAAAGTAGGGGATGTACCAGAAGCATCCTATTATTATGAATAGGGTTTATTTTCCTAGACAGTGATGGCTGAATCTTACTTGTTTTTAGTTTTAGAATCAGGTAGCATTGGTCTAAACTTTATAATTCTCTGTGCCTTTTCTCTTATGATATTTCCTGAAAGAGGTAGTATGAAGTTCCAGGAAGGCTTAGAAGGAAAAGCCTTGGAAACAAACAAACAAAAAAACTTACCACATGCAAAAGAGAAAAATTTACCAAGGAATATTTAGGAAAATAGAATGAAGAGTTCTTCCAAGTTAAAGAACATCTCAATGGGAAAACAGTCCAAACTGGAGCAGGTAGCCAAAACCAGTAGGGTTTTCAACACAGATTTCATTTGCTTATGTACATCTCTTCCCTCATACTCAGCCAGTGATGTACAAACCAGCATCCGATGTGGAGACTGCCTCTCTTGAGTGCCCTTCCTTGATCTTGTGAAATCCCCTGCCTGGTATCAGCAGTCTCTCTGCACCTTTGGATGCGTCTTGAGGGCAGTGATTCTCAATATGATCACAAGGTTTTATGCCTGGCTACTATATCAGAAGCAAACTTAGTGAGAACCAACTGCATACTTGGGAATTGGGGAAAGAAAAATATACTTCCCCCAGTTTATTTCAGCCTTGTCTTGCATTGTCCCAGAGTGCTGAGAGCACAGCATGGAGCTGCTTAGAAAACCTGATTAGGTCCCACAGTGCTGAGCACATAGAGTTTCAAGAGGCTGGGAAATTGTTACCATTGGAAGGAGTATGAAAAATGGTGCATGTGTGGAGGGAGGGCAAAAATTAAACTGAGATGACTAAGAAACATATTAACTCAAATTATGTTTGATTTGCCATCAAGAGCTCTCTCTTCTGGATGCTTGGGAGAGTGCCTCCATGGGGAGTTGAAAAGTGTTCAAGGCCTCTTCTGAATTGATAGTGCTCCCAGGGTTGATGTGAGCCGTTTAGGAGTAGGGGGAGCCACGGAGACCTTTCACTTAGTTAGGAGGCCCTTTTGATGGATTTGAGAAGCACAGGCTTGAAGAAATAAGGGGTGGGAGCGGAAATCATTAGGCTGTAAGAGTTGTTCCTTTGTTCTTTTGTTCTTGTATCTAAGTATGCACTGAATAGATATTGATTGCATAAAGGAATGTTTATTCTAACATATTAAAATAGTTTGCAATTTGAAATGAAGTTGTGGATCTGGCCAGATGTTGTTTCTCAGATTATTATCCCATGACAAGAAACACTTCACTCTGTGTGAAAAAGAGTCAAAAGACGGCTTTGTAGAAATTTCCCTTGGATTTGTGCTTACTGGCTCATTATTTGCTCAAGTGATTCATGATGTTGAGTTTGTGGAAGTCATAGCAGAACTGAAATTGCCAAGTAGAAATAAAAGCAAATCCTGTGTAGCAAAATCTTGGATTGAACATGCTTGTGGAGGCAACTGACAAGCAAGTCTATCTGGAGGAGGAGAAGAATCCTTACAGGCTGCCTGGAGGACAAAGCAGATCTTGGCCTTTTGGTTGATACACTAGTTGCCATAGCAATTGATGGGACAAAATCATCAAATGATTTTGTATCTGTATTAACATGGTGCAATGGACCTCACGTAGCTAGGTTTGTATTTTTGTGTTTTCTTTTCCTTAAAGTTCATTAGAGGATATATGTCCTCAGGTATTGATGTCTTTTGCAGTCTTTCAACAAAATCACACAGAATGTGAACACCATTCCACCTCTGTTGATAGGATAGAGTGAAAAAGTGGGAGCCTGAGAAGGCCATGAGAGAGAGCGTTTGGAATCACCCTAGGGAGGACACATTCCTGACTGGCCGTATCTATAAAGGATAGATGTTACTTCTACAAATAGCTTCCTTTTGCATCAAGTCTATCAGATCAAAACTGGTTACTATACTGGTCAGTATGCTCAGTCATGTCAGACTCTGTGTAACACTATGGACTGTAGCCTGCCAGGCTCCTCTGTCCATGGGATTCTCCAGGTAAGAACACTGGAGTCGATTGCCATTCCATTCTCCAGGGGATCTTCCTGACCCAGGGATCAAACTGTCTCTCCTACATTGTGTCTCCTGTATTGTGGGCAGATTCTTTACTGCTGAGCCATGAGGGAAGCCTCAAAACTGATTAATCCCAGACAAATGAAGAAGAAGATCAGAGTACTATCTGTATAAGAAAAACTGAAAGAATAGAAAACGTGATAGATTCAGGCTGCCAAGTTGCAGCAGATTGTTAGATCAGGGGAGGCATATGTCAAGTCTGGGGAGAAAAGCAAGCCATCCTAACAACAGTTCAGGTGCGGAAAGATCAGTCTGAGAACTACTCTGAAAATATATAGCATCAATATCTTGTCAACATGTCTGTGAGGAGCTCCGTAAAAGTGGCTTTACTGCAAAGAAGAGCTGGGATCCAATCCTCTACACCAGTGGTATTTGTAAAGAATTCTTGGAAACTGTTGAAATGCAGTGTGACTTTAGGGAGATCAGCCACGTCATCAAAGTCAAGGAAATGACTGACAAGTGGGGAAGTAGAAAAAAAGCTGCCCCTGTCCTGTGACTAAAGGCTTTGTGAATTTGGGCTGACCTGGGTCCGGAAAACAGGTAGAAAGCCAAGATCAGTGCTTCTCTCCTTTAAGATATAAATGAATCATCTGGGGATCTTGTGAAAATATAGATTTGGTCCTGGGTGGGGTCAAGATTCTGCATTTCCAACAAACTCCCAGCCTGTGCTCATAATAGTGCTTTCAAAGAGCATACCCAGAGTAGCAAGGGGCTGGCTGGTGTCAAAGACCATTAATTTGAGCAGCTAGTAGTGAGGCACTGGACCTTTATGTTTTAGTTTAACCAACTTAAATTGCTGTTAAAGAGGAGTTTAGCTGGTGCTGTGTTCAAGATCATCTAGTTTAATTTTATTAGGTAATTATTAACAAGTTTTTAGTTGTTAAGATTCTAAATGTATTAGCTTATAGGTTGTTCAAGCTGCCTTTTATGACAGCTAGTGTATCAATGTTCTATTCCAATTACAGACAATTTGTATCTTGGGTTGCTGAGATTCGGTTGTGTCTTTCTAGATGGTATTATGTAGGGAAAACTCTGAGACATGACATTACCTTTATCGAATTCTAACTGCAACAGGATGTGCTAAGATTCCTTTCTCCCCCTTTCTTTCTCTTGATTTCTTTCTTTCCATTTTTTTTTTTTTAAACCACAACTGAGTTCATGGATCTCAGCCAAATCCCTGGAAATAATCCAGACCTACACATTTCTCTTGCCCATTACAACTGAAACAGTAGTAGCAAAACAGAAATAGCTCTATTTAGGAAAACATTTCCCCCTACAATTTAAGATTACAACCGGCATGCCAAATCAATATTAGGGACATGTTTTATACACTTATGTATTTTGGAGGTGGGGAATAGAAATAACACCTTTTATTTCAGAATCAATTTGAAGGGAGCTGACTTCAGATACTGAATAGAGATCTCAGCCCATAATCTTGGGTTCCTGAGCACACAGCACCAGTTTAGTTTCTAATTTACTCTCGGGTGACTTAATGGTATTGCTTAATTATAACAGTTGCAAATTCCATCCTCCAAAATATATCACAGGCAGCCAAACATCTGCAGGGTTTTGTAGTAGGGAGGATGCCAAAATGAAATGTTCATTTTTTGCCTTATTTTGTTTTTATTAGTTTTTAATACATATATGTAATAAACAAGATGAGCAAGACAATATTTAAATATGCACCGATGGTAATCAAATGTAAGATATTAAGTTGCAAAAATGCCCATTCTATGGAAAGGAATATGCTCCTCCAGAGAATCTAGGCTGTGACAGGGGACATTTAAAATAACATTAAGTTTTCAGTGTTAGAAAAGAAGTAGGAAGACTCTTCAACATGGGAAGTGCAGATGAGAACTAGGAAAACGACCCTGTAGAATGTACTGACTGAATACCAACAAGAAAATTTTCCTTTTCTGGGAGGAGGAGGGCTATTTGATAACTGAATGCAAAGTGGTGTCAACAAACTCAGAAAGTTAAAAATGAGATTAATTGCCTCAAATGTGCAGCTGACAAATGATACAAATGACTAAGATAATCTGTTTTTTTTTTTTTTCAGTTAGAGAAAAGATGTTTTCAAGATAAGCACAGAGTACATGGCTATCATTTCTAGATGTTAAAATTATACCTTATTTGGCAAAGGAGTGAATGATGTAATTTTATATATGCCACAGTTTGGGAAATTATTTTAGAGCTAGTTTTTTTATTTTGTTATACAAAGATATTCCCCACCCTTAAAAGATACATGTATATTTTAAAATTGTATAGGTCTAAGAAAGCGAAGATATGCTTTACCATAATGCCTTAAAAATTCTGACAAATAAAACTTCAAACTTCACCAATGACTCATCTCCCTTGTGCAATAGTATTTCTTCAATTTAAAAAAAAGAAGAAAGAAAAGTACAAAATATAAAAAAAATAGCCAATAAAAAAATTGCTTCTGTGTATGCTCAGTAGGGATCTGGTAAAAATTAAGCTGGGGCTAAGGAAACTCCAAGCCCCTGCATCATGCCACAGAGGGAGGAAGGCTGGATATTGCCTGCTACGTGGCAAACTGCTTAAGGAGCTTCGTGAAAGTCTCACTGAAACCAACTTAGCCAACACTCCTGTCCCCCAGCCTTTATGAAGATCATCTCCAATCAGATAATATTGCTGCATGGAGGAGCTAGGTGCGACTCCAGTGCGTGCTTACAGCTTAGTCACCTCAGCGAGGTGTTAGCTTGAAAGTCAAGGGAGCCTGGAAAGTGGGCCTTATTAAACAATCCAGGATGCCAGGCTCTCGTGGTTGCCCAGGTGGGTGCGAAGCACAGAGATGGCACATTTTAACACTCACCCATTCCCTTGGCTGAACCCAGGTTTACTTTCTTTTTCAAACCAGGCAGCTTCCAGCCAAATGGTCTTGGTTGCCCTGCCTTTTCTGTGCTTCGTGACCACACTGAGGTCCTTCTTGGAAAATGTTTAGAATCTCCCCCGCTAGAAACCCCCAAGACCTGGCCTTTGTGAATCTAGAACTCTCGAAGAAGCTCTGCCTCTAGATTTATGCCTGTCTTCTATTCCCTCCAAGTCTGTTTCTGGAGACTGTTTAATGTCAAAGTGTGGTCCTAGGGAGGCGGCATCAAGGCACCTGAGAGCTTGTTTGAAATGCGGACATTCAGGCCTCACTCCAGAAAGACCAAATCAGAAGTTACTTTGTGAGGAGAGCCCTAGATAAAAGCTGTGCACCATTTTTTGAATCACTGTTCTAATTCATTTTGATAATGACAATTGGTCTACCCAGGAGCATTTGCATTAGAAAAAGGGACTTCCTAATGATGCAAAATTTTGTACTGAAAGAGCAGAAGTCTGGTAAACAGAAATCTCTATCAAAAGGCTCAGAAAATGGGTTCTCTATAGTGTTGCCATAGCCACTCCTCTTCAAGGTGCACCACCAAGGGAACCGATTATCCCATCTCGGCCAAAGCTAAGTCTGGGGAAAAGCCATGACCAACCAAGACAATGGGGCTGAATATATTTTCCTGGAAGTGTGCATCTATTTTTCCATGGAGCAGATTAGTGCAATTACTCAGCAAGTATTCATTGCATGAAGGACCATAAGAACTATAAGTAGTGTGACAATGGCAGTCATAACCCTGGGCTGAGAATCTGGGGACCTCGGTTCCAGTCTCTGCTTAGCACTGATCAGCAGTGTTGTCTCGGGGGTGGTGGTTGGTTTAGTCACTAAGTCCTGTCCGACTCTTGCAACCCCATGCCAGGCTCCTTTGTCCGTGGGATTCTCCAGGCAAGGATCCTGGAGTGGGTTGCCATTTCCTTCTCCAGTGTTGTCTTGGGCAAGTGCCATATACTGAGTTGTTACTGCAGAACACGATGGTGACAGCAGTAAGAAAGGGAAGATGGGGACGGCAATAAGAAAGGGAAGGCCATTTGGTGGCTCTTGTAAATAAGCGCTCTGCTTTTTAGCAGGGGTTTATTTGCCAGTTGTTCACTGTCATGCTCAGTCATCTGACTCTTTGCAACCCCATGGACTGTAGCCCGCCAGGCTCCTCTCTCCATGGAATTTTCCAGGCAGGAATACTGGAGTGGGTTGCCTGTCCCTCCTCCAGGGGATCCTCCTGACCCAGGGATTGAAACCAGGGTTTCCTGCATTGCAGGCAGATTCTTTACCATTTGAGCTACAGGGTAGTCCAGGCTCCTGCATGAGGACCCTTGAAAAAAACAACACAAAATATTTTGTGGAAGTCTCATAATTAGACATTAAATTTAAGCTGTTCCATTTAAAGCTGCAGAGGAACGTTCCTAAGTCACATGATCAGTTGTCCCTTTATTCCTGGTAGGGACCCTGAGGCATTCCTTTGGAATTCTGTTTCCAAAGTTCAAAAAGAATTGAACTTGATGATATTTATAGTCACCTTTGACACTACCGACTTAAACATTCCCCAGCTGTGTATGTGTCTTGCCACCAAAACCTAGTTCCCCTAAAACTGAGTTCCTCTGTGGAGCTGACAATTAACCTCTCCCAAAACCTTATTCCTTTTCTTGTCCCATCTCTGTTTTCCCCAGGACTGAGAAGTATCAAAGCAAAGAGGGGGTGATTGAGCAGGACCCTGGGGGAACCTTCCTGAATATAAAAGCCCACTTGGGCACCCCCACTTCTTGTTTGTAAGAAAAGATCTTAGTCCCTTAGGCCTTTCCTAAGTTCAAAAGAACAAGCAGGAGCAGTTGCAATTAGGAGAGTGAGGGACTGCAGAGACAAAGGAAAAGCAGTCGAGAACCTGGTTCAGTGATAAAGGGGATACCTAGTTCCTCCGGAAGGGAGGAACAACTTGACACACACCTTTGAGCTGTTCTGCAGGAACGAAGACCCTCTCCCCACCCCACCCAGGTGGAAGATGCTGTTACGTGCTGAGCACAGGCACAAAGATCCCAGACTGGTTTGAATCTGAACACTGATGATTAATGCCACCTAACGTTTTGAGTTGCTCGCCAACGAGGGTCCTCCTGTCCCGTGTTCTTTGAGGCAGCGGAGCGAGACAGAGTTGGGTTCAGAAGCAAAGGGTGAAAATGCCTTATTCTTTCATCGCAGATTGGAGAGATGCAGGCTCCTGCTGGGAGCACACGCTCTTGCGGACAGGTGTGGGTCGTGGTGCGCGGACAAGCTGCTTTATAGGAATCTCGAGGGGGGACGGGGGTTCTCGTGAGGCAGGCCCGGGAGTGCAGTCCCCGGCTCCAGACGGTAGTGCCGGGCACAGCGCTTCTGCACATGGCCCGCCGCCCCCACCCCGGATTGCGCGGTGGTGGGCACCGTCTCCGCACACCTCCCGCCCAGGTGTCGGGGCAGCCATTTTGCAAGAGGAACGCTGATGTCAAGGGCCAGGTGTGAGGCCCCAGCACGCAGCACCCGGTGAACCGGTGAGAGACTAAGCACAGGGAAAAGAAAAAGGTTAGACTTTATCACTCCCACTCGAGTCCCTGGAAATTGCTAATGGGCTTTGCTGGTGACAAACCCCCTCCCTCTGCCTTTTGTCCTGCTCCTCATTCTCAGGAGGTGCTGAGGGATGCAACTGCGTTTTCTCTTGTTTGCTCTTCAGTAATGTCCAACTCTTTGGGACCCCATGGACTGCAGCACGCCAGACTTCTCTGTCCATCACTGTCTCCCTGAGTTTGCTCAGACTCACGTCCATCCAGTCAGTGATGCCATCCAACCATCTCCTCCTCTGTCTTCCGCTTCTCCTCTTGCTCTCAATTTCCCCAGCTTTCTGAGTGGAGGTGTCACTATACCCACGGGTGGGGAGCAGACCCTCTCCTCTCCCACCTTCAGATGTGTTTAGTGGTCTGCAGGCCTCAGTCTCCCTGAGGCGAACACCATCGTCTAACCTTTTGAAGACAAAGGACTCCTGACAATTTAGGATGCATGGCTCAAATATTAGCAAGGGAATAATGGTCACATGTCAAATTTTTCCTAAAAAAAAAAAAAAATGAAAGTATCTACATCTTTTGCCTGGAAGTGTGTCCTGGTGTCGAGGCCTGAATATCCCTGAGATATTGTTTAGTTTTGGAAGAAGAAGAGGTTCATGGGGGTCTAACGCAGAACCAGCTCCTGGTGGAGAGTAGAGCAACCAGCAAGGTGTAGGAACTGGGGACCCCTGGTGTATATCAGGGCGGTGGGGGGCGCTTCCCTGACTGCACTGAGGCCCTGCACACCCTTCATTCCCGAGTGCATTTCTTTGTGGGGAGAATGGAGAGATAACAGGTTGACTGGCCTGATGTAACAAGACCCTGCTCAATTAGGCCCTGTATCAGGAGGCAGTGCCCAACAAGGCCTCTCTACGAAGAGGTGTTCATGTCTGGTGGGTGTGAATGTTCAGGTGTTTGATGGACTATCATGGGATTGGCTCCTTATTATAAAGCAAATGCAAATGTTACCTCATTGTGTGGGTCTTCCCAGGTGCTGCTAGTAGTAAACAACCCGCCTTAAATCTTAAGGAGACTTAAGAGATGTGGCTTCCACCCCTGGGTCAGGAAGGTGCCTGGAGGAGGGCCTGGCAGCTCACTGCACTATTGATGCCTGGAGAATCCCTAGGGACAGAGGAGCCTGGTGGGCTACTGTCCATAGGTCCCATAGCTGGACTCGACTGAAGTGACTTGGCATGCACATACCTCTTTATGTAGTATACCAACATGAGCAATATTATAATCAATTATATTTCAATAAAACAGACTCCACTGTAGAGAGAAACCATATAAAACTAATGTATGTGATCTTTAATATTTACTGGATTGAATTTTTATTTTACACTAGACCTATAGACATCAAGGGGCTAGTAAGAGACTGTTACAAACTCTCAACGTCTATAGAGGAGTATAGACGTAGATGGCTCACTTGAAAACATGTGAAATGGTAAAGGTAGAACCTATTACAAATCACCCATGTGAAACAGGTCATTTGAATAACTACTTCAAATTAGAGAAAAAAAGTTCCATGAAGTAACATTTGCAGCTCATCTCACCTACCTGTGAGCCCCAACCTTGGAGTTTACTCTGGGCAGATGGATCTTCTCTGGCCATGGTGGTTTGCCCTCAGCGATTAATATTATCATATTGTGCCCTTTGTTTAAGGGGGACGCCAATGTCCAATCTGTACATACAGGAAAGGATGGCATTCTAAAGTTTCTATGGATGCCTCTTCTTAGACCTTCCCTGATAAACCCCATAGGTTTACAACCATCATGACTGAGTTTGCTCAGTCAGGTGTTCAAAACTGAGTAAGTGGCTCTGGTGTCGACTAAAAATTCGACAGGCTTTCTCCACGTCCACTGTCAGCTGGGGCTCCTTGGGGTCAGTAGGCCTGCCTTCAGCCCCATCCTGCTCAGTCTTATTTGGACCATCTACACTCAAGTGTAGTGGCTGGGATCTGCCATTTACATCCCTATGTGGGCACAGCGAGGGTGTTCTCTTTCCCAGTGTCCCTCTTATCCACATAGGGCGCACTGACTGGGTCCTAGTTTCCTTGGCTGGGTGTCCCTTGATGGGAGCCAAGGCTTACTCACTGGAATCAAGAGTCTCTATGGGTGGTTTAGTCGAGATTTTCCTGCTGACCGACTGACCTTGGAGGGAAACAGCCAGTAGGTGGCCTTGCCTCTGGGCTTTTATCCTCCTCTATGTCTTGTTATTAAACAACTGGTAGGCAACCTTGACCAGGTGAGAGGTAGGAAGCTTATGCCTAGTGTTAGGGGCACTTTGGGAAATGAAATACGATAGGATTGCCTTCCCTTCCAATGACTCAGGGTCAGTGGTAGGCATTCCCTGAGGTGCTCCAGGAGTGCCCATGGGTCTTCCACTGGCTTCTGATTGATTTCCTTTATCTTTAACAGTTTCTTTCCTGTTGCCTAGACTCCCTTTCAGGATCAAATTTTTTATAATTGGTCAGCCTCTGTCGCCTACTTCTTCTCCACTGTCTCTATGGTCCCAGATGGGTTTGTTATCTGGGAACACTCGATTCCCTGGTCTGAAAATAGCATGAAGTTCTGAATTTATCTTTCCTCAACCGGATACTTAAAACAGTATAAACTGAATGCTTACTACCACATTTTCCAGTCCTGGCTTTGTTGCATTCCAGGGTGTTTTAATCATCTTGGTAGGTGTTGCAAAAGTGTTAAGAACAAGATGTTAAAAAATGTGATCAGTTCTGGCTCAGGTCCCAAAACAATGGGTGTGAACAGAGTTCCAGACTACTAAGGAAGCAGTTGTGAAGATATTGTCTGAGAAATGGTTTGGTAACCCTTAGCTGGTCCCCTGTTTCCAACTTATGAGCATTGTTGAAGAGACTCAGAGGGGAACTGGACATAAGAAATTTGGGGGAAAGTTAAGTTCCAAAAGGAGAGGAGGAAGGGGTTGACTCTCCTCCCATGCCTAGGGAATGATACTGCTTCAGGTCTGTCACTGGTTGCCTGCTTTGGCAGAACGGGGAATATTGGTTACTGGGTAGGGGACAGGCTATACACTCAGAATTTGTGCAACAACAAATGCCAGTGGTTTCTGTGAGCACCAAAAGAGAGAGAACTGGTGTAGATCATCTGAGATCTGCCCCAAGGTCTGTCTAGAGGGTTCCATCAAGAGGATCCTGGAGAAGCACAGACAGATGGAAGTTGAGGGAGGAGGTGTAAGCTGTCAGTCTAATATGATACCCTTTCCAGCATGTTGGGATTGCAAGTTAAGAAGTCCTCTACTGCCCAAGAACCCACTGAAGAGCCCAGGAGAGGGAGTCAGCTATACAGGTCTTCAGAAGACAGCGTCACACGATATTGTAGCTCTCACCCTCCTCCTCCTCTGCTCCTCTCCAACCCCGAGAGATCCGAGGGCCCAGCTAGAGCTGAGTGGGGGATGGTAGAGAGGAAAGGGGTAGTGCTGGTAGAGAAAAAGTGAAAGCATCCCACTCATCTTTGTCAGTGCCAGTGTCCAGCCTGAATCGGGCCCAGCTTAAGAATAGCTGGAAATTTAACAAGTACCAGAGAGTGGGAGCCTGGTGGGCTGCCATCTATGGGGTCACACAGAGTTGGCCATGACTGAAGTGACTTAGCAGTAGCAGCAGCAGAGAGTGAGGACTTCCCTGGTGTCTCAGTGGTAAAGAATACATCTGCCAATGCAGGGGACACAGGTTCAATCCCTGGGCCAGGAAGATCCTCTTGAGAAGGAAACGGCAACCCCCTCCAGTATTCTTGCCTGGGAAATCCCATGGACAGAGGAACCTGGTGGGCTACAGTCCATGGGGTTGCAAAAGAGTTGGATGTGACTTAGTGACTAAACAACAATAGCAATCTGAGAGTGAACATTTTATAAATGTACTGAGACTAGAGGACCAGAGTCATGAGAGGAATGTTTCGTACCTAAGCAAATCCAGAAAAACTCTTGAAACTGCCCTAATTTTTATCTAAGTAGGTAGGAGAAACTAGCTTCAGATAGGATTAAATTGAAGGACAGTGGGAGACACATATTGTTGCTTTATGCCTATCAGTCTTCTTTGTTCAAATGAATAGTTTTGCTTAAAACATTATTAATCCATTAATAAATTCCTTTTTACTTTCTAGAAAAAGTAGTATTGAAAATCAAGTAAAAATAATTGTATTAAATTCTTAAAATATGTGAGTTTAAAACTTTGTAAGTTTTAGAAATTCCCTGGTTGCCCAGTGGTTAGGATTCTGCAATTTCACAGTGGAGGCCCCAGGTTTGATCCCTGGTCAGGGAGCTAAGATCCCATAAGTGGTGTGTTGTGGCCAAAATAATAATAATAATAATAAATTATTGTGTGTGTTACTATAGAACATGTAATCAAGGTATTATCAAACATGTTTGACTGCCTCAAATATGCCATAATGGCATTGGTTATTATTATTATTTTACAAAATTTTAATTGGAGGATAATTGCTTCACAATGTTGTATTGGTTTCTGCCATACAACATTGAGAATCAGCTATAACTATATATATATATATAATATATATTATATAAATATAATATATAAAAATAAATAAATAAATATTATATAATATATAAAATAATATATATATTATATATATAAACTATATATACATATGATATATGTACCCTCCTTCTTGAGCCCCCCCCTCCCACCCCCATCCTGCCCCTGTGGGTCATCACAGAGCACGAGGCTGAGCTCCTTGTGCTATACAGCAGCTTCCTACTAGCTATCTGTTTTACACATGGGAGTTTGATCCCTGGGTCTGGAAGATCCCCTGGAAGAGGGCATGGCAACCCAATCCAGGATTCTTGCCTAGAGAATCCCATGGACTGAGCAGCCTGGTGGGTTACGGCCATAGAGTCACACGGAGTTGGACACAGCTGAGCAACTTAGCATGCACACACGCAGTGTATATATGTCAATGGTACTTTCTCAGTTCATCCCACCCTCCTCTTGCACCACTGTGTCCACAGGTCCATTCACTACATCTGTGTCTCCATTCCTTCCCTGGAAATATGTTCATCAATACCATTTTTCTAGATTCCATATGTATGTATTGCTGCTGCTGCTGCTAAGTCGCTTCAGTCATGTCTGACACTGTGCGACCCCATGGACGGCAGCCCACCAGGCTCCTCTGTCCCTGGGATTCTCCAGGCTAGAACACTGGAGTGGGTTGCTATTTCTGTCTCCAATGCATGAAAGTGAAAAGTGAAAGTGAAGTCACTTAGTCATGTCCGACTCTTTGCGACCCCATGGACTGTAGCCCACCAGGCTCCTCTGTCCATGGGGTTTTCCAGGCAAGAGTACTGGAGTGTGCCATTGCCTTCTCCATATGTATGCATTAATATCCTATATTTGTTTTTCTCTTGCTGAATTACTTCACTCTGTATAACAGGCTCTAGGTTCATCTATCTCACTACTATGGACTCAAATTTGTTCCTTTTGATGGCTGAGGAATCTTCCATTGTATAATATGTACCACACATTGGTTATTTTTGAATTAAATCCACTCAAGTAACAGCCAAAAGGGACACTCTGACTCTCCTGTCTCCATGAAAGGAGGATATATATCTCTCATGTGAAAAGTGCCCTTCACGCGTCTGGAGGTGAAAAACACCCTTACCTCCAGAGACAGGATATTTATAAACAAACCTTGTGATTTCTTTAATTTACTACCCCAAGTCCAGGCTCCAGATTCTTCACGAACTGAGCACTCAGAGGCTAAATTTCTTTGTCTTGGCAGTTCTTCGCAAGCTTATTCTTTCTCTAAAAAGTATGAAAGCTGCCTGTGATGACCACTTCTTAAGTCTTTTGTCAATGAGAGCTACATGTGGATGAATTAAAATTTGTTACTTTTTCTCCTGTTAACCTGTCTTATATCAATTTTATTATTAGTCCAGCCTCAAGAACTCAAGAGGGGTAGAGAAGGAAACTTCCGCTCCCTGACACATGCTATTGAAAAGTCATTTTTAGGTTATGGATTACATTCTCTTAGGTTAAAACTTTCCAAACCAACAGGTATGTGAGTCTTTTAAAGCTTCCACTGGGTCACTTTAGCCATATTTGAGTCATGTGAGGGTGAAAAAACTTACTTTCTGCTCTAAGAAAAGTGCTCTGACCTTTTGAGGCTTATATAACTCAAAGTGCTGAAGCCATAAACTTCAAATTGAATGTGAGTAAGCGTTCTCATTGAGCAAAGAAAATGAAGTCAAATTAGAAGAAAAATGGTTCATAGTTTTTAGATAGGAGTATTAAAAATTTAAGCCTGTATCCAGACATTTAGAAAATTCACAATAATTTTCATGATTTTAGAGATACTAAGGTCAGGCTAAAACAAGGCACTATTTGCATTAATCTTTAACTTTGCTCTTATTTTTGGCTCAGGACTTTTCATACTCATGAAATTAAATGCAAATATATATATATATCTATATATATAGATAAAATGTTGTTTAGGTTGGAAAATGAAGCACTTTGGTTTGAAATTTTACTGACGTTGAAAGAAAGAGTAATAGAGCAATATTATTTGTATTTTATGATGAATTTCTCTTATTTTAACCTGAACTTTCTCTAAGAAGGTGAAGAGAGCAACCCACTCTTCTAGACATTGATCTGAAAACTAGGGACATTTGGAAAGGTTACTAAGTTTCTGACCAAATGACTAATATTAAATACATTAAGCATAACACAGGAGGCAAATGCTTTTCTTGGTTTTGCCACTGGATTTTATAGACTGTCTAGGACTACTCTGAGACTTCTTGTTCCACCTGCATTTCATCTGCACTGATACCTCTCTCTGTATCAGTTAAAATAAAAGGGAAGGTGAACCCCATCCTTCCTAAGGACAGATCCACTGATTGGTGAAAGGAGGTTGACAAACTCTTCTGTGTTTCTAGGAAACCATTAACTAAAGCAATCACCCAGTGAACCCAAGCCTGGAACCCAGTTTAGGGCATTTTATGCAGGGACTTTTTATCAGTGATGGGTATTGCTATTTCCATTCCCATGAAATTCCTCTCCCCAAACTTCCTCTACCTTTAGTATAGTAGGCAATGAGAGGAGCGGGTGGAATCTTCCTGTCCACATTCTAAAGTGTCTTTACAGATACCAGCCTATGAATGTAATGATCCCTGCTTTTTCTTTTTTCAAACTTGTTAGATATTTCCTTTTAAAAGTGCTCCTTCATATATATTTTTAGGGTAAAACACCCTAGTAGGAGTCTTGACCCCTTAATATGTTTCTCTTTTTAAGTAGGGGTAAGTGACTGGTTCCAAATAGGAAAAGGAGTACGTCAAGGCTGTATATTGTCACCCTGCTTATTTAACTTATATGCAGAGTACATCATGAGAAACGCTGGACTGGAAGAAACACAAGCTCGAATCAAGATTGCCGGGAGAAATATCAATAACCTCAGACATGCAGATGACACCACCCTTATGGCAGAAAGTGAAGAGGAGCTAAAAAGCCTCTTGATGAAAGTGAAAGAGGAGAGTGAAAAAGTTGGCTTAAAGCTCCACATTCAGAAAACGAAGGTCATGGCATCTGGTCCCATCACTTCATGGGAAATAGATGGGGAAACAGTGTCAGACTTTTTTTGAGGGGGCTCCAAAATCACTGCAGATGGTGATTGCAGCCATGAAATTAGAAGATGCTTACTCCTTGGAAAGAAAGTTATGACCAACCTAGATAGCATATTCAAAAGCAGAGACATTACTTTGCTGACTAAGGTCCATCTAATCAAGGCTATGGTTTTCCTGTGGTCATGTATGGATGTGAGAGTTGGACTGTGAAGAAGGCTGAGCGCCAAAGAATTGATGCTTTTGAACTGTGGTGTTGGAGAAGACTCTTGAGAGTCCCTTGGACTGCAAAGAGATCCAACTAGTCCATTCTGAAGGAGATCAGCCCTGGGATTTCTTTGGAAGGAATGATGCTGAAGCTGAAACTCCAGTACTTTGGATACTTCATGTGAAGAGCTGACTCATTGGAAAAGACTCTGATGCTGGGAGGGATTGGGGGCAGGAGGAGAAGTAGATGACAGAGGATGAGATGGCTGGATGGCATCACTGACTCAGTGGACATGAGTCTGAGTGAACTCCGAGTATTGGTGATGGACAGGGAGGTCTGGTGTGCTGTGATTCATGGGGTCGCAAAGAGTCGGACACAACTGAGCGACTAAACTTAACTGAAGTGTGGTATAAGACTTCATGTAGTAAAAATTTTAATCTTATATATTTTTATTTTAAAATATTTTGTATTTGTTCTTTATTTTGACATAGTTTCGGATTTCCAGAGGATTTAGAAGCATAGTACAAAGAATTCTTGTAGGCCCTCAGTCTCCACATTGTTACACTGCACTGCATTTGCTTTATTTATGCTGCCTCTGTTTTGTGTGTATAATGTACATGTATATGTATTTTATTAGGCTTTTCTGAACTGTATTTTGAACTCCACAAAGTTTTTTTTTTTTTTTAATATGAGTGATCTATGATGATCTTTTACTTATTTATTTTTGCTGTGTGGCACATGGGATCTTAGATCTCCAACCAGGGATGGAAACCTCACCCCTTGCATTAGAAGTGTGGAATCTTAACCACTGGACCACCAGGGAAGTTCTTGCCCCTCTACTCTTAAATGCTTGCACATTTCTTAAAGTAAAGACATTCTGTAACACAATTAGCATTGATACAATACTATTAACTAATCTTTAGCTCGTGCTCAGTCACTCAGTTGCGTGTGACTCTCTGTGACCTTCTGGGCTATATAGCCCACCAGGCTCCTTGGTCCATGGGGTTTTCCAGCAAGAATACTGGAGTGGGTTGCCATTTCCTTCTCTAGGAGATCTTCTCAACCCAGGGATCAAACTCGCGTCTCCTGTATCTGCTGCATTGGCAGGCAGATTCTTTACTGCTGAGCCAGCTGGGAAGCCCCCATTATCTAATCTACCTTTTCCAAATTGCTGGTTTTCCCAATAGTTTTCTTTATAACAAGTGAAAACCTCAGATGATACATTGTATTCAACTTCAAGTCTCTTTCATTTTCTTCAAACTGGAACAGTCTCCAATCTGTCTTCATCATGACCTTGACATTACTAAAGAGTACAAATTGTTTATTTTGTAGAGTGTCTCTCAGTTTGGATTTGCTTATGTATTTTTAAAAGTGTAAAATACTCACTATGAAGGAGTTGGAAAATTCCTGTTGCTCTAGAAACTCATAGCCTCAAAATTTATTGACTTATGTGAGCTCAGATATGTGGAACAGTAAAGAGATTTAATCTCTGAATTTATACATATGGTTCCTGAACCATTTGCACATATGTGTACATTCTTCAGAATTCTGTAGATTTTGTTCTTAAAGTGGCAAAGGCCAAAATCATGACTTAGAAAATTTGTAATTCATGTTTTTCTTCTTTTTTTTTCTTGTGTGATTCATTTTTAAGGGAAAAACTCTAAGTTCTTTGATTTTAGTAACCATTACTATAGATTTTTCCCCCTGTTTGGACTATTTATCTCACCTTCTCTTAAGTAAAGAGAGGAGTGAAAAGTTGCTAGCAAAAGGTTCTGGAGAGCTTTAATGGATAATTGCGCTGGTTTATTAAAAAGTCCAAAAACATGTGTAATCAACCAAAGGCCTTTTTGAGGGACAACTGGCCCATTGCTATCTTTGTCTCTTATTCTTTGTCACTTATTCCAAGACTTTTCAGTCTTGTCATTGTTTTAGTGACTGCAATATTCAGGCCTATTAGATGAACACAACTTTTCACATACAATATGCTAGGAATTTTTTTTCAATCATCAAATGAAATTTTGGAATCTTGAGACCCCTTGAAAGTGCAGCAAAAACTTTCTCCTTTAGTGCAGTACATAAACTGAAGCATGATGACTATCTCAGGAATCCTGTCTCTCCTTGAATAATAGATTTTTATCGGAGAGCTGAGAAGGAGGTTGGTTGGGTAACACAAATGCTATTAGTGAAAGGAAAACATATGAACATACAGCTCTTTTCCACTGAGGGGGAAATTTATCTCCCAGGGTAAAAGTTGATCTTTTTTTCTTTCTAAATTAAAAAAATTTTTTTAAGAGATAAAAAGAAATCATGATAAATAACTTTTAGAAACACAAATAGCAAATGACATTCAAGCCCCAGATGGCTGTTGACTTTGCTAGAACCATCAACTGGACGTTAGGAGCATTTTTGTTTTGGAACTTCTGCGGGTCTTGTCCGTCTGCGACTATCAGTTCCGTCTCTCCAAAGATTTTGTCTATAACAGAGAACAGTTAGTGTAAGAATTATTGAATAGCTGTCATGGAAAAACAGTTGTAATTCTCTTTGCCATTAAAAAATGTGACTGGACTCTTAAAATGCTGTACTTTTGATTAAAAAACAACAATAACCTATTGTATACACCTTTCCTTTGGCTTTATTCTTCTTTACAAGTGAAGCGATTAATATTAGAGTTCTTTTAATTGGGCTTAGATATCACCATGCTTCTTTCCAGAAAAATCAATGAAAAAAAAAACCAAAAACCTTTTCTTCTCCTGTTAATTGCTACCACCTGCCTTCCATAGGCACTTGAACTGTTTTCTGGTGCTCCTAATATATACCTGATTTTGAGCAGCAATAGGTTAGTTTGACACTTATTTACTTCTCACCACCTAATGTCTTCCCTTTTCTTGCTGAATCAACTTTTGCGCTCTCAACTTCTTTTCAATTGTCTTACCTCCGTGGCTGATCTGCCAGGCCTAGGGATTCAGCTTTGTTGCACCACCGCACACTTCAAAGCTATTTCAGAATTCTCACTTCAAAATTAAAATATACATTTTCTTTTCAGTGACTAAGCCATGAAACACAATCACATGGGATAAGGAAAATGTGGTAGAGTAGAAAAGAAAAGAAAAAAAAAGCTACAACACAGAAGCAAGTACTTCCTGGGGAATTCGCTTTCGCAAACATGTGTTTCCCAGAGCTCAGAAAACACTGATTTCTGTGTTGTTGTATTGTTTCTTTGTTCTACTCAGCCACTTCCTTATCCCACATGATTCCATTTCACGCCTCAGTCACCAAGTAAGAAAATGTATACTTTAGGTTAGATTTTAACTGTAAGCACAGTTTTGAAGTGAGCCCCCAGTACTAAAAATGTTAGCACTTGGGGTATTAGCTAGAAGCTAAATGATAAATACTAAAAGACTTCATAATCCCAAACACAGGAGTAACTACGTAGCCTGGAGATGTAGACAATGGCTCCCTCCTCAAGCCATATATCATTTAACTAGAGTCCTGCAGGGACCAAGGGAAGCCCAGCACCTGAGTTGCCTGATGTCGATGTGGGATGATTCCAGATTTCAGAACATCACACAGTTGTAAGGCCATTGTAATGGGGATGACGTGTCCCACCACTGTGGGTGCTGATGCGAGGCTGATTTCAAATGGTCCCATATGGTCCTTGCCTGTTGGGGGTCTTCCTTCCTGCCATCACCCTGAAGGTGAAGATGTTCACCCTCCATTCTGAGAAGGGTTTACTAACATTCTGGGCCATCACAGGAGGAGGGTGGTGTGAGAGGGTAGGTGGAGAGAGGAGGGTAGGGAAACTTCTGGTGTCTTTATGAGAGTCACTCCAACCCAGAGAATGCTTGGGTGATGGGTTGGCTGATGTCAGTTGGGGGTCCTCAAACACAGGAAGGAGAGGGTGGACTCTTGTGCTCTTGGCTCTAGCAAATTTCTTTTCAACCTCCCAGCCTTATTGTGATCCCTTTCCCTTACTCACTCCCATTTGAAGCTGAGGAGGGAATATTTTCTTATTTCCAAGAACAGAAAACAATCTTTGCAGGTATGCATTTGAATCTTGCACTTTGAATTTAGGTTAGTAGATTTTCTTTCCCCCTGAAATAGTTAAGTACCTTAAGCTTTTCCTGCTGGTTCTATTAATGAAAATAAATTTTTTTCAAAGATGTTAAAGTAAAAGTGTGAAAGTCTCTCAGTTGTGTCTAACTCTTTGCAACCCCATAGACTGTCACCTGTTAGACTTCTCTGTCCATAGAATTTTCCAGGCAGGAATACTGGAATGGTTTGCCATTTCCTACTCCAAGGGATCTTCCTGGCCCAGGGGTTGAACCCAAGTCTCTTGTGTCTTCTGCGTTGGGAGGTGGATTCATTACCACTAGCACCACCTGGGAAGTGGTAAAACTCTTGCTCAGACAGTTAATAAACCCTAATTAAGCTCCTAGAAAGTTGCAAGCTCTCTGCTAGTATTGAGAATTACAAAGAGGGGGTGAAAATCTCTGCCTTCATGGAGTTTAGAGTTGAACATGAGAAATAAACACATGAAACGATACAGGCAACAGTAAAGTCTATACAAATAAATAGTACAGAGCTGGGAGTGATTTATTCTCATGGAGAGACGGAGTCATCAGGGAAATATTTATGGAAGTGGTAAGGCCTGACCTGGGTTTTGAAGGCTACAAAGGATTTCGATGGAAGAACAAGAGAGAAGCAGGTCCATCCAAGTGCAAGGAGCATGTGCAAAAGAACAGGGGCTTCTCCCAACTTTCTACCCTGCCCTCCTCTGCTGGCTGCACTTGGGATCTTGGAGATCCAGAATGATTTAGGGAAAGAAGCTTAAAGTCTGCTGGAGCTTTGAGCATCTGCCTTGTGGATCTAGAGAAGTCTGAAGATTTCAGAGTAAAAAGTGACTTCTGGATACTCCAACAAGCTCTTGGGTAACCAAGTTTGGAAAGCAGTTGTTGGAATTCCACCTAACTCCGGAAGTCTACTTTTGGTCTCCAAAGTCTCTGTTCTTTGAATTGTTATGGGTGCTGAGCGCTGCTGCTCCATTCTTAGGGATGAGAGGCTAGGCAGCCCTTGGGCAGATGTCTGGTGATCAGGGTTGAACCAAGCTTGAGATGTCAAAGGGACAAACCAGCATCCGTCCAGTGGACAAGAGGAATCCATGCTTTTGAATTTTGGGAATGAAAACAAAGAAGCAACAGCAGCCCTAGTAGGTTGCTCGGCATTGTGGAAATGCACCTGGTCCATTTGGAAAGCTTATCCAGTGCTGCCAATGGCTTTCAGTGAAGTTCAGGGCACTCAGAGTTCAGCATAACACACTGCTGTTTCAGAGAATTCTTTGTGATCCTATATGCTAGGACTTGGTGGACTAGCTTACCTTGGCCAGGTGATCAGTAAGTGTTGACTGACAAGTCAGAGAACCCCTGATGGTCCTGTTGCAAAGTTCCAAGTCACACAGAAGTATATCTGCAAAGGGACAGCTCAGCAGGGTGGACAACTGAGCCTAGGATGTTCAGTTTTACCAAAGAGCCACTAGGACAGGTTTTTATTCCTTCTAAAGATAGGGTTCTATAGTTCAGTTCAGTTCAGTCGCTCAGTCGTGTCCGACTATTTGTGATCCCATGAATCGCAGCACGCCAGGCCTCCCTGTCCATCACCAACTCCCAGAGTTCACTCAGACTCACGTCCATCGAGTCAGTGATGCCATCCAGCCATCTCATCCTCTGTCATCCTCTTTTCCTCCTGCCCCCAATCCCTCCCAGCATCAGAGTCTTTTCCAATGAGTCAACTCTTCGCATGAGGTGTCCAAAGTACTGGAGTTTCAGCTTCAGCATCATTCCCTCAAAAGAAATCCCAGGGCTGATCTCCTTCAGAATGGACTGGTTGGATCTCCTTGCAGTCCAAGGGACTCTCAAGAGTCTTCTCCAACACCAGAGTTCAAAAGCATCAATACTTCGGCGCTCAACTTTCTTCACAGTCCAACTCTCACATCCATACATGACCACTGGAAAAACTGTAGCCTTGACTAGACGGACCTTTGTTGGCAAAGTAATGTCTCTGCTTTTGAATGTACTATCTAGGTTGGTCATAACTTTTCTTCCAAGGAATAAACGTCTTTTAATTTCATAGCTGCAATCACCATCTGCAGTGATTTTGGAGCCCCCCCCACCAAAAGTCTGACACTGTTTCCACTGTTTCCCCATCTATTTCCCATGAAGTGATGGGGCTGGATGCCATGATCTTCATTTTCTGAATGCGGAGCTTTAAGCCAACTTTTTCACTCTCCTCTTTCACTTTCATCAAGAGGCTTTTTAGTTCCTCTTCACTTCCTGCCATAAGGGTGGTGTCATCTGCATATCTGAGGTTATTGATATTTCTCCCAGCAATCTTGATCCCACCTTGTGCTTCTTCCAGCCCAGGGTTTCTCATGACGTACTCTGCATATAAGTTAAATAAGCAGGGTGACAATATACAGCCTTGACGTACTCCTTTCCATATTTGGAACCAGTCTGTTGTTTCATGTCCAGTTCTAACTGTTGCTTCCTGACCTGCATATAGGTTTCTCTAAAGGCAGGTCAGGTGGTCTATATTCCCATCTCTTTCAGAATTTTCCACAGTTTACTGTGATCCACAAAGTCAAAGGCTTTGGCATAGTCAATATAAGCAGAAATAGATGTTTTTCTGGAACTCTCTTGCTTTTCGATGATCCAGTGGATGTTGGCAGTTTGATCTCTGGTTCCTCTGCCTTTTCTAAAGCCAGCTTGAACATCTGGAAGTTCATGGTTCTCATCTTGCTGAAGCCTGGCTTGGACAATTTTGAGCATTTCTTTACTAGCATGTGAGACGTGTGCAATTGTGCGGTAGTTTGAGCATCCTTTGGCATTGCCTTTCTTTGGGATTGGAATGGAAATTGACCTTTTCCAGTCCCGTGGCCACTGTTGAGTTTTCCAAATTTGCTGGCATATTGAGTGCAGCACTTTAACAGCATCATCTTTCAGGATTTGAAACGCTTAATTGGAATTCCATCACCTCCACTAGCTTTGTTCATAGTGATGCTTCCTAAGGCCCACTTGACTTCACATTCCAGGATGTCTGGTTTTAGGTGAGTGATCACACCATCATGATTATCTTGGTTGTGAAGATCTTTTTGTATAGTTCTTCTGTGTATTCGTGCCACCTCTTCTTAATATCTTAGCAGCAACATTATATTAGGTATTCCTAACAGACTATAATCTGACTCTGTGCTTCAGTTTTTTTTTAGCATTGATTTAAAGTATTTTAAAACTTGTTCTTGAATATATTCTTTGAAAATTGTTCAATGTCCCTTTCATAAAAATCTATGCAACAAATTCTCAAAAAATGGTCAGTTAATGAGAATGACGTAACACAGGATATAACACATCTCACCTTAGCTATCCGGAAACTCAGAGGTCAATATTCTGATCAATTCCATCATTCTAGTTTTCTCAGTCTCTTGCTCTCTTATCTGTTACAAAATCCCTATTGCATAGGTTTGTTTTTCTTTATTAATGGTTTCTAATCCAATTTTACAAACAGTAGGAACATAAAAAAGAAATGTGCAAGGAAACCATAACATTTTGTTAAATAGTTTTGCCTCATTTCTAAAACATATATGTGGAAACTCTTGTATTAAGCACAGGTGAGGGTTCTGATTGTGGCTGCTATTCACTTGGAAGTATTATTGACAGGAAAGCACTCTCATTCATACTGGAACGCCTATGTGGGTAGTTCCTCTGTTAAACCCTCCTAGATTAACTTGCTCATCTCAAGACACTCGTATCACTCTAAGCACTCATGTATATGTGTCTGGGTAACCATAACTGTCATTAGTTATGTATTTCATAGAACATAGAAATTTAGAGCTGGAAGGAATGTAATCACCCAAATCCCACTTAGCTGAAACGATAGATGGGCATTTTGCAACCACTAAGAGATTACAGCAGAAGTTATCATGCTGTAGGTTATTACATGGGCTCTATGGGGCTCTCTTCCAAATGTGTGGACTGGGCCTAAGAGACTCTGGGTGATGTTTGCATTGTTCTTCCTTGAATGGCAAACAGAAACTTGGCTTTGGGACTTTCTTCTGGAAAATAAATTTTCATCTAGTTATTTGTTTCTGGTTTCTATTTACACAGAACTACCTTCTCCTCTGGAAGCCGTGATCCTTGAGGGCAGGGGCTATGTCTCAGTCATCCTTTTATTCCCCCTCTGGCACCGGCTCAAGTTCTTGCACAAAGCAAACACGTAATAAGAGTTGACTGAGTGAGTGAATGAATGGCAGACTCTTTGGTAGCACTGTACATTCATTGGAGGAGGATCTTACTCTGACATTTTCCTTCTGCTGAAAAGATGCACTGCCCACAGAGAACACAATGGACAGTGACTGACAAAAACAGAGGATACAGCTGAGTCAGTGAGCAAAGCATCCTCTCATGAGGCTGGCAAGGAGCCTTAGTGGCTGCTGTCACTATCACTGCCCATCAGATAGCTGTTCAGGCAGATCCAGGCTAGGAGGGAAGAGCCAAAGCGTGCAGTGATGAACGAATCAGAAAGACGTGCTAAGGATTTGCTGTCTGGTGACAGAAATGAGGGCGCTGAAGATGATGCCAGAGTTGTGAGGAGTTCTGTGTCTGGGAGGGTAGTAAAGCTGTACCTGGAGACTGTGGAAGCTGACAGGAAGTAAATTTGGGGAGGAAAGTAAAGTCATCTCTGGGTGGTTGTGCAGAGTTGTCAGAAGCCTGGTTTCCTTCCACCTGCCTAGGGTGTGACCCCTGTCTTTGTGGTGCCAGTGGCTGACAGTGCTCTGGATCAGAACAGAGGAAGGGCAAGAAGGAGGAAGATAAAGACCAGGGGTAAAGGCTGGATGGCGAAGAGGTTTCCTGGAAGGCACACACTTGTGCTCTGATCTCATTGGCCAGAACTTTGTTACATAACTGCATCTACTGCCAAGGAAGTTTGGGAAATGCAGTGTTTTAGTAAAATACAAACGTGTACATACGCTCAGTCACTTCAGTCACGTCCGATTCTTTGCCAACCCATGGACTGTAACTTGTTAGGCTCCTCTGTCCATGGAATTTTCCCAGCAAGAAACTGGAGTGGGTCACCATGCCCTCCTCCAGGGGATGTTCCTAACCCAGGGATGGAGCCCACGTCTCCTGCAACCCTTGTATTGCAGGTGGATTCTTTACCTGATGAGCCTTGGAAAGCCCTAGTAAAGTACATGCCCTAAATAAAATTGGGAGGACTCTTGCTATTTGAAAATGTGAGGCTGAATATTGAGGGAGCACCAACAGTCTGTGTCACACAAAGCTAGACATAGAACTTGGACTCTGAATTCCTAATCCAGTGCTCTTTCAACTCTGCTAAACAACTGACGATGTGACCTCTATATTGTGGAGGCAGAAAGGAAGACTGAGAGATGCCAAGGGCTTGGTGGCACGGCTGGCTCTGCCGTTTGTGTCTCTGCTTTACTTTAGTCATAACATAATTTCCTTTGAATCCCTGCAAAACGGTTTGTTGATAAAGTGATTTCTAACAGCTAAAATATCTTATGATGTAAAAATATGGTAGTTAAAATCAAGTGAACAATTGGACACATCAAAGGACTCTATGTAGTAATTTCATGGATGGTCACTCTGCTTTGAGATTCATAACGGAGCCTCATGATTAGGCTGGATTACAAATAAACCTCTTCAGAGAGATGATTTGCCCCCAAAATATGAAGGTGGTTGCTTACTCAACAACTATTTTCCTACTTTTTCCTTGTCGACCGAATCTCAGTATTATTTGAATGTTGGTCAGAAATCCTGTGGCTTGACTCCAGAGACAGCTGGCATAAATTCTTCCTTCCTTGTACATGAATGCCACGCTTGCCTTGAGAAGTGGACTCTCTAGAATCTGGGCTGGGCTGGTTTGATCCATAGAATTTGGCAGAACAGTGTGACATGACAGAGTATGGCTAGTTCCAGACTTAGCATTACAAAGGACTTGCAGTTTCTGCCTTCTACCTTCTTTGTCTGCCCTGTAAGAAGTTTAGGCTGCTCTGCTAGAAAGAGAAGCATGTGGAAGCATCTTGAAGGACCAGATGTGTGAACAGAGAAGCCATCTTGGAGAAGGCACCCCGTGGTGCCTTCAGGAGACTACATCCTGCCTGCAGCCGCACGAGAACCCCCAACACACCCACATGAGTCCAGTCAGCTCACAAAACCGTGAATGACAAAATAGTAAATTTCTTTAAATTCCTAAGTTTTTGGATGATTTATCATATAGTAATAGACAACCAAAACAAACATGCTCAGGAAGACAGCCATTTCTCCGTCCCAGGAAGTGAATCCTGTGTGATTTAAGCCAATTTTGGTAATTCAGCTCTTTGCCAAAGTATTTTAGGGGAATACATTTGACTAGTTCCAGTCAATGAGATGTTGAGTGACATTTCTTTACAGATAAAAAGAGACTTATCGGAGGAAATGTATACGTTTTTCAGTCTGACGTTGTTGAGTATACATTTGACTTCTGGAACCATGGCAGCTATTTTGTGACCATAAGGAGACAGCTCTAAGGGTCAAGCCAGTAAGCTGATGATGACAAAGCAAAAAGATGGAGGGGTTTTTGTTCTTGAAATCAGTCCTAAACCTCCCAAACTTTAGACTTCTTGTTGTTGTTATTGAATTGCTAGGTTGTGTCTCACTCTTTATGACCCTATGAACTACAGTATGGCAGGCTTCCCTGTCCTTCACTGTCTCCAAGTTTTCTCAAACTCATGTCCATTGAGTCAATGATGCCATCCAACCATCTAATCCTCTGCCTCCCCCTTCTCCTTCTTCCTTCCAGTCTTTCCCAGCATCAAGGTATTTTCCAGTGAATCGGCTCTTCACGTCAAGTGGCCAAAGTATTGGAGCTTCAGCTTCAGCATCAGTCCTTCAAAGAAAATTCAGGGTTGATTTCCTTTAGGATTGACTGGTTTGATCTCCTTGCTGTCCAAGAAACTCCTAAGAGTCTTCTCCAGCACCACATTAAGCCTTTTTGATTTAAATCAGTTTGAGCTGGGTTTTCTATTACTTATAGCTGAAATCATACTAAGTGATACAGTGGAAAAGGAAATCTCTCTAGTACTGCCTTCCACTGATGCAGAAAGAAAAAAACTAAAATGAGCCAGTCTCTTCTCTTTCTTTTATACGACTGTGGGTCCCAGAGAAGACAGTCCTTCCAGACTCTTGGATGTGCAAAGGTAGTAGCCGGGGTGTGGGTGAGACCCTAAATTGTTTTGTATAATGAAAATGAGAGGATTTGTGTTTTGAGAGAAAGGAGTAGAGTACAGAGAACCTGGGAGAGAGGTTGAAAGTCTTGAGCCCAGATGTGAGCATGCGTCTGTCTGTGCATGTGAATGGGAGAATGAGAGAGAGGAGGGGGAGCTGGATTTTAAGGAGAAAGATGCGAAAATCTGGTCCTAGGAAGGCTTCACTGAGTGTGAGGATGGGCTCCAGGCTCTAGGGTGGAGCAGAGGAGATGAAGTGCAAATGAAAAAGGGAGTTAGAGGAAGAGAAGTCAGAGCTAGAGGCGGCTTGGAGGAATTGTGAGCATTGAAAGAATGTCGGGCATGGGGGTTGGGAAGCTGACATGTCAGGTTTTTTTTTTCCCCAAAAAATCTTTAATTCTGAAAGTGCAAAATGACCTCTTCTGACATATTGATTGCAGACTAGCTTCCTAGACAACAATTATGTGCTAAAAACACATTTCCCCCCAAGTTTCAAGTATTCAGATTGAACACAGTTTCTTCAGATCCTTGTTGCTGTTTAGCTCTTAGGCCGTATCCCAGGATAGCCTGCAATGACACTAAAGGATCTGAGTGACTGGGAAGCGGCATTTGTCAACAGATGAGAGCAGAGCTTTACCCGGAGGCCTGGTTACTTCTCACTGATTTCCTGAGTGACCTGAGCAAGGTGCTCAGTGATTCCAAAACTCAGCCTTCTCATCCATAAACTAAACAGCTGACCTAGATCGGTTCCTTTTTAAAAATTAAAAATGTCATTTGAAAATGACAAGAAAAAAGACCAAAGTGATACATTATTGTTGTTAGAAAAAAATTCAAGTAATGTGCTGGCGGACTTGCCTCTAACATTTGCAGGTCCTGAAGCAAAAAAACAACAACAAAAAACAGCCCACATAGTCTCAATGGCTAAAGTTTATAAATTAAGGGCAAATACAATTTAAAATTGGAATTGCTGCCCAATTTCCACTTCTAAACAGTGATTTCTCACCTTCTTGATAATATCTGCATTTTCTTTGCCATTTCAACCTACATTTTCCTCATTAGCAGAGAAGTTCATCATCTTTACGTATCTTTATGGGCCAATAGTATACCTTCTATTAGAGAAGGAAATGGCAACCCATTCCAGTGTTCTTGCCTGGAGAATCCCAGGGACGGGGGAGCCTGGTGGGCTGCCGTCTATGGGGCCGCACAGAGTCGGACACGACTGAAGCGACTTAGCATCAGCAGTATACCTTCTTCAGTGCATTTCCTTTTCATAATCTTTGCACCCTTTTTTCTATCAGTTAGCATTTGTCATTTTTCTTACTGATTTCCAGGTGCTTTTAATATATTGATACTAATCTAGTTCTGTGGTTTTCAAATTGTTGTCTATGAAGCTCTAACTTTTATGGAGCCCCAAGTTTCTGCAGAGCTGTGTGAGGCACGTAGAGGTGTATCTCCTTGAAAATGAGAGGCAGAACAGTCAGGGGCTCTGGTTCCCTCAACCCGCAGCTGGAGCAGTTCTCCTTTACTTCACTTTGAGATGAGAGCCTTTATAAGATCGCAGGTGGGTGTATTTTAAAGAAGGATCTATTGCTTAAAACAGATGTTTAAACTAGATCATCTTTAAGTATCACTACTGCTTGGAAGTACTATGATCTTTGAGTCTATGAATTAAAAACATAATGCTATATATATCAGTTCAGTTCAGTCGCTCAGTCATGTCCGACTCTTTACGACCCATGGACTGTAGCACGCCAGGCCTCCCTGTCCATCACCCAACTCCATACACACACATACACACATTTTTAAAAATATTCTTTTCCATATGGTTTACCCCAGGAGATTGCATATCATTCTCTGTGTTATACAATAGGACCTTGTTTTTCCTTTCTAACTGTAATAGGGGCTTCCCTGTGCCTCAGTTGGTAATTGCATGTACCAACTGCAAACTCCCAGTCCATCCATTTCCTACCCCTCTTGGCAACCATAAGTCTGGATGATCACTTTTTCAGAGCTTCAAGCATTTATTCATTTGCTAAATATTATTGGGCACCTACTGTTTGCTGGGCACTATGCAAAGTGCAGACACTGCTTACACAAGACAGCCATGGTTCCTACCCTCTTAGACTATTGATAGGTGGGAGCTGCTGCTGTTACGTCACTTCAGTTGTGTCCGACTCTGTGCGACCCCACAGACGGCAGCCCACCAGGCTCCCCTGTCCCTGGGATTCTCCAGGCAAGAACACTGGAGTGGGTTGCCATTTCCTTCTTCAATGCAGGAAGGTGAAAAGTGAAAGTGAAGTTGCTCAGTCGTGTCCGACTCTTCGCGACCCCATGGACTGCAGCCCACCAGGCTTCTCCGTCCATAGGATTTTCCAGGCAAGAGTACTGGAGTGGGGTGCCATTGCCTTCTCCGGATAGGTGGGAAGGCAGCTAGTAAAAGATGATTGCAAATAAAGAATGTTGAGGGTTAGGAAATTAACATATGGCATGTTATCCTAAGTCAGTGAAGGGAGCCATGAGGAGCTGAACCATGATGTTCGGCTGTAACCTGAAAGTGACTGTGAGCTAGAAAGAAATAGGGAAAGGGGTAAAGACTGGGGATAGGTGGGCAGGACTTAGGACAATAAATAATGTAAATAAATTTAAATTTTCTTCGGGTACTGTCTTGATTAATGACCCAGTCTTTAAATGAGTAAATCTAGAGAGATTTTTGCTTACTTTCATATATATATACAGTATACAAACAATAAGTTGCAGTGAGCTGCCATTCTTCTCTATTTTCTTCCCACTTGACTGTCCCTTTAACGTGAATGTAAAGCTTTACTTGGGTAACTTGCAAATTAAAATTATATTTACAAGATGGAATAAACCTAAATTGACAGTCTTCTAGATAGCAATAACATCGAAATTTGAGTGAGACATAAGATTTTTGACAAAATTCCAGTAACATAAAGAACATTTGACTTGAATTCAACCAAAACAATTGATCCAGAATGTACAGTCACTGAGAGACTTCAAACAGAAGTGAACATGCTGTAGGTTATTATATGGGCTCTGTCGGGCTCTCTCCAAAATGAATAGGCAGAGCCCAAGGGAGTCAGGCGGTTTTCACATAGGTCTTACCTGGAGAGAGAACCAGGGTGGATTCTCTCCCAGCACCCTTCTGTCTTCCTCCTTCCTTTCACTATCAAACATTTAGAAGAAAATAGTCTCTCCTCTATGTTTCTAGTTTCTCATCACCACTCAGTATTTACTTTCTTGCAATCTGGCTGTAGTTCCTATTTTTTAAAGAGATGCTTTTGACGTTCACTGGGAACTCCTGATCCCTAATCCAGTAGCTTTTGGTTCAGTTCTCAGCCTTGTGTTTCCTGTAATGTCGGGTACCATTGTTCTTTTGTTTTCTCTAAACTTGCTGAAAGCCTTGGTTGTGATGATCGTGACTGATTTTCCTCTTGTGTATCTCTGACTTCTTGTCTTCTCCTTCTCTGCTCACCTTCCTTTTCTCCACTGACAATAACTGTATTTACAAGACTCCTTCTCTGTCTTCTTTTACCTTTCTTCTTATGGAGATGAGCCCCGTATTTCTATACCCAGACCTGGCCAGGCTTTAATTCAGCATTTGTGGTTTGCTTTACACCCACCATGGTTACCTCCTCCCTTTATCCAGCATCCAGGAGCATCCTGTTTTTGTTAATGGTCTCCAGTATTCTCCAGGTTATCTAGAGCTCACTGTCACATTTGACTCTCCTTTTTTTTTTTTTTTTTTTTTGTGGCCACACCTTGAAGCATGAAGAATTTTCCTGACCAGGGATCAAACCCATGCCCCCTTAGTTGAAGTGTGGAATACCACTGGACCACCAAGGAAACCCCCTTTTGCTTTTATTTCTTTCTCATCTTTCTTCCTTTACCTTCCCACTGGCTAGGGTGACCATACACCCTACTGTTCCCAGTACGGTTTGGATTTATACCCTGAGCATCCCATTCTGTTAGCACCCTCTTTACCCAGAAGACTGTCCTGGTTGGGTCAATAGATGAGACAGTTACCCTACAACATACACAACACTAGGTCAGATCTTCAGTGCCTCTTGCAATACCTCCTAACTGGCCTCTTGCCTCTGGGTTCTCTCTGAATGTAAGCTACGGGAAAAGATCAATTCTCTGCTTTAAAACCTTAACCAACACTTCACTGCCTTTTAAATAAAGTAAATGCTCTTTAGTCTTTGTTCAAGGCTCTCCCCTATGTGTTCCCAAACTGTGTTTTCAGTATCATTTCCTGCTTCCCTCTGGAAGTATGGAGCATCAGAGTAATACGAGGCACATGTGAATGTGCATTTTGACATGGTTGCCAGGGGAGGGGGGGCACACAGAAGATACTTTAGGGACTGCCATGATTAGGAATGAGTCCTTTTTCTGGGATAGGTCCTACTTTGGTTCTCCTAATAATAACGAGATAGAAAAGGGCTCCAAGAGACCCCTCCTGTGGTTTTTATTGCCCCTTTATTCCCAGTTCTGGGCAGTATGGAGGGCATTATTTGAGGCCTCTACCAAAAGTAGAATGGTTCACAGTATAAGCCACCCTGCACCCTTAAACCAGCACAGTCCTGTTGGTTGAAGAGATGTTCACAGAGGGTTTGCCCACAACCCACAACCATTTCCTGGGCATGACCAGGCAACTGCTTCCATTTTGAGGCAGATATCAAGTCTGAGGTGACATCTAACACAAATTTATTATCTAAGAGAAGACTGGTTTTTGAATCTCTAGTGGAAATATCACTCAGTCAACAAGTATAAATTTCTATTCAAGGATGAACTTGACTTTCCCTCAAGAATGTTGGACATCTTCTCTTACTGCTGTGGATGGTTTTTTCATGTCCTGAGTTGGACTTTTCATGTCCACTAATAATACTTGAGTTTTAACTTAATAATTTAGAAACATAAATCTATTTTATTAAGCTTTTAAAAACAAAACTCTATTAAAATAAGAACAAATAACTTGTATTATTTCATTAACTCTAGTTTAATCAAATTCTTAAGTATTTAAAAATCCACCAGTTATTGAATAGATTTTATTTTCTTTTATACCAATTTGAATGCTCACAGGGCAAATGATTGACTTTAATAAGAGGAAACTTCCCAAGCACTTCACTCTTGTAAATCTACTACATTAATTTGGAAGCAGAGTAAAACAAATGAGAAGTATGAAGAAATTCTCTGAACCATTCTGGTATTATTTAGCATGTTTTGAAAAATTCTCTTAATCCTTTCAAAACAATTCTAAAAGTGTTTATACATTTTATGTTGGAATCACAAAGCTTAATAACCTGTCAGAATTCATAATATACCAAGTTCTCTTTAAAGTACTTTAATACCAGATATGTACTGAGTGTCCTAATGGTAAAACCTTTCTTGAATATAACACAAAATCATTAATACTATGGATTTGATTTATTTCATTATATGTATATTTCATTTAGGCCTTTCCCAATCTGGAGAATGTATTTACCCATTAGACTATTTCCTCTAGTGGGTGAGAAGTTGGTTATTGGGTTGACAAGTCATGGCTACGATGTGGTCAGAGGTGGGAGAGAATTGGATGTAGGGCTTGAGGGTTACATGCATCTCTGATGATTCTGTATCACCAGCCAAATGGTGAGCTAATCTTCCAAGTCTCTATATCTGCTTCAAATCCACTCTCTCCCCATCTTGTTATTTCATCTAAATCTTCACCCCCTGTCCAGATTGCACTTGTGTGTGTTAGTTGCTCAGTCATGTCCAACTCATTGTGACCCCATGGACTGTGTAACCTGCCAGGCTCCTCTGTCCATGGAATTCTCCAGGCAAGAATACTGGAGTAGGTAGCCGTTCCTTTCTCCAGGGAAACTTCCTGACCCAGGATTGAACCCAGGTGTCCTGCATTGCAGGCAGGTTCTTTACCATCTGAGCCACCAGGGAAGCCCAATTGCAGTTATCCTCATTCAATTAATTTATTTACTTCCCAGTTTAAATTTGGAAAAGGAAATGGCACCCCACTCCAGTATTCTTGCCTGGAGAATTCCATGGATGGAGGAGCCTGGCAGGCTACAGTCCATGGGATTGCAGAGTTGGATACAACTGAATGACTAACACATAGTTTAAATAACCATATTCTTCACCTAGACTTTGACAGTATTTAGGGCAACATTGGCCAGTAGAAATATGATGTGAGATACAAATGTGAGCCATATATTAAATTTTACTGATCAGTTCAGTTTAGTTGCTCTGCTGCTGCTGCTAAGTCGCTTCAGTCGTGTCTGACTGTGTGACCCCATAGACGGCAGCCCACCAGGCTCCGCTGTCCCTGGGATTCTCCAGGCAAGAACACTGGAGTGGGTTGCCATTTCCTTCTCAGTCGTGTCCAAATCTTTGCAACCCTATGGACTGCAGCACCCCAGGCTTCCCTGTCCATCACCAACTCCCGAAGCTTGCTCAAACTCATGTTGTTGAGTCACTGATGCCATCCAACCATCTCATCCTCTGTTGTCCCCTTCTCTTCCTGCCTTCAATCTTTCCCAGCATCAAGGTCTTTTCCAATAAGTCAATTCTTCGCATCAAGTGGCCAAAGTATTGAAGCTACAGCTTCAACATCAGTCCCTCCAATGAATATTCAGGACTGATTTCATTTAGGATTGACTGGTTTGATATCCTTGCAGTCCAAAGTACTCTCAAGAACCATGTTTAAAAAGAGACAAGTGAAATTAACAATATATTTTATTTCACTCAGTATATACAAAATAGTATAATTTCACCATGTTATCAATATAAACATTACTTTTATTCTATATCACTTTTACTGTGCTACTGAGGCTGAGATATTAAATTAGGATCAAGGTAGGAGCTGAGTGGCTGTGAACAGAATCTTCCCAACCCAGGGATAGAGCAGGCAGACTCTTTACCACTAGCGCCACCTGGAAGCATAAGGAAATATGCTAATGCACATATATATATATATAAAATTTGTGTATTATAATATATATAATTTGTATTAATATATATTATATATAAATATATATTAAACATATATATACTTTGTATAATTTATATATATAATAAAATTTGTGTTAATGATATTGGCTGTATAACAAGCCACTCTAAAACAAACTAATTTGAAACAATAACTATTTGACTAACAAATAGTTGGATCTTGGATCTTGGATTCTTGGGTCACTGGCATTACTTCTTGTCTGGGCCAACTCTGCTGATTTCAGCAAAGTTTGCTCAAATTTCTATGTTTAGTTGGAAAGTTGGCTGGTGTCTGGGGGATCTAAGATGGCTTCAGTTACATCTCTGGCTGTTGGCAGGTCTGCAGAAGGGTTGGGAGCAACTGGGCCTTGTGTCTTATCCTTTAGGAGGCTAGCTCAGGCTTGTTGATATGGTGACAGAGTTCCCAGGAGAGCAGGGGACCAAGCTCCAAAGTGAAAGCACTTGGATGCTCATTATTGCTAGTATCTCATTAGCCAAGCAAGTTTCATAGCTGAGCTCAGAGAGCAGGAGGGCACTCACAGCTACAGAGGAAGAGGCCTGGACGCTGGAAGGGGAAGAACTGCTGCCATTTTTGCAATAAATCTACGTAGGCAATCAAAACATTATGCATGAAGATGTTCATCACCATGGCTTTTATAGTATAACAATACATAAATGTAATTCAAATGCCCAACAAAAAGCAATAAAAAATTACGATGCGCTGGGAGAACTATTTGGTACCTCTCAGGCAGTAACATTAAAAATGCTTCTGATATACAGTTAAGTGAAAAAGGATACCCAGTTTTATGAATCCTATGGTAAGTATGGGAGTTTCCCAGGTGGTGCCAGTGGTAAAGCACTTGGTTGCCAATTCAGGAGACACAGAGATGCAGGTTCGATCCCTGGGTCGGGAAGATTCCCCTGAAGAGGGCATAACAACCGACTCCAGTGTCCTTTCCTGAAGAATCCCAGTGGACAGAGGAGCCTAGTGGGCTACAGTCCATGAAGTCGCATAGAGTCATGCACGACTAAAGCAACTTAGCATGCACACGCATGGTAATTATGTAATAAATATTAATTTGTTACTGTTTAGTCGCTAAGTCGTGTCCAACTCTTTCGTGACCCCATGGACTGTAACCTGCCAGGCTCCTCTGTCCAAGGGATTTCCTAGGTAAGAATACTGGAGTGGGTTGCTATTTCCTTCTCCAAGGGATCTTCCCAACCCAGGAATTGAACCTGCATCTCTTGCTTTGGCAGGCAAATTCTTTTCTGCTGAGCCATTCAGGAAAGCCCCAATAAACACTGAAACAAATGTTAATAAAAAATGTTGGAAATGAATATAAAAAATTGTCATATCTATGTTGAGGTATGACATCATGAGTCAGTCTGCTTTTCATTAATCAAAACTTCTCAAAAATTATACCATACACATCAAATCTACCTAAAATTTTATTTGAAATCAACTTTCCATGTTTATTAAAAAGAAATAATTTTGCACATCTCTAAATTATTAATATGTCATATTATAGATACCAAGAAAATATGTTCCAACAACGTTTTCCCTTGGTGTAAAGGAAAATTTTACAATTTCTTCTTATGAAAGTGTAATATAAGACTACAAGAGCAAGAAGTAATTTAAATATGTTCAGGGACCATTTTCATCTTCAGAATTAAGGATTATTTTAATTTTACATCATTGCCTTTTCTCTTTTACTTTCTTTTTTAGTTTTATCATTTTAGGATTCCCTATTTTTAATTTTCATACAGAGATTTCTTTAATTGATCATTATAATTAAACATAAAGTCATAAGTTACAAAGTCATATTTTGCTGGATCTAGAGTTCTAAATTATTCATTCCACTTACTGTTTTTAGATTAGTTCATCTGAAAACTTCCAGTTTATTGTTGCTTTTTATTTTGTACAAATAAGAAGACAGCAAAAAAAGGAAGGATCTATAAGAAAATAGATCTTCAAGTTGTGATCTTAAAGTTTATATTGTTTGATACTCTGGTGTCCTTACCAGACATCAATTTTTTCCCAGAAGCCCTTGATTTCATTTTCTATAAACCTTGTTGTACTCTGTGTATTCCAGCAAACCCTCACCATTTCTTCTTGGACCTTAACTTCTTAACTAAAGCCGTTTTTTGATATCCTACTTTTTGCAGCGAGGTAGCAAATCAATAAATTAAAGATTAGTTCAGCATGTCAGCTTTCCTAAGCATTCTGGGACTCATTTACTACTTTGGTAGACATGGAGGCCAGGTGGCAGCCACCCACAGAAATAATGTGTTTCTCTGTCAAACGTTTCTAGAAGTCACTTTTCAGACTAATTACTGAGTTCCGAACTGTTTGAGATGAGAAATTGGATATAGATCATAACTTCATATGTACTAGCATTACGAGTTAAAGGGAAATTATTTTCAATACATCCAATTTTTATATTACCCTGCCAGGCTGAAGATCTCAGCTTCAGGAGGATTCTTTGGGGAGACGGTTTGTTCATTACACAAAGCAAGCCCGCTGCCGTGACCTGACACAGCCAGTACTTTCTTTCTTTCTTTCTTTTTTTTTCCTAGGGCACACATTTCCATAAGCTCTGTTCCACAGTCCTATTTATATAACCATGTGGGTGGGATATATTAGTGCCATACTGGATTTCATCAGTCTTATCTCTTGGAATCGGTACAGTCTATTTACTCTGATATTGTTCTGTTCACTCCTGCTAGCTTTTATCCAGCGTTCATTCCTCAGGAGGTCCGTTCAGGGATCTAAGCTGTTTACTTTTAGATCTTCCTGTTAGTATCACAGTCGTTGCTGAGAACTCTCCCCTCAACTGAGAGTTTTACAATTCAAAACCTCATTACATTTTATAGAATCATATTTGGAATCTCTATCCCCAACTGTTTGAAATTGCCTTTATTTTTACTTAAGAGCATTTAGATAGAAGATCAGAAACATTTTGTGTGGATGAAAAAGGACAGATTAGCCATAGAAAGTGAGAGGATGAGAGACACCTTAGAATAGCATTCGGTCATCAGATTTATTATGTTGATGGCCAGTTTTGCCTGACAGGTCTAAGGCCATTCATTTACTGGTTTAGAGACGATAGTCAGAACAAGTTCTATTCCAAGAAGACAGAAGGTCAAAATAGTGGGCAATCTAGTGTTGGAAAATGGGGGAAATGCACTTTATACCCCACTGGTAGGAAAATAAGTTGATGTAATCTCTTTGAGAAGCTATTTTTACAATATATCAATTCAGTTCAGTTCAGTCGCTCAGTCGTGTCCGACTCTTTGTGACCCCATGAATTGCAGCACACCAGGCCTCCCTGTCCATCACCAACTCCCGGAGTTCACTCAGACTCACGTCCATTGAGTCAGTGATGCCATCCAGCCATCTCATCCTCGGTCGTCCTCTTTTCCTCCCAGCATCAGAGTCTTTTCCAATGAGTCAACTCTTCGCATGAGGTAGCCAAAGTACTGGAGTTTCAGCTTCAGCATCATTCCTTCCAATGAACACCCAGGGCTGATCTCCTTTAGAATGGATTGGTTGGATCTCCTTGCAGTCCAAGGGACTCTCAGGAGTCTTCTCCAACACCACCGTTCAAAAGCATCAATTCCTCGGTGCTCAGCTTTCTTCACAGTCCAACTCTCACATCCATACATGACCAGTGGAAAAACCATAGCCTTGACTAGACGGACTTTGTTGGCAAAGTAATGTCTCTGCTTTTGAATGTGCTATCTAGGTTGGTCATAACTTTCCTTCCAAGGAGTAAGCATCTTTTAATTTCATGGCTGCAGTCACCATCTGCAGTGATTTTGGAGCTCCAAAAATTAAGTCTGACACTGTTTCCACTGTTTCCCCATCCATTTCCCATGAAGTGATGGGACCAGATGCCATGATCTTTGTTTTCTGAGTGTTGAGCTTTAAGTCAGCTTTCTCACTCTCCTCTTTCACTTTCATCAAGAGGCTTTTTAGTACAATATATAGAAAGCCTTAATAATTGCCTAATCCCAATGATTCAGCAACTCAATTTATAAAATTATACCCTAAGGAAATAATTTTAGATTTACACAAGGATAAGAGGATGTTCAACATAATTTGGCTAATAGTAGCAAAATATTGGCAATAACTTAAATATCCAACAGTAGGAGATGGTTAAATAACCTTCAGTTCAGTTCAGTCGCTCAGTTGTGTCCAACTCTTTGCAACCCCATGAATCGCAACACGCCAGGCCTCCCTGTCCATCACCAACTCCTGGAGTTCACTCAGACTCATGTCCATTGAGTCAGTGATGTATATGCATAGTATGGTGTGTTAGGCAACTCTTGAAAATTATGCTTTGAAAACATTTAATACATAGAAAAATATGTGTTACATGTTAAGTGAAAAAAACCTCTTTATAAAATAGTATACATAGTATAATACTATTTTGGAGGGAAAAAAAGTGTATGTATGCATAGAAAACCAGATTAGAAGTATATGCACCAAAATGAGAGTGTTTATTCTTGGGCAGGGGCTTATGAATGATTTTTATTTTCTCCTTTGTGCTTTCCTTTACTTTCTGAAATAAACAACTGTTCCATTTGCAAGTAGGGAAAACATTATTTAGAAAATAATAGGAAGTAAGGCAAAAATTGCTCAAAAATTGTATATGGTGCATATATGCATATATGTGTGTATATATATATATATATACACACACACACACTACAAGAATTCCCATTAACAAAGAGACATTAACATTTGCAAAGAAGCACATTCAGGCTGCTAAAATGTGATGTGTATATGTATGTGCAAAACCAGTGGTCTGAAAACTCAATGATCTTTATGCAAAAAAGGCATAAACAGAATTAACAATCCATATAATTTTCTCTTTCCATAGACAGATTGACTTAATTTTTTAAAAGCAGAAATGTGGGGTTGCTGAAATAAACAATGCCATGCAGTGTGGGAACTTTGGACCTCCAAAGTTGTGATATATTCCACTCACATCCTTCCTTCCTAGCCTCTGGTTGAGAAGAGCTGTCAGGATTTTGGGGTGAATCCCTGTGCAGCTGTGGTCTCTGGGGGACATAAGGTGGCCTTAGGGATGTGGGCTGAGAGAGATTTGGAGGAGATGATGCTACCCCCTACCCCTGTAGTGTCTGTGAGCTCTGTGTGTCCTAATAGTGGAGACCAGGCAGGAGAACTTGACTAATATTGACCTCCTCCAGTATTTAAAAGGGCTTCCCCTGTGGCTCTAGTGGTAAAGAACTGGCCTGCCAATGCAGGAGATGTAACAGACGCAGGTTTGATCCCTGGGTCAGGAAGATTCCCTGGAGGAGGGCATGGCAACCCACTCCAGTATTCTTGTCTGGAGAATCCCCATGAACAGAGGAGCCTGGCAGGCTACAGTTGATACAGTCACAGAGAGTCAGACGTGACTGAAGCATTTAGCATGCACGCAGCACAATACATAAAATAATGACAAATAAAATAACTGTGAAAGTGATGGGGAAACATTTTCTTTTTTCTATTTCAGTTCCATGACAAGGGCCACCAACTTATACGGGAAGGTGAAGGAGCGCCGTGTCCGCATTTTCCTCCCTATCTGCTCTGCTCCTGCCCAGGACACACCCTGGGTGACTTTCCTAAGAGGTCAAATAGGGTAAAATACTCTCCCTATCCCCAGTTTAGCCTTTATTTCACTCGGTAAACCTATTATCCTTGAACGGTGCGCTGAACTTGCTACTTGTCCGGCTGCTTTGTGAGCCGTGGCACTGGGGCTGCTTCTGCTCCTAAACACCTGTTTTCAAATCTGGCTTATTTGCAGGAATTGGGGTTAACTTTCTAATAGGCAAGACCAGGAGTCCCTGGGATAATCTGGAGTGCTTGCAGCCCTCTCTGCAGGCCCCTCCTCAGCCTGAGTCTCTTACAACGTAACCTTGCTTGGTGGTCAGTAGGAAGATGCCCTTTGGAAAGTGGGAACAACTGGAGATTTTGTAGGGACCTGTGTTTTCCTCAAAGTCTTCACCCTAGAAATTCAACAGTAAACTTGCTGCATTTCTCTGTGAGATATTTGGGGTTACTTTTTGAGGAATTTACTGGAAGTCATTTAGGCAATGTACTAAATTTTACTTGTTCACTCTAATTCTCTTCTACTTAATTAAAATATCATCAAGAATTAAACCATTTTGGCCAAGAGTAGGTAAATCAAGGCAGCCAACCCCTTTATTGCTTTTCTGGGATAAAGGCACCTTCCTCCTACTTCTTGTCACTTCCACAGACTTGGCTAAATCCATCCTACCCCAGCTGGGAAATCTCTTTTCAAGGGGTGCCTGCAAAGGCGTGTACAGAGATGTTATCCTAGAACGTTCTTTGGGGCCCCCTGGGTGAGGATTCTTATCACAAATGTTGTACAGCTGTGTTTCATGTCTTATGCTCCTGGCCCTGATTGGAATTTTTCATTTTTTCTCTTTGTCTTTTTTTTTCTCAATGTGTTGATATTGTGCCTGACTCTGGGGTGGTGGGTATCAGGGTCCTGGAAAACCATGGCATTTGCTCTCCTATTGCTTCTTCTAAAGTATTTCCTAGATTTTATCAACACATTCTTACTGTACCAGTTGATTTGATTTTCCCTGTATCTTTAGTTTTTCCCTTTCTCTGGCTTCTTCCTGAAAACACATAAATGCTCCCAGATCTCCCTATCTTAAATAATTCTTTCCTTGGCCAAGATACTGCTGTCTCTCACAAGAGCCCATTATAGCCCTATTTCTTCAGTGAGTATTCTGCCTGGTTTTTATCTCTTCCTCCCTTTCACCCACTCTTCAAAATTCATAATATTCTCACTTCAGCTCCCAAAGCTGCTCCCATATGGTTTGTCAAGTACTCTCAATTGCTCATTTCTAGTTTCTATCCTAGGTGACCTCTCTGTAGCATAAGATGGGTTGTTCTCTCCCTGTTTGATGAGACTCTGCTTTCTGGATGCCCAAGACACCGTCTCCCCCAACTTCTCCTCTTTCTAGCCACTGTCCACTCCTTCCACTTCTTGTTTTCCAGTGTGGTCTCTTTGATCTTCTTTTCTTGTCACTTTAGTCTGCACAGTTGCCCTCCTGAGATAATCTCTTGCAAAATGGTGGCTTTAAACACCATCTCCACATGACTTCCAAGCTGGTAACACTAGTTCTGATGTCTTCATGTCCAGAAACATTTCTAGTAGCCTCTGCCTTCTTTCCTTGACTCCTCTCTCTACCTAAATTAAACCTGAGACTACGGTTCCTCTTCCAGTTATAAACCTAACCCAGAGGTTAGATTACTTGATTATCATTATCTGATGGCTTCATATTATTCTGAAATGAAGCCCAGACTCCTCAGGCTGGCACTCAGGGCCCGCCATGAGTCACTTCAAGTCTAGTCAGTTCCTTGAGACAGCCTCTCTAATCGCAGCCCTCATTTAGCTGGTCTGCTAGTAGTCATGCCAACATTCTTGAGTGTATCTGCCTCTGCACTGTCATTCATGACATTTTCAGCACAGGTTATGGCTCGAGAAATAGCCACTAAATAAATGAATGGAGTGTCTGCTCAGCTATTGAATGGAGCTCTTTTGACTCTTCTCAGTCTAGTTCCTGTTATACCACCTCCATGAAGTCTTTCCTGATCATTTCGCTGGAGACCATCTCTCTTCCTTTGAGCTCCTGTGGTATTGTTTTCTTATATTAGTCCTATGCCACTTTATATATTTTTGTAGTCTTTCCAGTGCCCATCATGATACTTTATATCCAAGAGGTGATTATTAAATGAAAGACTTAATTCAGTCTTTTAAAACTGCTGCTGCTGCTAAGTCGCTTCAATTGTGTCCAACTCTGTGCAACCCCATAGACGGCAGCCCACCAGGCTCCCCCCGTCCCTGGGATTCTCCAGGCAAGAACATTGGAGTGGGTTGCCATTTCCTTCTCTAATGCATGAAAGTGAAAAGTGAAAGTGAAGTCGCTTGGTCGTGTCTGACTCTTCATGACCCCATGGGCTGCAGCCTACCAGGCTCCTCTGTCCATGGGATTTTCCAGGCAAGGGTACTGGAGTGGGTTGCCATTGCCTTCTCCATTTTTAAACTATGTAACACAAAATCTTTGGGATATGAATTTTGTGGGCCCCCTTGAAAAGCTTAAAAACACTTAATAATTTAATATTTAGTAAACTAAAATTAAAAAGTAGACCTAGTTCTATTTTTTTTAAACACCATAGAAATGTTCCTAGAACCTACACAGAGCAGATTAGTATATGGATCTGACAAAGGAGCAGTAGAATATTAAAGTAAAACAATATAAGGTCAAGAGATTGGGGTAGTTTTCCATATATTGCACACATGCCTGCTCAGTCGCTTCAGTTGTATCCAACTCTTTATGACTGGCCTCCCCCCACCCGCCACCCCATGGACTGTAGCCTGCCCAGCTCCTCTGTCCACAGGACTTTCCTGGCAAGAATACTGGAGTGGGTTGTCATGCCCATCTACAGGGGATCTTCCCAACCCAGGAATCAAACCTACGTCTCCTGCATCTCCTGCATTGCAGGTGGATTCTTTACTGCTGAGCCACCACGTAAGACCCTGTTTTCCATATACTGCTGCTGCTGCTAAGTCACTTCAGTTGTGTCTGACTCTGTGCAACCCCATAGACGGCAGCCCACCAGGCTCCCCTGTCCCTGGGATTCTCCAGGCAAGAACACTGGAGTGGGTTGCCATTTCCTTCTCCAATGCATGAAAGTGAAAAGTGAAAGTGAAGGTGCTTGGTCGTGTCCGACTCTTCACGACCCCATGGGCTGCAGCCTACCAGGCTCCTCTGTCCGTGGAATTTTCCAGGCAAGAGTACTGGAGTGGGTTGCCATTGCCTTCTCCATTTCCATATGCTAGTAGTTGGTAATTTCCAGCATAATCTGCTATTTCAACGATGTCATAACTTCATTTCTAACTCAACAGCAGGTTGCTCTAATGAACTATGCTGTGCCATACTTAGTCACTCAGTGGTGTCTGACTCTTTGTGACCCCATGAACTGTAGCCCACCAGGTTCCTCTGTCAATGGAATTCTCCAGGCAAGAATACTGGAGTGGGTTGCCATTGCCTTCTCCAGGGGACCTTCCTGACCCAGGCATTGAACACGGGTCTCTTGCATTGTAGGCAAATTCTTTACCATCTGAGCCACCAGGAAAGTCCTGTATTATATGAACCTGGCAGCTATTGAAGAGGGTTCTTTGTTTTTTAGCAGTGAGACACATTTATAACAGTCTTTGGGTTGACTGAGTATATTTTCAATGTACATGGAGTTGGTCTGCGTATCAGGTGGGGACTTGGCATGAAACCACAGGTGAGCTGTCATGCACATATGCAAAGTGGATTCCCCTGTCCACCTGCAGACCTGGGGTGGGTACGAGACAATTTAAGGAGTGTGCTATTGTGGGGGAACTGGGAAGATGTTTTCTAATCTTGGGCTTGAGCTGGATTTCTGATGACTCCTAACACAGAAAAACCTACTAATGAGGAGGCTACTTGTGTAATTTTTTTTTTTTTTTGTACTTAAAGTAAAATGTAAAATGTCAGGGAGCTATCCATGACCTACTCCAGGGAAAGGGAACAGCTAATGATTAGTCTTCTGTTACAATTAAAGTCTGATTTCTTTTCCTAATTTTGGTTGACTTGCTATTGGTCCTCTGGACTCCTAATAAGCCTTGTGGATTCTAAATATATTCTGCTTTGACTCCCAATTACCATGCAATTAAAGGACCTCCAAATGCTGCCCTTTAATTTTATGTTCACTGTCTCTAGGCTTTTGTTCTGTAATCTACTTTTAGATACCATGTCAGTTCTTTATAACCTTCTATTTGTTTTTTAGAGATATACCACCCTCATTTTCTAATATAGCCCTTCTTTATTAAAACAAAACAAAACAAAAGAAAACAGTATAAGAAAATCACCAAAACAGCTGCATAAACTTAGGTGGAAATAAGTGTTATAAGAATGGAGTAAATGGGGAGAGGACTGGCTTAACAGTATGGGTTTGATGAGGAAAAGGGGACGACCGAGGATGAGATGGCTGGATGGCATCACGGACTCAATGGACGTGAGTCTGAGTGAACTCCGAGAGATGGTAATGAACAGGGAGGCCTGGAGTGCTGTGATTCATGGGGTCACAAAGAGTCGGACACGACTGAGCGACCGAACTGAACTGAACTGAACAAAGTCCAGTCCTGGAATGAGAAGGTGACTACCTTGATTGCTTGGTGCTTAGCATCCTAGGTTTAATTGAGGGAGACAGACACTTTGTTTTCGAAAGAAGGACCTATTTTGTACATTCTCCTGGAATCTGTGCATGAACTTAATAGTCAGGTGACGGAATCATGGATAGTCAACTCTGTCCTTTCACTGTGGTGGTATAGTCCAGAGGTTCTTTACAAAAGTTTCCTTTGCAGACTAGATTCTCTGAGCCTTCCTAGGTGATGGTTAGCTAAGCTGATGAGAGAAAATTAGGGGAGACACCCCCATGGCAGGCAGGCCACAAATGTACATTCAATAATAGTGACCTTTAAGGAGCCTGCAACAACCCCCAAAGAATCATTCAAATAGTGAATAATTAAGAGTTTTTCCGAAAGCAGCCGAAAAAGTGACTTTAATACTTGGGATTTCATAAAGGTAGAATACCTGGTATATGGTGGGGCCTCTTAAATCATGCTTGGTCTCTTTTAGCTCCAGAGAGTGGTGCCCCTAGACCCAGAGACCTTCACAGGTCTGAAGGCTATCATAAGAAGCCAGGGCACGCGTCCTTAATGAAGATCAGTTCAGCACAGTAAGCAGTAATCACCATCAGGTCTTGCAAAAATTGCTGAGCTACTGTTCCTATTACTTTCTCTTGATGATTCTGGAGGGTAGAGGGGAAAAGTCAAGATATGGGTTACCCCAACCAATAAATGATTGAAAGAATATGAAATGCAAATTCAAATTTGTTTCTTTTCATAACAACCCCACTTAACCAGCTCATTCAACTGTGTTTGCCAGTAAATGGAGTGGAATTGGAATTGACAGGAGGGGTTTCTCTTGAATAGCCAACTGAGATGCAGAAATGCTTTCTGGTGCAAAACAAAGAAATCAGCAAATGAAGGCAGTCATTCTGAGCTACTCCACTTCTTCCCTTCCTGATGAAGCACCTAATGAAATGTGAAGTGGTCCAGGAGCTGCAGGCAGAAGAATGCCTTGGTGTAATAATAGAGAAAGAGGTGTTTGCTATCAAAATGGGTACAACCTTCTTGGTGAAGGTATAAAAGACTTCCAGGCTGGGCATAAGCAAAGAGCAAGGCTCATGATCTGAGAACAAGGAAAAGAGCCTGAAGGGAAGGCATCTTTCAATTAATATCTCCTGAGATTTAAGAACAAGACAGTTCCAAATCAGGTATTAATAAAAGCAGATACAAATGTGATGGCATTTAAAAATATTAACAGATGTTTTTCTCTCATTCGCCCTTGTTTTTATTTTCTCCTTTTCCTGTACTGCCTCACCTGATTAAGTCCTCTAGAGTCATTGCCCAAAGGGAAGGATATGACAAGGTATCAAAGAGAAAGAGGAAGTAGTAGCTTTGGTTTCTAAAATCTGAGCCCTGGAAAGAACCCAGAAGATTTGGGGTACAGATAGGATTTGGTAGAATAAGGTTTGAGGAAAGTTTTCTGTTGGACTAGAGGAAGATTCCCTTGGACTGGGGGAATGGAAGGGACTGCTTGGGGAAGGGAAGAGAGCAGAGATGGTGAAGCATGCTGGAGGAAGGGCTGAGTGCCCTGCTGTTTGGACAATTCCAAGGGAGATGGTGAGACAGCCAGTCTTCAGAGACTGTGCACAGCTTTGCAGAAGTTTCTGAATCACAGAGTGATACACCAAAACAAGGGGTTCCTGTGCCCCAGCGAGTGCCATGGCAGCTGGGGAAAGAGCCATTGGGCCCAAGAGGGGCACAAAAGAATAAAGAACAGATACTTCGTAGCTTCATATGAGCACTAAACACGCTGGCACTCTGAGGCCTCCTTAGAATTTAAACACAACCCTGGGGAAGCAAGGCGGATTCTAAAACAACTGAGACTAAATTTCTAACACTTTGGAAGAATATGGTATCAATGTAGAAATTGAGTTAATATGAAAACAAATAAGGGGTTTGTAAAAATAAAGAGTTATAAACCACAATTTGTGCTTACCACGAGTAGGACCAGATCCAGGGTTTCTAAGCCTCTTGAGGAAGTTTGTGGGAGGTTGAGTTCCCCCTCAAATTAGAGGGTAACTATTTTGAGGCAAATGCCATGACCTGGGCAGGGAGTGAGTGGGCAAAAATGAGGGAGACTCTTGGGAGTAACCACGGAGGTTGACGTGGATTGTGAAGAAATGGAGTTTAAGAGTGTCGCAGAGTACTTTAATCCCCAAGGACAGACTCAGAAGAAGGGAGCAGAGGGGAAGCAGGAGAGGAGGGCTTGAGGTGGGCAGAGAACAGAAAGAGAGCGCCTTAATGGGGTCCATAGAAAACATGCAATTTTTGATATTCAGGAAAGTCTTCTAGAAAGGGAAGGGGACTTGAACTTCATGGCTCCATCATAGTTCCTGACAGGCCTGATGGGGACGACAGCTAAGTCCCATGGGACACTGCTGGGGCTTTTGGAAAAGCAGGTGGAATTCCTCTTCCTTAACGCTGGCCCAACACACAACATGCAAAGAGGCACACAGCTACTGCAGGAGCCTGGGGCCCATGAGCTGGGGGAGACTGACTTGTCTGCAAAACATGCTCAGGCTTGGAAGTGCATCACTTTGAAGATAGTGCCAAGGATTTGAGAAACACAAGTTCCCCTCTCTCTCCTTTTCTCTTTCCATGAAAGTGAACTTTTCATGGTAGATGGTAGAGAACCACAGCTCATAATGACAAACCTGGGGATCTTGGGAAAGGAAAGACAGATTCAGGTCTTGACTCTTGACTCTTGGCTTCTTGACTTAGGAGATTTGAGAATCATGGGAGAATTGTTTCACCTCTGGCACCAGGCACCCTCCCAGATTTAACTGAGGAGGAGGGGAGCCGATGGAGCTGGGGAAACTGCCAGTCACAAGACTCACCATCTTGAAGCCAAACTCTGACATGAAATAGTCTTACCTGCAGCCAGACTCTCGCTGGTGAAGAGGGCTGTAAATGCAGAAGGAAGATACTGAGGGTCTCCCAGGTTAAGTGATCCCCACTTCATTGAGACAAGAAATTTGCTCTGAAAAAGGGCTTGCCAACTCAAGCCTGAGATGTTTAGTGCCCATACGACCATGGGGGTATGTGGCTGAAGAGAATTACTATTTCAAAAATCTAGTGTAGGACAGAGATCCAGTTTGCTGGGGGCACCTGGAAGAACTCTTGCAAGAAGGCAAAGATTTACTAGAACAACATGGTGAGAAAAATTTTGTACCAATGTTCATTTCTCTTTTCATTTTTCTCACCCTTTCAGGATCTCCTTCTTTGCCAGACTCTAGTCTCTGATTATTGTATTTCCAAAGTCTAAATCTGTGCGAAACCTTTAGGGGCAAATTTCTCATAATGGAGAACTGATTAAGAATTTTCTCCAAGAGGGTCAGTAAAGGGATCCCTGGGCTGGTTATCAAGGAAGGGAGAGGGTAAAAGACAGAAGGTCTGATTTTGGTGAAAAGGGGTTTCCGGTGAAACTCGAAGGAAGAGAATGAAGCATTCCCCTAAATGTTTTACACATTCTCTTGGATGTGAAAAATGGTGCTGGCAGCAAGGACAAGTTTGGGCTTAATTTTTCAGGGTTATTACTGGACTCTACCTGGCAAGGCCAGTGTTTCTGTGCTTTTTCTGGTCTCGTGTGGGCTTCCAGTGGATGTTCTGAGAGATCCCATTGCTTTTGGCTTTAGAATTTCAGAATTCCCTTATTGTTATACAGACTGGTTCCCTTTTGTTTTGTCCCACTTAGTTGCAAGGTTCAAAGCAGTTTCTGAGGGATGATGAAAAGTGCACAGGCTCCTTAACTCTTTCCAGTTGCTTGAGAGGCTGTTTCTAGTATTCATCATCCAAAGAACAGTTGCTGTGGCCCTCCACATGTACCTGGCACTTGCCTGGCCCTAGAAATCAGATGGAAGTCCCCTCTCTGCCTGTCTTTCATAAGAACAGTAGTGAAAAGTGAGAATCACAGACCACTGTGCCAAGTGCTAGGATTAGATATGTGCACTAGGGGCTTAAGGAGGGATATGATTCAGCCTTTAGGAGTTGACAGGGGTGTCCCAGATTCCCAATTGCTTTGAATTTTTTAAGGAGGTAGTTTTTGCAAGAGAATCATAGAGACATTAGGGAGAGGGTGAATCAATCCCTAGAATTTTCTGTCACAGACATCTTGTCCTTTGAAGTAATTAAATGTATTTATTACTTAGACAATGTTAGATTTTCTGCAGCTTTCAACCAAAAGCAATCCTTACTGATATAATATATATAGATATATAATTGCCAATTTTTGTATTAAAGCATGTTGAGGAAAAAAGTTGAAATTTTGTGTTGTTTTGACTGTAATTACCATTCTTTTTATTTGCACTGCAATTTTACAGGAAGAAAAAAACTGGTTTTCTCACTCTAGGAAGATTGGAACAGACTTTTCTTTTTTCCTCCTCTTTCTCTCCTTCCTTCCTTTTCTCCTCCTTCCCTCTTTTCTTCCCTTCCTTTTCCCTTCCTTCATATTTGAATTATTCAAAATGTCAGTAAATATCAGTGGGTTAAGTATTATATTGACAAATTAACTTAAATTCATTTATTACATAACATGTATAATGAATAGCGTTTTTCTATAACAAGCAAATAAGCATACATATTAATCTCAGTATTAAAGGTTATATAATAATAAACTATTATTTATAAACTAGACCCTCACAGGAGAGCTTCTTGCAAATGACTTATCCAGGGTTCAATTTTATAATGAAAAGACACTGATTAAGCATTAAGATGATAAGAAAGAACCTTCACTCCAACCTGGGTAGTATTTTTAGTCTTAATTTCTTTGAGTTTTAAATATCCTGCAGTTTCTTCCTTATCTTTATCCGAGTTTTAAATATAAGTACCTGAGTTTTAAATATAATCATCTAAGTTTTAAATATAAGTATCTGAGTTTTAAATTTCCTGCAGTTTCTTCCTTATCTTTTAAAAAAATGTTACAGCCCTGCTCAGTGATTTGTTTTCTCAATATTCTCTTAGTATTCCTGCTATGAAAGGCTTGTGATTTCTGATTTTAACTTTAATTTTAAAGTTAAGTTTAAGATTTGGGGCTTATAATTTTTGGGTCTGCTGATAGTTATCATTTTCTTAATCTTATGTGCATTAAGATGTTAACCCTCTATCATATATGCTGCATTTTTCTCTATGTGTTATTTGTATTTTAACCTTACCATGATTTTTCTTTAGAGAACATAAACCAGGTTTATAAAAATAGTTACACACATTTTCTTCTATTATTTTCATGGCTTTGTGGATAACTTTTAAATATTTGATCCATCTGAAATTTATTTTGGTATAAAAAGTTAGGAATACAGGCATATATATTTGAGAAATAGCCTATCTTTTAATAAAATTTACTGAGTTTATCTCTTTTCTGCTTTGACATACCACCCTAACTCTACACTGAATTTCACACCTCCTTGATTCTATCTGTAGAATTTATTTTCGATTTCACTCATCTGTTTGTCTATGTAACCATGCCACTCTCATTTTAAAAATGACAATGACTTTAAAGCCATTACAAAAATTGGTGTTTCAAATTCTCAAGTTATTTTACTTTTAAGAAACGTCTTGGCTCCTCTTGCATTTTTATTCTTTCAGATCGATTTTTAAAAATAGTACTTACTATCCCAGGCATTTTATTTGTTTTTTTTTCTTTCCTGTATTGATGTTTCATGAAAACAAATTACAAATGTAACATATGCTTGCTATAACAAACTATACAGACAGGTACAAAATATGCCTTGACAAGGTTCCTCTCTACTTTTTTTTTTTTTTTTGCCTCCACAGCATGTGAGATCTTAGTTCCCCAGTCACGGATTGAACTCCTGCCCTCCATACTGAAAGGATGGAATCTTAACCACTGGACCACCAGGGAAGTCCCTCTTCCTCTTTAACACAACATAGCCCAGAGACAACTCCTGTGTCCCTGTGTTGAGCATCCATCCATTTGTACTTTCTCCCATTCCCATGTACAAACACATTTCATCAAGTGCCCTCAAAATATCGGTGCTATTTTGACTAGGATTTCAGAATAAATATTTGGAAAGACATATTTTCTTTCACATTTTTGGCTTTCAAATCATATAATTACTTAGTATTTCAGTTTTTAAAAAGTATGTACATTACTTGTGTATGTCACAGACATTGCATGAGACAGTTCATGGTAATAAAACACAGTCTGAATTTATCTTATCATGGTATTTCTCAAAATGTGTTCTATAAAACACAGATCCTGCAAGATAATTATGCAAGGAAAATGTTTCCTTGGGCAAATGAGTTTGGGAAATTCTAGGTGGTACGTTTTCCTTTTGACTATTTGTAATGTAAGGCAATGTATTAGAAACTCTTAAATCTTATAATAAAGGTTTAACTTTGTCTGATTCCATGTTTTCCAAACTTGTTTAGTCAAGGAAACTACCTTGACTATTGACAGGATATTCGGAGAGCACAATTTGGGAAATGCTGAGTTACATGGATTGATCCAGCTATAAACTAGGGGTAGGGTAGTAAAGAACCTAGGAAAACTCCCAGGTTTTTACTTTGATAAATGGATGGTTGTTATTGTCACTGACTGAGATGAAGAAGGGAAATAGAGGATCAATTTTGAATGTATTGAGTTTGATGCCTCTGGGATATTCAAGTGGAGATGTTTAGTAAGCTAAGAATATACAGGTCTGGAACTCAGGTGAGAGGTCAGAGCTAGAGAGTGATGAGTTTGGAAGTTTGCTTCAGATTAAAGTGTGTTGTCTAAAAAGACCCATTTTAAAATGCACATATATTACCTAGCAAGGGTAAGCATTAAATTATTAATACATATCATATTATCATATTAGCTTACTATCATTTTAAAGCAGAGATTGGGCCCCTGAAGGAATGGAAATCAGAGCTGGTGAATTTTGAGTGAAGGGTCAGCAAAGAAATAGTCTGAAGTGATTTCTAAACCTTTAGTATCTGGGGGCCATTTTTTAAGGCTAAATTTTTTTCTCCAAATTTCCAACTGACCCACACATTTCTACTTTTAATATTTTTTGATTGAGAAAATATGCCTTGACTGAAACTAGTATGAATTAGCTTTGGAGAAATCAGTACGAAATTAGTAAGAGGTGTATTTCTTCAGTTTACTGTCTGTGACAGTGTGCCTGTAGGTTTCTGACATTCCTGTTACTCCTGTGTTTCCAGGCTAAGATGAATTTCAGAACCCTAACTCTCAGTCTGGGGCAAATGCTGAGTTCTCCCACCTACTCAGGCTCATATCAAGCTCAAATGAGAAGCTGAGGATAAGGAAGTTGCTACTATAATTTTTAGGTCAGTCATCTGATATCTTTTTGGCCTGGGTCTGTTTTAACCAATACTGAGCTCTTAGTCTGTCTTTCCCACACTAACCAGGGAACCTCAGTGAAACCCTCCTGCCTCCCTTGCCTTAACTATGGAAATGGGATGATAGCAATAACGTTACTCACCTCCCAGGGTCCTTGTGCAGAAGTCAGTAAGATAAATAGTTGTGAAAGTGAATGGGAAGGTTAAAAGTGCTCTTAAAAGTGAGATATTTTCATGGCTGCATTTTAATATGGCTCACCACTAGGCATCCTGAAGGGAGTAATTCCCTGCGAGCGGGTTTAATCATCTGGGCTCACCGTAGGGTGGACTCCATTTAACCCGTGTGTTCTAGTTGATTACGTTATTGTGTGGAGATCGCGGAAATTTCAGGCTCTACTCCCATCTTTTCCTTTTGATATAATTTTAATGAGATTTCCCCTATTCTTTTATTGTATGGCAGGCTACTGCTAGAATAAATATAAAGAAGTTTTTAAAAATGCAGAAAACAGGAGGGCTGGGGAGATGGAAAAATACAGGAGGTGAGGCAGGGGATGAGGGTGGGAGGCTTTTCTCAGATCTGCGCGGGTCTCCTGATGACTTTAGAATTCCTGGGGGCACTTCCTTATGTGCCAGGCACTCTGAAAGATAAGAGCGGAAACCCAGCTAAGGCCGCTGAGAGAAATGTCTTTTTAATCGTTTAAAGAGTGACACATTCCTTCCAAGAAGCTTCATCACCAGGCACAGGAATCCAGTCCTTTTCTTTGTATTGTACAAGAAAAACCTGCCTAGCCCAGAATCTTTGCACACAATGGCCTCTAGTGTGTTTCTTCTCTAAATGGGCAGTTGTGTGGAAAGAACAAATTTTTTTCACTAGACCAATCCAAGTAATACTTAAAAGCCGTTTATCCTGAGTTGAGGTTGTCTTTTTTTTTTTTTTTTAAATGAGTCCTCTATTGAATACTAGGAACTTTCACTGACCATGGTGTCACTAACGAGCAAGTCATATCATCCCTAGGGCTTCATTCATTTTCTTCTCCTGGGAAGAAGCATGTGTGTTTATGTCTGTGCACGCATGCACACGCACACACACACACACGTCTTTGTGTTGAGGTGGGGAGCGAGAGCAGGGAAAGTATTTGATACATGCCAGGTACACTTCAGGTGGAACACTGAGATCAGTTAATCCAATAATCCCAGTAGGCATCAGTTCTCCCATTTCACAGACAAGATGCAGAGAGATGGAAGAACTTTTAAAGGTCAAATCTAGAGTAGTTAGGCTAGAATTTGAATACATGTCTGATTCTTGGACAAACTTCCCACTGTACTAAGTTGTCTTTGATTTGATTTAGATGAAAAGAAGGTTCTACTCACTGTTCAACTCTGGAGTGCCTGCCTGGAGGTGGGTACCCAGGAAGCACTGCTGTGAATCAGTCTCATTTATTTGAGGCAGTAAAGATGGGGAAGCAGGTCACATAAGCCATGTATCTGCCTCCCCGTGTTTGTAAGATCTTCTTCACTAAGCTTTTCAACTTGAATGTCTCATGTTTCTTTTGGGTGAGTCATGAGTCTCTGAAAGATGGAAGGGAGGAAGTGAAACATTTATGGAGCATAGAGAGGATTCCCTCCCAGCCTGAACATCCAAGATTTGAAGAAGAAATCATAATTAACCTAGAGAATTCCCTTAATGTTTCATAAATTCTCTCATCACTAATTTTTTCCAATGACTTATTTCTATGCTGCATTCTTTTTGGGGGACAGAAAATTCTGGGAATGAAGCAGAGTTCCTTTTGTTAAAGGATAAGAGCCTGTCCCTGGGATAAGGTACCATCTTTTCTGGCACTGGGAATTAGTGCCTCTATAAAGACAGCCTTTGACTATATCGATGCCAAGAATAGCATGGAGTCTCTATGTGGCCAAAGGAGTGGGCAAGTCTGCCACTGTATATGTCACCATGACACGAGGGGACACACCCTGGCTTGGGAGAGCCATAGCAATTAGGACCCACAGTGGGGGGGAGGTTGTGTGTGTGGAAACTATGTTTGCAGCAGTCATTGTCTGTTTTTCTTACTGCTAGGGGACAATTTTAGGGCAGACATTATTTATTGTAATTCGACTACCTTTACTGTGCCAATTTTACCCACTGTTCATTTAGGGCATTTTATAGCTGCCAACACTGGAACTCGGTCATCTGCTTATATCCTCTTGAGGTGTCTTGGGGCAAAGAATCTCATTCCCTTGGCTCCAAGCTCTAGAGCAATGGTTCTCAGTCCTGACTGTACATTAGACTCCACTGAGGGGTTATTAAAAATATTCGTGGCTAGGCCCCATCCTATGAGAATCTGGCTTAATTGGTATGGGTGGGACCATCATCACATTGATATTTTTCAGCAGCTCCCCAAATGAGCCTAATGAAAAACCAAAACTGGGAACTGCTGCTCTGGATGGCTGATTCATTCTACATAACATGTCAGCTGGCGTCTCTGTGGCTTCTGAAGCCGTGCAAGTACATTGGTGCCTTTGTGTGAATGAGAAAAAAGGTCCCTTTGCCTGGACATGTTAGACAAATATGCTGCTTCTTCTGAATTGACAAGCTCCATGGGCTTCATGGGCACATAGCTTGGTGAGGAGAATACAACTCTTCACAACTCTGTAGGTTAGTCCTGGTGGCCTCTGGCCTTAGATTCCTCTTCAAGTCTCCTGATTTGGCAGAGTTCCTCTTCTAAGGGTCTCTCCTGGGTCTTCACTTTAGTGCAAATCTCATCTGTTAAAGAAAAAGAGAAGGAACACTTCTAAAATGGCAATTTGAAGAGCTCCACTGATCTCCTCAGCTATGCAACTCTAACCCATGAAACATGTAAGGAGCAACCGTTTGACATTTCTGGAAATTTTCTTAAGGGCACACAGCAAATGGAAAAATATTTATTTGAGAAAATCTACTAAATTGCTGTACAGTCCATATAGTCAAAGTTATGGTTTTTCCAGTAGTCATGTACAGATGTGAGAGTTAGACCATAAAGAAGGCTGAGCACCAAAGAATTGATGCTTTTAAATTGTGGTGCTGGAGAAGACTCTTGAGAGTCCCTTGGAATGCTAGGAGAACAAACTAATCAATCCTAAAGGAAATCAACCCTAAAATTCATTGGAAGGACCGTTGCTGAAGCTCTAATACTTTGGCTCCCTGATGTGAAGAGCTGATTCATTGAAAAAGACCCTGATGCTGGGAAAGATTAAAGACAAAAGAAGAGGGTGGCAGACAATGAGATGGCTAGATAGCATCACCAACTTAATGGACATGAATTTGAGCAAACTCAGGGAGATAGAGAAGGACAGGGGAGGCTGGCATGCTGCAGTCCATGGGGTGCAAAGAGTAAGATGACTTGGCGGCTGAACAACAACAAAATTGCTGTTAAGAACAATGAATCTGTGTCACATGAGCCATGGGCCATCCCTCCCCTCCCAGCTCTGTGTGATGGAAGTTCTACTTCAGGCAGGAGTAGCCAACAAGAAGGGCTTCCACTTCTCCCAGACCCCTGTCCTTGTCCTAACTCAAGTGCTGTGGCACAGAGGTTTTGTCAGCAAGAGATAAGCTGTAAGAACAGAGAGCGCCATAGCTTTCCCTAAGGGCACTGATTTTATTTGAAATAGAGTGTGGTAAACCTAAGAATGCTATCAAAAACAGTGGGGATTCAGGACTTCCCTGGTGGTCTAGTGGTTAGGACTGGGTGCTTTCACTGTTGGGGCCCCAGGTTTGATCTCTGGTTGGAGAACCAGCATCCCACAACCCATGCAGCATGGCCCCAAAACAAACAAATGAACCAAAACCAGTGAGGATTTTGATAGTCAATAATTATGAAGAAGTTAGAATGCCATGATAGCAACAAGTTAAACTGTAGAGCAGCTGGAAATATAACTGAAAGAGGGAAAAAGAGACAGCTAAGAAGAGCCCTCCTGGGACTGTAACAAGCTTCAAAGTCTGGCCTCAAGGATTGTCCTTGCGAAGAGGTCTGAATTTAATTGGATTGGGCTGTGGAGAAATTTGTGACATAGGGTATTGTTTAAAATAATAGAAAAATCAGCTCGCAATTTGTGGAGGCTAAGATCTGGGTATGATTCCAACAGAGGCAGATAAACAGGAAGCTAAAAAGAGACCAAGGAAGGAAACAGCCAAAGAAAGTCCTGGTAAAGCAACTGCCACTGCAGGGGATTGTAAGCATGTCTGCCACAGTAACCTCTGAGGAGGAGTGACCTTAGAAGCTGCACACTGGTGGAAGCAGACGTCAGAGAAATAATCTGGTCAAATCACTAAACAAATAAACAAGCAGACAAAAAAAAAAAAGACCCAAAGAGGTTTTGGTGAAGAATCAGTATGCAGAGCTGCTACAGTCTATTATTGGAAATGCCAGTTTTCAAAGAAAAATAATGAAACAGGCAAAGAAACAGGAAGATGTGATTCATTATGCAGGAGAAAAGAGCAGGCACCCTGAAAGCCTTTAAGAGAACCCAGATGTTGGACTTAGCAAAGATCCTGAATCAACTATTGTAAATATGTTTAAAGAATGAAAGAAAATGGTGCTAAAAGAAGTAATGGAATCTATGCTGGTGAGACCTTATACAATAGGAATTTTTTTTTTAATTTTTATTTTTACTTTATTTTGCTTTACAATACTGTATTGCTTTTGCCATACATTGACATGAATCAGCCACGGGTGTACATGAGTTCCCAATCCTGAACCCCCGCACCCACCTCCCATCCCATATCATCTCTCTGGATCATCCCCAAGCACCACCCCTAAGCATCCTGTATCCTGTCTTGAACGTAGACTGGTGATTCGTTTCTTACCTGATACTATACATGTTTCAATGCCATTCTCCCAAATCATCACATCCTCTCCCTCTCCCACAGAGTCTAAATGTCTGTTCTATACATCTGTGTCTCTTTTGCTGTCCCGCATAGAGGGTTATCATTACCATCTTTCTAAATTCCATATATATGTGTTAGTATATTGGTGTTTTTCTTTCTGGCTTACTTCATTCTGCATAATAGGCTCCAGTTTCATCCACATCATTAGAACTGATTCAAATGTATTATTTTTAATGGTTGAGTAATACTCCAATACAATAGGAAATTTCAATAGAAATATAAATTATATAAAAGAACTAAATGGAAATTCTGGAGTTGAAAGTACAATCAGTTCAGTTGCTCAGTTGTGTCCGACTCTTTGTGACCCCATGAATCGCAGCACGCCAGGCCTCCCTGTCCATCACCAACTCCCGGAGTTCATTCAAACTCATATCCATCGAGTCGGTGATGCCATCCAGCCATCTCATCCTCTGTTGTCCCCTTCTCCTCCTGGCTTCAATCCCTCCCAGCATCAGGGTCTTTTCCAATGAGTCAACTCTGCACGAGGTGGCCAAAGTATTGGGGTTTCAGCTTTAACAACAGTCCTTCCAGTGAACATCTGGACTGATGTCCTTTAGGATGGACTGGTTGGACCTCCTTGCAGTCCAAGGGACTCTCAAGAGTCTTCTCCAACACCACAGTTCAAAAGCATCAATTCTTCAGTGCTCAGATTTCTTCACAGTCCAATTCTCACATCCATACACGACCACTGGGAAAACCATAGTCTTGACTAGACGGAACTTTGTTGACAAAGTAATGTCTCTACTTTTTAATATGCTGTCTAGGTTGGTCCGGGAGAAGACAATGGCAACCCGCTCCAGTACTCTTGCCTGGCGAATCCCATGGACAGAGGAGCCTGGTAGGCTGCAGTCCATGGGATTGCTAGGAGTCGGACACAACTGAGCGACTTCACTTTCACTTTTCACTTTCATGCATTGGAGAAGGAAATGGCAACCCACTCCAGTATTCTTGCCTGGAGAATCCCAGGGATGGGGGAGCCTGATGGGCTGCCATCTGTGGGGTCGCACAGAGTCAGACACGACTGAAATGACTTAGCAGCAGCAGCTAGGGTGGCCATGGTTTTCCTTCTAAGGAGTAAGTGTCTTTTAATTTCATGGCTGCAATTACCATCTGCAGTGATTTCGAGCCCCAAAAATAAAGTCAGCCACTGTTTCCACTGTTTCCCATCTATTTGCCAAGAAGTGATGGGACTGGATGCCATGATCTTCGTTTTCTGGATGTTGAGCTTTAAGCCAACTTTTTCACTCTCTTCTTTCACTTTCATCAAGAAGCTCTTTAATTCTTCTTTATTATCTGCCATAAGGGAAAGTACTATAACTAAATGAAAATTTCACCAAGGGGTGCTGGGCTGTAGATTTGACGTGGAAGATGAAAGGATCAGTGAACTTGAAAACATTGATAGAGATTATACAATCTGAAGAACAAAGAACATATAGTAGTGAACTGAGCTTCAGAGCAATGTGGACAACATTAAGTACACGGCTGCTGCTGCTGCTGCTGCTGCTGCTGCTGCTGCTGCTGCTGCTGCTGCTGAGTTGCTTCAGTCGTGTCCCACTCTGTGACCCCATAGACGGCAGCCCACCGGGCTCTCCCTGGGATTCTCCAGGCAAGAACACTGGAGTGGGTTGCCATTTCCTTCTCCAATGCATAAAAGTGAAAGTGAAGTCGCTCAGTCGTGCCTGACTCTCAGCGACCCCATGGACTGCAGTCCACCAGGCTCCTCCATCCATGGGATTTTCCAGGCAAGAGTACTGGAGTGGGGTGCCATTGCCTTCTCCAATAGACAAAATGGGAAATACTAGAAGGAGAGACAAAGACAAAGGAACAGGAAGTATATTCAACAGAAGCTCCGTTGGTAAAGAAGAATTGGCCTGCAATGCAGCAGACCTGGGTTTGATCCCTGGGTTGGGAAGATCCCCTGGAGAAGGAAATGGCAACCTATTGCAGTATTCTTGCCTGTAAAATCCCATGGCCAGAGGAGCCTGGTGGGCTATAGCCCATGGGGGTCACAAGAGGCTGACATGACTTACCTACTTAGACTCTAGAAGCAGAGGAAAAGACAAATGAACAGGAAACATGTTCAATAGAATAATGGCTTTAACTTTTCCAAATCTGATGAAAAAGACCATCATCTTAGGCAGGAAAAGCTGAGGGTTTTATTACCTGATCTGGGGATTCCGTTAGGCAAGAAAGCCAAGAGTAATTGAACTTACCTACCCAGTGGCAGTTTTCATGGGTAAGCACATCTCAAGTGTGCTTCTATCAGGGGCCTGAGATGGCTGTTTTTGTTAAGGTTGTCCAGTTTTATACTTATTTCTGTGGCAGTGGCTCTCTCGATCTTCTCACACTGCTGTTAGTGGAAGGTGAGTCTGGGGACACTTGCCTCTGGAACCTAGTCATCATGCTGTAAAGAAGCACAGGGACTCTTTGGAGAGGCTGTGTGGGTGCTCTGGCCAATGGCCCCAGCTGGGATCTCAGATGACAGGTGTGAGAGAGGACGTGCCTTTCTTTCTCTGGATCTGGCCCCAGCTGCTGTCACCCCCAGCACTGAGTCTTCCCAGCTGAGCTCCCGGAGGGAGGTACCTCTGCTGTACCTTTCCTGAAAGCCTGATCCACTGAACTGGGAATATAATAAAATGACCTGTTTTCCGACTAACTCAGAGTTGATTGTTATGCAGTGGAGGACAATTTGAGTAGCTTAGAGTGGCGATTGGAATACTTTTCATAAAATAGTGGGCATCTGAGGACGGAACAGCAGTCTCCTTTGCCAACATCATTTAATAAGGAAATCAGATTCCGTTTGCATGTTTTACAGCATTGTATTAGATACAGAATCTGCCTATTTTCTTTGAGTTATCTTTCCACTCTGAATGTTTGCTTCATAACACAAATCTCTTAGTACTACTGAAAAATCCAAAGGGAAAAAAAAAACATGTTTTTAATTATTTGTAAAACATCTCTATTTTGCTGGGAAGGATTACTCCCAAATTCAAGTCTGATTTTTGCCCCATAAGATATGTACTGAAGAAAGTACTGGGCTGAGAAACCAGGAAACCTGCACTGGAGTCTGGACCAGTGACCTGGACCATGTGACACCGGTTCCAGAAGCCTCAGTATTGAACTAGAAAACAAAAAGATTTTGACTGGACAGTTTTAAGAATCCTTCCAGTGTCAACATTTATGATTAGCTCTAAAGACTTGACAACTTCTTAAATATTCCTGACTTTTGGACAGAGTTTGGCACTATCTTCTGAAATTTAATATTGGCACATCCTCCAGCCCAGGAGTTTCACTTTTGTGTATCTAGTCAATGGAAACACTTGTATTTGTTTACAAGATAGTTCAACGTGTTCATTACAGTGTCATTTATGACAAGAAAATGTTTAGAAACAGCCTTAAATTAATAGGGAAATGACTCAAGAAATAGTGATACATCCTGTTTTTCAATGCTGTGTAACAATTAAAATGGACAGAGGTTCATGACATTGTACAGGAGGCAGTGATCAAGACCATCCCCAAGAAAAAGAAACGCAAAGAGGCAAAATGGTTGTCTGAGGAGGCCTTGCAAATGGCTGAGAAAAGAAGAAAAGCTAAAGGCAAAGGAGAAAAGGAAAGATATCCCTATTTGAATGCAGAGTTCCAAAGAATAGCAAAGAGAGATAAGAAAGCTTTCCTCAGTGATCAATGCAAAGAAATAGAGGAAAACAACAGGATGGGAAAGACTAGCGATCTCTTCAAGAGAATTAGAGATACCAAGGGTATATTTCATGCAAAGATGGGCTCAGTAAAGGACAGAAATGTTATAGACCTAACAGAAGCAGAAGATATTAAGAAGAGGTGGCAAGAATACAGAGAAGAACTGTACAAAAGATCTTCATGACCCAGATAATCACAATGGTGTGATCACTCACCTAGAGCCGGACATTCTGGAAGGCAAAGTCAAGTGGCCCTTAGGAAGCATCACTATGAACAAAGCTAGTACAGTGATGGAATTCCAGTTGAGCTATTTCAAGTGCTGCACTCAATATGCCAGCAAATTTGGAAGACTCAGCAGTGGCCACAGGACTGGAAAAGGTCAGTTTTCATTCCAATCCCAAAGAAAGGCAATGCCAAAGAATGCTCAAACTATGACATAATTGCACTCATCTCACATGGACTTCCCTGGTGGCTCAGACAGTAAAGCATCTGCCTACAATGTGGGAGACCCGGGTTCAATCCCTGGGTCAGGAAGATCTCCTGGAGAAGGAAATGGCAACCCACTCCAGTATTCTTGCCTGGAAAATCCCATGGACGGAGAAGCCTGGTGGGTTATAGTCCATGGGGTCGCAAAGAGTCAGACACGACTGAGCGACTTCACTTTCACTTTCACATGCTAGCAAAGTAATGCTCAAAATTCTCCAAGCCAGGCTTCAACAGTACGTGAACCATGAACTTTCAGACGTTCAATCTGGATTTAGAAAAGTCAGAAGAACCAGAGATCAAATTGCCAACATCCATTGGATCATCGAAAAAGCAAGAGAATACTAGAAAAACATCTGCTTTATTGATTATGCCAAAGCCTTGGACTTTGTTGATAACAACAAACTTGAAATTTCTTCAAGAGGTGGATATACCAAACTACCTTACCTGCCTCCTGAGAAATCTGTATGCAGGTCAAGAAGCAACAGTTAGAACCAGACATGGAACAACAGACTGGTTCCAAATCGGGAAAGGAGTCCATCAAGGCTATATATTGTCCCCCTGCTTATTTAACTTATATGCAATTTGAGAAACGCTGGGCTGGATGAAGCACAAGCTGTAATCAAGATTGCTGGGAGAAATATCAATAACCTCAGATATGCAGATGACACCACCCTTATGGCAGAAAGTGAAGAAGATCTAAAGAGCCTCTTGATGAAAGTGAAAGAGAAGAGTGAAAAAAGCTGCCTTAAAACTCAGCATTCAGAAAATGAAGATCATGGCACCCAGTCCCATCAATTCATTTCAAATGGATGGGGAAACAATGGAAACAGGGACAGACTTTATTTTCTTGGGCTCCCAAATCACTGCAGATGGTGACTGCAGCCATGAAATTAAAAGACACTGCTCCTTGGAGAAAAGCTATGACCAAACCAGACAGCATATTAAAAAGCAGAGACATTACTTTGCCGGCAAAGGTCTGTCTAGTCAAAGCTATGGTTTTTCCAGCAGTCATGTATGGATGTGAGAGTTGGACTAAAAAGAAAGCTGAGCACCAGAGAATTTATGCTTTTGAACTGTGGTATTGGAGAAGACTCTTAAGAGTCCCTTGGACTGCAAGGAGATCCAACCAGTCCATCTTAAAGGAAATTAACCCTGAATATTCATTGGAAGGACTGATGTTGAAGCTGAAACTCCAATACTTTGGCCATCTTATGTGAAGACTGACTCATTTGAAAAGACTCTAATGCTGGGAAAGATTGAAGGTGGGAGAAGAAGGCGATGACAGAGGATGAGATGGTTGGATGGCATTACCGATGCAATGGACATGAGTTTGAGTAAATTCTGGGAGTTGGTGATGAACAGGGAGGCCTGGCAGGTTGCAGTCCATGGGGTTGCAAAGAGCTGGACACGACTGAGCAACTGAACTGAACTGATAGCTGATTCACTTTGCTGTACAACAGAAGCTAAGGCAAGTAAAGCAACTATACTCCAATAAAAAAAAAAAAATAAAACAAAGGGAGACTAAGAAAATATTTATTGGGCTGACATGACAAAGAGGTAAGAGAGAGGACTATAGCTACTAACATAAATCTCACATCAGTACATAATGTTAAGCAAAATGCAGTGGGACATGGTTAGATGAAGGAGTAATTCAGTCTTGTCCGACTCTTTGCAACTCTGTGGACTATACAGTCCATGGAATTCTCCAGGCCAGAACACTGGAGCCAGTAGCCTTTCCCTTCTCCAGGGGATCTTCCCAACCCAGGGATCGAACCCAGGTCTCCTTCATTGCAGGCAGATTCTTTACCAGCTGAGCCACGGGTTGGTTGTGGTGGGGAGGGTGGGCGGTGTCCCTTTTTCTGTAAAATGGAAAAAAAAACAATCTGTTTATTTGTGATATAATGAAGTTTGGAAGGAAACAAACAAATGTGAGTTGCTTTTTGTCTTGGGTCATTTCCCAGTGATCAGAAATGACTATTTTTTAACACAGTTGTCCAGTTTCATAGTTAATTCTGTGAAGGGGATGCCCCTGACTCCTTCATGTTTTGGGGGAGGGGGAGTGAGATGAGAGGGGAGTTGCAATCTAAAAGAGTGTTCATGGTTTAGACATTTCTATATTTAAATTTTTATGGGAGTGTGTTCATGTGTTTCTTGTGCAATGAAATATGTATATAGAACTTTATCATCTGTTATGAATTTCCTTGCTACTTTTTGAGACCAAAGTTTTGGTTCAGAAAGAAGAATTTCTAAATGTCCATGCAGTTCCTATTTGCCTGAGGGAGAAAAACAAAACCAGAGCAGCTGCCAGGGTGGAGAGCATGTGGCCAGTTGAGTGAAACAGCAGGGGGACCTCCTGGCGACCAGATTTGTCCACCCTGTGCAGGTGCCACCGCCATGAATAAGAATTACTATTTACTTTTTAAAACAAAAAAGCTGGGAGATGGGGGACTAATATAGAGTGTCTGTCAGTAATAAAAAGGAAATAAATATGGCCCAGTTATTGAAAAGAAACCTAGTTCACGCTCCCTTTGACTACCAGTTTTGTACTTAGACTTCAAACTATGAGATCTAAACACTGCTGGGTAGAGAGAAGGAATTCTCCTGTTGAAGCTCCTGTCTGGTGTTTAATTAAACTGTAATATGTAGTAAAATAAATTAAACATTGGTGAAATTGCAAGTAACACTGAATGCGAATTGGGATGTTTTAAAATGATAGATTCATGAGAGTATTTTATCTAGACAAACTGAAAATGCCTCAACCCTACTATTTTTAATCCTTTCTTGAAAGCACTCTTGTGCGAGTTATCTTTGTTGAAGAACTGTTGTTGGAGAGTGAGAGAATTTAATTAAGAGTTATAGAAACCAAAGATTGTAAATGAAAGAAAATGTAAAAAAACTCACATTAGAATTGGATGTTTTGAAATATATCACTTTATTATAGCAAAAATTTTAAAATAAAATTTATTTAATATTTTGTTATCTTTGGTTTGTTTCATGTTTCGTAGTCAACAAAAATATGTGACCTTGTGTGAAAGTCACTCAGTTGTGTCTGACTCTTTGCGACCCCCTGGACTATACAGTCCATGCAATTCTCCAAGCCAGAATACTGGAGTGGGTAGCCTTTCCCCTTCTCCAGGGGATCTTCCCAATCCAGGGATCGAACCCAGGTCTCCTGTATTACAGGCGAATTCTTTACCAGCTGAGCTACAAGGGAAGCCCTATTAATCAATACAACTGATATGATAACATCTTCACTTATTTTTCTATCCACCTAGTAAAAAGAAACCATTTTATTTGTATTTGTACTAATATGCGAATACTTACCACTTACCACTAGGGGTCAGGCTACTTACACCGTGGAAGTACCGATTGTAGGACGGGTGTTGGTGCAAAGGGATACAAGGATTCTTTTCTTCTCAATCACGTTGTTTTGCAGAGAGGCGGGTAGCATCGTTTTCCCTCATCTGGCACAGAATCAAATGTTCAAACAATGGAAGTTGCTGTACCAAAAATATCTGCCTCACTTTCTAATGTCAAATAGCCAATTTCTAAGGAAGATTTCTTATTTTTTTTTAATTCCTAAGATGAATAGTTAGAAAGAGACATTATCTTCAGACTTTTATTTTGAAAAGTTCCCCCTGAAATAGTGTATTAATTAAACAAATATTTGAAGAAGAGATTTACTATGAAAGACTTCCCTTGTGGCTCAGCTGGTAAAGAATCCACCTGCAAGGCAGGAGACCTGGATTTGATCCCTGGGTTGGGAAGATCCCCTGGAGAAGGGAAAGGCTACTGGCTCCAGTATTCTGGCCTGGAGAATTCCATGGACTGTATAGTTCAGGGAGTCACAAGGAGTCAGCCATGACCGAGAGACTTTCACTTTCACTTTTTACTGTGAAAAGGGGAGAGGAAACAGACGTCAAAGAGAGATGCGTCTTGTCTCAACAGCAACAGCGACGATAACAACAATGATAACAGCAACATAAACTTCTGTTCTAGTAAGAGAAAAGAAATATATGCCAGCAACTAGATTCACGGCAGTATGTGGCCAGTATTCTAAGAGGTATAGAAAGATGAGTCATGTGACAGAGTTGCTGGGTAGAACATATGTGCTTTCAAGTCTGTCAGGCAAAGCTTTCCTTCAGAGAAGTTCTTTGAAGATGGAACCTTTGTGCACTGTTGGTGGGAATGTAAATTGATGCAGTCACTATGGAAAGCCATATGGAGGTTCCTCAAAAAAATTAAAACTAGATCTACCACATGATCCAACAGTTCCATTTCTGGGCAGATAACTGAAGGAACTGAAATCCCTGTCTTGAAGAGACACCTGCACCTGAATGTTCACCATAGCACTACTCACAATAGCCAAAATATAGGAACACCAAGTGTCTGTGGATGGATGAGTAGACAAAGAAGATGTGATCACATACGTGAACGATACATATATGGAGGCTAAACCACTGAACTCATAGGACTGGAAAGTAGAGTGGTGGTTACCAGGGGCTGGGGGATGGCGTAAATAGGGAGATGTTATTTGAAAGGTACACATTTCCTGTTATAACTTATGCAGACCTAATGTATGGTGTAGTGAATATAGTTAATAGTGTATTGTATACTTGAAATTTTTAGATGGGAAATACATAAAGTGATGGCTATGCTAATTAGCTTGATTGTGGGAATCATTACACAATGCATACACACACACACACACACATATATATATATATAAATTTCACACTGTGTACCCTAAATGCATACCATCTGTGTGGTCAACCACATCTCAAGAAATCTGGGAAAAAACAGCCTCAGTTTCATTATCTGTTAAATGATGATAATAGTTCATTCCTTTTAGGATTGTGTAAGGATTAAATGAGACAGCTGTAAAGCAATGAACAGAGCTATAGTTTGCTGCCTTTCTTTATCTGAATGTCAAGACGTGTTTTTCTCTGACCTTCTGCAAAAAGGAGGAACTGTATTTGAGAAAAGATGCTGTTTCCTTGCTGAAAGAGTTTAGAAAGAAAATTCCTGTTCAGGGAATTAGGGAATGCTTCACCAATGAGGCGTATATGAATTGCACCTTAAAGTTTGTGTAGGATTTTAATGGGAAAAAGTAGAAGGAAGGATTTGATAGGTGGTGAATATGACTTGTAAAACTTGGAAACATTTTGCTTTCCTTGAAAGCCCTGAATTGTTCTGCTTGATTCGAATTATGATACATGTAGGGAAAGAGTTGGATAAAGTTGGATTTAAATTTAGGGACATATCATCAGTTCAGTTCAGTTCAGTCGCTCAGTCGAGTCCAACTCTTTGAGACCCCATGAATCGCAGCACACCAGGCCTCCCTGACCATCACCATCTCCCTGAGTTCACTCAAACTCACGTCCACCGAGTCCATGATGCCATCCAGCCATCTCATCCTTGGTTGTCCCCTTCTCCTCCTGCCCCCAATCCCTCCCGGCATCAGAGTCTTTTCCAGTGAGTCAGCTCTTCTCATGAGGTGGCCAAAGTACTGGAGTTTCAGCTTCAGCATCATTCCTTCCAAAGAAGTCCTAGGGCTGATCTCCTTCAGAATGGACTGGTTGGATCTCCTTGCAGTCCAAGGGACTCTCAAGCGTCTTCTCCAACACCACAGTTCAAAAGCATCAATTCTTCAGTGCTCAGCCTTCTTCACAGTCCAACTCTCACATCCATACATGACCACAGGAAAATCATGGAAGGTCTTAAATATCAGGCTAAGGAGTTTGGCCTCTTGAGGAAAGGAGAGTAGTTAGACATCAACTCTAGAAAAGAAAGATTTGGGATTTTAAAAGAAGAATCTTTGTCTTTGCAGTTGGGATTAGGATAAGACTATAAACTTTTAAAAATCCCACACTGGGTAACTGGTGGATCACAGCTCTAGAAACACCAACAAAAGTAATACGTTGAATCATAATGATTTATTCTCTGTAGTTTTGGGGGTCTATTCTTTCATCTCAAACCCCAAGAAAAGAACAGAAAAAGTTAGTTATGAGGAATTGCCATACTCCTGTATAATGTATTTAAATTTTATATATATTAATATATATTTCATAAAAGTGTTAGTTGCTCAGTTGTGTCTGACTCTTTGCGACCCCATGGACTATGGCCCACCAGTCTTCTCTGTCCATGGAATTTTCCAGGCAAGAATACTGGAGTAGGTTGCCATTCCCTTCTCCAAGGGCTCTTCATGATCCAGGGATCGAACTGCCTCCTCATCGCAGGCAGATTCTTTACCGTGAGCCACTAGGGAAGCCTTATTTCACATATATATATGTATTTTTTTCCTCTTTTAGTTGGAGAGAAAAACTTTCACCTGAATCCAGTGTGGGCGGTTCCCAGGAACCAGACTCTACTAGCTACATTTAGCTCATATGCCAGCATATTGCCATCTTAGGGTAATGATGATAGATTTTAGGGAATAAGAAATATGAGAGTTGATGCTAATAAATTAGTCAGCTGTTCTGCCTTCACTTGCACGTTTAAACCGAAAGCTGATCAGCTACTCAGGAGAAAGGGGCAACAGAGGACAAGATGGTTGGATGGCATCCCTGACTCAACGGATATGAGTTTGAGCAAACTCTGGGGGACAGTGAAGAACAGGGAAGCCTGGTGTGCTGCAGTCCATGGGGTCAGAAAGAGTCAGACACGACTGAGCAGCTGAGCAACAACAAAATCAGCTACTCTGTCCCTGGGTAGGTGTAACCACAGTTACGTAGGCCCTTACTGTGATACAGTCTTCCTTATACCAACAGATCATGAATTACTATTCCTTTTCATTGTATCAGATGAGATCAAGTTAAAATGACGTTTCACATAAGAGAAAAACACACACACACACGTCTTAAATTGCTCTGGGGTAAAAGACTGTTGCTTACCAAAGAAAGGGGAGCTGTTTTCGTCATATGGTTTGGGGATGAATTTCAAAATTCCATTTGCACGTTCTCTCTTTTTTTTTCTACACTGTATTTTATTCATTTGGGAGACAAAGGAGAATGAAATTATTGGAAGAAACTTTAAAAATCCCGCACTGGGTAACTGGTGGATCACAGCTCTAGAAATATCAACAAAAGTAATATGTTGATTCATAATGATTTATTCTCTGTAGTTTTGGGGTCTATTCTATCATCTCAAACCCAAGAAAGGAACAGAAGAAGTTAGTTATAAGATGAGAAATTCCCATACTCATTACTTCTGCCCACGGCTTTCAGCTGTATTTATCACGACAAATTTGCTAGGTGCAATCAAACAGCACACTGTTTTGAAGGCAATTAAAGCAGGAAATAGACTTAAAAAACACATCAGATATTGAATACCTGCTTTCAGATGATCAGAGTGTTCTTTTTGGAAAAAGGTATGCACTTGTGTGTCTGTGTCTATGTGTACTTACTCTTCAACTTAAACAAGTATCACTGCAGATGGGTACATTATTATTTTATAACCCCAAGTGAATATTACCCAGACAGGCTATATTAAATTAATATGGATATAAACACAGTATTGTGGTTGGGGTTGATTTATAGGGAGGTGAATCTGGTTGATGAGCTTATAAGGTTCCTTCATACATGACAACTCTTACCAGAAATTGGGTAGCATTTGGAACCGATATTGTGAAGGAGGATTAATAACAACATGTTAACAACATTTAAGTACTGGTACAGTTTACAAAATCCTTTAACATGTATTAGCTGCACCCTTCAGTGTGCAGTATACCCTTCCTGCACAGAAGCAGGAAATAAAAGATGTTAAGTCATCTTGCAAAGATCCTTGCTAATGTGATAGCCCACTTGGGGTGCCAGGCCAATCTTTTAACAGTAGCTGAAGTTCTCTAACTTTGACAAAGAGAAAAGGGATTTGTTGAAACTGACAGAACCCATCTTCTGGAGTGCACAGTGTACAGTTGACCAAACAGTTAATTCAAAGTTAAGTACATATACTTTACATGATAATTATGATCAAGTAAACTATGGATTCAACTCCAACCTGTCTTCACCAGGAAATGGGCAAAACAGAACAGAGTTCTGGCTAGATTCTCTTCTTTAACCGAGCTAACTGTGTATCATTTGCTGATCCATTGAGTCTACCGTTATCCTGTGTCCCAAACAGGTTACTTACTTGGATGAGGGGAGATACAAAGAAGAAATATAGAGATCTCAGATTTTCTGATGGAATTTACTCAAAGTTCAGAGTAAGTTCAGATTTCCCATAATTCTACCTTGCTGAGTCTAATGATTGCTCTTTTTCAGTTGGATAGAGCATTGGTTCATGCAACACTACAAGTAAATCCATGAACTCTCTGAACCACATATCTGGCCATTAAGGCTTCACATTCTCTCCCCTACCCACCTAACTGACACCGCTTTCTACCTGACCACCTTTGTACTTAAAATCACCAAAAGCTGGGATGGTATATTTTGCAGGAATATTAACAAGGTGGTCTGAAGCCATGTCATTCTACAACATCACTTTTACCAGCTTATTCCTGAGAACTTTCAGATAATACAATAATCCTACTTCATTTCCCTTCAAAAATAGCTGCTGTATACTGGGCCCCTGGGCCATGGTAGAAAGTAACCAAATTCTGTAGTGTATCATTTGCTAAGTACTGCGTCTGTTACGATCTACAGTAAACTTTGAATCGAGGAAGGTTCACCCAGGCTGGCACTTTACATTCCATGAAAACATTAAGAATTGTCTTGAGCTTTATGAGTTTAGGGAATTTGCTTTAATAATTTGATTTTTAGCAAGGGACAGTTTTAGATCATCTTGTCTTAGATTTTTTTTAAGTGAAAGTGCAGAGATGAATCTTATTTGTTTTTGAGAGTTAAATGCATTATAGAGAATAAGGATGCTTCTGGGTTCCTGGGGGTTTGCTTTCCTTCTCGGGGAATAGATTAATCCCGCAACTCCACTATTTGCTATAGAAAAACTAATTTCACTTCTGCCAATAAAGTTCTTGGACGAGTTTGATTTTCTCTTGATGATAATTAATATTCTCTCTGTTTGCCCCTGCTCTTCTCTTTGCTAAGATACAGTAGAGGTTTATAGTCTTTCACCCAGCTCATGATCAGGCCTCTTTGTCCACAAAGAAGCTAGAAACTCCAGGTGGGTGGCCTGACATTTCAATGGTATAATGCCACTGATGGGTTTAAACTCTGTATTTTGAATGCCTTGTATTTAGAGGCGAGATGTTTTGAAGATGCATTTTTTTATAGGCATTTAAAGATGCATTGAACAACAAAATATTAACCTTTACTTCATTTCTACCTGCCCCTTCTGCCAGTCCTTGCACTAAACAAAATTTTTTTCCGCTTGGCATCAGGAAAACTTTAACAGAATGCTTGACAAAAAGAGAAGGAAAACAAAAACCTCTTAAGAGTGAGGTTTACAATATGTTCACATCTTTTTTTTTTTAAATTACAAAAATGGAAATGGATCTTGTGTGTACATAGTGGAGTCTGAGGCTCCAAAATTTCCGGAGGATAATTATTCTGTTTCACTTATGGGCTGAGATGTTTGTTTTTGTTTTCACAAGTCAGCACAATTAAAGGAACTTTGAATTCAAGCACAAACAACAACCAATTATGCTGAACAATTACCGGCAAATAGATTTTCCTTGACTCATAGTAGGCTAAGCTTACCAAAGGCTTACCCGTTAGGATATTTGGGTGGTGTTGGCAGGGTAACACCAAGCATAACTGTCAGGTGGGGTGCTCTTTCTAGGGGAGGCAGGTCCTGCACAGGGAAAGGCGGGCAGGGCTGAGTGTGGCAGACCCTGGGTTTGGTCCTAGCTTAGGTATCTGCTGGCTGTATGATCTAGACATAGTTTGCTATTCCTTCACTCTGTTTTACTTTTCTCATCAGCACTTCTCACCATCTGCTAAACTATAGATTCATTTTAATGTGTTATCTCTCTCCCCTGAATTCCTTGAATTAGCTTCATGAAAGCAGGGACTTGACCTGTTTGATTTTTGCAATACTTCCAGGCACCAGAAGAGTGCCAAGCATTTATAATTCATGCTCAATAATTATTTGTTGAATGAATGAATGTCAACTGGGAATAATAACCCTGCTTCACTAGGGTGGTAGGATTAAATACCTTGTGTATACAACAACTAGCCGAAAGGCCAACACACAGAACTATTCATTAGATATGTGTTCCCTTGATCATTTCTCTCAAGTCTCATCGCCCTCTCGGATGTGTGTGTTAGTTGCTCAGTCGTGTCCAACTCTTTGTGACCTGACCCCATGGACAGTAGCCCGCCAGGTTCCGCTCTCTATGGAATTCTCCAGGCAAGAATACTGAAATGGGTTGCCATTTCCTTCTCCATTCATTCCCCTTTTAGGCATTCGTCATTCAGGTGTTCCTTTCAAAGCCTTAACACTAAACAATAGGCATATATGGCTAATGAACTTTCCAGCAGTTCTTGATTTGTTTCTTTAAACTTTTTTTTTTTAAACTCTGAGAATGTACGTAAATAAGGCATATATATATAGTAAGAGAAAGACTAAGTTATTTTTATTTGGGAACAGAAGAAATAAAGGGATAAAAAACTCTTCACTGCTCTGAAAATAAAGAGACAAGAAAGACATTGTTCTAGCTGTCCCTGAGCTTGGTCTTAGCAAGGAGACAGTCGAAAATGAGAACCATCCAATGCGCTGAGTGGGTGATAGACACAGAGGGTCGAGTGACAGAGGAAACTATTCCCTGACGCCCATCTGGGGGTCCCCTGCCCTGCCTCTCACGGCCGCGTGACCGTGCCTACCACTTCTTTTTCAGTTGAGAAGTATGAGGATTAGACCACTAGGCATCTTCAGGCTTTAAAATTCTTTCATCATTTTAAGGTCTATGGGTACAAAGCAATTACAAATGTCCAAAGCATATGGTTTGCCACTTCAGCAAGCTTTCTAGGTCACACTTAATCCATTGGTCTGTTCCTTGGAAATGAAAACCATAGATACTGTCTCTTATTCTCTCCAACCCTCCTCAGCTGTGTGTATGAGGAGAGATGGTAAAATAAGATCAATCTGACAAAAACAAAAAATTCTGGAAAGAACTAACCGCTTGCCCTCCCCTCCTGCTTAGGAGTTCATCTGAAGCACTTCTGTGTAAGATAGGCATATGAGTTCAGTGGCTGAGACCAGACTAGGGAGGTGAAGTTTTTATTAACAAGGTTTTACTAAATCTTTGAGATAATTGCAAGACCCAGGATGTTTTGAACCTAATGGGACGTCAGTGCAGTTGAACTCCCAAACAGCTGTCATTCATTTTGGGGTAAAACTTGTGAATTAATCCCTTGATGTCTTTTACACTCAGTCTCCTTTTGGACTGTAGGAAGTGTGCCTCAGCTAAAGGTTACACTTTTAAAACTGTTCAGGAGACAAATCCTTTCAGAGCTTTGTGTGGAAAATATTCTTTTAATTCAGATTTGGTGAGAGTTGCCAGGGTAGCAAATTAAAGATTTATTGTCTGGGAATTTTTGGATCACAACCTAACATAGATCTGGTTGTTTTATTCTGTAATGTTTGGAGCTTTTCCAGCCACTGAGCTTTCTACTTGGGCCAGGTATTGGAAGCGCAGCCAATGCACTGATTGATTAATCAAAGCAATACATGTCGTGAATTCTGTTTCTGTAGCAGATATTCAGAAAAGGGAGATGTAGATGTAACTGTTTAATGATGTTTTTAACCAGATCACGGCAACTTAGTAGTCATTTCATATCATGATAACCATACAAGGATTTCTTCTATTTAGGCAGACAAACCCTTGGAAGATCAATATAGTTTTTGCAAGAGTGTGAATTTATTAAGTGATGGCACACCTAGGATCACAAACAAAAGCAAAAATGCAGTTCTGGGTGACTGTGCCATGTAGCTACTGAACCCAGATCAAATGCAATAAAGTGAAAAGGTATTTTAAACTTCAGAAACTTAAGGATAAATGGAATGTTACTGATCTGAACTCCCCCAAGGCACCCAAATGGATGCACTTTTACTCTGTTTTGAAATTAATTCCAAGTCCAGGGAGTGGAATACATAATGTCTGTAATAATTTCAGAGTGAATCTCTGGGAAATTAAACATTAAATCTGGCTGAGATTTCACGTTATAGGAATTATCGAATGTGTGCCATTAGCAAACATCATTCAGCAACTCACTGTATCTGAAGCCGCGAGGTTTAAACAAATACTCTAGTGTAACATTTCACTTGTTAGGAGGCGTGACCAAACAATCAAATTACCAAGAATAAAATGGGAGTTCTAAACAGCCTGGTGGTGTAAATAAAACCACTCTCAACCTCTGCACTAGGTGTTGCTCTCTCTTTTGGGTATCTTTGAATCCAAAAGCTAAGAGAAAGGTGTACAAAATGAGTTTAAGGCCCTCTTTCAGTAGACATAAAGATTTTTTAATCACATTTTCTTCCCTCACTATTCCATTCGCTTCAGCTGAGTCTGGGCTTTCTTATATATTTCACGTTATTTCTTTCACACATACACACACTGTATCTCCTCTCTTTATCTCCTCTTCTCTCTCTCAATCTTCCCTTACAAATAGTTTATCTTCCTGAAAACCTTATTACAGAACAGAAAACTTGTAGCTGGCTGGCTGAGATGGAGTTTTCCTTTTACGTTGGCTTTATGACTGACAGGTCACCGGTTCTTTGTTTAAACTCTGAGCTCATCCTCTCAGCTCCCTCATTTTCATACCATTGCATCTCCACACAGTGGCCAGGGGTCTGCTATGTGCATGTGGTTCTCCTGTCTACAGCATCTCTGATTAAACTCCCTGGTTGACCACCTGAAGTCCACACCGAGCCTTTGCTTCTACCTGTCACAGGGAAAGAGGCCAGAAGTTCATTGCTGAGGCATGAGTAGTGTCTGGCTTCTCCAGACTCTCGGGGTTCAGGGAGCACGCTGACCTTTGCCAGCGCTTCTTGCCCCCCGGGGAGCAAAGTGGATGGTGAGGATAAGACTTAGAGTAATAAAAAAATTCCAGACGTGGGCAGCATCTGGTCAAGTCTCCAGACACGATGCCATGTGTATGTGGAGCCCTTGGGATTCTGGTGGGGAGTACCTGGCGAGTTGTAGAGGTTGGGTCTGGGGTCTGATAGCACCTCTCTCTGTGGCGGCTGCTGGGCCAGCCTGCTGTTGGTATCGTGGGGGACTGGGTCCTTGAATGTCAAGGGACCTGGAAAGCCTACCTAGCTCCTGAAAAACACCGCCAAGCCACTCAACGTTTGGGGCTGGCTGGTACATACATACGACGAATGTGTTTTCTGAATGAACCCCAAGTCAGTCCATGCTGTCGGCCAAAAACTTTTCTAGTTGTGTTTTTAATAAATGGCCTTTATTGAAAGGAATGTAGTGACAGGCAGTTGGAGCCCTTGCTAAAGCTGGGGATGTGTGGCTGACGCACATAGGAAGGAGGCCGTTGTTTCCAGCTCTTCCCTCTAGGGCTGGAGCTCTCTTTGTAGGACGTGTGAAGGGATCCTTCCCCCCGTAAAAGCCCCTGAGTCTTTAATGCACACAGGCATATTGTAACTTGCAGTCTGACAGCAAAATAAAAGTCACGATGTACGGTGCGCTGCCTCAGTATATTTCCTCCATGTATGACAACGTGGAGATGGAAACCCTTTTAAACTAAGCCGAGAGCACCCAGGAGCTAAATCCGAAGCACATAAAACAAAAATCCCAATTTAACAAGTGGAAGGAAATATCGCATTCCAGCTGCACTATACATAGCATTAAGGATTTTATTTTCTGCTTTTCCAAGAAAACCTCCCTGAACTTTAACCCCCCTGTGACTCACAGAACCAAGAAGAAGGCCTTCACTCTCCCCCATCCCCACCCTCCTCCCCCGCCCAACCCCCACCCCCCGGACCCCAACCGCATTCCCCCTGTCCCCTGGTGCAGGCGGAGCCAAGCGCTGCCCTGTGTGACGACCTGCCAGCTTCACCGACTCAGTAATCTCACCAGCCCTTCTCTCCCTTTCCCCCTGGATGGAATGTTTTTTCAGCTGCTGTCGGGGTTCCAGCAAGAAGTAGGCGTGTGCGACAGGAGGAAAAGGGCTTCGGGAAAACCAACTATGTGGGTTGCCTGAAGGAGTATGTTAGTTGGAAATAATGATTCCACTTGGAGATAGCATTCAACAGCATCTTTTCCTTTTCATTTAACACGTCCCTGGGTTACAGAGTCTGACTTCGCTGCGTTGCCGATTAATCTCTCCCCGTCGTACTTCACCTTTAAGGAAGTGGCCACATCTGGACGCACTCACTGCTCTGCTGACGCTCCTCCAGGGCAGAGCTCTTGTTGCACAGAGCAGCCTAATCAGCAGAAGGGGTGAGGGGCAGGACTTCCAAGATGCTCTCCAGGAGCGCTCAGCCAGATGGAAAGGATCAGAGTTTGCTTAAATGTAAACATCCCCTTATACGTCACTGCACTTTTCCCTAGGAGAGCGGCTCCCTCAGAAACTCTGAGACCTACCTTTCTTTGGGGACGCAAAGGGTTTATATAGATACATGTATATATAACAGAATCCCTTTGCTGTACATCTGAAACTAAGACCACATTGTTGATCAACTATATTCCAATATAAAATACAAATTAAAATGAGTTATAATCATGAAAAAAAAAAGCTAAAAAGAAAGTTTGAAAGGTTAACATTTCATATTTGCTTCTCCAAACACTACAGAAAAGTCTTATTTCAGCTCGTCCTCTCTTAAGGTTTGGTTTGGTTAATAGTCATCCAGTTTTTCCATAATAAGGATCAAGAGCCAAGGCTCCTCAGGGACACTTCTGCCTTCCCTCTAGGTCGGAATATTGCCCTCAAGGGCAAGGGAAGGCAAAGGCTTTGTTTAAAAGCAACGTGTAAGCTTGGGCCGTTCTTCCCGCTACTCTGTTTCTAGCCTGGCCTAGCCCAAGTCCCCGGAGTTGTGATTAACTCGGCCCCTTGCCATTTATATACTTAATTGGGCCAAGTGACATTAGGGCTTGAGTAGCTCTTTTGTGGAAACATGTAAAAGCAAGTACCTTTTCTTTATAGCGACCCTGAACCCATAACTAACGATCCCCTTTTTATTTGCAGGATGCAAGGGCTTCCAAGTTCAGGTAGAGAGCAATGTAAAATTCATAACTTTTAACTACAGAAGTTATTCCTGGTTTCTAAAGAGCAGCCAGAAGAAATCGGTAAAGGCTCATTTGGACATTTGGCCACTTTTGGAATCATTACTTAGACTACCAGTTTCCAAATGAATCTGGTTCTCAAGACATTTTATGGGTGGAGGAACAGGAGATTAAAACAACAACAACAACAACCCAGTCCCTGCTCTCAAGGGATTCTGCCAAATTTTAAGTCTCTTGGGCATTAATGAGGAAACTAGAATTGATTTATTTAATGTATTAGATATCGTAGGTAGATGGTTTATCAACATAATATAAATAATATTTGTGCCTTTCCTTTGATAATGTGGAGTTGTCACTAGGAGACACTGTCCCGCTTCTTTTTCATCCACAAGTGGCCATGTGACTGCTTCTCTGTGATAATACATGAGTAAAGAGGATATATAGTCACTGTCAAGATGAGTCTTTCAAGTGCATAGGGGTTTCTCTGTTCTCTCTTTCCCCCTCCCCCTGTCTGAAAGCTGAGGCCTCAGGGATGGTGGCAAAACATACAGAAGGACCTGGATCCCTAAGTCACCAAGTGGAGGAAAACCACCCAAATGACCAACAAAACCCTTATTGGACTGTTAGATAAGTGAAAAATAAATTCTGTTGTGTCTAGTCATTAAACTTGTCACTGATGTTCAGCTGCTTAGTTATGTCCGACTCTTTGTGACCCCATGGACTGCAGAGCGCCACGCTTCCCTGTCTTTCTCTCTCAAAGTTTGCTCAAAGTCATGCCCATTGAGTTGGTAATTATCTAACCATCTCATCCTCTGCCGCCCTCTTCTCTTTTTATATTCATTTTTTTCTGGCATCAGGGTCTTTTCCAATGAGTCAGCTCTTTGCATCAGGTGGCCAAAGTACTAGAACCTCAGTTGCGGCATCAGTCCTTCCAATGAATATTCAGGGTTTGATCTCCTTGCAGTCCCTTGTACTCTCAAGAGTCTTCTCTAGGACCACAATTCAAAAACATCAGTTCTTTGGCATTCATTCTTCTTTATGGTCTAACTCTCACATCTGTACATGACTACTGGAAAAACCATAACTTTGACTAGATGAGCCTTTGTTGGCAAAATGATATCTCTGGTTTTTAATACCATGT